>CM053598.1:97728285-97746095 GCA_028646575.1 Pseudocheirus occidentalis | reverse complement strand
GAGAAGTTTCCTAGAAGCTCAGAGTTTGGAAGGAATGTCAGAGGTCCTCTGATTGAAACCATTCCTACTACTCCTACTAATAACTAACATTTAAGTAGGGCAGCTGGGTGGCACAGCGAGTAGAGCTCTAAGAGGTAGGTGCTACAATTATCCCCTTTTGACAGTTGAGGAAACTGAGGTAGAGGTGAAGTGACTTCTCAGGTCAAATTTAAACTTGGGTCTTCCTGACTTCAGACCCAGGACTACATCTACTGCACCATCTGGCTGCCTCCAATAATCCTCTCTTCATTTTCTTTCAAGTTTTTAAAAAATTGAGTTTCCTGACTTTCTAAGTATTTCCAATTCTTGTTCAGTTTCTGGGCTCCTATCACGTATAAAGTCATGAACTTGCCCAAAACTGCCCCTCCCCAACCTTCGATCTTTCCATTGCTACCACCATCTTCCCAATCACCCAGTCTTGTAACCTGGGAGACTTAGGATGGAAAATCATATAGTGAATGCTTACTTTGTGTAAGCATAGTAAATAGAAGTGCTAGGAATAAAAATGGAGAAGCAAAACCAGTTCTTTTTCTCAAAGATCTCATATTGTAATTAGAGAAAACAACACATGCCAGAGTTCTACTACAGGGTGAATAGAAATGCCTAGCAGTCCTTACTGTGCATTGCAGAGTGGATAGAAAGTACGGCCCTATATTTCTTAGCATACAGAAAGAACACAGCTAATAAGCTCTCTCCTCTTGGTTAGAGTAAGTTGTTAGAATGGCAGACTTAAGCCAGGAAGACTCATCATTCTGAGTTCATATCCAGCCTCAGATACTTACTAGCTGTATGACCCTGGGCAAGTCATTTAACCTTGTTTGTCTCATTTTCCTCCTCTGTAAAATGAATTGGAGAAGGAAATGACAAATAATCAGACCCCATGGAATCTGACACAACTGAAAAATGACTGAACAACCACTGGATTTGGTTGCTTCCCTTGCCTTATCTCTCCAATCCAGTCCATTCTCCATTCAGCTGCAGCTATTAAAGAAATTATTCTAAAGCACAGGTCTTAACTCTCCACTCTCCTGTTCAATGAAATACTTTCAGAACAAAATGCAAAATTCTTTATTTGGCTTTTAAAACCCTTCATTACTTAGACGCTTCCTACCTTTACAGTCTTTTTACAGTTTACTCACCTCCAATGAACTTTATGATGTGAAGACAGTAGCCTCCTTGCTGTTCCTTGCATAAGAACTTTCATCTCTAGGCTGCATTTCATTGGCTATTCCTTATGCCCAAATTTCTCTTCGTCCTCTTATTTTCCCTTGCTTTCTTCAGGTCTCAGCTGAAATTTTACCTCATATAAGATGCCTTTTCTGATATCCTAATGCTAAGTACTTCTCTTTGAGATTACTCTAATTTGATATATGTATATCTGTATATCTCACATATGCAGGCATATATATCCATGTATATATGTCCGTCTGTCTGTCTGTCTGTCTGTCTGTCTGTCTATCTATCTATCTATCTATCTATCTATCTATCTATCTATCTATCTATCTATTTATCTATCTAGTTTATATATGGTCATTTGCATGTTGTCTCCCTCCATTAGAATGTGAGACCTTGAAGACAGTCTGTCTTTGCCTTTCTTTGTATCTTCAGTGCTTGGCACGTAGAAAGTGCTTTAAAAAAGCTTGTTGACTGTGATGTTATAGTTACAAATGTTGTGGTTAGATGGTCATTGCCAGAGAAAATGGATTGTTATAGAAATCTTGACAGATTTTTTTGGTTGTATTTTTTAAAAATCTGTTTTCCTCCTAGTTTTATCCTTAAATGCTCTCAGGATGATCTTGCTCAACTGAGTCTTTCACCAAGCTTTCTATAAACTCATATTTTCTTCATCCTTTCATTCTGTTTATGAGCAGACTTTGCTCATAATCTTTTACTGTCCTCCTCTATAAGACTTTGCAAATGAATTTTTATTTTAAACTTGTATTGTCCTTGGCTGCCAAATCACTTCATTGACAAGGGGCTCAAATCAGTCAACAAACATTTATTAAGCTCTTATTATGTGATAGACACTCTGCCAAGCATTAGGAATGCAAATACAATCAGAAAGAAAGAAAATTCCTCCTCCTCAAGGAGCATATATTCTAATGGATGTGGGGGCATGGTAGAGAAAGTCCCAAGTACAGCCTGGAGAAGAATGAGACATAGCTGGCTTGGACACCTTCTTTAAAGGAATCATTTATTCAGAGGTCAAAGGAGACAGGGGCTATTTCCAATGTGTAAATTCCAGGGTTAGAGTGAGCTTCTAGGTCCTAAGAGGAAAAGTTTTCTGGAGTGCAATCTGGAGAGGATCAAGTACTTTCTGGCCAACACAAAGTTTCTAGGGTCTTCTGGAGTCGTGATAACTGATTGATGTATAAATTTTACTTTCTTTGGAAGTGATGATAGTCTACAATTATATGTATTTCTTTATCCATTTCTCATTTTTCTGCATCAATAGTTTGTTTTAATAAGTCAAATTAGTGCTGTTTTTGTTGCATGTTATAGTATCTTATTTGAATTGTTTGATCTTTTCTCTAACAGGTTGAAGAGGAAACAACCGCACATCATCAATGACCAGTTATTTCCTGCCTGTTAAGATAAAGTAACTTTCATTTTTTATGGTGTCATTAAATGTTCACCACAAGACTCTAAGGAGATAAGAAAAATGAGCATGTAAAATGAAGAATCTAACTATACATATACCTGTAACTTCTATTTCTAAAAAAAGATATCATTTGTTAAAAATTAATATTGACAACCAATACAACTAATTAAATTTACTTTGCAAATACTTACATTTAATTAATTTATGGTACTATATAAAATATCTTAATGACTTTTAAATTATTCCCTCTGTAATGACCCCAGGAACCTTCTCACTCTGATAACCTGGATATCTCAAAATCCTTGAGTCATCCAGAGTAAGACTCATAGTAGTGAACCAAAGCTCCTTTTTCTGACAGAAGAGAATTTCTATTTATTCTGGACTTGATTTTTTTAAAACTGAATAACGGGCTGATGGTATGGAAATGATAAGAAATTGGATAGAAGTGACAACTCCATCTAAGAATTTTTTTTTGTCTTTTTGGATAAGGACCCTCCCCTCCCCCAAGAAAACAACACCAGACTAATTATTTGAGGGACAAGGTGCCCATTTCCCCCATGATCTATTTAGGATCACAGCATACTTCCATTTGCCCACCCTCCCTCATTTCCCAGTCCCTCCATTTCATGAGTATCTCTTCTCATTAAAGCTCACCTGATTTAGTGTCTTACTGCAAGCTCCATATTTCCTTGTATTGAGATTTTGGTCTTCTGAACTTTCCCAAGCCTGTATTAAGACAGCTTCTAAGTCCTGATCAAGAGCCTCAGTTAACTCTCATTCACTTTTCCTCATATATGGTTTAATTGTTGTTTTTCAGTTCATATTTGTGTTTCCAGGGCTTAGCACAGTGCGTAGCACATAGTAAGAGCATAATCAGAGTTTGTTGGCTGACACATGGCTAGTTAAGTGTCTGAGGCAGAATTTGAACTCATCTTCTTGACACCACTACATCCTGAATGGGCTGTGTGTGTAAATTTGCTTCTTTATGACTTCACTCACTATCCCAGTATTTTGAGGACCAAAGGACTTTCCCTAGATACTATTGTCCTATGTGTTGTTTTTCCAATCAGAATGTAACCTTGTGAAGACAGTTATTATATTTGCTTTTACATTTATATCCCTAGAACATAAGCATAGTAAGCACTTAATAACTGATTATTATATTCATATACTCATATCATTCGAAGTGTTATTGAAAATACCTTCATTTACAGGATTTAGTAAGTAATACACAATTTTGATGCATAGTTGAGAAAAATAGCGTAGTTAAATAGAACCAGTTCTAGCCTTGGAGACAGGAAAGACCTGGTTGGGTTCACATTTCTCTCTCTTTGTCTCTGTCTCTGTCTGTCTGTCTCTATCTCTCCATATAACACACACACTTTATCCCTCACATAGAGAGTGTATCAGCATTCTCACTTCAGTTGTATTGGCAAGCGTAAAGCCAATCACAAGCAGCTCTCTTCAGGACTGCTGTTGTGCATAACTCTAATCACCTAATATACCGAACTCTCTATTTATTCAGCAATAAACTAAAGCAAAACATTCAATAAACTAAAGTGCAACATTCACAATAATATAACATAGCAATTTATTACTAAAGTGGTCACATAATCTTAAATATCAACCCCTAGGTCACAGTAAATCATAATCTCCTCAGTCAATATAGAGTATCCAAAGTAAAGTCCTCTTTCATCTTAACTCAAGGCTGGCTTTCAAACCCCATGGCTCTTCCTCTACGGGCTGACTGCTCCTTACTCTTGCCTAGATTCACCTGACCCTACCCTGAATTCACATGTAGGAAGCTCTCTGCTCCTGGTTCTATATCTCAGCTCTCAGAGATAGCTCCACTTCAAGCTCTTTGCAGCTTCTGTGTCTAGGAGAACAAAGCTTAATACAACATTTACACACATTACGTTTAACAGAGCTACAACAATATTTACACATGTTGCTGGCACTATCATCTCAATTCACCTTCTGTCTGACAAAGTAACACAAATCAACAGACAAGGCTTCTATTTGAGAAATCAAATACAAATCAAAAGCAAAGTCCCAGGACTTCTGTAACAACAGTAAAGTCCTCTTTCAGAACGTCTGTATCAGCAGTAAAGTCTTCTTTTAACAGACAGAATGCTTCTGTCTGATGAAGTAACATCAACACAGACAGAAAAACAGAGCGCCAACATCACAAGCATTCTCTCTCTTAGCTCTGCTCACACCCAGCTCTCCTTGAGGTCTTCTCTGCTCTGCTCATTCCTGTTCCACCCTCCCTGTTCCTCTCTTTCAGCAAACTCCTCCCACCATGGGCTCCATGTGATGACATTAGGCATATTAAGTTAGGCAGGGAAGATCTTCCAATTCCCTTAGGCCTGTGAAGGGCAACACAGTGTATACTGTTTCCAACAGAGACTCTTGATACAATAAAAGGCCAGACTCAAAGGCATTGGAATAGCTGAAACAAGCGCCAACTTTGCTTGCCATTACAGCAAGTCCCCAATGAGGGGAAATATTGTTTTTTTTGTGCTTAACACTCTAGTTCTTGAACTATATGCACTGTGTTTTTTATTTACTAAACCAGCTATTTTCAAGGTAATGCACCTATAATTTATATAACTAGTAACAACAAGAACAAAAATAATAATAACAAACAAACCTTTATTAAGTGTTTACTATGTGGCACATGTGCTAAGTGTTGGGAGTATAAATATAAACAGAAAGACAATTATTACAGCTATATAAGGGAAAAGTACATGAAAATGTGCCTCATGAGAGAGTACCTCAATGACTGACAATGACCTTACATTCTAATAGGGAAGACAATGTTTGGTTGGTTGTTGTCCTTTCTCAAAGAGGACCAAAAATGACATCACCATGTTGGCTTCAAGGCACAGCATGTCTGACTATGACTGATTGAACTAATACAAGGTTGGAAGGATCTAGCACAGGTTTCCCACAAATAGTCCAGATGAATATTTGGAGTGGAGATTACTGCGACCAGCACAGTTGGGTGGGCTAGCAACCAGTGAGAATAAAGAGATGGGGTTGTAATCAACAGTCTGTTTATTACACAGCCATTTCATACAGAGCCAAAGATACAAAGAACCCACAAAGTTTATTATGTCCCCCAGCAGAAGATGTACATGACCAGAAAAAAAAATGCAGACAGTGTACAAGGACGCTCCTTTGATCTTGATCACTCTTTACCTTAGCTTAAGGCTAGTTATTTATTAAGACTTTATCCTAGGACCAAGTCTGGAGGCACCAACAAACAAGACTACCTGTCTTGCTGATTATCTACCCTGAAACTTCCTTAGTTATTTATTAGGTCTGTATCATAAGACCATGTCCAGAGGCATTCACAAACAAGACTATACGTCCTCCTGATTGTCTGCCCCGTAACCTTGCAGAAGTTTGTATAGCAGAGGGGAACATTCCATTAGTGGAGCCTGGGGGAGACTCCTGGAAGTTCTCTACAGAGATGTCTCTCAGTTTGTGCGTCTTCTGTTTCTTTTGAGCTACTGCAATTCTGCTTCCCTAATAGAGCACAGTGCCTTCTTTGATTTGGGCATGCCATGCTGGGTTGTGTTTTGCCGGCATCTCCCATGGCACATAATGGATTCCAGAGTTCTTCATAGAGACCTTGAGAGTGTCCTTGTATTATTTCTTCTGACCACCTTGCTTGAGTTCTACATAAAATAGTCTTAGAGGCAAATGTATGTTTGGCATTCAAACAACATGACCAGCACATCGGAATTATGCTCTCTGCAGTACAGTTTGAATCCTTGGCAGTTTAGTTTGACAAAGGACCACAGTGTCTGGTAACTTATCCTGCCAGGTGATCATAATCTTTCCAAGATTATTCAAATGGAAGTGATTCAGTTCCCTGTAATGGCATTGGTAGACTGTCCAGGTTTCACAGGTATACAGCGGTGAAGTCAGTATAATGGCTCTGTAGACCTTCAGTTTGGTAGTCAGTCTAATACCTCTTCTCTTTTCCACTTTCCTTTGGAACCTCCCAAACACTGAGTTAGCTCTGACAACGCATGCACGCGCATCCATCGACCTCATCATCTATGTGTACATTCATGGAAAGTATACTGCCAAGGTAAGTGAATTTATCCACAATATTTAAAACTTCTCCATTTGCTGTAACCAGTGGTTCTATGTGTGGATGGTGTGGCACTTGCTGGTGGACAACCTCTGTTTTCTTGGTGTTGTTAGGCCAAAAGTAGCACAAACAGCAGAGAATAGATCCATACTTTGTTGCTTTGTTGCTTCTCTGCTTCATAGGCTGCATTGTTTGCACATCATTTGCAGACAAACAAGCAAAAATGCACCAACTCTCCTTCCACTTTATTCTCAGCTTATAACCTTTTCAAGTTAAATAATTTATCATCAGTGTGGTAGCTGACCTTGATGCCACATTTATTCTTGTTGAAAGCATCTGAAAACATTGCTGAAAATACCATGCTAAAAAGCATGGGAGCAAGCACACAACCTTGCTTCACTCCACTGGTGTCTGGGAAAGTGCAAAAACATTGTTCATTAACCAGAACCTGGGCAAGCATGCCATCATGAAGTTGACATACAATACTGTTTAACTTCTCCAGGCAACCAAGTTTTGACATAGTTTTCCATGAACCCTCATGACTGACAATATCAAAGGCCTTGGACAGACTGAGGAATGTTATGTACAGATGTCTGTTCTTTGTGACCAGTCCTCTTTTTTGTCTCTATCCCCACCCATTGCAGAGGGGAAGACCTCTAGTATACCCCTGGCTGACAGGATACATATAGTTGACTCTCAATCACAAGGTGGCAGATAAGGGACCTCCTTTCATTGAGAATGTTCTCTTTTGCTACCATTTCTGCTGCTCTCTGGCCTTACAAAGGCTTACCCAGGGAGCAGGAACATAGTTACCAACACCAGTCTGGATTATGGTGAGTATAATTTTGATGTTATTTCCCCTTCTGCCCTCATCTCAGGGAATGACCAGCGGTTCTCAACCTGTGGGTCACGACCCCTTTGGGGGTCGAATGGGGTCACCTAAGACCACTGGAAAACATATTTCTGATGGTCTTAGGAACTGAGACACCACTCCTCTATCCATCTCCAGGCGGGTCTGCCCACATGCAGATACGCCCACATATGAGTATTAAAGAGTCGTGGCATTAGGAAGTTTGAGAACCACTGGTCTAGACTATTCTCAGTTGGGGCAGCTAGGTGGCAAAGCGGATAGAGAGTGCCTGGCCTGGAAGCAGGAAGATGTCTAGGCCTTAGACACTTGCTAGTTGTGAGACCCTGGACAAGTCACTTAACCCTGTTTGCCTCAGTTTTCTCATCTGTAAAATGAGCTGGACAAGGAAATAGCAAACCACTCCAATATCTTTGCCCAAAAACCTCAAAATTCCCAGTCCAAAGCTTAACAAAGCCTTCTGATTGCTCCCTAATTGTCTCTCTTAAGTTCTAAAGAAGCTGAGGCCACTGGAATGATTAAAATTACTCAAGGCTATTACAAACCACAAGTAAGATAAAGGAGGTAGATGGAGTCAGGAAAACTACAAATATATCTCAAAGCACTCCAATATTTGAAGTAGGCAGATTAACAACTAATATTCCCTTTACCCGCAGCAATTTTCTATCCAAGTAAAGCATTTCTTAACCTGAAAATTATATTTCTCCTGAAACAATATTTTTAGGAAACTCCCAGTCATTCGCTTTACTTTCTTCTCTCTGACCACAAAGACCACAGCTTTCTTGATAACTATTAGGCTGCTTATGTCAGAGATTAAACACAAGTGGAGAACTTCCTCTTTTGGTTCTTTCCCCCTGCTGATTGGTGCTTGCCTTTCTCTGAACCTGATTTCTGAATCTGCCCTCCTTCACATCTCTCCTTCCTCTCTCCATGTAGCTATGGTGCTTTAAGGTTTGCAAAATACTTTACATAACGTTATTTTTATTAATACAACAACAACAAATACTCAAAAGAACCCTATGAGGTAGGTGTTATCGTTATCTTCATTTTACAGATGAAATTAATTCAATTCAATAAACATTCATCAAGCTTCTATTATGTGCCAGGCACTGTTCTAAGTGCTAGGGCTACAAAAACTGTCAAAAGACAGTGAGACAACATGCAAACAAATATGTACAAACAAGCTGTGTACAATATGAATAGGAAATAATTAAAAGTGGGAGAGCACTGGAACTAAGAGGGTTAGGAAAGGCTTTCTGTAGAAGGTAGGATTTTGGTTGGGACTTAAAGGAAACCAGAGAGGTCAGTAGTCAGAGCTAAGGAAGGAGAGCATTCCAGGCATGGGGGACAGCCACAGAAAATGCCCAGAGCTGTGAAATGGATTTTCTTGTTTGAGGAACAGCCAGGAGGACAGCGTGACTGGATCAAGGAATATGAATTGGGGAGTACGGTATAAGAAGACTGAAAAGGTAGCGGGGGGGCTAGGTTATGCAGTATTTTGAATGTCAATAGAATTTTTTATAATTGTTCCTGGACCAAGAGGGAGTTTATAGAGAAGGGGAGTGACATGATTGAACCTATGGTTAAATGGAGAGTGGATTGAAGTGGGAAGAGACTTGAGGCAGGCAGACCAACCAGCCGGTTGAGAGGGGTTAAGTGATTTGCCCAGGGTCACAAAGGGGTGGTCTTCATCCCAGTCTAGGCTACACTGCTGACTTATTTCCACAGGACTTTCTCTCCAATGCCTGTATACCTTGGAAGCTCACTACTCAAATTAGAAATATCCTATATATGCATGTATGCATGTCTTTGTATGTATATGTATACATAAGTATGTCTTCATATGTATGTGTATGTATATATGTATAGGGATATATATATGTATGTATAAATGTGCATAAATATGTCTATCTATATCTATCTTTTTATCTATCTATCTGTCTGTCTATCTATCTATCTATCTATCTATCTATCTATCTATCTATCTATCTATCTCCACACTTAATTGCAGCCTTGGGGGTCATGGGAGGAATGGAGGAAAAGAACAAAGTAAAAACACAGCAGAGAACAAAACAAAATTTACGAAGAAGCAAAGAAAAGATGGACAGCTCTGAACACAATGCATAGTATTTATTCTATATATTTTCTTGAAATGGAAATTTATTGTATATTTTGAATCCTTTTACATTCTGCTGTGTACAAGATAATTTTTTCTTTTCTTATTTTGAATTTATTGTAAAATTTAAATTTATAATTCATTTCTTTTTCTTTTCTTGTTGTATATTTAAGTTTTAGTACTTATGTTTTAAATAAAAAAAATAAAGGAATATCCTCCAATCTTGTGGCTTTACCTTCTGATTGGCCAGTGTCTCCCAGAATATCTAATTTAAGGATGATACCCAGGATAAAGTTGTTCTCATCTCTCTCCAGGCTTCTCTGCTATCTCATCTCAACAGGATTGGGAAAATCTTTTCTACCACCATCCTCCCCACTTCTCACTTCCCCTCCCTTTCTTTTCTAGTTCCCTTTATGTGTTATCTGCTCTTATTAGGTTTAGCCCTCCCATTAGGACAGGGACTTTTTCTGCTTCCATTTGTATTCTAAGTGCTTACGTAGTAAGCACTTAATAAACTTGTTGACCAACACACATCTAGTGTCTGAGGAAGAATTTGAACTTAGAACTTCTTGGCATAATTTTCTTCTGAAAGGAATATGTCAATTTGCTTCTCCATGACTCCACTCACTTTCCCATCATTTTAGGATTAAAGTGCCCCTCCCTAGGTATTCTCTCCTCTGTGATGTTTTTCCCATTGGAATATAAGCTCTTTATTCTTTCTCTTGTATTGTGAGAAATGATTTATTTGGACTCCTCCTCTACTCCAGTTAGTATTAATCAGGTTGATATTTTACATAAACCATATAGAGATACTTAGATAAGATAGGTTCTTATAGTACACCTTTATAATTGGCCTCAAACTTCTTGTAATGTTTACTGTTTGTTTAGCAGTTATGAAACTAACTTGTACAACTGTAAGAATGCTGACAAAGATATCTCTGTCCTGTTTTACTCAAATTTCCTGTCCAAACCTGGTATGGGTGGGATGCCTTGATTTTTTTTTTTTTTTTTGCTTTTTGGAGGGCAGTTGGGGTTAAGTGACTTGCCCAAGGTCACACGCTAGTTTTTGTGTTAAGTGTCTGAGACCGGATTTGAACTCAGGCACTCCTGACTCCAGAGGCGGTGCTCTATTCACTGCGCCACCTAGCCGCCCCGGGATGCCTTGATTCTTTGGAAAGTCCCCAACTTATTTTTGTACCTCCAGACCATTCTTTTGTCCAACATGATCAGATAGATGACAGTGAACTGCTTTTATTACTCTATGATCCTACCAGGATAATGGGATACCTATAGTTTTTGGTTTTTCAACGGTTGTAATTATTTATGAAGCTGGGCTGGGCAGAAATTAATGAGAACGTGTGAGAAACAAAGGAAGGAATTCTATTTCCATAGGATTAAAAACTACTCTCAGCTTTGCAGGAGTAATAGAGGTGACTGGATCTAATTACAGCTGTGACGTAGCAGAATCAGGTTTCTGATCAAGTAAAAGGTCTGAAGCCATGCTTAATGAGCCCTTTAATATTATACAACATACCCCCAGGGTAGAGCAAGCTAATTTAAATGCACGTTTGACACATAATGAGGGAGGAGAAGCATATCAAGGGGAAGAATATGGAAGAGGTGGTCCAGGAAGTTGCATCTAGCCAATGGAGAACAAGGGGAGAAAGCTGAATTGGGAACAGGAAATAAATATCCTTGCATTGGTCCAAGCAAGTGTGCTACTTTAGGGAGTTACCCATTCACAAGGAATGTAAAAGAAAATGAGAGCTTTCCTGTCTTCAGCAATGAGTATTGTTCTTTCTGGAGTGAGCACACGTCTCACAAACTAGGCAAGTGTTTTCAATCAACAAGCATTTATTAAGTATATAGTATGTGATAGACACTGTGTTAGGTTCTGAGGATGCCAAGAAAGCACCCTGTCTTCCATGACCTTACAGTTTAATGAAGGAGACAGTATGTAAATAAATAGGTATACACAAGAAACACAAAGAGTAGATGGAAAGGAACCTTAGAGTGTGAGGCATGAGCATTTGGGGGTTGGGGTGCGGAGAGGGGGCTGAGCCAGAACTGTAGGCGGAGCCTCTTGGAGTGTCTGACCATTTGGAAGAGAGTAATATGTATGGAGGGGAGTCATGAGTAAGAAGACTGGAAAGATAGGAAGGGGCCAGGTTGTAAAGAGATTTAAATGCCTAAAAGAGGAGTTTATATTTGATCTTAGAGGTAATAAGGGAGTCAGTGGGGTTTATTGATAGGGGGAAATAGGAGAGGGTCATGTTTCTTAGGAACTTTGCTTTGACATTTTTGTGGAAGACGTTACATGGGGTGGAGGAGAGAGACGAGGTAGGTAGATCAATTAGGAGGCTAATACAGCATTCTGAGCAATGATATGGGCTTGAATGAGGATTACGGTGTGAGAGGAAAGAAGGGCATGTGTCTGAGAGATGTCATGGAGAAATAAATGGCAATATTTGTTCACTGTTTCCATATGTGGAGTGAGAGGGAATGAAGAGTAAAGGATAAGACTCAGTTTATGAACATGGATGATTGGAAGAATGGTCTTACCCTCAAAAGTAATAGGAAAGTTTGAAAGAAGGTAAGGAATTTTTTTTTGAAAAATAATGAATTTGGGCAGCTAGGTGGTGCAGTGGATATGCACTGGCCTTGGAATCAGGAGGACCTGAGTTCAAATCCAGCCTCAGGCAGGTAATACAAAAAAACTTAGCCGTGTGACCTTGGGCAAGTCACTTAACCCCTCTTGCCCCTCCCCCCCAAAAGCAAAAAACAAAAGGTAAAATAATGAATTGTTTTGGACATCTGAATTTGAGATTTCTCCAGTACAAGTTTGAAATGTCTAATAGGTCATGATATAAGACTGGAGCCAATAGAGAAATTAGGGCTGTACACATGTATATTTAAGGAGGATTCTGTTATCCTTCTTAGAGTTCAGTTTTTCAGGATCCATGGCCATGGCATGTCTAGTTTCCAGGTATTAGATAATAACTCCCAGAATAGCTCCAAGGATTCTAGATTGTAATGCCTAGAATCATGGTGACAAACAGTCCTACAGAGGCTGCGCCATGAGACATAATTGGCTTTTACTACACTTCTGAAGAATGACAATATCGCTAAAGTTAACCTGTGAACAAGATGCCTTCTTTATTTTTTGCCCTATAAAGCAAGTGAGCACTGGTCAGTGAGTGGGGGAAACCGTCAAAACCCAGGGGAGTCTGTGTGTGTTTTGACTAGCCCCTATCATGGCTTGAGGGGATTTAGGGAAAGCACAAGCTGTGCCTGTCTCAATTGACCCCATTGAGACATAGGGGTAGCTGGTCCCTGCAAGAAGGGTGATTAGGGAATGCTATAGGAGCTGGTACTCCCATTACTGGCAATCCTTTGAAAAGACTAGACTACAATAAAGCTGATTATTAACTCTCCAAAGGTGTCTGCCTGTCTCACCAGATCGAGTGAACCTGTTAGAACCTGGAGACCTAGAATTCTAGTGCCTCCCATGTGTTATCTGTGAAACAACATGGATCTGGGAATCATCTATTTAGAGATGATAATTGAACTCCTGGGTACTGAGATCACCAAATGAGAGAGTATAGAAAGAAAAGATGAGAGGATTGGGGACAAAGCTTCAGGGATATCCATAGTTAGCAGGGGTTGGTTTGGAGTACACTCCATGGAGTAGCCATGAGGATGGGCCTGTGGGAGCCACCAAGTGAAGCCCTTGCTGAACTGCACTGCCTGTTTCTGCTTGGTAATGTGTGGCATTCTTCAGGGCTTAACAACTGGGCATTTTGAGATGACTCAGCAAACTCTGGGTAGTCCTTTGGTTCTCTCTCCCCTTCCCCAACCCCAAGAAAATAGTATTACATTAGTTGGAAAAAAAAAGAGGAGCTTCCTGACCATCCCACCCTTCGTTCTAAAACAAGCAGCATGTAAATCTTCCTCCCTAGGAAGTCCCATGATGGATAGTGAAGGGGTGGCAGTCCTTTCCCCACCCTTGTAGCGTAGTAGATGCAAGCACATGTATTGGTTTAGAGGAAATTGAGAGTGGATTATCATCTATCATAATTTGTTAATTACTCATTTTGTCATAAAATAATAAAATTTCAAAATTTCATTAGTATTAATTTTATCTCAACTTTAACACACAAACAGATGCACACACACACACATACACAGACAAATTACAGTTCAGGTCCTATAAAATTAAGCAAGAATTTGACTTGCTCACCCTTCTCTTTTTGTCCAAGATTGCTTTCCTTTCCTATTCCACTTTCTGTGCCATATTCTTTTTCTTTATCTGTGACACCCATAATAAACTTATTCTTCTCTTTCATTTCCCTCCTCCAAGCTCATTTGTGTCAGTAGTTAATCAAAACAACTTTTATTTTGTTATCCCTCTGTGGTGATTATACTGAGGGTAGTGACTACTTAATCACAGTTGTAAATTTGCCATTGCTTTTTACAATGGTCTTGATGATGCATCTCTTTGTTCTTGTTGATATATTTTTTTAAAAAGGCATATCAAAAGATGCTTTAAGCTTAGCTTTCCCTCCCATGAATCCATGAAATTTGTGACTTTTTAAGTGACCAACTTTTGTGTTCAAAAAGAATGCTTAGCTTTGCTGAGAAGTTGATTTTGGAGAAGTCTTTAAATGCTTAATTTTTAGTATATCATAATTTAGTTCCTTTTGTCATTTCTCATTCTTGAAGAAACATTTTTAACCATTTGAATTCATGTCTTTTGAGATGTCATGTATTTTTTTTTTACTTGATTGTAAAATCATTTCCTTGTCATTTTGGGCTTGAAGCTTGACAAGGAAGTTCCTAGCTGAGTTGAATTCATGGCTCATCTTCACTTCATTTTCATTTGAATTCTGTTGATTTTCAATATGTCCTCTTTCAATATTTCTGGTAAATTTTCTTACGTGGTTTTCTGAAATACTGTATAATGATTCTTTTCTTTTTGACAATTTCTGGGAAATCTTAACAGCTCTCTCCTTGTACTCTTCCAGATCTCTTGCCTTTGCATAAAATCCAAATTGTTTTCTAGTTGTGTATTTTTTTTTTGGAAGAGGGAAGGCAGGGCAATTGGGGTTAAGTAATTTGCCCAAGGTCACATGGCTAGTAAGTGTGAAGTGTATGAGACTGGATTTATACTCAGGTCCTCCTGACTCCAGGGCCAGTGCTCTATTCACTGTGCTGCCTAGCCTCCCTACTTGTGTAATTTTACAGACTTGTTTTTCTGTTTCCTTTGTTATTTCGACTCTTTTCCCCTCTTGTGCAAAATAAACTGTTAGGTTTCATGCCCTTTCTTATCATAACACCAATAAGCAATAGAGTCAGGACTAGAACCAGGTCTCCTGAGTCCTTATTTTGGGCTTTTTCCATACTTTTTCCTCAGGTAAAGAGTTTCCTCAGTAAGTGCTTATTAAAATAGAAATTAGATTGCCCTGAAGTTAATTAATTTCAACTAGTTTAAATGAGAGGCAAGCATAATGGATAGAGAATTGGCCTTAGGGTCGGACAGACCTGGATTTAAGTTTCACCTTTGTCACATACTGGCTTTATGATCCTGGACCAAGCACTTAACCTCTCAGTGTTCCAAGCAACTCTCTAAAGCTTTAAATTATATAGCAGATACAAATTTGCATTAATAGAGAAAGTTTCTCACCTGTAACTAATTATATCAAAGAAATCACACCTCCAGTAAAAAAAAAAACCAAAAGTAAATATGTCTTCAAAATAAGTGAAAATGCCAAGTATGAAAATTTTGAATCTAATTAATATAAGATATGGTTTAACATAATTATGTTGTGAAGAAAAATGTTTGCAGTTGTAGAAGTGGATAAAGTTTGTATTGTTAGTTTTGGGTAAAAATATCTATTCCCCACAAGAGTTTTCTTTGAGACCAAGGAAACAGAACTACAGAGGTCTGTAAATAGAGGTAAACTCTCAGGCTACATTCCAGTTTTTTTTTTCCATACAGGCAACCAAGAGATAAATCTAATTGATTCTACTTTCTTAGAAAATTTCTGTGCCTCCAGAATATTCTGATAAGATTAACTACAGAAAAAAAAATCCCATTGGAACATACCTGAGACCCCAAGTTAACACATTGTCCCTCAAATCAACTAATATCTCACCCCTATTACTCAATCTGCCAAATAAGGAAAGTGGCTGAGTAGCCTCACCTGATAGGCTCCTTTTGCCATGTGTAATGATGTCCTGAGGCTATGTAAAACCCTGTCTATGGTGTGTATCCTACTTTTCCATCCCGTTGATCTGCCATCAGCTGATGCTAATTAAACTTTTTATCTTCTAGCTTGGCTTCCTGATTTATTGACCTCTAATTAAATGGACCAAGGCAGGAGGAACTACTCTCATGGAGGATCTTAGGGCCTAGGAACTGAGAAATTCCCGGCCTAATATGTATTTCATTCCCATTTGATTGTCAGGTAGGCAAACACTTGTGTATTTTGTGCCAGGCACTGTGCTAAATGCTGGAAGTACAAAGAAATGAAAAAAAAATCCTTACTTTCAAGAATCTTGCAGTCTAACAGAAGGACAACATGCAAACAACTACGTACAAACCAGATAAATAAAAGACAAATTGTAGAAAATTAATAGCAGGAAGGCACTAGAATTAAGGGATATTGGGAGAAATTTCTTGCAGAGTGGGATTTTAGATGAGACTCAGGAAATCCAGGGAAGTTAGGAGTCAGAGGTGAGGGGGGAGAGAGTTCCAGACTTGTGGGACAAGTTAAAAAAATGCCTGGAGTTTGGATATGGAGTTTCTAGTTTGAGGAACAGGAAGGAGGCCACTGTCAATGGATAATATTGTGCATGGTGGTAGTGTGTGTGTGTGTGTGTGTGTGTGTGTGTGTGTGTGTGTGTGTATAAAGAATAAGAAGATTGGTAAAGTAGGAAAGAAGCAGGTTATGGAGGAGACATTAGAGTTGATGGAAGTGACATGGTCAAAATTCAGCTTTAGGAAGAACAGTTTGACAGCTGAGTGGAGGATGCACTGGCATGGGAAAGATTTAAGGCATTTGCTATTGCAATGGTTCAGATGTGAGATAATAAAGGCCTGGATTAGATGGCAGCAGTGCCAGAGAAGAAAATAGGAAACCATATGAGAGAAATTGTAAAGACAGAAACAATAGGAATTGGCAACTTATTGAATATGGAGGATGAGAGCTCTCATAGGCGAGAAAGGGCCTGACATCCCTGTAGGGCTGCTATGGAGTCAGAAGCAGCTGATACCTGATGGTGAAGTCTGGACTGTCAGAAACACAGCTGGAAAGGGACTGATGGTTCTTGAGGGGTTTACTACCTTAGAATAAAGTTTTATTGATACCTTTTATTGCTCCACAGACCCCTTCCTGACATTCTCCAAACTCCATATAACCATTCCTCGTCTCATTAAAAAACAATTAAGGAAAAGTTTGGGAACCAGATCTATCTATCTATCTATCTATCTATCTATCTATCTATCTATCTATCTATCTATCATCTATCTATCTATCATCTATCAATCTAATCTCTCTATTCACTGATCCTAGGGTTTGCTTTTCTTAGGGTCTACCTGACCCTGAGGCCAATTCTCTATCCATTATTCCTGCCTCTCACTTGTTTCCAGTTCTCTGTTCTTGCAAGTTTCAAGTGAAGTACTGAAGTACTTACTTTCTGAGTGAAAGTACTTAAGAAAGTAATAAATACCTTTACTTATGCCTATTTCTGTAAGAAGACTCATAGTACTCAAGGTATATGGTGAATGATGTTAGTTCTTATCCCTTAACTAAAAGTTAACTTCTTTTTTTTTTTGGAGGTGGGAAGGCAGGGAAATTGGGGTTAAGTGACTTGCTGTAATAGTAATCAGTTTATCAGATACTTAGCACTTAGTAACTTAGGGATAAGTAGCACCTAGTAACTTAGGGCTAAGTATAGAAGGTATGAACTCTGTCCATTGTTGAGAAGGTATGAACTCCCCTGTTGACTTGGAAGAAGGCTATTGGCTGAGACAGGAGGCCAGTGCTGTATATAAAGAAGAATTTGAGAGAGAGAG
>CM053598.1:97706057-97727785 GCA_028646575.1 Pseudocheirus occidentalis | reverse complement strand
TTTGTTCCTTGTTCTAAATATTGTGACTTTCTGTAATAAGATATAATATTGAGAATATTCTAAATATTGCGACTTTCTGTAATAAGATATAATATTGAAAATATTATACAGTGAATATTGTACTGAATCTTGATTTGTAATGGAATAAACAGAGTGTTCACTACTACTGTGTAATCTGAATCTTAAAAGCTGTTCACTGTAGCATTCTTTTGGGAATCTACTGTTGCTTGGCTTTACACTTGCCCGAGATCACATGGCTGGTAAGTGTTAAGTGTCTGAGACTGGATTTGAATTCAGGTCCTCCTGATTCCAGGGCCAGTGCTCTATTCCCTGTGCCACCTAGCTGCCCCTCAAAAGTTATCTTCTTTATTTAGACACTGTGTCATAGAATAATATTTAAATATGAAACCACACAGGAATTTTAGAGATTGAAACAATGTAAGTTTTGCAATATAAATTAGTTTAGTTGAGAAAGGTTAACTAATCTAAAAGAAATGGATAGATTACCTACTTCTGGTTTTGCAGATCATATCAATATATTCTTCAGAACCTTCCTGTATACTTCTCCTATCTCTGAATATTTATATCCCTCATGAATAAAATAAAAGGTCATATTAAATATAGAAACTAATTTCCAATCGATATAGATAAGTTTTTGTTATTGTTGTGTCATTTCAGACATGTCCAACTCTCCATAACCCCATTTGGGGTGCTCATGTTTTTAGAAAAAGGCAATAAGGTAATTCTATTTAAACCAGTGCAGAGAATGAAAGAGATGAATTAATTTTGGATTCTCAGGTGTTATTAAACCAAAAGCTTTGTAATTAGCTGATATCTAGTAGAATTTACTTAATATTTTTTTTTACAAAGAGTTTTACATTTGTTTTGTCATTTGATTCTCATAACAAAATGGTTAAGTAGGTTGTTTCGCAAAATGACATGCAGGAGGAATTGGAGATTTTGGACTCCAGGCTCTAACAGGTTCACTCTTGATCTGGTCAAACAGAAAGGACAGGAAGACATCTTCAGAGGGGTTAATAATCTTACTTTTTTTTCTAGTCTAGTCTTCTCAAAAGGAGTTTGCTGATAATGGGAGCACCAGTTCCTATAACATTCCCTAATCATGCTTCTCAAAGGGGCCAGGAAAATATAGTAGGAGCTACAACTCCTATGGAAGCCCCTAAGCCTCAGTGGGGGCCAATTGAGGCAAATATAGATTTGTCCCAAGTCTTGATAGGGGCTGATCAAGGTGCATACAGCATAACACTGTCATATTCCCCTATGGATTCCTCCAGGCAGTGTCCAGTGTCCCCTTGCTTTATAGGGCAGCAAAGAAAGCATATTGTCAGCAGTAGCCACACAGGTTAATTTTAGCAATATCATCATTTAGCACAAGTGTAGTAAAAATCACTTTATGTCACCCCATGTCTCATTGTGCAACCGTGGTGGAGATGTTTACAAGTCATAGACCTGGGAAATATCTAACACCTGGAAACTAGAGATTGTCATGGCCATGGAATCTGGGAAACTAAGTATGACAAAATCCTCCTAACTGTGACAGATGAGGAAACTGAGGTTTTAAGTAACTTGCCCGGAGCTTAAGTGACTTACCCAGAGTAAGTTTCTAGGGAAAGATTGAAACTTAGGTCTTCCTAACTCCCAAGTCTAATGCTATCTATCCACTGCACAATTTTGTTGCTCGTGGGTCATGTCTAATTTAATTTAATTACTAATACTTATTTCTTAAAGTGGCCCATTTTATAGGGGGTTGGAAGTTTTGTGAGAAAGGGATATAATGATTGAGCTCTCCTCCTTAGCGCCACACATGCAACAGACTTCATCTTTAGGAACAGATGAGCAACAATGGTGGCAGTGGGATATGGGAATGAATATTAATGCCTTCCCTTTTATAAATATGAAGAAACCATTCCCTTTGGACTAATCTGAAAGTGAAATTTTGATAAACTTTTCTCTCTCAGTTCCTAAACAATGTCCTGCTCCCCCCCTTTCTGACCAGTCTAGGAAGGTCTCCTCTCTTTAAGTAAGTTGAGTGGTGACTAGACAATGACACAGGACTTTTGACTGATCCAACTAAGAGTAATAGCCTCTTTTCCCATTTCCTGAAGGGGTTATGGCATTGATCAGAGGAGGAAATGTCTTTGATTACTGCAGATCCCAGGGGCTAGGGGAAGAGCCCTTGAGTAGTGGTCATAGAAGAATTAACTTGTTTTAGGAAAATGATTCTCCAAGACTCCAAGTGATTGTTATTTTGGATTGATGAAGCAAAGTGTTAAATTTTACCTTAGCCTGAGTTATGTAACTATGTTTTATCATACTGTGAAATTTCCTTATTCAAGAGTTCTAAAAATGTTACTTTAAAATGTCTTATTTTAGAGAGATATCTGAAAGCGTGAGGGAACTCTGCCAATTTGGACTTTTCTCCCTAAACTAGAAATAATGTTTGGATTAGAATGATGATAAATTAATAAGAATTACTTCTGACAGACTTATGCCTAAAACAAAGAGTAAAGTATTAATATTTTGCCTTCCACAGATATATTAATATAAAAGTAAGTAAGTAAGGAATCTTTGAGGAGCAGTAGCAGTATATATAAAGGTGGAAGAAGCTTTTAAGAGAATGAATGGTTGGCAACAGGGTGGGGTGGGAAAGAAATGAACCAATTCCCTTTTGACATTGGTATTTCAAGTTTGGTGTGGGAGAGTTTTTGTTTTGTCTGCAGTAGGTATGTGTCAGCTGAAAGATTCCAAGAAATGGGTAGTGAGTCTTCAAGACATCTAATGGGCATCTCCACATGGAGTGTGAAGAGGAAAAGGACTACAACACTGAGGGTGGGGAAGTGAGAGGGAAGGTGGAGGAATTATTTTGCATAATTTGAGTGAACAAGTAGAAGATTGTACAAACAAGGAGGAGTGATATCAACATGTCGTTCACGTCCTGTTGGTACAACAGGGGACAACTCCTGATTGGGTTTAAGGGACTGAAGCTGCTCCCAAATGATTGAGTAGGGTTCTGGAGAGGATGGATTCTTTTAAGGCAGCTAATGGTGAAATGCATAGGGGCCCAGAGTAAGGAAAACCTGAGTTCAGATCTGGCCTCAGACACTTACTAGCTGTGTGACTCTGGGCAAGTCCCTTAACTTCTGTTTGCCTCAGTTTCCTCATCTGTAATATGGAGATCATAGTAGCACCTACTCCCCAGGACTGTTGTAAAGATCAAGTGAGATAATAATTGTAAATGGCTTAGCACAGTGCCTGGAATATAGTACTGTGTAAATATTGTTATTATTCTGAGCCCCAGTTTCTTGTTTGTGAAATTAACAAAGTGAAAATAGAAAGAATCCACTAGTCCCCTTCTGAAGGAAACCCCAAGCCAAAGCCTCCTAGAAACATTATAACAAAAAGCTAGAGCTTTCAGGTCAAATAAAAAGTGCTGCAAGCAGCCAGAAAAAAAAAGAATTAAACCACAAAGGAGTTACAGGATTGCACAAAATTTAGTAGCTGCCACCAAATAGAGGCAGAGAGCTTGGCATATGCTATTTCAAAAGGTAATTTATATATATATATATATGTATATATGTGTGTGTGTGTGTGTGTGTATATATATATGTATATACACACATACATATATACATGTACATATGTATATATAAATATAATATGTATAGATATATGTACATATACATATATACACATACACACATACATATATTTGTGAAACATATATATATATATATATATATATATATATATATACACATGTTTTCAACCAAGAATAACTTAACCATCAAAACTCTCCCTCTCCAAATTAAGGTAAATTTTGTTAGTAGAAAGCTGCCTAGCTCACTTGGGGTTTACTGACTGGATTTCTTTCTCAGAGACCAAAACTTAAACCCAATTCACTCAGGAATTCATAGATTGGACAGCAACAGGTCCCTGTCCAAGCACCACTTAATGGCTTTTTTGGGCTCTCCTGGCTCAGAGTGAATGTAAATAGCAACTTTCTCTTTTGACCAGCAACCCTTAGGGTCTTACCCTCCCAGTTTTATTTATTTATTTATTTTTATTAAAGGAGTCATCCCTAGACCCACCTCTTAAAGAGGTCTATTCATTGAATGGCTTTACCTCTCACTCAAAGTGAGAACCTGAAAAGATCTTAGCTTCAAAGGACCAGGGTCTCCCACTGCATCCTGGGCCACCTCCAGTCCTGATGAATATCTGGTCACTGGACCCAGATGGTTCTGGAGGAAAAAATGAGGCTGGCAAACTTGCACAGCCCTGCCTCCCTCAGATCCAAGTCAACTGCAAGTCATGTCATCATTCCCTGATGTTGTGGCCCTCTTCCAGAACGAAGGACAAAGACAACAACAACCATTAATACTGAGTATAATCCTAGAGGTGAAAAATGGGCCTTCAACTACACAGAGGACTCCCAAGCCTTCCTGATAAAAGTCCGGAGTTGCATAGAATCTTTGATGTATAAATATGGAAATTTTTAGGGAGTTTTGCAAAAGACACAGATGACAAATGAAGGCAACTGGATAACACAGAAAAAAAAGAGCAAGGTTATCATTATAGAACAAGTTCATAATAATTTGGTACAAATTGCACACACAAATACATTTTCTTTAACCATCTTCATTTTTCCCTCTCTTCTCTGACTTTGCTGCTATCCACTTGTGACCGGGGAATTGCCAAGGGAAGTTAGAGAAAGGTGGTCATTAAGTATTGCTTCATTGTGGAAATCAAAGGCATCATTTGATGAAATTATGACATTTTCTTCCCTGTTATTCTGTTCTTACTCACTGTCATACACATGTGAGCTCCCTGCTAAAGTTCACTCTGTACCTTTCCCTACCCCATTTCAGAAAACATTCAGTTTTCTGTTTGTTCTGTCCTGTGTGATTCAGATATGTTATATATAATTAAGTCTGATTTTATAATTCCATCATTATTTTTGTCCTGCTAATATACATCATTGATGGAAGGGGAAAGGGGAGACTAGGACACGTCACTTCATTATCATCCCCCCCAACCATGCCAGGGTTCAGTACACAGTGTACAAGCCCCACAGTGTACAAGCCCTCAGCTACAAGTTTGACTTACCACTCTGAGGCTTCCTCCTGTATAAACTTACAGAAATCACTCTCATACCGGCTTTATTTATTCTCATTCCTTCTCCTTGGATTGCTGCTCCATCATTCTGTCCTGTAAACACACTGCATCATTCTTATGCCAAAATGACTTTCTACTGTCATTACTATTCTCTCTCTTATGTACTGACTCTGTCACTCAGTACAAAACATTTTTAACCCACACTCTTTTCACCATTTCTAGGCCAGCCTTGCTCTACTCCATGAAAAAACAACAGCCCTAAGGCTATGTCCTGATGCTCTAAAATAGGCCCAAGGAAGAGGAAGCACCGGTTTTCCCCCACATCCTTGTTCATAACTGTTCCTCTCCCAGCATTCTTCCATCCTCCTCTATCCCTCAGCATCACAGCACCACCAGCTTCTACCATTTATTCTTTTTCTAATGCACCAAATTTGCCTTCATGGGCTCAGAGAGAGAACTGTCCAGTTGCTGCTGGGCTGAATAGGAAAAAGTGCCACAGCATTTTAAAGAGCTTCTTGAAGTAGCACTTTCTCCAGTTTCTTCTGTTGTCATACTATATTGACCCTCTCACAGAGGGCTGTTTTCCATGGAGAACCACTTTCATTCTTACTCTTGGTCTTCTCTTTTTATCATGGTCTATATATATCCATTAGATTGCAAGTTCATTGAAGGTAGGGACTGTCTTTTGCCTTTTTTTTTGTATACCTAGCCCTTAGCATTGTGCCTGGCACATGGTAAGTACTTACTAAATGTTTGTTTATTGATTGATAGGTCCTTCTCTTTACTCCAAGACATGCAACTCTTCCTCAGGGCAGGTGAATATTGATCTTTGTCTTGGCCATTCATACATTTCATTCTGGGTGCCTCTTCTCCCTAGTGACCTTGGGTTTTGGCTTATATTGTGACAGAGGCATCATGGAGTACACCTTGGTTCCACCCCTTTGAACCTTGACTGGGAGAGGGTCATTACTTAGATCTCCTTTCAAGTTGGGAATTATACTACCTCTATCCATTGCTCTGGTTCCCTAGGCACCCTTATGGAAAATAGGACCTAGGCTGGTTCAGAATGGCTGTCCTAAGAATCTGAGGTCTTTATCTCTGTCATATGCTTAGCAGTTGTCTATTCTGATGCTTCTCCATAGGACCTCTTTTCCCATCCTGAGCCTAGAACCTGAAATACTAGTAAACTGGATCACCTGGGAGTTTATAAGCCATGGCTTGCCCTATTATTATTTATTGCCAACATTAGGATGACTACTCACCCCTCTCCCCCTACAAGTCCTTTGGGTCATACAATCATTTTTTTCTTTGATCTTCAATATAGCTGGAAGAACATGGCCATGATACCTATCAGATAATCATGATACCTAATCAGATAATCAGATAATCATGATACCTAATCAGATAATAATACAAAGTTTATTACTAAACTTATACTTAAAAGTATCCACCAAGAATCACCTCTATCACCCCCCAAATGACCATCAAATGACTAAGTCATATACTGAAGTAGGGTCTTCCCCCTCCTCTCTTTGGATGCTTTGTGCCGTTGCTATCTTGTGAGTATATTCAAACATCAAACACTAGACTTTGAGTCACTAGGTTTGGATTAAAATCCTAATTCTGCTACTTAGTATCTGTGGGCCAGTCATTTAATTCCTCTGGGCCTTATTTTCCTTCTCTGTAAAATGAGGGAGTTGGTCTAGATGATTTCTAAGATCTTTTCCAATCCTAAATTTATCATCCTATTTTTTCATTTAATTCTTGGAAGCACTGGTAAATCCCTAGCAGTGGTTTTATCTTGTCTTAAAGGTTAGATCTCTGGCCAATGAAGGCTTACTCAACTTGCCTATCACTTAGGCTATCTAGGATGTCTTGGTGGCAAGCAGGCAGAACTATACCCTCAAGGTGACATTTTGCTTACATACTAAAGTGTCCTCCAGATTCTTTTGTAAAATGTGGAGAAAAAGATCTTTGGTTCCTGCATTGAACAACTTTGTTGCTCTGAGTTCAGTGGTAACAAGCACTTAGAGCTCCTCAGAGTTTTCCCCTTAAACTCTGCACCAGCTCTACCACTCCTTCTAGAGAGGTAGGTGAAAGGAGAAGTGATGGTAATCAATGCTAGTGTTGGTCAATTGCCCTCATTCATGTCCCATGTCTTTGCCCTCCTGGCCACCTTCCCAAAACAGAACTGGAGGGACTTCAGAAAATGCCCAACTCACATATATAAGACAAAACTGGATCTTAGCCTCATCAATGTTTTTCTACTAATATGTTTAAGTACATGTTTGGAAGAATGGAATACTATTTGGGGAGGTGGAATGGAATAGAGCCTACTTCACCTTCTGACTCCTGAATACAGTTTCTTAGACCAGAAGTCAATACAAACCTTGGGCTTACCATTTCCACCTTTGCACAGGCATTGACCAATTCTCTTATTCATCCATTCTCCTGTCTTCCCTAGCTGAATTCATACTCATAGCCTACTTAAAATACTGGCCACCTTATTTACTCCATTTCCCTGATGAGGAGATGGAGCCCTAAAGTCCCATCAGTTCAATGTATAGTCTGCTTTTCTGCCTACTCAGCCATCTATGTGCTTTGTTCCAATACCCCAGGCCTCCCAGTACATATCTCAAAGATGCATTTCTATGAACAGGAGCATGTTTATTCACTTATGCATTCATTTAACAAACATTTGTTGATGACTTCTTATAGATTATTTGTTAGATGCTGAGGAAAACACAAAATTTACATATGATATAGTCCCAGTGCTAATGGAATTTCCAAGCTGAATACGGCATAAAAATTCAGATACACAGAAAATAATTAAGTCATATAATGCACGCATTTTGCATGCGTATCATCTAAGTGCATGGGTAAGGTTTTTGCTGACTGGCGGGGGAAGGGATTATGGAAGAAATGGTACTTGAACTGAGCTTTAAAGGCTAAGTCAAATCAACACATTTATGACTAGGCACCAGGCACTGTGCTAAGCACTAAGGGTACAAAGAAAGGCTTGCTTGCTCTCAGGAAACTGACATTCTAATGGTAGAAACATCATATAAACAACTATTAACATACAAAATATACGGAGTAGACTGTTGTTTGTCCTTCCTTCTCAAAAAGGATAGTGGCATCAGGAAACTGCTGCCATAACTTGCAAGTGAATTGGGTTTAAGTGAGGGAAGGCTGTGCAAAGTCACCACCTTTACTTTCTCCTCTGGAGCCGTCTGGGTCCAGTGGCAAGATATAGATCAGGACTACTGGAGATGACCCTACAGTCTCAAAGGGAAGGCACTGGGGTTTGGGGAGGAGAGAGGAGGCTGGGAAAAGCCTTTTGTGGAATATAGGATTTGAGCTGAGACTTGAAGGAAGCCTGGGGAAGCCAGGAAGGGGGTGGGGGTAGGGAAGGGAAGAACATTCCAGGCATGGCAAACAGCCAGTGAAAAGGCACCAAGGCAGAAGATGAAGCATTATGCACTTGGTGACAAGTGGTAAGCAAGAGAAATGGTACTCTGAAGAATTTCTTTCTCTCAGGCTGTAAATAGTGATAGGGCCATTTAACCTTTTTCCAGTCAATTCTTCAAACAGCTGTGTATCGTTTTATCTATTAGCTATCAGCATAGCCGTGACTCTTCTCACAGCATAGCCCATGCAAAGACTGTCTTTCCTTCTCTATTTCTCCCTCTCAAACTAAACAGGGCAATAAAGGGGAACAAAGGCAAGTCCTTAAGGGATTTCCTCTCTCTCAGACTGTAGATGATGTTAGAAAGACAATTGTGCCTCTCTCCAGTGTAATGATCTATTCATTGCCAACTCTAATGGCCTTTTCCTAATCCTTATCTTTCTTGACTTCTTTGCAACTTTTGACACTGTCAATCACCCTCTTCTTTATACTCTCTTCTCTCGAGATTTTTGTGTTACTCTTTTCACCTGCTCTGCTATTTATCTGCTACTGCTCCTTCTCCTTTACTGGATTTTCAGCTAGGTCACACCTGATAAACATGAATGTCCGAAGGGCTCTGTCAATTATAGAGATCTAAGGTGACGAGTCTGAAGTCTGCTTATATAGCTCTGATCTCCAGCTGCCTTTTGGGTATCTCAAACTGGATGTCTTTTAGACATCTTAAGCTCAACGTGTCCAAAACTGAATTCATTATTTCTCCCTCTCTCTCCCACCGCCCTTTTTAACCTCCCTTATATACTGTAGAGGTACTACCATCCTCCTGACACCTACGCTAACAATCTAAGGGTCCTCCGCCTCTCCCCTTCCCATTTCTTTCCTTCCCCCTCCCCTGTCCTCAAAGACTGTCAATGTTATCTTTTCAGATCCCTCTTAATTCTAGTGCCTTTCTTCTGTTGTTCCAGTTTATCCTGCATATAGCGTGTGGTCTGCATATTATCTCCTTCATTAGACTGTGAGCTCCTTCAGAGCAGGGACTGCCTTTTCCCTTTGTATGCTTAGTGCTTAGAGTGCCTGGTGTACAGTAGGTACTTTATAGATATTTTTTTACAAAATGTTTGCAACAAAACAATGCCTTTCTTCCACTCAGCATTGCTCCCAACCAAAAAGCTGCAGAGCCTACCTTTCAGCTTTGATTGGCTTCTAAGAGCGTCTGTCCTCTATCTTTTGCAAGCAGCAATCCTTCTTTCATGTGCCTTGTTTCATGTCCTCGACACCTCCTGGTGCCTAGCTTCCTCTTCTACCTTCATCTGCTCATCTTCACCTCCTCTTTCAGGCTCCTAATGTCTCAAATAAGGGCCTTCTCTTATGCAGTGGTCCATCTCTAACTTCACATCACAGATATGAAAACTCTACCTTTCTGTTATGTATAGACTTTAAGTAATCTTCTCATAGTCTCCAAACAGTTATTTGATTATAATTTATCTCTTGTTTCTTTCAAAACTCTGAAATAGTAATATATGAATCTGTTAACTAGCGTTTATTAAGGACAGGCAGCTAGGTAGTGCAGTGGATAGAGCAGCAGGTCTAGAATCAGGAAGATCTGAGTTAAAATCTAGCCTCAGACACTTACCAGCTGTGTGACCTTGGGCAAGTCACTTCACCCTGTTTGCCCCAGTTCTTCATATATAAAATGAGCTGGAGAAGGAAATGGCAAACCACTCTAGTACCTATATCAAGAAAAACCCGAATGAGGCCAGGTAGAGTCAGACACACTGAAAGACTGAACAATAACAATACCATGTGCCAAGGTCTGTGTTGGACTAAGTGTACTGTTGCCACCTATTACTCAGTATTCTGCTTTAAAACAGATCTTTTCAGTATATTTATGTGAGGAGGCCTTTTCTCTCAGTTCCTCAAAATAGTCTGTGTCTCTCCACAACATTTTAGCTGAGAGGCTGGCTATATATTCTCTCAGACTTATTTCATCAGTATTTATTACAGAAAGGCTCTTATTTTTCATGCTCTTTTTGGTAACCGAAATGTCTACATGACAAAAGGGCAGTACCTTACATAACGAAAAAACTTGCCTATGTGGCAGGGACCATTCTATTTTCTTAGACCAAGCATGGTGGATTTCTAGCTATGCAGTGTAGTCTATTGCAAAGGCTCCTGTGAAATTACTTATATATGCTTCTCCTAACACGTAAAGCAAAGGACTTGGAACTTTTCTTGGTATGCTATGGGGAGCCCTTAAAGATTATTGAGCAGAGACATGATGCAACAAAAATCGAAGCATAAGAAAGATTATTTTGGCAGGAGCCAGATTGTAAGGGAATTAAGAAGAGGGTGGGTTTTGAGCAAGTAGAGACAATGGTAGAGACAAATAGAGATAGTTTTTCTCAAATGGTTTCACAATGAAGGCAAAGAAGGAGATGGGATGGTAACTAAATGGGTAGCAAGGTCACAGGAAGCCAATGTGATACAGTGGGGAAAAAACTCATTGTCTCTGGATTTGGGGGATCTTAGGTTCAAATCCTGAGTTTGCTATTGAATCCCCATGTGACCTGAAGCAAATCACTTCATATTCCTAGGTTTCAGTTTCCTTATCTGTAAATTAGGCCATAGGTTCTGCTGACCTTTAAATTCATGCTCCTTCATAGTTGTGGTTTTTTTTTTTTTAGGGAATTGCAGATACCTGTGCATTTTTAGAAGCAGATGGGAATGAGTCAGTGGAAGGAGATTAAAGATGCATCAAATGGGATGAGGAGCAAGGTCCCGGAGGAGGTAGGAGGAGGAGGTAGGACACAAAGGGTACAGGTAGGGGGAGAAACCTTAGTGACCTGTAAGCATCCCTCTTCTGCCATGATGGGAGAAAAGGAGGAGAACATATGTAACAAAGATGAGAAAGTGTGAGGGATTTAAGGAAGAGAGGAGGGGAAGTAAGAGAGCTCGTGGGACACGTTCTTAGTATTCTTAGTAAAATAACAGGCTAAGTCATAGGCTATAGAGATATTCCTCATGGTCTCTTCTCTCTACTCCTTCTTGTCCTTACCTTGCCCTCAGGTCCAAAACCTACATTTACCCATTGACTGTTAAGAACTACTTAAATTGGAATCTAGGCATCTAAGTACAATTGTCCACTTTTTAATGTCTAAGGATTTAAACCGAACCCCAAAGAGGAAGGGAAAAAGCAAATATATTAAATGCTGGCCCTTATGTGCTAGATACTATGCTAAGCACTTTGCATAGTTCACCTCATTTGCTTCTCACAACAACCCTGGGAGGTAGGGGCTATTATTACCCCCATTTTACAGATGAGGAAACTGAGGATGAGTGGTTAAGTGACTTGCGCCAGATCACACAGCCAGTAAATGTCTGAAGCTGGATTTGAGCTTGTCTTCCTGACTTCAGGCCCAGTGCTCTATCCACTGCAACATGTAGATGCCTCTAAAGACATCAGGCTGAGAACCATGTGGCGTACTTAAGTGGAAAGAACCCTGAACTGGGTCCTGGGTCTCATTCTGTTGCAAACTAGCTGTAGAGAGTGCTTGAAGAAGTCATTTAATATTATCTTCAAAGCAGACTTAACAGTTTCTTCTCTTACCATCTTCCAGGCTTCTTATAAAAATAAAATGTGATGTAAAAGTCTTGAAATATACTACTCAAATCCCTGACAACAGTTTAATTTTGATAGTGACCTTGGGCAAGTTACTTCCTCCCTCTGGGCCTCAGTTTCTTCATCTGTAAAATGAGTAATATCACTCTAACCTTGCCTTTTTTTTACAAAGGGGAGGACAGCTAAAGAATCAACAATTAGAGTCTTAATAATGTATTGTGTGTATGTGTGAACATACTCCTGGATGCACTTCTATTCCAGTCCAAAAAGCCTTTGGAAACAAAACAGAATGTATAATACTTGCAGGGGTTGTTGCTCACTGCAGTGTATTCCTGGAAACTGTGTCATAAAGTACATCCTGTTTACCCATAGGAACAATGTTCCTTGTATATTGTAAGCACTCAGTAAGTGTTGGATTGAAATGAAGTATAATTGGTGTTGTGTTCCTAAGCAAGGGTACAGTATCAAATAAATTTGTAGGTTTGGGGACATACATAGGATCAGCAATATGTCATAAGTAAAGGCACAGCTATAAACCATGAAAATAATTTAAAATAGTAAAATTATATTCCATGTTGTATAAAATGGGTATAAATCAGGAGGGTGAATAATGTTATGGAAAGAGGGCCTGGCCTGAGAGTCAAGAGACCTGGATCCTAGGTCTTCCCTGACCAACTCTATGTGTATTATTGGACAAGTCACATCACTTCTTTGCTGCTAGAGTGCTTTCTCTGTAAAATGAAGGGTTAGACTTCATGATGGTGAAGGTCATTTTGAGCTCTAATGATCTAGGTAAGTGTGACGAATCAAATAGATATGATGGGCCAATCAATGGAACCACTTGATTTCCTAGTTCTTCTTCCCCTGGAATTGGATGTGAGCTCTGGCCTCTTTTTGTGGGATGTGTACTTTGGTCCCCCTTTTAAGGATTGTACTTTGTTGAGTTGATACAGAAATGTTGAATTGTTCCTCTTGACTCTGTGTGTGTGTGTGTGTGTGTGTGTGTGTTTTGTGTTAAAGTTGACGAGTGGTTGAATCAGGAGGAGTTACCCATTCTGTGTTATAAGAAGAGTTAAGGAGAAACAACTTTGGTCCTTTTGGGTGGCATTTATTCTTTCCCTTAGATTTCCAGCAAGGTTACCTTCTTTTACATACACTCTTTTGACACTGATGTTACCCTGTCACAGGCCCTTATCACTTTACACCTGAACTATTATAATCTTCCATTCACATTGATATTTGTAGCATGCACATCTGACCATGTAACCTCTACTCAATGAACTCTAGTGACTCTCTATTCTTCTAGCAGAAAAAAGAAAGTCCTATCACAGCCCTCTATAATCTGGTACCTTCTTACATTTCCTCTCTTCTTACACTTGACTCCCTTTCGTAAACTCTGCCATCCAGTGACAATGACTTTCTGACACTCATGCTCCTTATGGTGCCCATTCAATGTCCCATCTCGGAGTCTTCTCACTGACTGTCCCCCATGACCGGATCGCCAGTGAAATGATCATTGTCCTTCGTTCTCAAAGAGAAACAAAATGTTCACTAGTATACTACACCATGCTCATGATTCTGGATAATGGGTGGTACTCTCATACTTTTCCAGTCACCAATATACTTTTAATCCTAAATCACTCTGGCTTTCATTGAATGACCAGTAATAGCCCCCAACCCAAGCCTCTGTGACTCATTGTTTAGGTTTGGATAACTGAAAATGTATAAATAGCATTTGTTTTCTGTTCTGGCCAGAAATTCTGAGGGCCTTCCCCTCAGTCCTGTATAAAAGGTTAAGATGGTCAAATTTAGCAATTTCTTGGGTTGGTGAAAAGGGCAATGGATTTGAAGTCAGAAAACCTGGGTTTCAGTTCTAGCTCTTATGCTTATATGTGACTCTGGGCATGTTATACAGCTTGTCTTATCTTTTATTTCCTCATTTCTAAGATAAGGATAATGATAATTGAACTATTTATTCCACAAGATGATAAACCCCCAAAGCATTATATTTGTTATTATTAAATATCACAAAGATATTCTTTATTTTATTCTTTCAGAATCTATGATCATTTTCATGCTTATGTCTCTTTAGACTTCTCCTTGAGTTTTTATTACTCTATGACCAACTCTTCTCTGTAGAGGCAGATATACAAAAATACCCTTTGAGACTTGGTATCAGAGGAAGCTAGAAGATGATGCAGTGTAGACACAAACAAAAAACCCCTCAGCTCTGCAAGTACTAGTTCCTTCCTGCCAGGAGTATTTTTTAACTATTTACAGGGACCAGAGTTATTTGCATATAACTTTATAGGGGTCAAGGGGAGCCGGAAAAAGTACTGTGAATTGACAAAGAATTGGAGGTTGGAATGTTTCAGGAGCCTCCTTAGAACAAAAGAGACAAGGAGACAGGGAAAATGGGGGTAGGGACTGATGGTGAAAAGCTCAGGAAAGGACCTTCAAGGTGATCTAATCCAAACCCCTAAACATACGGTTGAGGAAATTGAGATCCCAAAACATAAGTGACTTGCCCAAGGTCACACTGTTAAGCAGTAGCATTAGTATTCAAGGCCAGGAAAGAGAGAATAGGGAAGAGAAGGGGAGAAAGATATTCCTCTCCATTTCTCCTTTCCTTCCACATGAGGAAGGTTGCAACTTCCTGGTTATCCTGACCAAGAGATACTTTTTACTTCTGCTGGTGATCTCAGTGATCTCCACAGTAAGGTTTAGACATTGACCAGTATTTTTCAATATGCATGGTGGGGACCCCAAGTGTGCATTTAAAATGCCCCGAAGCTTAAAACAATATGGGCAACTTAAATATAGAAATTACCCAGCTATGGACTAAAAAAGAGATGAAAATGTCTGTTTTTGTTTGTTTAGTGTCAACATTCACAGAAAACTTCTGTATTCCTCAGTTTCTTTTCTTCTCAATTTCCCAGTTTCTGCTCCATCACCTGCCTTGACCCAGAGTTCTTATTGTCTTATCTCTTGCTGGTCTAGTTTTAAAAACCACTGATCAGACTCTGGTCGTGTTTGTATAATCTGTTGTACTTCAGTGTTAGAATAAAAGACTCAGACGTTCTCATTTGCAGACATTGCGGGGTGTGGTGTGGTATAGTGTGGTTGTGTATACAGTGTGTGAAGTGGAAATGATGAGGGGTCAAGGGGTCAAGGAGTTCAGGGAATCCAGGAACCCCAATAAACAGAGTGCCTGGAAAGCAGTCTGGAATGAATTCATGGACTCAAGCATTCTCTAAGTCAAGGTGGTAAAGATTTATTGTTATGCTTTACCGTGGGCAAGAGTTCTTAGGGAACCTGCAACCTTAAAGGTGTAGAGTTAAAGTTTTTATAGGATAATCTTTAATAGAACCTGTGCCAATTACGCTAACTAGATGAGTCAGGGTGGGATTAGGGAGGAGTTAAGGAGTGGTCAGTTCTTAAAAGAACATGCACTTTTAATACCTACTGCATAGGCTTTTTGCCCAGAATTCACCAGGAAATAGCCCAAGGGGAGAGGTGGGTCCTGCATGGAGGTGTGGTTTTAGGCTTGAAATATCATTAAGTCAGCTAGTGGTCAAGGCTGACCAAGCTGCCACCCATCAATGTTGTGTTTGACAAGGTGGATGTTGGGAGTTTAGTATATCCCAAGCTAACAAGGGATACAGGATGTGTATAATGAGCTAGGGAGTATATATGTGACTGAGTCTAGGATATGCATGATAGGTATGACCCAGTACACAGCTACTTCAGCCAGTACACAGTTGTGTCAAACTACTAAATTCTATAAGTGCAGCTGACCACTGTAAGAGGAAGAGAGATAAGTGTTTTCCTAGGGCATGCTGCCCTTGAGCTAGAGAGAAATTGCCTGAGATAGTTTTTTGAGGCTGGGGAGATTTGAGGCTAGGGAGAAATATGATTTTGCCCACTGGGGTTCAAGCAAAGGTACCCAAATACCCCATCAGAAAGAGTATTGGAATTAGCAGAACTGGATTTGAATTCCAGTGCTATTGCTCAAACTGTGACCTTGGGTAAGTCACTTCTCTCCTTGGATATCAGTTTCTTCATTTGTACTTTGAGGGGTTTAGATTAGAAGACCTCTGAGATCCTTTCTGGCTTTTAAACTTATGACCCAGGACCTTATACTAGGAGATGGAGATTTTAAAACTCAGCAAGCACTTAGCACTACAGATGATGAGATACTGACAGCATGAAATTAGAGACTTAAGTAATCTATGTTCACATTCATTTTATCATGCTTTCAGGAGGGGAAACAATATATAATCATAAAACATTTATGCAATTCCTTTCACTAGGAATTTTAAATATAAATTATAACTGTAAGCTATTGAATGCATAGGTTTACAAATATAGCATTACTTCACAGTGATGAGAAACCTGACTTATTTATGTTTCAAACCATGATTTGCCGTGCCCCGGCATTATGCTGGCCCACAGAACTAATATATTAATTGCCCAAGTGTTGTATTATTACACAACATATTTATCAGGGCTTGACCTCTGATAGACAGATTGAGTTCAGTCTTGGGTGCTTTTCTTAAATACTAACATTTATGACTCACTTTGCCCCTATTTGTGTTTTTTTCTGAGAACAACAGAATCTGGCTCATGTCTCTAAAAAAGCTCTCAGCTCCCTTGTACATAAACTAACAAGGATTAAACTCTAAGATCCCAATCTGTTATGACTATTTTGGGGGAGACTCGGAGATGACCAATAATGCTAAAAGCAAAAAGTCTTTTACTTAGCCATAAAATTCACACAAGGGAAGGACTTGTGATTTAGTTTGAGACACCTAGGGACAGAAGAAGGAATCAGGGAAAGAGGGAGTAAAGGGTACAGCTAGGATCACAGTCACCTGGAGAGACCAAGATAAAATTGAGTGTCCCAAGAGGGTGACTTACATGGCATCCTGGATATAGATATGATGATCTAGCAAGAGGAAGAAGGGGATTGATGATCCAGGTGAAAAAGTTGCCCTATTGACCTGACCTCAGGTTATGCCAAGTTTTACAGAATCACTTTCTCAATTCTTCAATAGAGGACACAGATCATCCCTTACACTATAAGGTCCAGTAGTAATGTATGAAGGACCAAGTGTTTGATAGAGCAGGTTGGCCTTTCACTCAGTGCATCTAATTGGTTTCTCACCTCTGATGTCATAGACAGCAAATGTCAATTACAATAATTAGAATGAAGGTTCTCTTAGTTTAAGGGAGTTAGCTGCCACCTAGATGCCTAGTTAAGAAAAACAAATGACACGTTAGTCATGCCTGATAACATATGCCTCATTCTGTACCTATGGACCCTCACATCTGCTGAGAAGATGAAGATATTCCATCATAAGCTCTCTGAAGTCCCACTGGGTTAATTGGGGTCTTATTTCTTTTGATATTGTTTTCTTTAATATTTTTTTGTGGTCACTGCTTCACAATTTTTTTCAAGGGAATATAGGTTTAGAGAAGCTCTCATGAGAAAAATAGGCTTTTCTCTTTGGCATGAAACAAAGGAAGATACTTCTGGGTCAGAATACAGAATAAACTGCTCAAAATAGATTAAAAATATGAGATGCTAGTTCAGCAAAGCTGTACAATCTCTTCTAATGATAAATGGAACTTGGGGTACTTATTTTTTATTGCTAGATGGCTGCCAATTTTTCATTTTCATCCTCCATCTGTATGTGTTTTTCTCCTTAGGTTTCTTGAGTCTCTTTCTTGAGTCTCTCTCTGGGGTTTCTCTTTGTTCTATTATTCTTGGTATCACCATATTGAATCTCCTCAGGAGGCTTTCACAAAATATCATATCAGATTAAGTTCTAGAGTTTTTCTTTGCTTTTTCTCGCAGACAGGAATTGTATCCCTAGTCTGCACCCCACCCCGCAGTAAAAGAAAAAAAAAAGCCACTATATTTGTGGTAAATTGTGTCAGTGTGTGTACATAAATTGTGTCTGTTTCATCAGTCACAGAAATGTCTCTATTTCAACAATTTTACACACTCCTACTGAGAATATACTAGGTTAACCTTTGACCTAAAAATATCCTTTTTCCTTATCTCTTTTTCTTTTAAAGTTACCATTTCTATGCTTACCTGGATTTTTCCCCTGTTTTATTACTGTCCCTATTGACAGAACTCTCGTCCTTTATATTTTAGCAGGATGAAAGAAAAAGGAACTTTCGCAAAAAAAAGAAAATGACATTGCATCACAAGAATGGCAGGGTAGCAGAGTACTCTTTACCACTGAGTCCAGCTCCACAGACAGGTTAGTGGCTTGGATGAGCAAAAACCTTCACAGTCCCAAAGTCACTCAGGTTCAAACTTAATAGAGTTTTAGACAATGACCTGATGTGGCATTAGACTATCCTGTCATACGTGGGACAAGACAGTGGGGTTAGTCTAGATGACTTAAATAAAGATAATTATTAGTTACCCAATAATGAATAAGGAGCAGGTAGCCAGAAAACTTGACTCTTTGCCATAGCAAGCAAGTAGCTGGGGAGAGGGGCTGTGATAACTTCAACTCTTCCTCCTTTGGTTTGGTCACCACCACACAATTCTTTACTCCTAAAGTCAGCTGTTCCCAGCATGTTTCCAGCAAATAAGAAGCTTTTTTTCTGAGATTACTACCTATTTACATTGCATCTATCTTGTATGTACATATTTGTTTGGATGTTATTTCTCCCACTGGAATTCAAGTTCCTTGACATCAGGAACGTATTTTTTTTCTCTTTTAAAATATCTTTGTCTTACATTTTTTCAGTGTTTTAATTGTCTTATTGTTTCTTGATGCCTCATGGAGGCATCAAGTTTCCACTTGGACCAGTTCTAACTTTTAAGGTGCTATTTTTTTTCAGTGAGGTTTTGTACCTCTTTTAACATTTGGCCAATGTGGATTTTTCAGAAGTTATTTTCTTCAGTATTTTTGGTGCCTCTTTTACCAAGCTATTATTTCTTTTTCCATAATTTTCTTGAATAGTTCTCATTTCTCTTCCCAATTTTTCCTCTACCACTTATTAAAACTGTATTTTTTCTCTTTAAAAAATCTCGTTCTTTAGCTCTTCTAGGATTTCTTGTTTGCTTGTGTTCAATTTGCATTTTCTTCGAGGCTTTGCTTGTAGATATTTTCAAGCAATTGCCTTCTATCTGAGTTTGTGTCTTGAGATTCCTTATCACCATAGAAGCTTTTTACAATCAGGTTCTCTTTGTTTGTTTATTTTTCCAGTTTATTTCTTGATTTTAACTTCATGTTAGAATTAAGCTCTGATCACATCTGGGGGTAGAAGAATAGCTGTCTTGAGCTTCTGTAGCTTGATCTGGGGGCCTGTAGGCTTTCAGTGCTTTCAAGGTGGTGTGATCCAGGGAAAGATCTGTTCACTGCACTCTTGATCTTCACTCTGGTTCTAACCCAAGTAGGGCCCTTAATCATTCAAAATTGCAATTCCTTTCTGCTCTGGAACTATGACCTAGAACTGGACAATAGGCCACACAGCTACCAAATGACACCCAATCCTATATCTAATACTAGAACAGGGGTCCTGTGGAATTTCTTTCCAATCTGGTGTTCAATCCCCTCACCATTTCTGTGCATCGGACACTCCTAATACTCTTGCTACTACTTCAGCTGCTGCCCCTAAGGCCCATAGTTGGTGTACTCTGCTCTGGTCAGCTCCCAGCTAAGGGTCCACAGCTTTCTTTCTGTCTTCCTAGCCTGTTCTAGACTGGAAAAATGACTCACTGTGACTTTTTGTTGGTTTTTCCTCTCAGAATTTGATTTGGTATTTTCTATGGTCATTTTGTAGGAGAAATTTTGTGGTAAATTTGGCAGTTGTGACCTTTGTTTTACTATCCTGACTCTGCTCCATCCCAGCTTTTAGTCTAGTGCCTCACTTACAGTTAACACAATAAATTCTTATTAAGTGACTGACAAAAAGGGAGATGGACAGAAACATGAATTGTAGACTTATGCCCCTGCATCTAAGTCTTGTCACTTCTTTGTCTTCTCAAATGGTTTCTTGCCTGTTGAAAGTGTGAGCTTCCCTAAAAGTCCCAGTAAAGGGGGAAGGGCAGAAAGAGAAGGATCATCAAGAATGTTCTATCAGCCCTTTTCTGTTTGTGCCATAATAATTCTCACCCCAAGGCCCAGAGGAAAAATAATAATTCAAATATATAAGGGGTCAATGTGTGGGAATAGGTTACAGAAATAATATACGCTAAAGAGCTGTACGTTGAAAGAGAGGCTTAGCAAAGTGCCTGGTACATAGTACATGTAATTAATTGATTGATAATGGTATATTGGAGACAGAAAGATCTGGGTTCGAGTGGGATCACTGACACATATTGGAGCAATCCCTGCATGAGTCACTTATCCTCTCAATGGCCCAGTCAGTTCTAAAATTTGAACTTGTAGAGAAGGTACTGAGCTGAATTCTTCACTCTTTGTAAACTTTAAAGCACTATATAAATGTCAGATATTACTATTTAAGCTTCATATCACTAATTTTTCTTAGTCTCTTTGATCCCTTAGCTTCTTTCTTTATAGTTTCTGTTGTCCTGAGAAACAGAATGTGTCTTGGTCATGAATCTCAATGCTTTAAAAAAAAACCTGCCTGAAAGCAAGATGCCCAGGAGGGACCAATTCTGAACCTTTCTTGAACTTTTTCCCTGGTAGAAAAAAATGACGTGTATTTTCTGTCAAGAATCAGGGCATTAATGAATTCTTTTTGTCGCCCTCAGGCTACATAAATAACTTAGATTGCTTAATTTCAGGAACAGGATAATTTCATTTTCTTGGTAAACCCTAAGAAAATCTGCAAAAACAAAACCAAACCCATTTTGTCATCCTTATATATTTTCTTCCCCCCCTTTTTTCTTTTTAAAGTTTTATTGGTAACTTTTTTTTTTAACATGACAGTCATTTCTGGATATGTTCTTTCCATCCTCCCCCTCCATTCTTATCTGTTTTTCATGAACTGTAGCTTCAGAGATCGTGTATAAGCAAACATTTCCTTCTTATTACTTATTTTACATACATATCTATAAAATAGGTGTTTCTGAGGCCAATATTTCCTTAAGGATTTCTGTTGGAACATTTTAAGTTATCAGTACTATAAAGTAAAATTTATGACAAATTTCTGTGAGGAAAAATTATTATTCAATTGATTGTAGGAAATAGCAGAAAGGAGAAGAAAAATACCATTGGAGCTATTTTGTTTCTGCATCATCAGATGGCTTCAAAGACTGAGAATCACCTCGATTGTTAGGATAGTGAAGTAATTTTCAAAAGCTTATGATTTTTTATTTTTGGTTGATTTTCACATTTCCTTGGTGACTGTCTGAGTGATATGGATGCTCCTTCAGAAATTGCATCCCCTTTAGGCCTTTAGCTCCCTGCTCTCTCTACACTAATAGTTTTTTTCCTTTTTTTTTTTCAAGTGCCTTAATGAGACAGGGCAGGAACAACTTTGAAAATTTCTCTCCCTCTTTTCCCAGAGTAATGAGATTACTTGACTATCTATCATAATATTTCTTGTTGAAAATCAGAGAACAACACAATTTAT
>CM053598.1:97685584-97705557 GCA_028646575.1 Pseudocheirus occidentalis | reverse complement strand
GAAGGGAGGGAGGAAGGGAGGGAGGGAAAAATCTGAGGCCTATAAGATAAGATGATTGAAGAGTTTTGGTTTATGGTTTGTGGATCAAGAGCTCCATTCCCCAGTCTCCAGAGCTAATCCCATTATGTCCCAAAGAAATTTGCCTCAAGAAAATGAAACCTTTCAGATTACCCTAGAAACACTCTTTGAAAAAAATGTCATGAAGGAACTAAAATTGTCCAAAATCCCTTTAAAATATACAGACTTCAGAAGTGCCACCAAAATGTCCCTTTACATTGTCATCCTCCTGTAATTAAACTTATTTTTCTTTAATCATCAGCATTTAAACTCTAACTCATACTTACCGGGTGCTTGGAAGTTTGTGCTTGGACCCCAGTTTTAAAAATCACGTTTCTCCCTAACTTTAAAAGACTATCCCTGACAGTTTTCTCCCTAGCCCAAGGAACTAGGCCTAGCAATAACTTTTGAGTGGACCCCAGCAGAACAATCTTTCCTCATCACAAGAACAAGGTGACCCCTGAAGAAATCCTCTTGTAAAAACAGTTATCTTGTAACCACAGAATTATCATATATTGATTCCCACAGTTATCATATTCAATTCAGAGGTCAAACTATAGACATCAGCTCTGAAAGCTACCTTGCTACAGACAAAACAGATGGAAAATACACCCCTGAGTAATCCCTTCCCCTGGTTTCCAGTAGTGAATGAGCCTGTGACCAAGGTTGTAAATTATCACCTAATTAGCATATCTACCAGAAAATCCACTACTTTTCCTATGTAAGCTTTAGTATTACTCCTGTTAAGTTGCAAGTTCCTTAAGGAGCTCTCTGTCTGCTGCAATAGCGCAGCAATAAACCTTTGCCACCTTAACTTAAAGAATACTTGAGTCCATTAATTCATTCCAGATGACCCTGTCCAGCACTCCAGTCTTTGGGGGTTCAGGGACCTTAAACTGCATCAATAAAATCTGAAGATAGTTTTTTTTTCAAAGCCTGTATCTTATCCAATGTACTGTTTTCCTATTTTGAGTTCTAGTATTGTAACAATATTGTCTCGTTTATTCACAAAAAAATGTGTTGTATCTCTGCTATATTGTGGATTTTAATAGGCTTTTGTGGGCTGGCCTGCAAACCTAATCACCCAGTTAGAGGACTGCCATTTCATTTTTTCAGGTAACACAATATTTACTGGACCAGTCTTTTGTAATGGATGAAGAAAGCCTCTATGAATCCTCTCTACGAATAGAACCCAAATTACCAACCTGAAGAACAGAACAGGGAACCGCAACTAAAGTGTACACATTCTATACGATAATGTACATACTTGTTTTGTTTCTCTTGGATCCCCTAGATTTTCTTTTCAGTATGTGCTTCTCAAATGAAATAAAATCATTATTGTTCTTAGATTATTACAGTAGGACTGGAATACAAATTTCTGCATTGTTTAAGATTTCACAATCCAACACTGTTTCCTGCGGTGCCTATTTCTTTTGAATACCTGTATTATTCTGTTCTTTTATTCTCATGCTTCCTCCTCAAAAGAGGAAAAATGAACCAATGTATAAAAAACCCTACGCACCAATAATTGCTTCCTTTTTCCCCAGCCCAGATCCCCGTGGTTCTAATGGATTAGCAATTCCGGCGCTTACCAACATATTTTACATATGGGGAATGTTATAAATGGGGAAAGCACACATATGCATATATACATGCCTTTTGAAGTCAAGTCATTTTAATAAATATATTCCTGCTGGCAGTGATGTAATTTCAAAAGCAAACTTCTGCAAAAAAACAAAAAACAAACCCACCCTTATAATTTCCATCACTAAATAATCTTGATGGAACAGAATAGTATAAGCTAGAATTCATCACACATTAAGAAGACCATTATCTCATCTGACACCATATCACTCATTGTTCTATTAATATAAGATAGCATGAATCACAGTTTAAATAAACTGAATGAGGTTCTATACCTTTGTGAGGAAAATAACCATTGGTGTATCTTATACAATCCATGATTTTTGTAGATTGCTGCCCAGAGTTCATTTATAGTGGGGAACACATGAACACACAAACACACACACACATACACACAAATGTAACTTTTAATATTTCAGCTACATAACAATCATTACAGGCTTATGTTGAGATGCTATAAATCTGTATACCTTGTGATAATCAGTACCATAATGTAGAATTAGAGAAACAATTACCAAGTGTTTTTATTGCATATACTGTAATCCTGTCTAAATATCTTCTAGCAGGAATATAGTAATGTAGTGCTTATTCTGTGAATACTACCATGTATTTTTTACATTGTACAGTATATAAAACACAGTTTAACTTCAAAGTGGCAGGCATGTTCCACTAAAACAAACAGAAGACTTTTGCTGTAAGCAATACCTAGTGGTATGAGAATTCTATTTCAAGTCCTAAAATATTTCAACTTACAGCTTGTTTGGAAAAAAGCAAAATTTCCATTTTTGTAAAAATATATGTTTCCTGATTACCTCTTGCTAATAAATCTATTCTATCTCAGGGTGAACAATGAGTTTAGACGTGTTTATCCTGGACTTTTTCTTTCCCATTCAGTTCAACTCAATCTTTCTTTAACACTTTCTAGAAGCCTGACGATGTGCAAGATCCTGTGAGGTATTCCAAGTATAGGACACTGTCCTTTCCCTGAAAGGGTTCTCAGTCTTTCTGGGGAAATGAGGCATACATAAATAATAAGGAAATAATGAAAGGGGACAGTAGAGATGTGTGTCCACTGTGAATCAGAGTGGTTGACACCTTATTTTGCTAAGTGTTAGCTGCTCTCCTAAAAGATGAGCAGATACTGGCAGCTAAGCAGAAAAGAGGGGTGACGCTAGCTTATAGTCATTCCTGGAACTCAGGCAAATGAACACAGAAAATAGACAATCTGGCAACAAAATTAGGAACCCAAAGTACTATTAGCATACCAATAGCCTAGGAAATATGGACACCAAGAGAACTATTGCAATGACTTGCAAGGTGTTTTTTTCATTCTTTCAACAAATATTTGAGCAAGGTGCTGTTCCACATGTCCAGGGGGTCCAGAGAGGTAGAAAGAAGAACACACATTCCATACCCTCACTGAGACCCCAGAACAACAGAGGAGGTAAGACGTTTCTACAAATTTAATAAAAGAAAGCCTGTTATAAGACCCAGTCATATGATAGTCAATAAACAAATATTTACTAGGTGCTTACCATGTGACAGGTACTGTGCTAAGCACTGGTGGTATGAAGAAAGACCAAAAAAAAAACAAACCAGTCCCTGCCCTCAAGAAGCATACATTCTATTGGGAGGGACAACATGTAAATAACTCACCCATAGAAGATAGAGACACAGTAGATAAGGTACATCAAGCTTTTCTGACAACGGTGATCAGCAATTAGATATGATACAAGCTGATCTCCCTGCTAAAGAAGGTAAAAAGATTTCCTTTTCAGTTCTCTTTGCTATAGCTTATTAGAGAGTATTAACAGTCTTGAAATAGGTTAGAAGGAATCATCCAGGAAGGAAGCCAGAAAGAAAAGGATTCAAAGGGAGTAGAAGGAAATTAGTGTCAAGAAGAAGACAGCATTAACAAAAATAATATATTCAGATCATAGGATGAGATAATGTAGCAGTATTCTTCCCTGATCAGACCACATCTGAATTATTTGTGTCCACAATATTTTAAAAGAAACATTGACTAACTAGTGAATATTCAAAAAAAAACAGTGACCAAAAAATAGGGTGGGGTCTAGAAACCATAAAATAAAAGGAAAAATGGAAGAAAACGGTGTAGTATGGAGAAGAGAAATCTGAGGGGATACATGATGCTATCTTCAAATATACAAAGGTATGTGGATGTGGAAGATGAAGTAGATTTTGTTCTTTGTTGCTCCAAAGAAAGAAGACTATTAGCAGGAAGCTACATAAAGGCAGATTTCAGTTCACTATAAATATCCTTTAACTAAGAGTCAATCCCTAATAGATAAGTGATCAAATTATACGAACCAATAGTTTTCAAAAGAATTAAAAGATATGAAATCATTTAAAAATTGCTCCAAAAATCTAGTAAGAGAAAGAAAATTAAAACAATTCTGATGTTTCACTTGTCACCCATCAAATTGGCAGCTGATTAAAAAGAAAGAAAGAAAAATAGTCCATGTTGGAATGGCAATGGGAAAATAGGCACACTACCTAGTTGTTGATGGAGTTGTGAACTGGTCCAACAGGTCTGAAAAGCAATTTGGAATTATGCAAGGAAAGTTACTAAAGTTTTTTGACCCAGCAATACCACTTTTGGACATGTACCCTCAAGGAGGTCATTAACAAAATGGTCCCATCAAAATATTTATGCTTTGTACTGGCAAAAAAAAAAATCCCTCTAGAAACAATGTGGATAACAATTACTTCGGGAATAGTTGGAGAAACTGTTAATCTAATGTATGTGGGAATGTGAGGATGTAGAGAAATATTATTGTGCCATAAGAAATGACAAATATGAGGAATTCAGAAAAACATGAGATTTGTATGAAGTGACACAGATCAAAGAAAATTGAACTAGGAGAACAATTTACCCAATGACCACAATAATGTACATGAAAGAAACACCAATGGGTGGCTGCACTCAGATTAGATATGGTTATCATTATTGGTTCCAGAGAACAGATGTAGCATGCCTTCCTCCTCTTGGTAGAGTGTGGGGAGACTATGAATGTCAGATGTTGCAAACCCTGACAGAGTGGTAGCTATGTCAGTGTTTTTTCTTAACATTTTCGTTGTTACAAGGGAGCATTTCATTGTGTGTATATGTGAAGGGAAGGTTGTATTGGAAAATAATTGTGGTGTAAAAAAAAAAGACATCAATAAAACATTTTTTAAAAAGAATGTTCTAGTAATTAGAGCTGTCCAGCAACATAGACCAAGCTACCTCATGAAGTAGTGAGCTCTCTAGTCACTGAAAGGAAGCAGAGGTTGGTTAACCATCTATCATGGGTACTATTCCAGGGATTCCTATACTGAGCATTAGACTGGATAATCTCTTGGGTCCCTATCAAAAAATTCAGCAGAATACTTTATTTTATTAAATAAATCATATTTAAACATACTTCACATGCTAAATATGTTTTAATCATTAGACAATTTTACCATTCAAATATTCACCTGTCTGTGAGTCTAAGGGCTGGGGTAAGAGGCTCAGACTACCAGTGTTGTACTGGGGCTACGGAGGGGAAAATGTCCTACACACCTATTAGTGGAATGTGGGAGGAGCCTTTTTTGTCTACAACCCAGAAGTGAGAGGAGACTAAAAGTCTTATTCTCCAGGTATGCAATAGTATTAGGCCAGTATAAGACTTCTCCTCTGTCTCTGTATTTCAGAAAGTAATCCCTAATAATTTGACTAATCCTGCACAGCTACCCCAGGGAGAATCACATTGAACTGAGAGTCAGTGACAGAGATGCCAAAATGTGTTTCCAAATCTCTGAACCTATGAGAATCACTGATATAAATAGGAGATGCACCATCCAAATTAAAGAATGACAACATCAGATTGAAAAATTACTGATTCAATATGAGATCAGAGAGAGACAGAGACAGAGAGAGACAAAGAGAGACAGACAGACAGACAGACAGAAACAGAGAGACAGAGACCTACATATAAGGTATAAGGAGATATGTTCCTGACCCCTAAAAACTTCTTATTGTGAGATTTGGGACTATAAGAACAATGATCCAAGAGAAGACTTTTAAAAAGATATATCCAAAGCTTTGTTTTTAAGCCATGATGCAAATGGACAGGGATTTTGGAGCTGGAAACCTAACTCCCTGGGAAAAGGAATAACTTCTGGGAGCTAAAGACAACTTCAAGAGGTATGAGTTGCAAGCTTAATGAAGTAGGCTGGTAGAAAAAACCACAAATTTGAAACTATAACAAGGAACAGCAACCAAAAATATCTGCTGAGAAATACCAGATGCATGAGGTTCTGGGAAAGCAATGTTATACAACCAGAAAACACCAATGCAGATGGAAAACCTCTGATTCCATCCTACTGGAATTATCCCAAAGCATTATTGTTCCCCTGAACTGTTGAATTACAGTGTTTATGCTTTGAACTTTGTGAACCTCTGTGCTTTTAAAGGGTGATGATGAATATACCCCCAGGTTAAAGGGGATTGTGGCAAAAGATATATCAGATACTAAAATTCTCAAATTATGTGGGAGAGCCCAAATAAGCCAGTAAAGTGAGAAGCCCTCCCAGATATAAGTGAACTTTTTGAATCAGGAGGGAGCCCATGAGATAAGGATTACAGACATACTCAAAGAATGTCTGCCCTTGGATATAGCTTCAAACTCAATATCACTAAACCCAAACTTCATTATCTTTTCCCCAAAACTTCTTCCTTTTCTGACTTCTCTGTTTCATGAGTGATACAACCCAGTCATCTGTGTTTAAAATCTGGCTATTATCTTGGACTTTTTATTCTAGTTCCCCTCACATTCATTTCTGTCTCTTTATATTCTCACTTCCATAATCCTGTTCCAGACACTTATTACACCAGCTTTCAGGATATTGCAAACACGTCTAACTGGGCTTTACTCTCTCCTCCACTAATCAATACTTCACTACTGCTGAAGAGTAATCTTTTTAAAATTTATTGTATTTACAGATCTATATTCTTTACCTCATCACACACACACACACACACACACACACACACACACACACCCCTCCCAGTGGGAAGTCAAGAAAAACAAAGGCCTATTACATATATAGAGAGAGAGAGAAAATCATGAAAAACATTTCCCACATTGACCATGTCCAAAAAAAATTATGTGTCAGTCTGTATTCTGAATCTATCACATCTCAATCAGGAGGTAAGTGACCTGTTTCATCAAGTTCTCTGGAATTGTGATTGGTCACTGTGTTGATCAGAGTTCCCAACTCTTTCAAAGTTGTTTGTCTCTATAACATTGTAGTTATTATATAACTTGGTTCTGCTCATATTACTTTTCATCAGTTCATTCAAGTCTTCTCATGTTTCTCTGAAAGTACCTCCTTCATAAATTCTATTAGCACAATAATATTCCATCACATTCATATAACATAACTTGTTCAACCATTACCTAACTGGTGAGTATCCCCAAATTTCCAATTCTTCTACAGATTGATCTTTCTTATGTAGGATATCTGTGAAGATTGCACAGTGAGACTGGAAAGGAGCCAGGCTTCTCATGAACCCCATTTCAAATGACAAAAGAGACACTAAAAATTGCTTTGAAAAATTTATTATAAAATTTAAAGTCACCCCAAAAAAGTGAACCATAGAATAGCTCTGATATTTCAACATATCTATGATTTCATCAACGTGGACCATTATTCAAATAGTAGAGATCAGCGGCATCAAACTCACGTAGAAATGGGGACCACTAAAGCAAACATAAGGATACCTGAATGTCACATTGATTTACTTTAAAATGTTATCTTAGCTATATTGTCTTTTTATTTATTTTGTTAAATATTTCCCAATTACATTTGAATGATGTTTGGGCTTCACTCAGGAGAGAAGTTAGTGGGCTGTGTCTGTCTACATCTCTGGTATAGACACAACCCATCCATCCTTTCTAATCCTATGTGACTCTTGTTCATGTTCTCCCACAAACCTTCTACTAGGATGTCATCCAACAGGCTGAGGACCTTACTCCAGGCTTTTTAACATGACATGGGTACCAGTGCATCACATAGGCTATAATTCTCCATTATCCCTTCTTTTTGTTCTTCTATCCAACATGTCTGTCTCGTTTTCTGGTCATGCATTTCTTCGAAAATATCTTTTCCACTGAATCTTACTTGCAGTTCTTTGTTGGCAAAGTGGTGCAGCATACACACATTCGTGATACAACTTTTCATTATCCTTTTAAAAAGTCATCATTTTTATTTTTCTGATGCAATTTTTTTTAATTATAGACTAAGAGAAACATGGCCAAGGCACCAGAAAACATAGATACCAAATATGAGCAGAAGTAATATCCAGAGTCACAAGTCACAGTTTTCGCACCTGAGGCAAATGGCATCAAACAGTCCCTCAAATCAGTTTTATTAGATAAATTCAGATGGAGACTGGATATTTTGCAATAGCATAAAGATGCTCCTGGGAAGACAGCAGTAGCATGGGTAGGGGAAACAGGGAAGTGTTGGATCACCTAGGAATGGGATGGAATGGAAGGGAACATGCCAACTGTTTCTACTATATGCTAAGTTATTACTTAAAACACAGTTCCTGAAGGACTGCAAGTACTATATCACCCTCTATATTCCAGCATCCTGGGGCAAAGCCCTTATTGTCTTGCCCTGCTTACCATTCTGATTGCATCAGAAACAATGCAAAAAGTCCTGAGTTATAGTCTCAATTGAATAATAATTACACTCAAAGGAATAAAATATGAATTTCTACAGTTTTTTTAATCATAAAAGAAATTAAGTGAAGCACTAAATGCACCTGCAAAATTTCAGAAAGAATTAAAGGAAGAAATTAAATCCAGGGAGGAGACAATGGGGGAAATAGCATAGAAAAACACAAGAGGCACAACCAAAAATAGGATTAATGAGATGCAGGAGAGAACAGTAGATAATACTCAGATAATAATTCAACTTGAAAAAGATTTGTAAGCAATGAAGATGATTGTAATGTATTTGGAGATCAGATCAAAGGGAAGAGATATCAGAATTATTAGAGTGCCAGAAAATATTTTTAAAAGAAAACAATTTTTTTTATTTCAAGAACATTTCCAAGAACTTTGAAAAAGAAAGAGAAGTGACACTGTACAAAAATATTCTACAGCACTCCAACAATGAGGAACTTTAAAGCCAAGCACATTCCATCACATCTTTAACTCTAGAAAACCTTCCTTGTTTCCTTTCAGTTACTAATGATCCTTATCTCCTTAGGCTTCAGTCAGCACTTGATTGAAATCTTACCCATGCTCTTTTCATGTATTTGTAGCAAATGCTAGGATGTTTGCCCCTTCCAGTCCATTTATGCTCTGAGTGATTGGAGAAAATATAGCCTGTTAGAGAGAGGGGAAGAGAAAAGGAGAGAATGAGAAGACAAAGGGAGATACAAAGGAAGAGACAGAAAGGAGAGAAAAAGACAGAGACAGAGCCCAGAAGACAGAAATAGAGTTAGAGAAAGAAACCAAGGCAGAGACTGAAAAATATAGTGGAATAAAGGCTCCTTCCACTGTTTTCCACATTTAGCACTTGCACAATAGGAAGACAGGGACTACTGAACCAAGACAGGACTTGTCTGTCTGTCTGTACTGTACTATTTGAGACAGGACTGCACAATGGAGTCTTCAAACTCAGAATTCTAAGCAATTCTGGAGTTTTGAGAATCACACACTATCAGAGTTTGAAGTAACCTTAGGAAACATCCAATTCAATCCATACCGGAATCCTTTCTCTACTGCTTACCAAAAAAAATGGTCACCCAGCCTTTGCTTGAACACTCCTCCATTGAAAGGGAGCCCATGCCCTCACAAGGTACCCCAAAAAGGTATCCTCTGCCTTTTGGATAAATCAGATTGTTAGGAAGTTTAGATTCATCTCTGGGACTAATGGTTGCTCATTCTAGGATTTTTATCTTGTTTTCTTCCTTTTAAAAAATGTTTCTCTGTAAAAAGTGTGAACTGCATGTTTGCAAGATAGGAATTGATCTCAATATACTAAGGGACAAAATGTATACATTTTCCCAGGTTCCCTGGGTATAGGCTGTGAAGCAAGAGACTGGGAAAAGCCCCAAAGTGTACCTAGGACCTTTATGTCATGTTTTTATACGTTAGCTATTTGTGTATATGTCGTATTCCTGTACTAGACTGTAAACTCCATAAGGACTGGCACTATGTCTTATTTACTCTTTGTATATCTTCCAGAATTTAACATACTATTCTGCACATAGTAGATGAATAATAAATGTTTGTTGGAGTTTATTGCTGAGGTCAGTACTTCTTTTCAAAGATCACATTTCCAAGCTAGATATTAGCTGAGTCAACACATGAATAGTGGCTTTGAACACAATACAAAAATATGATCACACCAAAAATCCAAGGCCAGTCCATTAGCACTATGAATGTTAGAGACCTAGAAAAACTGGTCCTATTCCCATTTTCATGGAACCATCTTAGCAAAGTACTACAAAATCAGAACCATCTAGAATTTCTCCAACGAAAGTAGCAGAATTTATGGTCTAATTCATATGGTTATTCTATGCAAACTGCCATTAGCTAACACACTATGATGTTTGAAACAAATATATGTATTTGTAAAGTTGAACTTGACTTTAGATGAGACAACTGAATCAAATATTTGGCTGATACAACAAATCAAAATTCCTAGTAATGAGTTGTGACTAAAAATATAAGAGAAACCTCACCAAAGTTGGGGTTCATTACCTTCATTGCCAGTAAATCCTTTTACCACAACCCAAAGCTTCAGGGGTTAGGTGTCCTCTTTAGTTTATAGCCTTAGAATCACAGTCCCTCATATTTTTGTTTATGCTTTCTTCAGTCATAAGTAAAGTAGTGCATTAGAGTGGAAAGAGCATTGGAATTAAATCAGGAAAACTTTAGGTTCCTCTCTCATCTCTAACAATCACTAGTTTTGTGACCAGGAGCAATTTACCTCTCTGAAACTCAGTTTCCGAATCTGTGAAATTGGAATGATAAAGTTTACATGGTCAAGTTGGTTAAAGCCAATCAGCAGTTACAAATTACAGACTCCAGAAGTATGACTTTTCTCCTAGTTTCAGAGGAGAATATAAGGCAGTATGTACAATGGATCACAGATTTAGAGCTAGAAGGAACCCTATGGTCATTAAGACCAATCTCTTCATTTTCCAAATGAGGAAACTAAGACACAATCTCTTGGAACTAAGAGATCTCTCTCCTTATAAAGACAAAGCAGGTAAGTGTCTTTCCCCAGTCTGATAAAAAGGAGTGTGACATCCTGCCTCATGAAAAAGGATAAAGTTTAAGATTCTGAGATCTAAGCCAAAAATAGACAGGAGAAAGGCTATTTCTCCTCTTACAGAGGAGAGACATTAAACAAACTGAGGACTCCAACTAAAGCCAAAGACTGGAAGCAGAAAATTCCATGAGAAGCTCCATAACCATGCATCCAATGTAGCAAAACCTACAGTGACAGTAAAACCAATGGAGCAGTTCCTAGAACAACCACATGATACACGATACCGGTAGGAAGCAGGCCTGGCAGAAGCAGAATGACAAACCAGAAAACACTGGCAGCCTTGCAGTGATCTGGGACTCCAAGAAAATCTTTATCAGGCTTAAAGTTTTCCATTAAGTCACTGGAAACCGTACCTGACAAGTCTTCACTGATGTGTTTGCTTTTATTAGCCAGATTAAGGACACAATTAGACTAAAGTGCTTTGATAGACATTTATCAAAATAGCATAGTATGAAAAGTAGCAATATAACATCTCCTTCCCAATATGGCTCACAAATATACATGCTATCATTGAGAAGAGTCAATGTCCCTAGGAAATATACAGGCACATGGGGAACATACATGGCCCACGGTACACACATCAAGGAACAAGTCATGTTCCTGATACTACACAACCACTGGTATCTTCCAACGATACTGGGCTTGCTCCCCGCTGGTCCTTTGTAGCCTATCATATGATCTCTGGCCAATGGTCCTTCTCCAGTTGTCTCATGATTGGTTACTGGGCCTTACTAAAGTAGCTACATAGTCACTCAACAAGTGTTCATCAAGGAGCACATACTCTTTCCAAAGCATTATACTAGACAATGTGGATACAAAGGCAAAAGCATCATAGCCTCTATCCTCAAGAAGTTTATCGTTCTACTGGAAGGAATACAACAGTTCATCAAAAAGAGACTAGTTCAGAAGATAATTGAAGAGACAGAGAGCAATCACAGGCTAAGAGTTCAAGGAAAGATTCTCAGATGAACCTTAACAGAAAACAGGTTTCTGAAACACAGAAAATGGAAGAGAATACTCTTAGGTATAGGAGGAATAGCCTGTGCAAATAAACATATGGTAGAAGGAAATGAACTATTTTTTTCAATAAACAACAAGTAATAGAGTTCAGTTTGAAAGTAGAGTTCATGAAAGGGAATAAAATTAAATAAGATTGGAAGGAAATGTGGGAGTTGGAAAAGTGAGAGCCTTCAATGCCAAAATAAGGAGTTTATATTTTATTCTCCAAGCCAGTGATGCCAAACTCAAATAGATACAGGGTTCACTAAATGGTTCATACAGTCCCCTGCAGATCACATATTGATTTAGAAGGTCATAAGTTAAGATGCTTTGTTGTATTTTTTTTATTTTGTTAAATATTTCTCAATTACATTTTAATCTAGTTCAGGCACTCTCAAGAGTGTCATGGGCCATATGCAGACTGTGGGGGTTGCATATTTGACACCTGTGTTTTAGGTAATTGGGGAGTCACTGAAGGTTTTTGAAGAGGGCAGTAATACTGTAAGACCTTTTCTTGCAGCAGTTCTCAACCTGTGGGTCGCGACTCCTTTGGGGTCAAACAATCCTTTCACAGGGGTCACAGGGATTGCCTAAGACCATCAGAAAACACATATTTCCAATGGTCTTAGGAGTCAAGCCACGACTCCTCTATCCATCTCCAGCCGGGTCCGCCCACATGCAGACACACACACATAGGAGTATTAAAACGTTGCAGCATTAGGAAGGTTGAGAACCACTGCAGCGAGTTGAAGCTGTGAGAAAGAGAATGGATTGGAAAGAAACTGAACACAGGAGGAAACCAACCAAGAGGTCACTAATAATAATCCAGTCAAGAGGTGTTATAGCTGAAATATTATGAAGGTAGAATTGACAAGATTTGGCGATTGATCAGATATGAGAATTGAGAGAGAGGAACATCATGGATGTCTCTGAGATTACCAACTTTGATGAATAGAAGTATGATGATATCTGCAGAAAAAGGAAAGTTTGAAAGAGACAGAGGCTTTGGGGAAAATTTAAAAATTACATGAACCTGAGTTTGACTTTGAGGTGCTTGTGGGACTATCCAAGAGGATATTTCAACAGTTAGCTGATTACTCATGACTGAATAAATGAATTCATGACATGAATAAATGAATAACAATGAAATGGCATTTACTAAACACTAGGGACCAGACGGGGATACAAATTTTAAAAGCAGGACAGTCTTTGCTCTGGAAGACCTTAAATTCTAAGCTGATTGGAGTTCAATTTTGTATCTCCTCTCACCACCCACCTCCAACCCAGGGTTTTGCACCTGTTAGTTAATAGAACTTATTGATGCATACTGAATCTTCTTGCATGTTTTAAGAAGTACTTTGTTACCTTGTGATTTCTCAAGTTACATTTAATTAAAATTTTTGTTTCCTTGAATAGGAGAAGTGATCTGTATGAATGCAGATCAAAGGTTCACAGTTCTGCCTTGCCCCTAGTTGAGGGAGGGTTGGGCAAAAAGATAGAGAGTAAAAGGATCTAAAGAAGTACAAAAGATAATTTTACCCAAGGGAATGTCTCTGGGCTGGCTGGATAAGCCTGTGGGACTGGCTTACAACGGAGCTAAAATGTCCCTCAGACTTTGAGCTATTTCCCAAGAGTTGTTATCACTACTCTAGAAAGAAATCAAACAGCAACTGCAGTTCTGCAAATAAAACAGAAGATGGCAGCACAGTAAAGAAACCGGTCTAGGAGATGACCTCATCAGCTCCGTGCTGAAGCTGGAGGCAGCTTGGGAAGCCCAGAAGTGGTCCAGCCGGGATACAGCCCTAGGATTTTGTATGTTATCTGGGCTGTATGTTTTCATTCTCTCACCAGTGGCATGGGAATAGAGTGCTATGTGTATGGGGAGATTTTCCTTGTTATTTGCCTTATGTTTCTGTTTAATTAAATGGCTTTGAACTTAAGTTAATGTGTTCTCTAGTTTATTCTTTTGGTTTTTTTTAAAGAATCAAATGAAGTCTCATAAACTCCATTTTGTGTTGTTTTGTTCTTGGGATTTTTTTAATAGATGCTGGCCCAAAGCATGGCTTAAAGTTTTATTTAGCTTTCATGTGTCCATGTTTGAGGGGTACCCGGGTTATATGTTGAAGAAAAGGAAATGAAAAGGCATTGAAAAAGACTTAAGCTTATTTTTCCAAGCTTGTCTCTGAATAAAGTTTAGTTAAAACATGAATATATTATTTGCAAAAAAATGTAATCTTTACCTGACACACACTCCTCTTTCACTGCTTCCATCTTCTTTAATTTCCTAATTTTTTATCTTTTCCTATCAATTCTCACTCTTCTCATTTTTTGTTTTTCCTTTATTCATCTATTCTTCTGTCTTCCTCCTACTGCATGCTCCTGTCTCTTCTTTGAAGTCTTATACATATGCACATATATTAAAGTCTTATAGTGAAACGGTAGATGTTACCTGCTTTTGTTTAGTTTTAACTTTCCTATCTCAAGTTAATAATGCTTTTGGCTTAAAAATAAATAGAATATGTTTTATTCGGCCTGAGTATTAACATTTTGGGAGGCTTTCAAAGTCCAGCAATGCAATAGGACCATTAGCTTTCCAAGGAAGGGAAAGAAAAGGAAAGTTTTCCCTGAACAAGGAGTTCAGAGCAACTCCTAAAGTTCTATTGTCTCCTATATGTAGATAATACCCAAATCTACATATCTAACCCTAATCTCCTTCCTAAATTTCAGTCTAATATTACCAACAGCCTATTTAAAATATCTATATAAATAACCCACAGACATCTCAAATTCAACATGTCCAATATAGAATTCATTATATTTCCCCAAAATCTAACCCTTCTCCAAACTTCCTCATTATAGTCAATCAATAAACATTTATAAAGTACCTACTACATACCAGGCACAGGGGAGCTAGATGGTGCAGTGCATAGAGTGCCAGACTTGGAGTCTCCGCTTCCTTTTCAGTTTTTTTTTTTCAGTTTTCATTTTGTTCTTCAGTTGTTTCAGTCATATGTGACTCTTCATGATCCCATTTAGGGTTTTCTTGGTGAAGATATTAGAGTGGTTTTGTCATGTCCTTCTCCAGTTTATTTTACTGATGAAGAAACTGAGGCAAACTAGTTAAGTGACTTGCTCCATTTCACACACAGCCAGTATCTGAAGCCCCATTTGAACTGAGATTTTCCTGAGTCCAGGTCTGGAGCTCTATCCACTGTACCACCTAGCTGCCCCTTAGGTAACGATAATACAAAGTAGGGAGTAATGAGGCAAAGAAGGGACCTGGTCAAAGCATTCTGGAAAAATTTGAGAAGGAAGAGATCACTGGGAGAATCAGGGAAGACCTTGAGGAAGCTGGAGCACCTTAGCTAAAACTGGAAGAAAGAAGTGTTCTAAGAGGTAGAGGTGAGGAGGAAGTTTGTCCCAGGCATGAGGAATTCCTGCATAAATACACAGAGGCAGGAGGCAGCAAGGAATAATTACTAGTCCAGCTGATTAAAACATAGTATACATGAAAAGCAATCTGAAATAAAACTGGAAAGGAAGGCTGAAGCTAGACAGTGAAGGGTTCTAAATACCTACCTAAAGAGTCTACTGTTTATCTAGTAATGAGCCACTGAACATTTTTTTTTCTGTTTATGTAATTTCTATTTTTTTTCCATTGAACATTTTTAAGCAGGAAAGCAACATAGCCTAGTAGTATGATAGATAGATTGGCAAGGAAAGAGACTATAGACAAGGAGACCAGCTAAAAGACAACTACCATAACACTTCAGTTGAGAACTAAAACCAGGGTAGGAGACATTAAGAAGGTAGAATCCTTGGAACTTATTAACTGATTGGATGTGAGTATTGATGAATGGTTAAAAAAATTTTTTTCAAAATTCTGAATATAGGTGTATATATCTTATATATATGTGTGTGTGTGTGTGTACACATCTATGTGTGTGTATACGTACATATATATATTCTTAGAAGAATAGAATTTTTACTTGGATGACACCAGCATAAAGACAAAAAACGGAGGCTCACGAGGAATTAGTTACTCATAATCTGGCAGTGAATTAGTAGCAGATTTAAGATTTAAAATATTATACCATAAAAACACACTTTTGGGGGGCAGAGCCAAGATGGTGAAGTAAAAGCACAAACTTGGTATGGGCTCCAGCTTCAACCATCTCCAACACCTGTAAAAAAAATGACTCTAAACAAATTTTAAAGCTACAGAACCCACAAAGAGACAGAGAGAAACAAATCTCCCATGGAAGGCAGCCTGGCAGGTCAACAGGAAAAGTCTATTGCAGCATGCTGGGAACCAAGTGCAGGCCCCAGTGAGCCTTGGTTCCAGCCCGAGGGCAGCCCAGACCAGTGCCCAGATTGGCCAGATCAGACTTCAGGAAAGTGAATCACCAGCAGCTGTGGCAGCTTCCAGACTTCTCAACATATAAACACCAGAGAGAAAATAAAAGGTCAGCGGAAACTGTTGTAAGGGTGAAGGAACAGCATGGTCCAGCCCCTGGCTCTAGGACAAGAAGTGGCAGGAGGTGCGGCAGTGACCTGTGGCTGCTTTCAGAGCTCCTGGCTTGAAGATTGTGGGGTGACCAAGAGACCATTCAGAGGATAATTGCTTTTGCTTTGACCTGCCTGGATCTAGATCACGGTCTTGAGTGGTGGTCCTGTGGTGCGTGCCCACTAAGCCAGAGCTTGTGGGGGCTATAGAAAGGGCGCCTAACTAACAGTTCTGGCAGCTGCAAAAACCCCAGCAATTTGGGACAAAACTCTCTCCATTCTGTAAGCAGAGTCTACCATGGCAAAGAGCTCAAAAGTCAAGTAAGTGACAAGATGAAGAAAGACAATCAGACCATACAATCCTTTTGGGGGGACAAAAAGGATCAAAGCACAGAGCTGGAGGAGGAAAATGAAGTCAGAACTCCTGCATCAAAAGCTTCCAAGAAAAATATGAACCTGTCACAGGCCATGGAGGAGTTAAAGAAGGATTTTGAAAATCAAGTAAGAGAAGTAGAGGAAAAACTGGGAAGAGAAATGAGAATGATGCAAGAAAATCATGAAAAGTTTATCAACAGTCTGCTAAAGGAGACCCAAAAAATTCTGAAGAAAATAACACCTTAAAAAATAGACTAACTCAAATGGCAAAAGAGGCCCAAGAAGCCAATGAGGAGAAGAATGCCTTTGAATATAGAATTTGCCAGATGGAAAAGAAATTTCAAAAACTCAATGAAGAGAATAAGTACATCAAAATTAGACTGGAGTAATTGGAAGCTAATGAATTTATGAGAAATCAAGATACTATTAAACAGTGGTGGCAAGGTGGCACAGTAAATAGAGCACCAGCCCTGGAGTCAGGAGGACCTGATTTCAAATCCAGCCTCAGACACTTAACACTTACTAGCCGTGTGGCCTTGGGCAAGTCACTTAACCCCAACTGTCCTGCTATCACCCCAAAAAAAGCAAAAAAAAAAAGACACTATAAAACAGATCCAAACAAATGAAAAAAATAGAAGGCATATTGAAATATCTCATTTGGAAAACTACTGAACTAAAAAATAGGTCCAGGAGAGATAATTTTAAAATTATTGGACTACCTGAAAGCAATGATTTTAAAAAGAACCTAGAAATCATCCTTCAAGAAATTCTCCAGGAAAATTGCCCTGATATTCTAGAACCAGGGGGCAAAATAGAAATTGAAAGTATTCGCTGATAGCATCTTGAAAAAGATCCCCCAAAAAAACTCCTAGGAATACCATGGCCAAATTTCAGAATTCCCAGGTCAAGGAGAAAATATTACAAGAAGCCAGGAAGGAACAACTTTACTATTGTGGAAACACAATCAGGATAACACAAGATCTAGCAGCTTCTACATTAAGGGATCTAAGGGTTTGGAATATGATATTCTGGAGGTCCAAGGAGCTAGGATTAAAACCAAGAATCTGCTACCCAGTAAAACTGAGTATAAAGCTTCAGGGGAAAATATGGTCATTCAATGAAATAAAGGGCTTTCAGGCATTCTTGATGAAAAAACCAGAGATGAGCAGAAAATTTGACTTTCAAATACAAGAAGCAAGAGAAGCATGAGAAGGTAAACAGAAAAAAGAAATCATAAGGAACAATTAAAGTTGACTACATTCCTACATGGAAAAATGATCATTGTAGCTCATGAGATTTTTCTCAATGTAAGGACAGTTGAAGGGAATATATATGTATACATACATATATGTGTATGTATATGAGGATGTATGTGTGTATAAATATATATGTGAGTATGTGCATACGTGTATACATGTATACATAGAGGGCATAGGATGGGTTGAATATGAAGGGATGCTATCTTAAAAATAAAAGTAAGAGGTGAGAGAGGAATATATTAGGAGAAGGAGAAAGGGAGAGATAGATTAGGATAAATTATCTCATATAACAGAGGCAAGAGAACACTGTTACAGTGGAGGAGAAGAGCATGAAGGTGAAAGGGAATGAGTCAAACTTACTCTCTGAATTTGGCTTAAGGAGGGAATAACGTATACATTCAATTGGGTATCTTACCCTACCGGAAAGCAGGAGGGAAGGGAATAAGAGGGGAAAGGTGATAGAAAAGAGAGCAGATTGGGGGAGAGGGTAGTTAGAAGCAAACACTTTTGAAAAGGGACAGGGTCAAAGTAGAAAACAGAGTAAGTGGGGGGTGGGATAGGATGGAGGGAAATATAATTCGACTTTCACAATATAACTACAATGGAAATGTGTTGCTTAAGTACACATGTACAACCTATGTTGAATTGCTTGTCTTCCCAGTGGGGGTGGGTGAAGAGGGAAGAAGGAAAAGACTCTGGAACTCAAAGTTTCAAAAAACAAATGTTAATGCATGTTACATGCAACTGGGAAATAAGATATACAGGCGCTGGGGTACAGAAATCCATCTTGCCCTACTAGAAAGTCGGGGCGGGGGGGATATAAGAGAGAACAGATTGGGGGAAGGGATATTCAGTAGACTCGCTATTTTGGGGTAGAGGTAGGGCAGGAAGAGGGAAAAAATTTTTAACTCAATATCTTGTGAAAATGAATGTTGAAAACTAAAATTAAATTTTTAAAAATGATTTTTTTTAAAACACACTTTCTTGCTCCTTCTGCTCTGTCCTTTTCAACACTTTTATCTAACTGATGAAGACCATAGAAGGTATACTTACTGTGAACTTTTTGGATTACCCAAAGCTAGAACAGGCTTGATAAAACATAATTTAACAGGAAAAATATCTTAAGTCTTTCATTTCAATTTATATAATCACAGCCATACCATGAAGTAAAATAACTTTGAAAAATTAAAGAACTTTGATCCAAGTAATGACCAACTCCAACAAATCTGATGATGTAAAGTAAATCCCACCTCTTGACAGAAAAGTGGTGGATAGGTTAGAACTGAAGGAGACATAGATTTTTCAGACCTGGCCTGTATGTTAACTTTTTTTTTTTGCTTGACTGCGGTTTTTTTTTTTGGTTACAAGAGAGAAATTATTTTGTTTGGGTTTGATTTGGTTTTATTTGGCTTTTTTCTTTAGTGTTTTGTTTTGTTTCTTAGTTTTTGATAGAGGAGGATTAAGGAGAAGGAAGGGATAATAATACTGATGTAAAAAAAATTATAAGAGGCTCAGTGAAACATCCAAAAAAGTATAAAAGGAGTCTCGGGGGGGACAGAAAGGCAGAACAGCTCTGGAAATCACATGCCAAATGTATTACACAATATTTTAAACTGTATGCAGCAGGAAAACAGGTTTATTAGTGCACTGTTGGTGGAACAATGGATTAGTCTAGCTGTTCTGAAAAGCAATTTGGAATGATGACCAGAAAATTATCCAACTGAGAATAATATTTGACCCAGATATACCACCATGAAGTCTATGACCCCAAAGAAATCAAAGAAAGAG
>CM053598.1:97672072-97685084 GCA_028646575.1 Pseudocheirus occidentalis | reverse complement strand
GAGAAGTTTCCTAGAAGCTCAGAGTTTGGAAGGAATGTCAGAGGTCCTCTGATTGAAACCATTCCTACTACTCCTACTAATAACTAACATTTAAGTAGGGCAGCTGGGTGGCACAGCGAGTAGAGCTCTAAGAGGTAGGTGCTACAATTATCCCCTTTTGACAGTTGAGGAAACTGAGGTAGAGGTGAAGTGACTTCTCGGGTCAAATTTAAACTTGGGTCTTCCTGACTCCAGACCCAGGACTACATCTACTGCACCACCTGGCTGCCTCCAATAATCCTCTCTTCATTTTCTTTCAAGTTTTTTTTAATTGAGTTTCCTGACTTTCTAAGTATTTCCAATTCTTGTTCAGTTTCTGGGCTCCTGTCCCTTATCAACCTAGGATGAGTTTCTTAACCCATACAAATTAAAGTCATGAACTTGCCCAAAACTGCCCCTCCCCCACCTTCTATCTTTCCGTTGCTGATACCACCATCCTCAGCTTTCTCTCATACTCTCTCCCTTTCATTGCAGTCAAATTAGAATCCACTGGTTTTGTCCTAGCCTTTCCCATCTCCCATGGCATCAGTCAATGACCTTTCCTTAAGCTGCAGTCATCTTGCTGTACTCAAATTTCTCAAAACCCAGTCTGCTTCTATATCATAGTTATTTGTATCTTCCCTCATTCCTTGAAAGTAGGGACTATGTCACCTTGGCGCCTACCACATTGCATTGCATACAGTAGGTACTTAATAAGTGTTTGCCAAATGAGCTCTAGAGCTCCAACTGGAAGGGACCTTGGAGGTCATCTAGTCCAGCATTCCCCTTTTAAAGATGAGGAAACAAACCTCAAGAAGTGCTGTCACTAGCCTGCATTCATAGAGCTAGTGAACGGCAGAACTGGGATGCGAGCCAAAGTATTTGACCTCCAAAGCTAGTGCTACCATACTGCAATGATTTACTATACCCTATGAATCAATGAATGAGACCAGATAGGTTAAGTGACTCACTGGAGATCACACAGCAGAACTAGGCTTGAACTTAGTCTTCTGCCTCCAGATCCAGGGTTGATTCTACTCTCAGGATGCTTCATTATCACATTTGATCCTTGCTACAACCCTGAGTTGGAAAGAACAGATATTATTATCCCCATTGCTTATTTATCACTCGTCTATCAGATATATGGATGGCAAAGTACATAAAGCAGCAAACTCAAGCCAGGAAGACTAATTTTCCTGAGTTCAGTCCAGCCTCAGACACTTAAACTAGCTGTGTGACCCTGCGCAAGCCGCTTTACCCTCTTTGCCTCAGTTTCCTCATCTATTAAATGAACTGGAAAAAAAAATGGTATCCCACTCCAGTCTCTTTGCCAAGAAAACCTCAGATGGGGTCATGAAGAGTCTGAAATGGCTGAATGACAATAAAAACATGAATTAAAGCTTTACCCTTTCTGATTCTTTTCCTTAAAAGCTATTATCTCTTCATTAGCTCTGTCCCTAATTTCCCAGATACTCACTTACAAAATTTTCAAAATCTAGTTTTATGTTTTTTCTGTAGAAAAGAGGGGATTTCCATAAAATGTCAAATATGATTTAAAGAGGAGGTATTTCTTCAAAGTGTCTGTTTTGTATGAGAATATCAATTAACTATTGACATATCCTGAATTGCCTACTTCTCCCCAGTTTTATGAGGATAGTCTACATATGCATCAAGAGTATCTTTGCCCATGATATGAGAAGGAAATGACAAGCTTTCACAAATGACGTACTCTAACAGACATTTTTACATCTAACTAGAAAGTGTAGAGGTTACTGTGCTCATTTGCCGATTATATTAAAAGCAAAAGGAAAAAAGAAAGCTAAGAGGGTTATTGGCAGATTTTAAAATTTACCAAGAGAACAGAAGGAAGTTCAGAAGGAAGCACAAAAGTAGGACAGCTTTGAAATAACATTGAATTTAGTGTTTAAAAAAACCAAGTTGTACAAAATAATCACAGTTTCACATATAATCCTCTCTTCTTCTATTTCAATTTACATGTGGAAATGTTTTCTTTCTGTGATATTGGTTAAATTCAAAAAAATGTAAAAACATTTGATTCAGCAGAGAGAAATACTCCCTTAAAGCTTTCATTCAACAAGGCATCTCATTCATAAGTCAGAATTATCTAAGATTCTTGAAAAAAAAACAGAGATAACATTGTTCAATGGCACTCTGGTATTATTATCAAGCCAGGAAAACAAAGGAACAAACATAAGCTCACAAAATGACGATTTGCCACCAACATGAGAATGTCCATCACTGAGTCCAAGTAAGAGAGATAAAAATGGTGAAATATTTCTGTTTTCAGTGGTATTGTGTTAATCACAACAGGCCTGGAAGATTGCAGAGCCTTGTGAATTATAAACATAATCTCATACAAAAATCTGGCCTACTTCTCCATACAAGAAAAACCAAATGGTTAAAGAATGTCTATTGTCCAGAATATGATATGCAGTTAGACAGATAATCTATAGAGTTTTCTTCTTTTGGTTCATCTGTCTAGGACAAAACCTACAAAAGGACAATAAACTGAGTCCAGAATTGAGCAGAATGAGGAATATAGGCTAGATTGCCTTTGAGAAGGTGGACAGTCTATTTAATGATTCCAAGCTCCTCCCTGAAATAAACACTGTTAACATGAACTTCTGATGATGAACTATGGAATGCCACAGGCTCCAAAGAATTGAAGCTGAGCATTACATAAACATCAGTGGAGAGGCACATTGTGGACGTGAACTAATAATATTACAAATGGGAATTTCCTAGAAGTTTCATAAAGTATGCCAACAGACTAATATATGATCAGAAAAGTAGATAAGCCTGGGACAAAGAATGGGCAGTCCATGTGCTTCATTGGTAGTCATGCAATGTAAAAGTTTTATAGGAGCGTACGGACAAGAGGTGTACAAGTGGGCTTCAATCCGTGTCATTCAAGGACATATACACATTGGCAAAATCACATATCCCTGAAAGTCTATGATTGTAGGATCCCATAAGGTTGGAACTGTGCCTACCATTTCTTTGGGCATCCCCACATCAACTCTAAACATGGCTGTCATGTGACCAGACTGCCATAACACTTTGATTTCTTTTTTTGCTTTTTTTGGAGGGCAATTGGGATTAAGTGACTTGCCCAAAGTCACACAGCTAGTAAATGTGTCAAGTGTCTGAGTCGGGATTTGAACTCAGGTCCTCCTGACTCCAGGGCCAGTGTTCTACTCATTGCACCACCTAGCCATCTCCCACACTGTTTGATTTTCAAGTGAGCACAGGTAGCATGGGAGAAGTAGATCATAGGTGTTTATTAGGCAGTGACTGACTATTTTTAGGATCCTACACATACATGTACATAGCACATGGTTAATGACTACCAGATAGAGTGAGATTTGAGAAAACTTAGACCAAACCTCAAGTTTTGTGCCTAGGCATTTGTTTTAGAAACTCGGGCTCTAAGCTCTAACTTGTCAGGAGACATAGATCACTCTGCAGCAAGAAGAAACTGAGATAGAGATTAATGTAGAGGCTCTTCTAAGATGTAGTAATTTCACTTAGTCTTTTGCACAAGCAATTGTACAGATAACATTTGCACAGCCCTTTATCAATACTCTCTTATTTGGTTCTCACAGCTTCCCTGGGAGGTAGGGACTATTATTGTCATCACCATTTCTAAAGATAAGAAAACTGAGGCAGACAGAGATTAAGTGACTTGCTCAGAGTCACACAGTCAGTGTCTGAGACCATATTGGAATTCAGGTCTTTCTGACTCCAGGTCCAGCACTCTATCCACTGTACCAATTAGTTATCTATGTATTTCTGCTTTCCTATCCACTAATACTAAAGAGAAAATGTGGGGTAGAGATAGGACCAGACTGGAAGGAGGGACTTAAAGAGTTTATGTATAACTTACTCAAAAAAGAGAAAAATGGTGTTAGGGAATATCATCATAGATTTAGATCTGTGGAAGGGACCTTCAGGATCATCCAGTCTAACTTCATTTTACAAATGAAATTAATGAAGCCCAGAAATGTTACATGACTTACTTAAAGAAAACCAGATAGTGCCAGGGCTGGGACTCAGGCCCAAATCCTCTAATTACAGATCTAGTAGTCTTTCTAGTATACCACATTGGGAACTAATAACTCTACTGATATTCAGGCCTAAATAACTGTATTGACATTCCAATGAATGCTTCAGTAACTATAACACTTGAGATTTTTAAGATTGTTTCTTGCTTCTCTATATTTGTTCATTTTTATTTCCCATATTTCCTTGTGGTTGCTAGCAGTAAAAACCCTTCAAATATTTCAGAAAGAGCTATGCATTTGTTAAGGAGAGAGGTAGGGGTGGGGGAGCACAGAGCCAAAGTTCCTTAAAGCCTAGAAAACAAGGATTGAGCTGCCAGTCCTGTCCTATAAACTGACCCCAATTTCATCTTGGTAGTGTCTGTTTTCATGCTGAATTTCATTGCAGGGGCAGAAGAAAAAGATTTCCCACTTATGTAATCTCTGTACTGTGTATTCTAGTTTAAGCATGTGTTTTCTTTTTTAAAATATTTTTCTAACAAAGGTATTTTGTTATTTCAGAATTGCTCAGCTACTAAAGGTACCTATGTTCGACGTGTTGGTCCATACCCAAAATATATGGACTGGAGAAAGAAAGGAAATTATGTCTCACCAGTGAAAAACCAGGTAAAAACAGTTATTTGATGAATTTCCCAAAAATTTCTATAAAAAGTCTCATTCATGAACAGTCTACTAGTCTTATATAACAGAAAAACAAGCAAAAAGACTATTGCAAAAAGAAAATTCAGAAAATGTTCTTCTCTTCTACCCCAGCTCCCACTTCCACACTCTTCCCCTAACTAGTCACAAGTATTATCTTTTCCTCCCTAACCAAATTCACAGAATCTTAGAATTTTAGAGTTGGAAGTAACAAAAGGTTAGCTAGTCCAATCTGTGTCATTTTATAGGAAAGGAAACTCAGGCTTATGGAGGTAAATGAAGTCAGTTGCCCCAAGGTCACATGGGAATTAAACGGTAGAGCCAGCCTGATAAAAACATAAAAAGTTGGGGTCCAAAGGAATCTTGGCTTGAATCCAAAAGATAATCAATAACACTCTCCAATTTGTCAATATCCCAACTAAAATAGGAGACCCAGAACTAAACACAAGACCTGAGTGGGGTCTGAGCAGAACAGAACACAATGAAACTAGGAGTACATTAGCATCTTGGTTGCCCGGTCACATTGGCAAATTATATTGAACTTCTAGAGCTTTTTCAGACAAATAGCTAGGTAGCTATGATTCACATCTTTCACAGCTAGGTCCCAATTTTAAAGCAAATAATGAATCACCTGAAGTAACCGTACTATTTGAAGCAATAATTGTGTTAAATATGGTCATTAGTTCCAGGCCAATGGAAATACGCTGTGTAGATTCTAACAATGTCACCACATGGGGGGGATTTATTATTCACATTTATCAGGACCTAGCTATACTTGTGAACCCTATCTTTTTTTAACCCAAGTGTCAGATTTTCACATTTATACCTATTAAATTTTATCTTCTTAGAATTGGCATACAAATCACATCTGTCAAGTCTTTTTGGATCTTGCATATCATTCCAGCTGTTAACTGTCCCCTTCATATCATCTGCAAATGTGATAAAGCATTCCATCTGTTTCTTCTTCTAGGTCATTGTTAAAGACGTTAAATATCATAAAAACAAGCCTAGATTCCTGAGTACTCTGTGAGAGCTTTCCCTCCAAGCTAAGATAAAACGTAAATGACAGAGCTCTTTGTTTCAACCAATCAACAAATTCTGAACCCTCCTGACTTGTGTAATCATGTCTCTCCATCTTGTCCATGAGGACAAAAGGAGTAGCATGGTGTAGTCACTTAACCTTTCTAGACCTTATCTATAAAATGAGAGGGGTAGATTCCATACACTCTAAGGTCTTACCAATGCTGAATTTATGATCAATGAAGGATATCATGAATGACATTAAAAATACTCCCTTCACTAACCTTTTGGCATTTTGATGAAATACTGTATGGGGAGAAATGGAGCTACTTCAAAGTTCTGCCCAAGTTATCAACATATGAATGGTAGTTTAAGCTTTGGACAGAGGGGGAAAACCTGCCTTAACCTAAATTGACCTGGTGATCCAAAATTTGTTCAATAACTTAAGCATAACTTCATTTTAATTGTAGATACAAAATGTAAGATAGTTTCTAATTATCTTGCATTCGTTGTTTTAATTATTCCTTACAACATCAAAAATAGGAGCTTAATGGATCAAACAACATTTTAAATAAAGAAGGCAGAGTCTGAAAAACCTGTATTTTTCTGCCATCTTGGCTCTGTCCCCTGAAACCTGGATTTTTCAAACCCTGACTCTGCTACCAAACTACCTATCTATACAGGCTTGGGCTAATACCTCAAACTTCATAGTCCTCGGTTTCCTCTTGTAAAATGTTGCTGTATGTAGTCTCTAAGGCCACTTACAATTCTAAACATCTGACCCTCTAGTCTAGGGGTATGCTCTAGAAGTCTATATTTCTTCACAAATCTGCATGTTCAAAGATCTCACCAAAAAAAATTTCACCTTCTAATCTTTGAATCTTAATCTCTTCTTTTTCGCCTGCATCTGGGCATCTCTTCCTTACCATGACACCATAGCTATGCCCCTTTTGACCCATTAGTATACATCAGTAGGAGTGGAAACTCACTCATCTAAAAGTTAGGAGATCTGAGTTCAAATTTCCAGTCCTTCTTCTAACTAGCTATCTGACCTTCAACAAATTACTTCATGTCCTTGAACCTTAGATTCCTCATCTGTAAAATAAGAGGGTTGGACCAGACAGTCCTTAATGTCCTTTTCATTACTGTTCCATGATTCAGTGTCTAATTCACCTAGTCACATAGGTGCTAGATGGTAATTCTACATAAGAGATGAAGGTCTGCCACCAATGTTCCCTGTAAGGCCTTGGGTGTCCATGGACCAAAAATATCTCTCATGCACATACTTGATTCTGGGTCCATTTATGGAAAATCTCTGCAAGCTCCTGGAACTGGGTGGCTGGCTCATTTTTTGTAATAGACTAGAAATGGAAAAAATGGGGAGAATGGCAGCTTCTCAGGTTAGGTGGAGACATGGAAAGGGAGACTACCAAGCAGAAAGGAGGTCTGCCCTCCATTTCCTTATCCAGTGCACGTGCTCATCCCCTCTACCCAATTTTCCTTGGCAGTAACTCTTTCCAAATAATTTCAAAAAGTATTTTTGAATGACGACTATGAGAATAATATAACACTAATAAAATCCAAGCTTTGGTGGGACCTTGTCCAATTATAGATTAGAGTATAGTAAATTTGAAAGTTAATGATTCCATATGTCAGTATAGCTTTGCAATTTACAAAGTTCTCTCCTATACATTATCTCATTTGATCTCTTCAGTCAATCAACAAGCATTTTAAGTGCTTTGAAAGAGAAAAATGAAATAGTCTCTGCCCTCAAGGAACTTACAATCTAGCTGGGTAAGAAATATGTGTGTTCATTTATGTGTGTGTATGTATGAGTATGTGAATACACACATGCATAAAAGATATAGAAGCTTATTTGAAAGGAAGTTGCTATTTCATAGACTGAACTGCAACATAAAAATTCAGCATTTATTTATATGCTTATTATATGCCAGCCAGAATATTCTTTATCCCTACTTTAAAAGGAAAACTGAAGCTCAGAAAAGTTTAAGTTATTTGTCCAATAAATCATAGCTAATTAGTGGTAGATTTCCTGGGTCTTATTCTATGCTTTTGTTTCCTACTTTTGACCTAATATGGTTTGGACTCTTGGTACAAAGCAAATCACAGACAATTGAAAAGCAGGCCATCTAATATAGCTGTCCATCCCTTCCACAATTTCCCTCCACCTCCTCCCACCTCTTAGCACTTTCTTTTCTCTCTACCCACAGATACTCAATGACCAAATGATGACTTCCCAATGTTCCCACTGTAGTGGTCAACCCAAACCTGGACCTCTCCTCACTCACTCCCAAAATTGTTTCTCTCTTCCCTGACCCCTACCTACATCAAAACTCCTATGACTGATAGTCTTTTCCTCCCTCCACATCTTTGGAAAGTTGGGAGGAAAGCAAAGTCGTGAAATTTTTCACACTAAAGTGTAAATTACTAAAATACAACCCACAACCCACAAATGCTTAATCCTAAGGATATTTTCATCTGGAACTGATTAATCCAAAAGAATCTCAAGGTTTTTAGCTCTACCCACTCCCCCTCCAAAGTATTCTCCTAATCCCAACTACAATAATTCACCTTTTATCTCTTCTCCCACTACTTCTTTATTTTTCTGGATTGTTCAATGAGTCACCTGTTGTCTTTTCAGATAAATCTGATTCCACAAATTTTTGCCTCCTTGAAAGCTGTCTAGGATAAGAACTGGGTTGTCAATGCAGCTGATGTCTCTTGAGCCTTGAGCCTAAACTCTGTTTACAGATTTTTAGTCATCATTCTGAGTCATTTCTTACTCACATAGCATGGTCACCTACTCATAACTTAAAATTAAGGGAGCATTCCAATCAAAGGAGGTACTTGTTCTTAGTATTTGTTCCAGTCTGCCTACTCAGTGTAGGGGAACACTGACTTCCCCTTAGGAAATAGAACAAGAAAATACTGGAACATGAACACATAAAGATATATACATAGGGATATATGGGTGAGTCAATCAAAAATTATTTGTTAAGCAAATTTTATGGGCCAAAGAGGGTGTTAGGTGCTAAGTACTGGAGGTGGACTCTAGTTAGGGAGATAAGACATATGCTTATGAAAGTATAACTACCAATAACAAGTACAGGTTGGAGGAGGGAGGGAAGAAAGAAGGGAATCACCTGGACTGGACTTGATGACTCAATTGGGTAACTAGGATAATGATACACATTGATGGAAATTTTAAAAGTCAAACTGAGGAGAGGAGCATGTGGTGGGGGAAGGGGATCAATTCATAAGGAGGTTCCATTTTAGATTTTTTTATAAATGATGATAGGACTTCCAAATGAAAAATTCTAGCCAGGCACTAGAGCTGTAATACTGGAGCATATAAAGTGCTGAAAACATTAGATGTGGAAGTCACCAACACTGGAGATCATAGCTGAAATTCTGAGTGGCCAAAGAAAGAAGCAAAGATAGTATGTGGTCTGATGTTGAAGAATTTTCACATTTCAAGGGTAGGAAGAGGGAGTAGAACCAGAGAAAACAGAAAGAACAACCAGAGTTGCAGAAGGAGAGTTAGCATAGTGTAGTATATTGGCCTTAAAGTGCTTGAGCTTAACTTACAAGGTGAAGAATAGAGTTTCAATGCTAGAGATGTTTACTGAGCAATACAGAGAATCAGAGAGAAATGAGCAACCCCAAAATTCATTCCTAATATCTCTGAAGTGGTCTCTAGCCCCAGCTTCCTGTACTCTGAACTGTGCTAAGGGCCCCATTCATCAAAAGTGCATAACATTGACCCAATGCTAAAACAACCCATAGTGTCTCCGTAAGGGAAGATATTTTTATGTACCATAGAACTGAATGGAGTAAAATTGGTTGGGGAGACTAGATGGCACAGTGAATAGAGCACCGGCCCTGGAGTCAGGAGGACATGAGTTCAAATCTGGCCTCAGACTCTTAACACTTACTAGCCATGTGACCTTGGGGAAGTCACATAGCCCCAATTGCCCTCCAAAATAAAGCAAAAAAAAAAAAAAAAAGACTGGCAACATAGTACCCTCCTGTCTTGTATCTGGCACAGGATAAAATGTAAAGCATTTCAAGAAGGGGAGACCAAGACAGAGGGAGGGGCACTTACCATATAGGGGACTGCCTCAGGCTGCAGCATCTGAGAAACACCCATTCCCATGGGAAACAGGACTTACGCAGAAAAGGAAAACTCGAGGAATGAATACATGACTAGCTTTGAGAAGCAATTTGTTTACATTGGAAAGAGTGCTGAAGTTAGGGTCAAGAGATAAAGACACTGCGTTACATACAACTTATTTAGCAAGGCATGTAGTTGCAGAAACAAATTGGGTCCAAGGTTCATATCTGGGATATGACAGAAAACATTTAAAGGACACAAAACTTTCAAAGGTCAATGAAACTTATACTCACAGGATGGAGGGCTAGCTACAAACGCATCACTTTGGCCTAACAGACCCACCTCTAACTGTGTGCTAGAACTGTGTTCAGATGAGCAAATAATGTAACTTCTTTGAACTTCAGTGTCCTCAACTGTAAAATTAGGACCACAATGCCTATGGCACCAAACTCATAGGGATGGCATGGCAAACAAATGGAATCATTTACATAAAGCACTTTCACTTCTATTTATATAGTGTTTTAATATTTGCAGTTAGTATTACGCTTATCATACATACTATGTTAACAAAGTTAGTAACAACTGCTGGCCTAGCAAAGGGAGCTGGAGCCTTTTACACTTGTGTTAAGAGAATAAAAAAGCCCCAGTGGCTTTGGAATATAACACTGTGAGCAAACCAGTTCAGTTTCTTTCTGATCACTTCTCATCAAACCCATCCCACTGTGTCCTCTACAGAGCAGCCAAAATCTGTCCTTGTCAGTAAACCAGTGGCTCCTTGTTACCTCCGTGATTAAATATAAAATCCTCCTTGGTATAGAAAGTCCTTCAAAACCTGGCCCCTCCAATTTTCCAGGCTTTTCTCATACTTGACCTCTCTCTTGCACACACTGCATGTTCCAACTTCACTGGCCTGCTTGGCTTTTCCCATCATATGCCTCTCCTCTTTATGCCTGTCTTGTCTTCCATGCCTGGAATGTGCTGCCTCCTCGTTGCCTTGGCTTCCTTCAAGACTCAGTTCAACTCCCACGTTTTACAAGAGGCTTTTCCTGGTCTTCTCAGCTACTAGTGCCTTCCCCTCTGAGATTACCTTTCAGCTACTTTGTGTGTGTCTTATATGTACCTAGAAATTTACATTAACTGTCTTCTCCATTAGACTGTGAGTTGCTTGCTTCTCTTCATAATCTCAGTGCTTAGCACAGTGCCTGCCAAATTGTCAGTTCTTAAGAAATGGGGCGGGTTGTTTTTTTAACAGCTTATTATTACTGTCAACAGTATGTTAGGTTTGGGAGCCAGACTGGAGGGGGTATGGGGAGGGAGGGAAAGAAGGGAAGAGAGAGAGACAGAGAGACAAAGAGAGAGAAACAGAGAAAGAGAGAGAGAGAGAGAGAGAGAGAATTTATATTTCTGTCCAAAAGTTGGTTTAGAAAAACTGAATAAACTTTATTCTCCTTTCTTCTCTAGGGTGCATGTGGCAGTTGCTGGACTTTTTCTACTACTGGGGGACTGGAATCTGCTGTTGCCATAGCAACTGGAAAACTACTCTCTCTGGTAAGAAATATAACTTTAGGAATGCTGGAAAAGAAATCATCCATATGCTAACCTCATTTTTATTTCCCCGAATGTACAATGTAATTTGTTTATTTCATATTCCCTTCTACACACTCTGCATTTGAGCCAAATGAACTATTAGTTATTCCCCAAATTCCTCTCTCCACATGTTCACTCAGCTCTAAATTTATCATCATCCTCCACCCCTCATGCCTGCCCCTTCAGTGATCTCCCTCCTCATCTTTCCCTCTCAGAATCCTTATCCTTATCATCCTCCAAGGCTCAGCAAAGCTACCCCTTCCTCCATGAAATATTAGTGCTTTCTTTCTTCTCCAATTATCCCTTAAATAGAACATAAAGGTCTTGTGGACAGTGACTGATTTGTGGTTTGTTTTTGTTTGTTTGTTTGTTTGTTTGTTTTTTCCCAGAAATATCTAGTATATAGCAAGCACTTAGTGCTAATTGAACTGAATTAGCCTGTTTCTATTTTATCTATATGAAATTATATGACTGGGTAGAAATAGAAATACTGACTCTATGACTTTTTCAGGTCATTAATTCAATTCAATAAATATTTATTAAGTACCTATTGTGTATCAAACACTGTGCTAAATGCTGGGGATGCAAAAAAGAAACAAAAGGGCAAAGCTCCTTATCCTAAGGAAAACTTGACTTTAATACACACTCAGGCATAACTTTCTCAGAGCATTAAGCATTACTTTAATCAATCGAGTCTTCCAAATTATCTATTGGTATTAAAAGAAAAGTGCTACAAAGCTCCAATTTGTATTCATCTTTTTTTGGATATTTTAAACGTGTATCAGCAGTAGATAATTCATCATACCAAATGGTTACCAATTTAAAGGAAGCGAGATCTCACTTAGTTCTTTTTTTTGTTTTCAAAGTTATGTCTTTTATTTATCAGTTATCTGCTCTTAGTGTTGCCTTTAGAGGGCAGCTAGGTGGCACAGTAGATGGCATTGCTGGACTTAGAGTCAGAAAGACCTGAGATTGAATCCTCTTTCAGACATAAGCTAGTTGTATGCTAGACAAGCTACTAAACTTACGGTGGCTTCCATCTCCTCATCTGTAAGGTGAGGAGGAGCACCTACCTCATAGGGCTGTTGTGAGGCTCAAGGAAGATAATATATGTAAAGGGCTTTACAAATCTCAAAATACTTATATGAATGTTAGCCTTTTCTTTTATAATTTTTAAAATTCCATCAAATCTAAATCTGTGATAACTACTAACTCCTTTACCTGTGATTGAAATATCTTCGTTACAAAGAAAATATGGATTCTTTTGTATTAAAGTATCTGTGTACTACTTTATTTTCTCTGTAATTAAAGAATACTCTATTCTCTAAAAAAAAAAAAAAAGAAACAAAAGACAGTCCCTGTCCTCAAGGAGCTTTCAGTCAAATGGGGGTGACAACATGCAAGCATATATACAAAGCAAGTCTTATACAAGATAAATCAGAAGTAATTTTTTTTGGTTTTTTTTTTTTTTTTGCTTTTTGGAGGGCAGTTGGGGTTAAGTAACTTGCCCAAGGTCACACGGCTAGATTTT
>CM053598.1:97642257-97671972 GCA_028646575.1 Pseudocheirus occidentalis | reverse complement strand
GAAAGTGAGATTTTAGTTGGGAGTTAAAGGAAGCCTTTAAGTATGAACATCATGATCATCCTTCTCTGAAATTTGTTCTTGTGAATCAGCTGCTAAGTGCCCTTTCAGCAGAAAGAGCTTTTTCATCTTTTTGGCCAAATTACATTCTTAAACAAAAATAAAATAAAATAAAATTATGTTGCAGCTCTGTGAACATTCAAACTTTGCCCCAAGGTTGATGTCTTTTCCAAACTGGATAATTAAAGAATGTTACTGATAAGGGAGAAAAACTATCTTAAGGTATTCCTAGCAAAATTATTTGTACTAACAAAAAATAAAATTGGAAACAAGCCACACGTGCTGCAAAATAGGGAATAACTGTACGAAATTATAGTATGTGAACATAATGGAATATAATAAGAAGTAACAAATATGAAGGATACATAGAACTGGGGGAGATGTATTGTAGTAAAAATCTGGGCTCAAGTCAAGACATACTATCTAAGCAGCTAGTGGTGTAGTGGATAGTGCTGAGCCTGGAGTCAGGAAGTACTGAGTTCACATCCATCTTCAGACACATACTAGATGTGTGACCCTGGGCAAGTGAATTAACATCTGTTTGCCTCAGTTTCCCCATCTGTAAAATGCAGATAATAATAGCACCTACCTCTCAGAGATGTTGTTAGGATCAAAGGAGAAAATAATCATAACTTTCTTAGCACAATGCCTGGCACACAGAAAGTACTACATAAATATTAGGCGTCGCTATTATTCATCCATCCATCCATTCATTCGTTTATTACAAAGTGCTAGACCTGGAGTCCAGAAGATCTGAGTTTGAATATGGCCTTAGACATTGGCTGTGTGACCCTAGGCAAAGCCACTTACTCTCTCTTCTGTCTGTCTCAACTGCCTCATCTATAAAATGAAGATAATGATAATATCTATTTCCCAGGGTTGTTGTGAGGGTAAAATAAGATGTTTATATACACTTTGCAAATCTTAAAGCATTATATAAATGCTAGCTGATTATCATTATTATTATTATTATTATTATTATTATCATACTGTCTAACCCTCAGCAAGACATTTAACTGCTTGGTGTTCCAGACCACTGCCTAAGACTAGAAGCTGCAGAACAGTTATGTGCCCTGGGGTCCCCCTCTTCAGATTAATGACTGCTTCTCCAGAAATCCCCACTATGCTTGTTTCACTCACTCCTTCCTTACAAATCTGTCCTCCACCCCCTCTTCTCTTCATTATCCACCTAGTCCCACCTAATCAATAGATACTGCCCTTCAACCCTTCCCTCCCCTGCAGTTCAAGAACAATGAGTCGTATAAACTTTGCTTGCCTTGTTCCTGGTGTTCCTAAATAAAGTGCCTCAGTTTACTCTTCCTCTGGTCCCAACTCCCATCCCTGTAACTTCTGAGCCAAAGTGCCTCTGCCTAGCTACTACTCACCCGTGAGTATTATTTCCCCCTTTAAAATATAAGCTCCTGGAGGTCAGGGACTTTTTTGGTTTTTATATTTGTATTCCCTGTGCTTAGGAAATAGTAAGAGCTTAATACATCCATTTATTGGCCAAAAGGGTTTCCAAAATTAGGAAGTTCTCTATACCTTAGGAGTTCCCTATGCCAAAGAAATTATAGGCCTTACCTTGACAACAACCACCACCACCACCTTAATACTTCAGTAGATTAATAATCAACATAGATAGTTCTAGCAACCAGTCAGTTAAGCACTATGCCAAGTGCAGTGCCAGGCACTGGAAAATGCAACGACAAAAACAACAAAATGATCCTGGCTCTCTAAAAATCTAACATTCTATCAGGGGAAACGTTACTTATACGTATAAATAAATTCAAAATATATACAAGTAAATAATTTTGTGGTGAGGAAGAAGAGGTTTTGGCAGCTGGGGGAGGAGGAAAGGCCTCTTGTGGAAGATGGTGTTTGTGTTGAGCTTTGAAGGAAGCCAGGAATTTAAGTTAAGCTTAAGTTTCTGTGTGCAATCATTTTACTGTTGTTTGAGCATTTTAAAAGTTTTCCTTCTTAAGGGTTTAATTTGCTTTAAAAAAAAAAAAAGAATAACACAATGTCATATTGTCCTAGGACTGAAGTAAACTCAGCTCAACTTAGAAGGGGATAGTAAGTCATATGCTTAAGGCTTGAGGCCACTGAACCTGTATTTAGGTTGGAAAGAACTTGAATGCAAAAAGAAAAGAAAACTATATTTAACACCAACATGGTGGAAAGTTGTAAATAGATTTCACCTCAAAAAAAAGGTATAAAAAGATTAATTTAAATTAAACATGATATGATTTATCTTTTTAAAGATTCCAATTTCAAAGACCCTATATTAAATGAGTCAGGTATTTCACCATTTTTGTAGGGAAGCTAGGGAATTACTAACTTATTCTGCCTTATTTAACCCATGTGTAAGATATAGCATGTTTGGGGTGGCTAGGTGGCACAGTGAATAGAGCACCAGCCCTGGACTCAGGAGGACCTGAGTTCAAATCCTGCCTCAGACACCTGACACACTTACTAGCCATGTGACTTTGGGCAAGTCACTTAACCCCAACTGCCCTCCAAAAAAAAAAAAAAAAAGGAAAAAAAAGATATAGCATGTTTACAAATGTATAAGGCATACAAGTACTAAGAAGGAGACATACTTAATTATATGCTTAAGGCAATGTAAATACTTGAGACATTTCTATCAGTTTACCTAATATTCATCCTGGTATGTAGTTGACAGGTAGGCAATTAGATGGCAATTATAATGGTGATGTCATATTCAAATAAAACTGGATCTCTGTGGCTACATATTGAATTAGGAAATCACAAATTAGCATTATCTGTCATATTATAGTTTTATTTATTTTATTAATAAAATATTTCCCAATTACCTAGTAATCTGCTTTGGGCCCACCCATTTTGCCTGCCAGGAGTCTAATGCCTGTGCATACTAGATAGAGCTTTGAATGTGGAGTTAGAAAAACTGAGTTCAAATCTTGCCCTAGACATTTAACTATCTATGGGACCCTGAACAATTCAGTTAAACCCCTCTCGGGCTCATCTTTAAAATGGGGGTAAAAATAGCATCTACTTCCAAGAACTGTTATAAGGATTAAATGATATGACCCATAAGGTACTTTGCAAACTTTAAAGTGCTGTATAAATGCTAGCTACAATTGTTTGTATTATCGTTATCATAGATCTGATTGGCATACCTAATATATGTTTGATTCTAAATTATTTTGATTCTGAATCAAATTCACTGGAATTCATTTATATTTCATTAGGCAGAACAACAACTAGTGGACTGTGCTCAGGATTTTAACAATCATGGATGCAATGGGTAAGTCTCCCTGAATAGATAGATGAGACTTCACAAATTACTTTCAAGCTAGTGTAGCCCAAGCTTATGAATATGTCCAGTTTTTCTAACATGGAGACTGTGGCAGGTGAAACATGAAATGACTGAGGAAACAAAAGTTCAAGCTTCTGTACATATCAATTTACTAAGCAGTGCATGGCAATCACCCAACAAACCAGGGCCAGATCTCCTCAGCTTAGGCCTGGACCCTAAATACAGGGGTAGATAGACTTTTGTACAATTTTTTTAATTCATCAAATAAGATCAATTAAAAAGGAAACAATACAACATTAGATAATCCGATTTCTAATTAGAGGAAAGATTAGGGACTTTCCAAGTTGGGAGGGGAAGAACAGACAGGTACAATTCCCTTAATTTAGAAAAAGAGGTGTCTCACTCCCTGCAAGTGTCTGTAAACAATTAAAGGAACATAGAAACAACAACTGATTGATCTGTACTGGGCTAGTTTTTAGATAAGACATATATATGGGTTGCTTGAGATGTATGATTGTGAAAAAACTCCTTGCATCAATGTTTGGATTTGACCAGTTTTCTTATCAGCATAACCTAGGTCCTTAGTTAAAGATCTCTAAACAGCAGGTAGAGGAGGTACAGTTTCCCAGCCACCCAGGGCTAGGTTCAAACAATACAATAAGATTTTCTCCCAATTCCCATAAGAGTATTCTCACGAGACAGAAATTGGACTAGACCCATAATGGAATAGAAATTCAATTTCTATTGGGCTAGCTCCAGAATCGAGTCATAAGAAGGCATCAGTGCAGTTCACTCAATTTCCACAATTAACCACTTACTGTCCTAATTCCCTCAAACCTTCTGCTACCCCCCACCCACCCATATGGTGGCCTCCATCTTAGACAAATTGAGCATGCTCAAAAGCCTGGGCTATACATTAATTTCGACTGTTTTTGAATTCAGCATTTTTCATTTTGGATTTAGTTGCACTTTTCCTCCATAACCCTGAGTTATGGGTGTTTTGCTGGAGAACAAGCTGTAGCAGCATCTGGAGCATCATCCAGCCCAAGAAATCCATAATAAATACTCTTCCAAGTGTATGCTAATTCCCTTTTTCTGTTACAGGGGTAAATACTAGCATTAATTTTATCAGTATCAACTTAAAGTCTTGTGATATATTTTTTTATAAACCTAAAAGCATTTATTCCAAGTGATATCAGATTACAAAAGGGAGCCTTCCTTTGTATGCTGCCCTCAGAAGCAGGTTAGAAGGAACAGAAGATAGATTTTTACATGGCCTTCATGGGGATTTGTTTTGCTTGATAATGCGCATTTGTCTTATGTTTTATGTTTCTTTTCTTTTTTTTCCTAAGTTGAGGAGGAAGAAAGGAAAGAAATTAAACTCTTATTAATTGAAAAAAAGTAAAAACACTGTACTGAAAACTAAGAAAGCCTTGTTTCTAGTCTCACCTCTGTCAAGGTCATGTGCATGACTTGGGCAAAACACTTAACATTGTGGAACATTAGTTGCCTCCTCAGTAAAATGACAATAACACTCATATGTAACCAACCTCCTAGAGTTGTTATGACTATTTAATAAGATTAAATTATGTGAAATCATTTTACAGAACATACAAAGATAAAAGATTTGGGCTTTGTTTGGGTTTTTGCTTCTTTGTTTGTGATACTGATTTGTAATTTCATCAATCAGTCAGTCAACTAGAATGTGCCAGCTCATTGGGGAAAAAACTTGATGCTGGGAAAAATTGTAGGCAAAAGGAAAACAGGACAGCAGAGGATGAGATGGAGAGATGGTGTCATGAACTTGACAGACTCTGAGAGATAGTAGAGGATAGAAAGGCCTGGCATGCTGTGGCCCATGGGGTCATGAAGAGTTGGACAGAACTGAACAGCAACAAATGTGCCAGACAGCGTGCTGAACTCTGAGAATACAACTTAAGTAGAAAGAAAGACAGACTCTACCCTAGAGGAGCTTTCATTATAATAGGACGAGATAAGGCTTAAAAGAAAGTTGAAGGAGAGAGTTGGTAGAGAAGTCTGGTGTGCTAGAAAGGAATGAGACCTGGCTGGCCTGGGCACCCTTCTTAAAGTTTCTTGAATGAGCCATTCACTCAGAGGGAGTAGCCCAGGGGCAGAGGGTACTTCCAGTGTGTGAATTCCAGGACTTGAGCTCTTCAAGTAGTAGGTACAGCCTCAGAAGGAATGAGGTGTAAGAATTCCTGGTATAGATACTTCTTCCATGTGTTGCAGGTTGGCATCTCATCTGATATTTATAATCTCAAGTGGTTGAATGATTTGCCTATAAGCAATTAAGTATGAGGCAGGACCTGAACTTACAGCTTTCTGACTTTAAAGATGGTGCTCTATCCATTATCCCTAGCTGTTTTTTTTTTAAATAAACATGCAAAAAAATTTTACAGAGTTTTCCACAGTGTGTTCCTAGTCCTGATCAGAGCCCTCACTGATCACCAGATTATTTTTAGCTACCTATAGGAAATTTTCACTTTGATTCTGCTGCTGCTTTCTGTAATAGTCGGCCGCCCTTCCCCAAAACACCAAACACATTACCGGTCCTCTGTAACGCGCCCATTTTTGTCAGTGGTATCATTCTCCTAGTCATCAAAAGTTGCAGTCGTTTATTTTTACTGATTCCTTTCTTCCTTTACTTCTGTACACATCCAGTCAGTTATCAGGCCCTCACGATCCTTCTTTCAAAATGTCTCTCCATATATTCCTACGTGGCAAGATGACATTTGTAGCTCTTAAGAACTTTATTACTATAAAGGCAATTAGAAGAATTATACAGACAGAAGGTACAGATGTGAGATGACCGTGATGGGATGACATCCAAAACAACAAAATTACAGAGTGAGAAAAAAGATTGCATTGGAAGAAGAGGAAAGAGGGAGACAAAATGGGGCAAATTATCTCACATAAAAGAGCACGAAAGAACTATTACAGTTTAGGGTAAGATGGGAAGAGGTGGCAGGAAACACTTGAACCTTACTCTCATCAAAATTGGCTCCAAAAGGTACTAATATACATGCTCAGTTGGATATGGATATCTGTCTTACTCTATAGGGAAGTAAAAAAGTGACAGAGATTAAAAAGGACGGGGAGAGAACTGATAAACAAACAGATTGGAGGAGGTAGTGATCAAAAGTAAAATACGTGCGGGGAGGGACAGGGTGAAAGACAAAAGAGAAGAAAAGATAAACAAGGGGAAAATAGGATGCAGGGAAATACACAGTTATCACAGGGAATGGGATGAACTCTCTCATACAATGGAAGTGGATAGCAGAGTAGATTAAAAACCAGAATCCTACAATATACTGTTTACAAGAAACACTTTTGAAGCACAGAGACACACGCAGAATAAAAGTAAGGGGCTGTAGCAGAATCTATTATGTTTCAGCTGGGATTTATAACAGGAATATAGGGCTGGTTCAATATTAGGAAAACTATCGGTATAATTAACCATATCAATAACAAAACCAACAGAAATCACGTTATTACCTCAATTGATGCAGAAAAAGCCTTTGACAAAGCACCCATTCCTATTAAAACACCAGAGACCATGGTAATAAAAGATCTTATCTTAAGATGACAAGTAATAGTTACCTAAAACCATGAGCAAGCATTATCTGTAATGGGGATAAGCTAGAAGCCTTCCCAGTAAAATGAGGGGTGAAATAAGGATGCCCATTACGACCACTATTATTCAATATTGTACTAAAAATGTTAACTTTAGCAATAAGAGAAGAAAAAGAAATTGAAGGAATTAGAATAAGCAATAAGGAAACAAAAATGTCACTCTTTGATGATATACTTAAAGAATCAACCATAAAAACTATTTGAAACAATTAACAACTTTAGCAGAGTTGTAGGATATAAAATAAACCCACATAGATCATTGATATTTCTATATATTACTGACAAAGTCCAGCAGCAAAAAATAGAAAGAGAAATTCCATTTAAAATAACTAGACAATATAAAATACTTGGGAATCTACCTGCCAAGATAAACCCAAGAAATATGTGAACATAATTACAAAACACTTTTCACACAAATAAAGTCATATCTAAACAACTGAAAAATATTAATTGCTTATGAGTAGGCCAAGCCAATATGATAAAAATGGTAATTCTACCTAAATTAATCAACGTACTCAGTGCTATACCAATCAAACTACCAAAAAATGCTAGAAAAAAATAATAAAATTAATTTGGAAGAACAAAAGGTCAAGGATATCAAGGGAATCAATGAAAAAAATGTGAAAGAAGGTGGTCTAACCATATCAGATCTCACACTTAATTATAAAGTAGTGGTCATTAAAAACTATCTGGTACTGGCTAAGAAATAGAATGGTAGATCAGTGGAATAGATTAGGATACAGTACATTGTAGCAAATAACCATCATAATCTAGTGTTTGATAAACACAAAGATCCAAGCTTTGGGGACAAAAATTCATTATTTACAAAAACTTTTTTTTTTTTGCTTTTTTGGAGGGGCTAAGGCAGGGCAATTGGGGTTAAGTGTCTTGCCCAAGGTCACACAACTAGTAAATGTTAAGTGTCTGAGGTCAGATTTGAACTCAGGTCCTCCTGATTCCAGGGTCAGTGCTCTATTCACTGTGCCACCTAGCTGCCCCCTTTACAAAAACTTCTGGAAAAACTAGAAAACAATATGGCTAAATATAAACCAACATCACACACCAGATACCAAGATGAGATCAAAATGGGAACGTGATGTATCCATAAAGGGTGAAATCATAAGGAAATTACAAGAGCATGGAATAGTTTACCTGTCAAATATATGGATAAGGAAAGAATTTAGAACCAAACAAGATATAGAAAGCTATATTACAAAATGTCAAATGGATACTTTTTATTATTAAACTTTATTTTGCAAAATAGTACAACCAAAATTAGAAGGAAAGCAGAAAACTTGGGGGGGGGGAAATAGCAAGTATCTCTGATAAAGGCCTCATTTCTCAAATATATAGAAAACTGAGTTAAATTTATAAGAATGCGAGTCATTCCCCAGTTGCTAAATAGTCAAAGAATATAAACAGGCAGTTTTCAGACAAAGTAATCAAAGCTATCTGTAGTAATATTTTTTTAATGCTCAAATTCACCATTGACTAGAGAAATGCGAATTAAAACAACTCTGAAGTGCCACCTCACACCTATCAGATTGGCTAATATGACAGAAAGGGAAAATGATAAATGTTGGAGAGGGTGTGGGAAAACTGAGACACTAATACACTGTTGGTAGAATTGTAAACTGCTTCAACCATTATGTAGAGCAATTTGGAATTATGCCCAAAGGGCTATAAAACCATGCATACCCCTTGATCCACCAACAGCACTGCTAGTCTTGTATCCCAGAGATTTTTTTAAATAGCAAAAGACCTATTTGTACAAAAATATTTATAGCAGCTCTTTTGTGGTGGCTAAGAATTAGAAATTGAGGGGATGCCCATCAGCTGAGGAATGGCTGAATAAGTTGTGGTATATGATTGTATTGGAATATTATTGAAATGATAAGCAGGAAAAACATGAACTGATACAAATTGAAGTGAGCAGAATATTGTACAGGATAACAGCAATATTATACAATGAACTGTGAATGACTTTGTCATTCTCCACAATATAATGATCCAAGACAATCCCAAAGGACTCATGATGAAAAATACTATACACCTCCAGAGAAATTATGTTGCCTCAATGTAGACTGAAGCATACTATTTTTCCTTCTTTCCTTTCTTCCTTTCCTTTTCTTTCTTTCTTTTCTTCTTTTCTTTCTTTCTTTCCTTCCTTCCTTCCTTTTCTTGTTTTAGTCTTCTTGCACAAAATTACTAATATGGAAATGTTTTACTTGATTATATATATATGACCTATATTAGATTGCTTACCATGTCAGGGAGAGGGGGAAAGGGACAGAATTTGGAATTCAAAACTTTTTTAAACTGTTGAAAGTATTTTTTACATGTAATTGGGGGAGGGTTGTTTTTTTTTTAATTTGCTTCTTGCTTTCTTTCCATTCCCTCAGTCATCACAGTCCAGGTTCCTGCCTAGATCATTGCAGATTTTCTGCATAATAGGTGCTCAATTTAGTTTGTTGACTTGCTGAAATACTAAACAACAAGAGCTGTGTAGCTGGTCTGTCCACCTCTGCTTTCTGTTTCTTCATATCCCATCTTCAGCGTCACTGGAGGTTTAATCCTAAAAAACATACTGCTTTTGTCATGTCCCTCTTTAGTTTAAAAATGAGCATTGTTTCTAGGTTGCCTGCAGAATTGTCTAAACTCCTTGGCCAGCAGCCAGTTCAATTCCCACTAACTTGAATTAATCATTACATTAGTAAAAACCCATTTTTTTTTTGGAGAGGGGAATGCAGGGCAGTTGGGGTTAAGCAACTTGCCCAAAATTACACGGCTAGTAAGTGTTAAGTTGATCTGAGGCTGGATTTGAACTCAGGTCCCCCTCACTCCAGGACCAGTGCTCTATTCATTGCACCCTATAAAAACCCAATTTAAGGAAAACCCCAGCTATGCTTCACTTATCTCCTTCCTCTTTTCATATAGCTAACATTTATTTAAGGTTTGCAAGGTACTTTACATATGTTATTTCACTGAAACCTCATAACCAACATGTAACTTAGGTGCTTTTATTATCCCCATTTTACAGATGAAGAAACGGAGGCTGAGGAAGTTAAATGACTTGCCCAGAGTCACATAGCTAGTATATGAGCAAGTCAGGATTTGAAATTTGAAATTTGGATGTTCTTACATCCAAATGCAGAACTCTGGCAATTACATGAATATGTTTATAACAATCACTTTGGCCCTTAATCATCTTCAGCCTTTTATTGCTATTTAACTGATTTACCTTTATGTTCCAAGGAAATTATAATCCCTTCAGGGTGGTTTTATCTGTCATAGTACTGATACAACACTATATAAATATTTCCTGAAATGAATTAAATTGAACTAGCAAAGACTATCTTGTAGAACAGCCAAATATTTGGTTACTGAAGATTCTAGGAATTTACTCATTCTCTTTAAAAGTATTGTTTGATTTGGATTTGGGGCTCTATCTCTATGGTATATTGACTTAATTGTCATAAATTATGTTGTTATAAATTTAATTCAATTAAGCAAGCACTAGCTGCCAGTTGAATTGGTTCATTTCAGTTGCTATCTAAAGGAACTAGACCAATTGTTGGTTTTCCAATCATCTAAAACAAAACTTAATCTCCCCCATGAAATAGTTTTTCCTCCTAATTTTCCTTTTTCTGCTCATTGTGCCACCCCAGCCAAACTCAAAACCCAAGTAATTTTTCACTTCTATTTCATCTTCCATATCCAGTCCATTGAAAAGCCCTATTAATTCTACCTCAAATATCTCTTATACCTATCCTCTCTTTTCAATTCCCACTACCACTACTCCATTTCAATACTTTGTTACTTGTCATGTAGATTTGCCTTCTACCTGGTCTCTCCCTTCAATCTATTCTATAAGTTAATCTTCATAAAGCACAGCTTTGGTCACACTCTTATTCAAATTTGTTATCAGGTCCTCATGGATTACCAAATCAGATACAGACCCCTCAGCCTAGTGTTCAAGTCCCTCCGTGTTCTAACCTTAACCTAATGTTCCAACTTTCCCAGCTACCATGTACCTAAACTTTCTTCCTCCGGCTTTTGTTCCTGCTTTTTCCTTGCCTGAAATAGCCTCCATTCTTTGTATTTCTCTTTCCTGTCTCTGCACATAATGCAAAATTCATCTTTGCCTATCATACAAGAAATACTGATCTTTATATCTTTGTGTATCTTCTCAGCATGGCTTCCTATTCCCACTGCATTGCTTCTAGTACTCTTAGCTGGTCCAGTTGTCCTATTAGTTTCTGTTGGGGTGTGTGTGTGTGTGTGTGTGTGTGTGTGTGTGAATAGTATTCTGTTTGCTCATTTTAAAATATTGGCTAATTCTTTTTTTCTTTGGTATGTTATTGGGTTTGTTGCTTTTTAAAGGGTTATTTGAGGAGTCTGGCTCCCTTTGAGAACTCACTTGGCCATTTTGATTGGAAAGGTCAAGACTATATCCTATACTACCCCATTCATGAAAGTTTCCCTCAGTTTCCCATAAGCTTATCTCCTTTCTCTGCTCCAAATGGAACTTGTTTTATAATTCTCTTACAGCATTTGTATTTTCTTCCTTGCAGTATACTTATCAGATAATAAAGCTCCTTGAATATGGACCAGCACAACTTGTCGAATTAATGAACTAATCCTAACGACTAGACCTCATTATCAATTGTTGATTTAAAACAATACAATCCTATGTTATAATTTGGACAAAACTAACTTTAACTGCACATAAGAGGTGATTACAATGAAGATCTAAAACAAAGTTCTGAATTAGAACCTGTTAGTTTTCCCAAAAGAAAATTTGGTTGAATTTTAAGTTCAAGTAGGTTCCACTCAGTTTACTGAACTTTCATGAAAATCAAGGCAAATATTCCCATGTTTATATTAATATACAGCAGCATAGCATTCAGCTTAAAAATTAGGAGGCAAGGGGTGTATCCTGTCATTTTCCATTCCGAGATAATCAATAAATGTTGTTATTGGATGTATTGAAAATGTGAGAAGTTAGATAAATATATTGTAACTTTCCCTTAGTTCAGGGAAAATTCAATTGTAGTATGAATTCCTATATATGTGATTGCTAATTATCCAAAGAATTGTTTTGTGGTCATAATAAGTTTGTCATTGAATTGTTTTACAGGGGTCTCCCAAGTCAAGCTTTCGAATATATAATGTATAATAAAGGAATTATGGGAGAAGACACATATCCTTATAAAGGAAAGGTATTATTGACATCTAATCTAAAACAATGTTGTTGGATTAGTTGTACAATATATAATTGATTCTCAATGTCATTGCTGTTTTGAACAGGATGGCACTTGCAAATTCCAACCAAACCAAGCCATTGCTTTTGTCAAAGATGTGGTCAACATAACAGCTGTGAGTACAAAAGATCCCTGGGTAACAATCCTGCAGGAGTGATGTACAAAGAGTTTTCTATGACCAAATCCCCTTTCAACAAAATAGTTGTGCCAATTCTTTTATTGTATGGGAATTCGCAGTGGAGACAGGTAGATGGCGCAATGGTATACCACTGAACTTAAAGTCAGGAAGATCTGAGTTCAGATACAGCCTCAGATACTTCCTGTATGAGCCTGGGAAAGTCACTTAACCTCTACCTTTGTTTCTTCATCTGTAAAATGGAGATAGTAATAACATCTGCCTACCAGGGTTGCCATGAGAATCAAATGAGATTTATATTGTATATCACGTTAATATTTATATTTAAAATATTTCTATGTTACATATTTTAAAGTACTGTATAAATGCTAGCTATTATTATCGATTTGCTGTATTGAGGATGTAGTAGTCATCGAATGCTTCTGTTATAATAAAGTTTTCTGATAGTGATACTTCTTATAATGACATATCAATTACTATGTTTGTAACATGGTATAACTCCATGTTTCCTTGTTGTTCAAAGCTCTGTCTAGGAAAAATGTCAATTAACCAGCTAGCATGGATAAACAGAAAAAAATTCAAGTCAAACAAATCCATTTTGGAGATGGAATTAATTCTGATTGACTAACTTATATCATCCATTTTACCTGGATAATCTATAATACAAACTACAATCTGAATACTATATTACAATAGTATAAAAAGTCATCTGGTTAGAGAAAATCAGTAGAGCTCTGATCCCCTGGGCAAATCTGAGATGTCATCTTCCAGGTGAAATTACATTATAGAGTAGAAAACATTTGTTACATGTGGCTAAATACTATATTTAATCAAACAAAAGCATTGTTGATTGCCATATTGGTAAAAATGGAAGGTATTAATTATAATTTGCAGTTAATTTTGTTTTACCTTACTTTTCTGGGATTTGGTGGCAAATGATTTGTATGAAAATCCTGGTTCTACTTCCACTTACTACCTTGGACAAGTCATTTAATCTCTCTGACCCTCAGTTTCTTCATCTGTAAATGAAGGGTTTAGAATAGTTTGGAGTCCCTAATCTGTCAGAAGGTCTGTGAATCTGGTATTTTAAAAAATATTTTGATAATCTTATCAATATAATTTTTAACTTCCTTTAAAGTAATTCGTTTCCCTTCTAATGCTATGTGTCTTATTTTATGCATTTTATGCATACTGAGAAACAGTACATAGGTTTCATCAGACTGCCAGAGAGATCCATAATACAAAAAAGGTGAAGGACCTATGGATTAGATAGTATCTCATGTCTGAAATGTTATGATTTTTGAGCCTATAAATCTATGAACCTCACAAGAACCTTAAGGAAGCAGAAGACAGAGCTCTGACTTTTTCCTCAAGTAAAAGAAATAGTAAGCCACATTTTTATCTTAACCCCATTACACCTCTCTTCTAGTTAGCTTTAACATAGTTGCAAATTACAGTGATCAATTTGTATTAGAGAAAATCCAAAATACCACTTCTAACATGATAGATAATAATGTATCTTTTATGGTCATTCTCTCACTTTGGATTGAACTATGACATTCACTAATGTAATGATAGATTTTGCATAAGAGTTACACTTCCATTGTATAACATTTTTTCATCATAGGAAAACTATATATCTTTGACTAAATCAGCTACATATTGACATAACTAAAGTACTAGTCCTTGGGACCAAAGCAAAAATAAATATGTCTTTAGTATCTGGTGTGTTTATTTTCTCTTTTTTAAAAATGAGGAAAAGGAGGGGCGGCTAGGTGGTGCAGTGAGTAGAGCACTGGCCCTGGAGTCAGTAGGACCTGAATTCAAATCCGGCCTCAGACACTTGACACACTAACTAGCCGTGTGACTTTGGACAAGTCACTTAACCCCAACTGCCCTCCAAAAAGGAAAAAAAAAAATGAGGGAAAGGCTAGTCTTTTCCTTTGGGAGTTTTCAATTTGAATTATATTTTTACCAGGTGTATAAATCTAATGATAAAAGAGAAAAGGGATGAGAAAGGCCAAAAGAAAATGCATAATTCAAGGTCTTATTTTCCCCCCTCAGTACGATGAAGAAGCTATGACGGAAGCCGTAGCCCACCATAACCCTGTCAGTTTTGCTTTTGAAGTAACGGACGACTTTCTGAGCTACAGTGAAGGCATCTATACCAAGTGAGTTTTTCATTACTTAAAAGAGTAAGAAAAACATTACCCAATAGTAGTTTTCAGTAATCATTTAAAAGTCTTAAGTTTTGATATGAATCCCTAAGAGCAGTCAATTCTGTGGCCAAAAATACCACTTAGATTGTAGGATCTGTGGTGGAAAGAAAACTTAGAACTCCAAAAATACAAAATAACAATGAAAGTTCTATAACCACGTTACCAGTTCTCTTGGCAGTACTTTGTGGTCCCAAAGAAGAGACCTAAGGATAGGAAAGAAAAGAAAACCAAGTTATATGTTCAGTGAGCTAGTTCTAAATTCTAGGAATTCCATTATACTTGTAGCTATCTTTAAGAATAAGTATGAATTTATGAAGTGGGTAATTAAGGAAATGTGAATCCCTTCAAAAGCAGAAGGACTCTTGATGGCAGATTATATGTTCCTTTAGGGGAGACGCTGTTATTTTTTTTCTTTGTGTCCCTAGTGTTTAGAACAATGCATAATCTATAGAAGACACTAAATGAAAGTTTATTGCATTGAACTCACTTCAACAAAGGATCTTGACCCAGTGTTCCTTTTCAACAGCAAGCTCCCAGATATCTGAAGACTTTTACTATGGTAGCAGTGGTAACAATGATGCAGCTCTAACTTTAATATACTTTTACCTTTGGTTAATCTTTCAGCCCCAAGTGTGCTAAAAGTCCAGACAAAGTGAATCATGCAGTGCTTGCGGTTGGGTATGGAGAGGAAAATGGAATACCTTATTGGATTGTGAAAAACTCTTGGGGTACATCCTGGGGGAACAATGGGTAAGAGATTCTGGATTATCATTTCACTAAATTATCCATAGCGGACATAGTCTTCAGGCTCGTGCCAGTTCCTGGTGCCTACATACAGTTAGCTCAGTTAGCACTTAAGACAAGAAGGGCCAACATCACTGATTCAATCCCTGAATAAATCATTTAGCTTTTATCTGTTACACTGCCAAACACTACAAATGACTTTGAACCAGATGTCTCAAATACTTGCAATGGGGGTGGAGGGGTGGGAGTTGTAAATCCATCACCTCAATGTGAATAAAAAGTATATAGCCAGCTATTGGCCAGTAAATGCCATCATCTTTATCAACAAGGAAAGAAAGTATCAGTTTTCAAAAGTGCATTATATTAGGGGAAAATAAAATACTATTTTAAAAAAAAGGAAAAGGGGGAAAGGAAAAAAAGTATATTTACAAAGATTCTCAGTTACAGGTCTCAAGCAAGCAAAAAGATTGGGTTTATTAATGATGGCTTATATGCACATAATATATTGAATTGTTCACAGAGGTTTCCTATCTGTCATCTCCTCATAATAATATTTGGGAGGTAGGCAGGACATACAGTATTGTGACTGTTTTATAGATGTGGAAATGAAGCTCAAAAACATTTTCCGAATTCTAGCCCTTTCCTTTCTCACTGGGACTTGTCTCCTGTAACACGGCCAGCATAGCTAAATGTGTATTAGAATCACTAGAGAAAACTTTTTTCCCCTTTTCATTAAACTGCTATCATTTCTAGAGGTTAACGCAATTATACATGGGGAAATATCTGACTTCATTTCCTAATCAACCACTGTGTTGAATTTCAGGTATAACTTTCTGAAAGACTCTTGAGTAATTTTCCATTTTAGAACTACTTTTAAATTTTTTACAAAGAACTCAAAGCCCTTTTCAGATACCTGTTCACCAAAGGTAGCTCCATCCTTCTAAAGAAGGAAATTATAGATGACTGGTACTTCGAATGAAGTTACTATTGAATTATTAAGTAATAGATTTAAGTATTTTCACCATTATTTGTATTTAGTGTTTAGAAGTCAATTTGGTGTAAAAAGTCTTGGTTTAATAAAGGATTGCAAACCTGATTTTGCATCTGAGTAAGTGTCCCATTATAGCTTGAAGCTCATATCCATTAATTCATTATTAAGTTATTTATATTAAAATGGCACCTTTTTTCCTTCCAATCTTTGGTTGATTTTAATCACAGAACAAATGATACCCAAAAAAACCACAAAAATTATTTAATGATTTAGAAACTTTATAATTCCTTATTGGGAGAAGTATCATTTAAGAAAAGGGATTGTGAATAGATTAACCAGAATGAAAAAGTTACTTTCCTTGGTAAGGGAAAAACTTGAACATATTAAGTGCTTTATCCATAAATTACACAGGTGATTTCCTATTAAATACTATAGTGCTCAAAGCTAGTACTTTGAATTAATAAATTTGAAGGGTGAAAGTCCTTGAGAAAGATGCAAATATCTGATTTCTGGAATATAGAAAAATGTGGTGCTTAATTTGAGAGGTCAATAATGCACCAGAATGTTACTTTCTCTTCCCATCCAACTAAATACCAATGTTTCCTGATAGAAAGTCACAAATTTCACAACCGTGAAGAGAAGTTTGTAAGAGAAAGCGAGAAAAGGGAAGTTTCCCTGTTTTCACATCTCCCCTGTGCCATAGTCTGAAGAGACCACAGTCTATCCTCATATAACATATAAGTTTAATTCTGTATGTTTGTGAATTCTTGCAAATTCCACCCTCTGTCTGCAAGAGAATTCAGCCTATCTGTACATGTAACTATATTCTGAGTCTTACAGAGACTGTCATTCAACCACAAAAGTGACTTTGATTTAATAAGGTTATTTCTTCTTTTTTTCTTTCTTTTTTATCTTGTTTGGAGGGGAGAAGGCAGGGCAATTGGGATTAAGTGACTTGCCCAAGGTCACATAGCTAGTAAATGTTAAGTGTCCGAGGTCAAATTTGAACTCAGGTCCTCCTGACTGCAGTGCCAGTGCTCTATTCACTGTACCACCTAGCCACCCCTGAAGGTTATCTCTTTAAAGAACTTTTCCTAAAACCAAAGATCTGTGACCCACAGTCAGTGAGTTACTGATTAGAATAAGCAGAATTTAAACTAGGCGGCCTGGTAGGTAGGCTACAATAGGACTTAGGGCTCAACAGTTTATCTAGACATAATAGGAAACTCAAAACAAATTTCACACATGCACACATTATGGAGACTGAAAATATAAAGATTTGTGACATACTCCAATTTTAGTACATCTCTCATTTTTCTTCTTAACTATTATATGATTTATTAGGTGTAGGGGGCAGGAGGATGGTGTATTAAAATATATTTTATTCTTAGAATTTTCTGATACCTTTTAAGAAAAGTAGGAATTTCTACTAAGATTAGGAATCATTAACCTAGGACTACATCCCAGGGACCCAGTACAAGTCTCCATGGTCCTCTCTGCCTCGCTAGCACTTACAGGAATCATTACTTGTCCTAGACATGTGTTTTATGCTCTCAGTTATCTCTTCTTCCACGGATTTCCCCTTTTTAGGACAAATCCCCTTTTGAGAGTCAGATGATTGCTTTTAGGGCTGCTTAGTCTTTTGGTCTCCCAGCTCTATAAACCTTCCTCTCTAATCCTCATTTCTTTTCTGATTGTTCTAGGTATTTCCTTATTGAGCGTGGAAAGAACATGTGTGGTCTTGCTGACTGTGCATCATATCCCATCCCACTAATGTAACCTGGAAACACACAGGGATGGGCAAAGATGAAAAAAAAAAAAAGACACCACGTGCTGAAATACAACATATCGTAAAACCTAAGTAATTAAACCCTGAGTTTTAAGTTGGCCATGAGGAACCAAAGTTAGTTGGGCTCTGTGAAGTCTCTTGACCTTCCACCTCACCTGAGAAAAAGTTCTTAGGGAAGTCAGTTTTGTAAAATAGAAAGTTTTGAAATCGTTCTGTCCTCTTGTAACATCCATCTAGCAACGCAGCCAAGGAGGAATTCATCCTTTTCCTTACTTTGCTGATTAAAACTCCCAGTAAAACAAGGACACTAAGTAGCAAACTGCAATTAAGTAAGTCAAGAGGTAATAAAAACATCATTTTTTTTTACATGAAAAACATCACACAACACTATGGTGGCAATTTCATTCTCAGGTAATTTTTATTCTTTTGACTACAAGCTTCTCTTTTTAAAAATCAAATGTGTTTTAAAGCAATATGTGATTTTAAGTCTATTTTTGCCATATGCTATTTGTTATTTTTTTAAAATATATTTTGATAAGAAGTCAATTTGATCAACTGTATACACCTTAGACTTGAAATAATTTTGATTTCGTTTGAGTCAAGGGTAAAATTTGACTCAGCTGCAAGTGAGGAAACCTGACCACTGAATCACCTTGCCTTTGAGAAAGCCTCAAAACCTTTACTACCTATTCCCCACTGATAAAATAATTTTCATTTGCCTTACTAAGCATCACAGCAATGACACCTGGAAATTTATAGCCAAAATGTCATTTTATTGGGACTGAGATGCTATTGCATACAAATAAACTGAATAAAGATACTTGATTATTTCACAATTTGTTTCATTCATTCTGGTCTTTTTTAAAAGTTGTACTTCGTAAAGGCACTTCATGTACCAGCATCTGAAATAACAATCAGCAAAAAGTCCTATTTAATTCAGAACAGATGTTTTGTGCCCTGAAAGACTTCCAAACACTACTGAAATGAATCATGAGGATACAGTCTGAAACACAGTCTGAATGAAATAGTGACTTGGCTTTTTGGTCTACATTTATGAGGTTAAGAACATGTTGCAGTCTCTGCTTGCATATACTAAGCAGCTCTAGAAGGAGGAAGTTAGGTGGAAGGAATCAGAAATCAACCTTAGACAAACTATGGTCCCCTACCCAATATACCCTGCCAGTTTCCATACCACCTGCATCCAGACCTTGGCAACATCTTCTGTAATATCACTAGTGATGGGTCTTAGGAATGGGAAAGAGATGGTTTCGACTACTGCCAGTCCTTGCTCTGATTTTAGCTGCTACAGCTCCCCTTTCTCACCAATTCTCCCCAAAAGTTCACAATATTTTCTAAACCACTAGGCAAATGCCTGACCCCAAATCAATCCTAGAAATATTACAGAGGTCTTACCACTCTATCTCCTTGGAACTCTGACAGAAGTCCTGACTACATAACATCAGAGATGGAAGAGGAAAATTTTTAAAGGAAGATTGCTTAACTGTAGTACTTTTTTTTTTTTATTAAAGTCACTCTGGCCTATATATTGGTACAGCACTAAGCTGAATATTGGTCCCATGAGTGTTGAGCAGAGAAGGGGACTGTAGGAATGTACTACCCCATTTCCTGTTTTCTTCCTTCAGCTTCCAAGTTTGACTTTCAGTTATGGATACCCAGTTTTTCTCTCCTCAACTCCTGCTCTCATTCCAGAAAACTTCAACAAACATGTCAATACTTCCTCAAATACCCTAACCACATAATTCTTCAGCTTATTCACTTCACATGACATACTCCTCCACCATACTTTAGCCAACAACAATGGACATATTCTTGATCTTACTTAACCCCAATTGCCTTGTCTTCCCCCCTCCAAAAAGTGAAAAAAAAAAGGTTAGACAAATTCTTGATCTTTCCATCACCCACAAATACACAAATAGACCACTTGCATATTCATAAACTATGAAATTTCCTTGACCACAATTTATTGTCATTCCACCTCTTTCTCTGCCTTGAAGCCCCAAACCCTATTCTTCATCCACACCTTGACCTCTAATTCCTCAGCTCTTCAGTTCTTTCTCAAGTTATCACCCCTGTACTAGATATATTTTCCTCCTTTTTCCATATTAACCTGTTGATGAAACAATTCAACACAACACTTTCCTTTTCTCTCAAGTCCCATGGTGACTATACTGTGTCAATCATGCCCCGCTAAGCATCAGTTTTAGATCAGTCGTTCCATCACTGTCTCCCTTGCACACTTCTTGTTGTTATTGAGTTATTTCAGTTATGTCTGACTCATGACTCCATTTGGGATTTTCTTTGCAAAGATACTGGAGTAGTTTGCTATTTTCTTCTCCAGCTCATTTTACAGATGAGGAAACTAAGGCAAACAGGGTTAAGTGATTTGCCTAGGGTCACACAGTTAGTATCTGGGGCCAAATTTGAATCAGGCCTTCCTGATTCCAGGCCTAGCACTAGATCCATTGTGCCAACTCTATCTCCTTGCACACTTACTGTTGGACAAAGCTAGAAAAAATAATGAAACCATGCTGACTAGGTCCATTACAAATTTATGTTACATTACATCAACTGGGCCCTCATTCCTGAAAGGCAACTTTTTCACATTTCCCTAATTAACTTACTATCCCATTTGCCACAGCCAGCTCTTTCAACCCTCTTATTCTTCTTCAAATCTCCTATGGCTCCCCCACCTCCCCCACCCTCTCAGCTGAGAACCTTGCCTCATAGTTAACTGAAAAAATTAAATACATTCACTGAGGACTTCCTCTTCTCCTCAGGTCATCTCATGTCATTCAGATATGTCACTATCTTTTCCTTCATTCTGGTATCACATGATGAGGTGGCCCTTCTTGCTAAGGCAAATTTCTCCACAGGCACAAGTCCATTCCTTCCCATCTTCTCCAGCAGCTCCCTCCATCATCCTCACCTTTAATAATCATCAATCTCTACCTGTCTACTGAAGGATTCCCTACTACTTACAAACATGCCCACATCTCCTCCATCCTTAAAAAACTCTCAATTGATCCCTGCTAGCTAGCATCCCATTTATCTCCTCCCTTTTGTGTTGAAACTCCTGAGGCAGCCATCTATGCTAGTTTTCTTCTCACTCTCTTAGCTCTCTGCCTCATCAGTCTTCTAAAACTTCTCTCTCAAAAATCACTATCTCTTCATTGCCAAATCCAATGCCTTTTCTCAAACCCCATCCTTCTTGACCTCTCTGCAGCCTTTGGCACTGCCTTTTTCTCTTTAGGTTTTCATGACTCTTGTTCTCAAATTACTTATAAGCAATTGGGCAGAAACTACATTAACAACATAAAACTCAAAACAAACTAAACTTATCATTTTGACCCCAAACTCTTACCCTTCTGAATGTCCTACTAGTTATGTTAATTATTTTCCCAGTAATGAGTACATAAAATCTTATGTAGTGTCCAGTCTCATTCTTCCTTTCTCCCTGCCAACATCTAATTATCTGACAGGTCTCATTAATTTCAATTTTGTAATATCTCTTCTTCCTGTCCTTTTTAATTCTCATTGACCTCACCAAAGTCTAGGCCACCATTGTATCTTTACTGGACAACTGTAATAGCTTTGGCAGCAACATAGTACAGTAGGAAAACACTGAATTTAGAGTCTGAGAACCTGAGTTCTGCCATAGATTTGTATGATAAATATGTCACATATGAGACCTTGGACAAGTCACTTCCTCTTTCTAGGCCTCAGTTCTTTATTGGAAATGACGGAGTTGGACTAAATTATTTCTCTCTAAGATCCCTTCCAGCTCAAAATAATGACCTTTCTAATTTATCTTCCAATCTCTTAATCCTCCACCTTCTAATTCTTCCGACATACTACTACCACATTAATTTTATTCAATTTTTTTCAATGAACAAAAAGATAATTTGCCCTGCTACTATCTTCATTCCCTCTCCTCGTGGCTGAGGATGGGTGAGAGGAGAAATTAGGGGAAACAGAGACACAGAGACAGACAGAGACAGAGAATTCTGGTACTGCATAAGCATAGTAAAGCAAAATAAATTCCTGAACTGGCCATGTCCAAAGAACACATGTCTCATTCTGCCCCCTAAGGTCACCATTTACCTTATAGGCGAATCTACTTATAGTAGATAAGCAGTAGTGCTTCATTACTGGTACTATGGAATCATGGTTAGTTGTTGCTTTGATCAGAGTTCTTATATCTTTCAGAGCTGTTTGTCTTTACAATGTTGCTGTTATTGTATAAATCGTTCTCCTGGTTCAGCGGTGGGGAACCTGTAGCCCCAAAGCCATATGTGGCCTTCTAGGTCCTTGGGTGCAGCCTTTTGACTGAGTCCAAGTTTTACAGAACAAATCCTTTTATTAAGGGGATTTGTCTTATGAATTTTGGATTCAAAGGGCTGCACTTGAGTATCTACAGAGCCACATGTGGCCTCAAGGCCTCAAGTTCCCCACCCCTGTCCTGGTTCTTTTCACTTCACTCTGAATCAGTTCATATAAATTTTTCCAGGTTTCCCTAACGCTGCCCTTTCCATCATTTCTTATGGCACTATGCTATAATTTGTTTAGCCTCTCCCTAACTGATGGGTACCCTCTTCATTTCCATTTATTTGCTACTAGAAAAAACTCTATAAATATTTCCATACATATGAGTCTTTTTCCTCTTTTTGTAATCTTTTTAGGAATACAGGTCTAATCATACCACGATAATTTTCCTTAAAAAATCTTAATACATCACTCCACTCCTAAAAAAAAACTTCACTGACTCCCCATCTTTTTTTTAAACTAGATTAAGATTTCCTTGGGTATAGAAAGCCCCACCAAGGAGCTCCAATGTAGATTAGCGCCTGTTCTGCAACTTCTAGTTATAATTGTTTGGGCATTGAGAAAACAATTGATTTGTCTAGGGTCACAAAGCTAATATGTATGAGACAAGACCTGAACCTGAGTTTGCTCCAAAGCCAACTTCCTACTGTCAATGCCAGCTGCCTTTCTATTCATTCTCATAAGCAGTTCTCATTACTGCTGATTAAGTTTCAAACTCCTTAACCTTCTCAAATCCAGCTCCACTCTGCCTTTGCAATTTTTCACATGAATGCCCATTCACGTACTCTCCACTTCGGCCAAACAAGGCTGCCTAGTATTAGTGATCTACAAACATGCTCTAAGTTTTACCACTTTTGCTCATGTCTGGATTCCATGTCTGGAATTTCACCACATCTCCACCTACTGAAATCCTGACTATACTTCAGGATATAACTCCTCCATGCAACTTTCTCTGATACTCTCACCCCTAAACAGGCATCATTTTTTAGGCAGCAAGCTAACAAAGCAGATAGAGCACTAGCCCTGGAGTCAGGGAGACCTGAATCCAACTCTGACTTCAGATACTAACTATGGGACCCTGGACAAGTTCCTTAACTCTTCTATGCCTCAGTTTCTTCCATTGTAAAATGAAGATAATAATAACATCTACCTCCCTGGGTTGTTGTGAGGATCAAATAAGGTGACATTTTTAAAGTGCTTAGCACAGTGCCTGGCACAAAAAGTGCTGATTCTCTTGGTAACATTTTTCTTATGCCTACCCCATATACTTCTACTCTATTTGGTATCCTATTTGTAATCTGTGTCAATTAGGCACTGAACATGAACATGACATGGGCATAATTTGGAGGGGAAGTTGACCCTTATAAAATTGCTCAGGCTCATATTACTACCTAGAAAAACCCAGGGAATATCAACCAGCATCTGGTTCATGTCTCTCACAGAACCTTTATGGTTCGTCTCCCAACCCTGAGAAACTCTGAGAACATCAGTGTTGGGCTCATTTTGCTCTCCCAAAATAGGATCTCATTTCTTATACAAGTATTCAGGCTGACATGTCATCGATCATAAATCAAGTTTTCTTTAAAAAAACAAACAAACAAACAAAAAACCCATTCTTATACCTCAGTCTCTCAGCTATCAGGAAAACTTTCCCTTTCCTGAGAGTGTCAAGCAACACTCCCCCCTGCTATGCTCCACCTCTCGGACCTATACATTTCTCACAACTCAGTTGAAGAGAAAGGAAGATCGTGCTGCTCTTCCATGCATGCAGTTCTCTACTACACTGACCTCTTGAATACCAGAAAAGGGAAGGGTCACAGTTTTGCTGTTCCCTTCATAATGATTACCCTTTCAATGTTTCTGTCTGGTCCTGGTTCTTTAGTATTCATGGTTCCTTTTAGGGTCCCTCTTCTCCATCTCCTCTTGTCTTCTGGTCTGTATGGTTCTTCATATCCAGAAGCAGATCCCCTCTCTTTTTTTTTCTTTTTTTTTTTTAGTTAACAAGCACTTATTTTCTTTCCTCCCCGCTTTCCTAAAATAAAATGCTTTTAACAAATAAGCAGTCAGTTCTTTTCATAGTAGCCAAAATTTGTAAACTAAAGGGTTATTCTCCTATTGGAAAATGGCTAAACAAAATGGAATATTATTGTGCTGTGAGAAATGATGAAATAGAGTTTTATAGGAAACTGGAAAGATCTATATAAACAGATGCACAGCAAAATGAACAAAGGTAGAACAATTTCTACAATGATGTTTTAGAGAAAAAGTTTTTTAAAATTTTATAACTCTGCTGAATGTGATGATAAAGCACGAAGATAGAGAACTGAAGATGAAACATCCTACTCACCTTCTGCCCTAGAGAAGAAATTAAAATGCAGAGGGAGGCATACAATTTCAGGTGTGACCAATGTGGAAATGTGTTTTTCTGAACTATTCATGCTTATAAGGGTTTTATTTTTCACTATTTTGCGATTTCGGGTTGAATAGAGTAGGGTAGTGGGAAGGTTATAAATGTACTCCAAAATATAGGTTTTGAAAAGTTCATAATCAAAATAAATTTCCTCATTGTCCATGTCTAAAACCAGGTGTTTCTTTCCTTATCAGGAATCCACCATCTCTGTTAGGAAGTGAGCAGCAAGCTTCATTATCAGTCCACTAGAATTGTTGTTGGTCATTGCATTGTTAAGAGTTGTCTTTCAAATCTGTGTTTACAATATTCTTGTTACTGCATCATTTGCTCTCCATTCATTCCTTGAACAAGCTTAGGAATGAGGGAAAATGAAATTTATTTAGTATCTTTAAGATCATTGATTTAAAACTGAAAGGGATCTTAGAGACATCTAGTGCAACTTCATTTTATATATGAGAAAATTAAACCCCACAAATGTAACTTCCCAAAGTAACAGTGGTAGGAAAAAGCAAGTGAAGATTTGAACCCATGTCTTATTACTCCAAATCCAGAACACTTTCCACTGCCTGATTACATATTTGTGTACATGTCTTTTACATCCCAATAGATTGCAGCCAATTAAAGGAATGCTTCTTATTTATCTTTGTATTCTAACAATTTGCTTTCCACACATTTAATTTGAATTAAACTAGACAATGATACTGACTATAATTGGAGTTCAGGAAAGCTAAAGAGTTGGCAGAATCTTTTAAAGATTGTAGACCATCAGCATTAACAAGATATGATCTGAATTTCTGTGTTTCTCTCTTCTTCTGTAAATAGATGTCAGTATTTTTGTGGGAAGAAATTCCTGAAGTTTTGTCCAAGGGTTTTTGTCCACACAAGTAGCATGAAACTGGCAAAATGTAAATCAGGCCATTAAAGGTAAAGTAAAGCACTAGACCGGGAGTCAGGATTTTGTAAATTCAAATCCAGCTCCAAAAACCCACTACTAGAGTGACTCTGACTCTGGGCAAATCACCACGGTCTGCCTCAACTTCTTCAACGATAAGATAAGAATTATAATAGTACCTATAATAGCGGCCTCCAGGAGTTGTTTTAAGGATCAAAAGATATTTGTAAATGGCTTTGCAAATCTTAAAAGCTCTAGATAAATGTTATTATTATCTTTGCAGTTCAAGAGTGACCTCATAAGTTTCAGTTCTCTAGAATGTCGATCCTATAAACATATGTTCATGGAAGGAAAACTAAGCACTGGAATGCTCAGTCGCCTAACTTGCACAGCTGTCAGAACAGTGAGGTTTTACACAATTTCTGAATTGCAGTTGGCTACAGTCAGCTCACTCACACAAAACAGACAAAGGCCGAACCTGTAGTCTGGAAGGTCTTATCTTTAAATACTAAAATTCCATAATATCCTGGCCATATTGAAGAGGTTACACCCACAAAGAGAGTTAGGGTTGCCTGAGACCCCAAAATACCAACATGCTGGGTGGGTCCTGACAAAAGAATTTGACTTAAGTCTTCTCAGCCAAAGAAAAACAAAGTTCATTGATAGTTAGCCATATTGGGTAGACTCTAAAGGAGCCTAGTATCTGTGTTGCTTGCATTGGGCAAGCAGGACAGAGTTAAGTCTGTCACGGAATAAGCCTGTGCGAAGCCATTCTACTGGGCTCTCACAGAGGCAGTCTGTATGCTAAGGGATGATGGGATTCTTATATACCGAGGAATATAAAGGTGCTCTAGAGGAGGAATTTGGGAAGGATCTTCAGGAGTCAATGAGGTCAGACTCCAGTAATGAGTTTGGGGAAGGTCTTCAGGGGGAGTTAATGAGGTCAATGCAAGAGTGGATTGATATTCTGATAGGCTCCAGGGTGGGAAGCAGATGGACAATGGAGGGCTAGGCTAGTAACAGAGGTTTGGGCCCAGCGACAATGAAATAGTTATGGCCTCTGCAAATGCCTCATCACCTGTAAAGATTCAACCAAACTTCAAGGGGTTTCCCAGAGCCTGTACCTCAAAGATTCAAGGCGAGCTCAAAGTGGAGAGGGGGGTTCCCAGAGCCTACACCTCATCAATACCCCTTCAACTTTCTGAGCCTCAGCTTCCTCATTGTAAAGTGATGAGAATGTCTATACTGCCTTCCTCACAGGGTCAGCTGTATAAAATGTTCTTTGCAAACTTTAAAGGATGATACTGAGATTAGCTAATTTCGGAGGCCAGAGGCCAGAATCCAGGGGTAAGAAATACAAAGGAATAAGACGGAGGTTTAAGTGTAAGACTTTTTTCCTTAATCCTCCGGGCACGCGGTCTTTTGGGTGCTTTTTCAGGTGTTTCAAGAGAACCTGGAAGCTCCAAAATAAACAAGGCGCAGCGACATTCCCAAGAAACGTCCAACCAGAAGACAGGAGATTAAAAGAGCGCAGTAATTTTTACAGCAGTTCTCGCCACGCCCCTGAACGCGACCACACGCAACTTCCGGCGTGCCGAGGTCACACGCTGTCTTAGTCAATTCTGGGTCACATGACTCCCAGACCACGTCCCTCTTCACTCTTCCCAATGGCCGCCCAGTTGGTTTCGCCTCAGAGAAGGCGTAGCCAAGCCCCAGGGAGTAACACTATTGGTCGGTTCCCACGAGAGGGTAAGCCAATTGGGAGAAGACCTCCAGACGCGCGAATCGCGCGCGTTTTGTGCAGGGAGCAATCCTGGACGCTGTTTTCACCCTGAGGGACCGCGGTTGGGGGGACCCCCCCCCCGCGAGGTGAGGGCGTGGGTGCAGTGTACGCTGAAGGGAGCTAGCTTTACACCTCTCAGGCGGAGGCTCCCCGTACCCCGTTTCGGCATCTCTGCCAGGGCCATCCCCTGGCGGGTCGGGCTGTTGCTGTGGGCTGCTCTGGTCGGAAGCGGGGACGGGGAGCGGAGCTGTAGAGGCCTCTGAAGTCATCGAGGTTGAACTAGGAGACTTGGAGGCCCACCTCCCTTTTCAGAAGAGGAAAGTGAAGTCCAAGGGCATACAAGCTGAAGCCTAGTCCTTTGAACCCACGACCCTTGACCCCTACCCAGGCAAGTGTGACTCCGCTTATTTCTGGTAAGAGCCCCCTCCCTTTGCAGCCCTAAGGGAGAGAAGGGGAGAAAAGAACCTCTCTTTGTCTCAGTTTCTTCTTCTGTAAAAGCCTAGTGTTTCTAAGGCCCCTCCCAGGTTCATTGATACTAAGGAGCAGCATTTTGTCCAGCTGGAAGAACCACCAACAGGCTTAAGCAATGTCACTGACAAGTCTGATGGATAGGTGGGAGAACCGTGGAAAAAATGACAAAAAGTAGTTGTATTAGAGCAGCAGTTTTCGTTTCTCTTACTTTGACTTGTGCAAATCTGACTTTTAAAGTATTCAGATTACACTTGGAGTTAGCAATGTTTCTGCCATTGCCACTGGTTGTATGTAGGAACAGAGATTAGACTGCTGATTTCATTGGTATGGAGAACTTCCTCCAATACAGATTGCTACCTTCCCTGCAGCTTAGCAGCCCTGAGCAGTGAGAGATGAAATCACTTGCCTGTGATCACACAGCCAACAAGTGTCAGAGACAGGTCTTGGAGACAGGTTTTCTGGAAGAGGCTGGCTCTCATGGCAAATATAGCCTGATAGGTTTATGGACTAAGAACCCATTCCCATCATAAGGAAGATATGGTTGAGTCATTTTTCAGTCATTTCCCAACTCCTCATGCCCCATTTTGGGGGGAGGAGGTCTTGGCAAATATGCTAGTGTGGTTTGCATTTCCTTCTCCAGTTCATTTTACAGATGAGGAAACTGACACAAAGGTAAGTGACTTGCCCAGGTCATTCAGCTAGCAAGTGTCTGAGACTGCATTTGAACTTACTTCATCCTGGTTCCAGGCCTGGCACTCTATTCACCATGCTTCCTAGCTGCCCAGTGGATGAGTCATATAGACCTTCAGCATCACCATTAGGACCTCTCTCTGTGGAAGTTTTTCCAGTCTTGGTACATCCTATCAGAAATTAGTAGCATCTATGCTCAGGTGGCACAGGCTTCAAGAACCTTGTGTGTACAGGGTCACTTGTACACACAAAGAGGAATCAAGAGTAGTACTCCTAATAGAGAAGAATATGACTACTTTCCCCAAAAATACACATCTCTCTTGGTCACAAGGACATCTCTACCATGGAAACCACTTGAGTTTAATATATGAAAATCACCTAGTCTAAATCTTAAATTTTATGGATGAAAATACCCAAGACTACACAGGTGGCTTTAGTGGAGGAGATAGGGGACCCAGACCCAGGGCTTTGCTCTATGAATACACCATGCTATCGTAATGGTGATATTAAAGGTCTATAATGTCTCATCCATGGACTTTTCTAACAATTCAGAGAGGTTCTTTGTCATTTGGTTGGCCACACGGTTATGAATTTTTCCTAAACAGCAATTCAAGAAGACCATTTAGTAAGGTATAAAAGGATCTGTGTGAAAGGTGGAAGGAGTAAAAGTACCCACATGAATGAAATAACAGATCTTTAAAGTAGAATTTCACTAGTAGTTGTCATTGGTGATAGACATTATCCCTGAGAAGGACAGGCAGTGTTCTGTAAAACAGGAAAAGACAGCCTTAGAGTTGAACAAAGATTACTAATGTAAGCAATATTGCTGTAGGGTTTTTTGCTATATTTTTCATGAGATTTTTGAATTACAAATTTTCTCCCTGTCTTTCCCCTACCCCAACCCCAAAACAGCAATCCCACTGTAGAGCCCCTCCCCTGGTCTGCTCTCTAACTTTCTGGTAGGGCAGGGAGG
>CM053598.1:97596493-97641757 GCA_028646575.1 Pseudocheirus occidentalis | reverse complement strand
TCCTTCCTCTTTTTCAAATGTGGCCTCAGGCACTTACTACCTGTATGACCCTGGGCAAGTCACTTAACTATTGTTTGCCCCAGTTTCCTCAATTGCAAAATGGAGATAACAATAGCACCCACCCCCCAGGGTTGTTGTGAGGACCAAATAATACAATAATTGCAAAATGCTCAGCCCAGTGTCTGGCATAGTAAACTCTACATAAATGTTAGCTATTATTATTATTACCATTTTGTTAAATGCTTGTTGACTATTTGCTAATGGAACCCTTTCCATTCAGTGACTCTCGGCTAAACATGATGAGGTGAAGCCCAACCAAGTTGGCTCTTCCTCAAGTGGAGCTTGTCTGCCAGGTGAGCAGTAATGACTTGATAAACAAATCCTATATAAATTCTCCTTTAATCTTTAGAACAGAAGCCTCCCCACATGACTCTCATCTTAATATCCTCCCATAGTTTGAGAGTACGTTGGCAAGAGTGGCCCTTGTATCAAGAAAGTTCCAGAGGGTTCTTGATTGAATGCCTGGGTGCTCTTTTTTCCCCACCACACTGTCTCTCCCATGGCACCAGGAGTTCCAGAGGACCAAAATTTGCATGCAGAGATATTAAAAAACAGAGAGGATTTGGAATACAACTAATTCTATTTTTCAGTGGAAATGAGGAAAAACACAGCTCTACCATTTAAGGTTAAAGAGCCTACCTTCAAGTCCGGCTCATAAGAAGCAGTATAATTGTATTTGGCAACTGCATGAAGTGTGTGAGTGTGTGTGTATATGTGTGTGTGTGTGTGTGTTTAGAACACAAGTTCCATAAAACTTTAAGAAGGGCAGAGGAGATCTTTTCCTGACTATGAATCAGATCCTTGACTTTTGGGAGGGATAGAAACACTCAAGGATGGATCCATCTTACTTGGACTTCACTAAGGAGCCAGCCCTAAGGTAAGGGTTTATAGTTCTTCTAAGCACTTTTATTAAGAATCCTAACTAGTCCAGCAGTAATCTTCAGTCACAATCTCTTCTACCAACAGATATGGTGACTAGTTGATGGTGACAGGATAGGTGAAAGCATGGGAGGCACTCAAATGCCAGTGTAATAAGCCCTAGATGGATAAGCCAGTGCCACTAATGATAAGGTTTAGGAACTAATATTAATTTGGTTATATGGCATACTGCTAAGTATTCTGGATTCTCATCCTGGTTCCGCCATTAACTGGCTGTGAGATTACATACAACTTTTCTTTTTAATTAAAAAAAAACAACTTGATCTCACCTGTAAAATGAGGGCTTTTTGACACAATGATCCTTAAGGTTTCTTATAGCTCTGAAGTGTTATGACCCTATGAAAGGTTTAGTCTGTTCTGTTAGATGTGACTTACACAGAGCCTAAGGAGAGGGGAAATTTTGAAGTACCAGTCCCTGTGATGGGTGGAATATAGGCAAAGAAAAGACAGGAAGGAATAAAAAATGGGACCCATAAAGTCTTTCAGCAATCTTTTGGTCATCATTGTTGTGGAGACAATTTCCTTTTAATTTAAGTAAAATGATAAATGGTTCTATGGTCATTAGTTTTATTCATTTTTGTCTTTTTAAAAAAATTGGCTTTATATTTTCCTCTTTTCAGTCTTCAGGAAATTTTATTATCCATGAGTTCTTAGAAACATTAGCTAGTGATTGCAAGAATTTTTACGAATTTCTAACATAAGTGCTGTGGTCACCTAGACTTCTTGATTGAATCAATTAATCTCCAGACACCTCCAAAAGCAGTTACCTTAACCAGATGATAATCCTTCTCTTGAACCAAGCAATTAACCAAAGGCATTAGACTAAGATAAAGAAGTCCATTATATGAAATGGAGTAACACTGAGGAAATTTGGTCCTACTCTATGGATTTTTTATAGAATAGCCAGTCACTTCAGATGCATTTAAGCATCTGTCAGGCTGGACTAAAGAGCAATCTGGTCAGTCTCTGAGAGGGAATCACTTGACTAGAGAATAACTTTATTAATTTCATAGGGTTGGAAGGTTCGAACTTCTCATCGCCATCCTGGGAATGTCCCAGAGATGGCAGTGATAGGTGGCAGTGGGCCAAGGACAAGCTATCAGGAGCCCAGGACAAATCAGATGCACCAAAGAAAGGCAGCTTTAAAACTCAGCAAGGGGCCCAGAAGAAAACCATAGCATGACTAAGGGAAACTTCAGGAGGGCCCTACCAATGGAAGAAGTGGATTTCCAGTTGGAGGTAAGCCCTTTGCCACAAGCATTGTGTCCAGTTTACCCTGGAACTCTATGTCCTAGTTGTTGAGTGTGGCATACGCTTTTGGGAGATGTTTTGTATGAACTGTTATTACTATAGCATCTTAGTAAATATCTTTTTCTAAAGGCATAATTAAGTCCACTGATTAATTTATATTGACTAATAATCCTTCAGAGAAAACGCTTTGGCATGCTCAACTTCCTACTGCACCCCTGGAAATAGGGATTTGGAATAATAACCCCAGGGCTACATTTCAGGCATGCTGAGACGCCATAAGGCCACGACAATTTAAATTCATCCAATTATTTAAAAAAAAATCAAAAAGTCTATACAATTAAAGTATTTATACCAAAAGTACTTAAGAGAATGAAAATCTAGCAGAAATACAGGTGAACTTTTTATGGGTGGTGAGAAGATAACCCTTTTTAGTATTGGGTAAGTCAGATCAGAATTAAGGTTATTTTCCACTGAATAACCACTGAAATCTTAAACACTCCAGATATTACAGAGCCATATAAACAGAGTAGAAGCAGTTAGTGATTTCAGTGATCAGGTCTAAGCATTGACTTTATTAGCCTTTCCTCTTTTTCACTAAATCCATTATTGGTTGTGAGTAGAGGACAATGTGTTTGAAGTTCCACAAACATATCGAAATTCCCTAAGCAAGGGCTTAGGTTCAGTTCATGCTGTTGTTGTACATGAATATTTCCTAATATAATATAAGTTCTTAGTGTTTAGCACACTGCTTTCCATGTAACCCAATTATGATTTGTTGATTTTTAATTTGATTTGATTACTTAGGCTAATAAATGTTCATGATTTATTTTAAAATGCAAATATGAACTTAATGAATAAATTTGTTAATCATTCTTCCCTAATGGAGACATTAGTAATAAAATAGACAATCCTCTAATTGCACAGGCACCAACCCAGGGCAAAAAATATAATCAGACTTCACCCACAATCACAGATTCATATGAAAAACCAGGCAAATAGGAAAAGCAAAGGAAAAATAGATATAGTTTAACTTGAATAACTTTGAGCCTTGGAATGCTCTGTTGATTGAACTTTTGAACTGAGGCTGAATTGGAAGACTCTTTTTGTTTCAACCCTTTTTGTTCAAAACCTTTTCAAGGTATATTAATACACTTTCTACTTAAGTAAGGAGAATATATGGAAGATAATTTAATCTAAGATAATTTAGCATCTTGTAGGTCAAGACTGCTCAAATGTTACATCTCACAAAAGACCTTTCCTCATTGCCTCAGTTATAAATCTCCACTCACTCCTCCCTTGGTCCAATATTATTTTGTAGTTAACTTGTATATTTTGTTTATTTATTTATCTATGCAAATTGTACTCCCTCACTACAATGAATATTTGAGGCTAGGGCCCATTTTCTTTTCATGTTTGTATTTTCAGTGTATGGCATGGTGCCTGGTACATTATAGCTGCCTAATACATACTTGTGGAGGTGAATTAAATTGATTTGGGATGCCATTCTGTTGAAAAAGATGAATTATCATTGACCACAGAAACTGTACTTTTTAGCAAAACCTATGAAACTTTTTCCTTGTCACCTGTTTATTTCTCATAAAAATAGAACACAGATAATTTAGAATGTTCTTATGGATTAGTTTCCTGTTAGGTAAGGTTTTCATTTTCTTTAAGGTCTGTTGTTATTTGAGTTTGGGCCAGGGCTTATTTTCATAGCTTAAGCTACAATTTACGGCAACATTTTATTATGTTATAGTTTACTGTTCTGTATAGCAATTGACCCCTGAAGTTACTGACTAGGGGGTACCTTTAAAAATAAATATATATGTACATATGTGTATACACACATATACACATAGAATCCCAACTTGTGATCTCATTAGTATAGGAACAATCATCCAAGTGAGACACTAGTTTATAACTTCCAGTTTCAGTTGTCTGGGACACTGAGAGGTTTATTACTTGCTCATGATCATAGAGTTAGTTGGTACTTGTCAGGGGGAAAGACTTGAACTTAAAACTTTTTGAATCCAAGGCTGTCTTTCTAGTCATCATGTCATGTTACCAACTTCCCCCTTCCCCTCACCCCCAACTGCAAATCATTAAAATGTACCTTTGCTTGATGTTCTATTTTGTAGGCTGTTTGTTGAAATTGACGGATCTCTCTGATAATATGGGATATCTGCATAACAATAAAAAATTTTTGAAAAAAGACCTTGTAGTGCCAACATAATATTCACAGTGCTGTCAGCTACTGTAAATATGCCAGCATAGTGCTCAAGTGTAAAATATAACAGTCTCTCCATATAGAAGACAGAGGCAAAACATTTATTCAGACACCAGAACACCAAATCCCCAAAACAAAAAATAGAATCCCTCACAGTAGCAAAGAAGTTAATACCCCATAACAGCACAGAGAGTCACACTATCCTTTAGACTTCTCACAAACCAACACCCACAAGCCTGTCTCCCTGGGTATGCCCTTTCTCTCCTACCTTCTAGCTGCTCTGACTCCTAGCTTCCTGTGGGCTCTGCTCTAACCTTCAGCAAACTCCTCCTACCACAGGCTCCATGTGATCATATTCAGCCTAGTAGGGGGCAGGGAAGGTCTTCAAATTCCCTTAGGCTTATTAAGGAGCAGGGAATATCTTCAAATCCCCATTACCATTACAAACCTTTTATTATATTTTGCAAAAAAATTAAAATGGAATTCAACAGCTAAATTGGATGTCAGTCTATATAACACAAAAGTATTTGAAATTAATTTCACTGCTTTGAAGATTATATCAGGAATGCAGCACTTGTTAAATCTATATAAGTAAGTTAATGCTCTGTGTAGAGGTAAAAACTTCATTTTAATGAGTTTGATAGGATATTATATTCAGGTATTGCTGAAATGAAATCCTATGGCTACAATGTATTTTGGAGATGTATTTTGGAGATAAGGGTGTTAGCCATTCATTTAAAAACTGATTTATATAAAGTATATGTTCATAGAACATTAATAGTATATTACATTCCCAGACAACAGTTGGGAGGGTGATAGGGTGTAAAAAGGGATTTCCTGATCTCTCCTTTTGTTGGAAGTATTTCTCCCTCTGTCTAAATTGCTTTATATTTACTACGTTTATATTTTGCATGTACTTAGCTGCTCATATGTTGTTTTCTTCAAATAGAATGTAAACTCCTTGGGGGTAGGGACTTTCATTTTATCTTTGGCTTATGCCAAGCCCCATAGTGCCTTGCACACAGTAGGCTATTGCATAAATGTTTGTTGAATTGAATAGTATATTTTTGTAGGTTTTAAAGATGGTAGTTATAGAATAATAAACATTCCTTTGTCCTTCTGACATTAAATTTGTCAAAATTAGAATTGTTTATTCCCAAAGGTGAAGAAATATGTTTTGTCATATTGAATAAATTGTGTGAGGATCAGTTTTGAATAGCTAATGAGTTTTAGTTTGCTTATGAAGTTTTTTCTGCAACTGGGGGATCCTTGTAGAGGATCATGCCCCATGGCTTATGCTGAGTTATAGGAATTGACCATAGATTCAGGAGGCTATGGCCATCTTTTCCAGACTCTGTGAGATCTACAACTCAACTTTTCTTCTTCTTCCACTGGTGATCAGTTGGGAGTTATCTCAGTAAGCAGCATGTCCGTCAGCAAAAGGCCAGGAGGTATGTCCCATTTCTAGAATGCACATCTCCACCTCCCCCACCCCCATCCCTTCCCTGACAGCTCTTTACTTTCTTGAGAGATAAGCATTGGAAACTCACCATCCTCATTTTGGAGAAGTTTACCAGGCCATCCTCTGTATAATTGGGTGTTCCTTCTTCTATGAATGCCAAATCAGTGAGGTACATTCCAAGATATGGAACACAAGGTGGGTCACAACTTCAAAGCAAATGGTATAAAAAAGGTTTTTCACTAACATGCAAAAACATACAAACACAACCCCCCCTTCCCCTGGGCTATGTATGCCTCTCATGTGCTTTTGCGTTCTCTTTTAAAATAATATCTTTAGGTTTACTCACCTAACTGTAGGATTTTTTTAGGAACCAGAGATAATTTGTATAGACTCTGGTGTATAGAGTCAAGTGTTAGGAGGCTTCAAATTTGAGATTTGGCACTTGTGTGTCTGATAAGTAACCCGAGGCAAATTTCTTTCATCATAGAGGCCTCAATTTTCCCATCAATAAAATAGGAATAAACTTCCCCGTATAATCTGCTTTTGTGGTAATGAAAATTAGTTAGATGATCTCAGTAAGGCCCTTAGGATTTGGCAATTTCAATTTCCTCCGGCCTTTCAAAGGAGTAATACCATCATGACCTATAAGACGTTCTAGAAATTGCTTTTCTTTAATCTTAAATTGTTCCCTGCTGCACCCAGACCTGCTTTTATTGGTCTAGTAAGTAAACATTTCTCTATTCCGTCTTTGCCTCTTGCTTCTAAATCATTAACTATTTCACTTTTTCTAATCAAATTTCCCTTCCCTCCATCAAAACTCTACCACAAACTTTAAAAAAAAAACCAAATCCTTCCAGACCAGCTTCACGTGACTAACCACACCCCATTCCCAAAATCCCTTTGGAAACTTCCATTCCTATTTATTTACATATGATTTAGTGTGCTCTGGCACATGCATGATTTTGTTATTTGTATTGATAGAAACACATATTTTTATTTTTGTTTTTGTTCCATTACTGCTGGTGGGGTGGTGTCTTGCTTTTTAAAAATATCCCCACACCATCAGAGCTGTGCTCTTCACCTACAGTTGCATATGGTACATTTTTGGTCTGTCTTTGAACTCTTCATAGAATTCATACTAGGTGCTGCATATTCCTTGGGACCCCCTTGTTATAAGTTGGTCAAAAAGTTACTAGATTAGGAATTAGGTGGCTGTATTTGCCAAGCCACTAAAATGCTGAAGCGTGTCACACAATGTGTCTTTCTTTTACTTTGGCATTTTCTTTTGTAAAATAGGGATTGCTATTGTTTACTTATTAAGAAGTATTAGGAAATTACTAAATACTTTTAAGTTTTCTTGCTGATTCTGGCACATTGTAGGCTATTAACAGATGCTCTATCTATCTACCAATATATTTTGTATTTAATCTATCGATCATCTATGTACCAATGATGATCTATTTATCTATCATCTATATCTATCTGTCTAGCCTAGGTGAATATAAAGATATTATGATGATGATGTAAACTTTGTCTGTTTTTAGACTTTCAGTATATCATTAAATGTTTATTCAATAGAACTCCTGCAAGCACCCTGCATCCTTCTTGTCAACTTAGTGTACAAACCAAGGCTTAGCATAATGGAAGCCAAAGCACAACATGACACAGACAATTGGAGAGAAAATAATAATTAGGATGTACAATAAGATCCTTGGGGGATAGTAAAGAGGCAAACACACAGGCTAATGGGAAGAAGGAGGCACTTTTCCAGTTTTAAAAAGTGATTTGAATCCTATTCATTCAGCACAGTGTGGAGCACTTGTGGAAAGAAACAGAAAAGAAGCAGGGTACAATGGAAACACCGCACATACAATTACATATAATACAGTCTAGACTCGTTACCAGCTTACCCCTGCTAACTTTACCCTTTCATTAAGAGCATTTTCCTGTCAATTGTATAGCTTGCCAAGGGCTACTTGAAACTAGATTTCCTGGCTCATCATGGGAGAGAGGCAGGCAGTAGTGGAGGTAGTAATTGAGTGGAAAGCTCACAGGATAAGGAGCCAAGAGACTTGGCTTCCCATCCTGGTTCTCTCTGTATGAACTTGGGCAAGTTCTTTCACTTCTCTAGGACTCAGTTCCTTCACCTGGGAAGGAGAATTCTAGGATTTCCAACTGGAAAAGATTTTGGAAGTAATCTAGTCTGACTCCTCCCATCTTACAGATAGAAAACTGAGGCCCAGGGAAATTAAGTGACTTGCCCAAAGACACACAGGTCTGTAAATAGTAGGGTTTTAAGCCAGATCCTCTTATTCCAAATCAGTGCTCTTTCCACCATACCATGCATTCAAATGCAAGGGCTGACTAAATCATTTCTGAGGTCTCTCTTCACTCTAAAATTCTGTAATCATTGTATATAAATCACAATAAAAGCTGCCAAGTGCTATATAAATGTGAGTTGCTCTCACTTATTTTATTAGCACTCCACCTCTGCTTGTGGCTCCAAAACAGAAATAAACAAAACACACGAATGCATGGAGAGGGAGGTTTTGAAGAGTCGAAGGAAACATATGCCTGTGAGTGCTCTCTTGAAGACCTTATACTGCCACCTCCTGCCTCCCATTTCTCGGTCATCATAAATCCTGAAATTTAAGTAGAGTGTTTCTTTTCTTTTGCTGCCCACAACTTTCAGACAGAAGGAAGATCAGAAGGTAAAACGAGTCCAGACTGAATATGAATGATTAGAAATTGTAGAAAATCTCTGAAGGTCACATGGGGTCTTCTGTTCACTTAAGTGTTTGAAAAATCATGAAGCCAGGACCAAGGGCATGATGTGGTCATGTGTAGCAGGAGCAAGATAACAGTTGGCATTATGTTTGGGAGAGCCAGTTTGTTCTATTTTGGGGACAATATCCAGATGTGGTACTAGGATGGATATAGGAATCAGCCTGGTCTCTTACATACATCATTAACCTCTGCTGGAGACTGTGAGGTTTTATAAAACAATGAAGAACAGTCTTCCTTATCACTAAGAAAACAGGAGAAGAACATATACAAGGACACACATGATTATAAGTAACATATGAAATAGATACAGAATCAATAAAAAATGCTGAAACACATATGTGACTGCTGAGGGGTTGCTGGAATGCTCAGGAGTAGCTGGAGGTAGACGAATCACCCACTCACTGGTACCTTAAAGGTGTGCCATGAAGGATATGAATCAAAACTGAACTAAATAAAAAATTATGATAAATTCTGGAAAGGATTTGGTCACTGGGGAGAATGATCATGGAAGGCCTCTTCTGTTAAGCAAAGGGTGAATCTCTCAGAAATTATAAATAAAAAAATCTATATAGGCTCTAGAACTGACTCAGAATATATACTATGAAAGAACATGAGAATTCAAAAGAAATCAATCTGTCTGGGGTATTAGATATTCTGGGAGAGGTACAAATGAACAAAAATTTTGAAAAAAATTCTCACTGAATTTTAGGCTGTAATCTGGGTCTGAGAATTTATTCCTCTCATTATAAAACTTTCCTGGCTACCATTCTATTAATGGCAGGATTTTTTTTTTATTATTTTGCTCAAAAAGTAGTGCTTACCCACTACAGGTAGACTCACAATAAACGTTTAGGAAGCACATTTTAGACAGAATACTCTACGAAGAGTCAAGAGGCCTGTATTCTAGTCTTCAACCATGGATTTTTAGGCAAATTACTTAATTTCTCTGTGCCCCATATCCCCTCTGCCCCACCTCCTTTAAGACAGAGATATCTGCCCAGGTCTACCTTGTACTTATGTGTGCAAAGGATAAAAGGTGTATTAAAATATAAATTTTTGATGTGGAGGAAAAGTGCTGTTAGTAAAATGTTCTATTATTATTTTCTCTTAATTTAGTTGGATCCATACCACAAGGCTAAGACTATGATTTTATAATGAACTTGACTTTGGAATTTAATTTTTAAGAAAATTAAAAGCCTAGAAACAAACATTCTCTTTCTGAAGAGGAAAAAAAGAGTCACCATCTATGCCTTGGTAGCTGGAGAGAACAGGAAAGACATACTTCCTAATTTAACCAGGGAAGGGGAAATCAGCAAGGATAGGCATTGTGGTACAGAATGAGAAACTGAGGAAGCAAATAGGGAAGGATACTAAACAGGAAAGGAGATAGAGGGTGATGAAGCGCGGTGAAGAGGCTTCTTTGCAAGACAGACAAGTTTGTGAATGAATAATGTGAAAGCCCAAGGCAAAGCACTGACCCATGGAAAAGGAAAAAAAAAATATTGTGATGTCTCCCAGGGACCATGACTGAAGAGAAGATTTAACAGCACAGATGGATAGAACATCTGCCAAAGGACATAAAAGTAGGGATGATCAAGCCAATGATACATTGAGCTGGTGAAAGATGGACTGAAGGACAGCAGGAAGACATAAGAGCAGGAGAAGACTCTTGGAGTCAGTAAAGGAAATTCATCAGAGCTTCTTCCTTTTGATCTTCATACCCTGGTTATTAAAGGGCCAAAGGCATCCACTTGTCTCCATGCTTGGTCTTGACAGCGAGCAAACAAAAAAGTGGCTGGGGACACCATAGCAAGTGTTTTAGACAATGAACTTTCAGATGGAAGGGCAGGGTGGGCAGCAGAAGTGTGCTCTGATGGGACAGTGAGCACGGGATTTCCTCAAAGGGGTCTAAGGAAGCACATTCACAGTGCTAATGCTGTTCAATCAACAGGTGATTATGTAACACATAGTGTGACTGTATGGGAAATGGAAGTCAATACAGAGACCAAATGGAATTACCCAAAGAAAGCACTTGATTGATGAGTGGAGAAGGCAACAATACTTACTGAAAATAACAAATTCAGCATGTCACGTTGATTTGGGACAGAGTTTAATACAGTCACAATGAAAATGCACAGTCAATGACCAGACTGTCTCTTGAGGAGTTCTAACAGAATTTGATGGAGACTCTTTCTCCTCTTCACAGTGACTATTGGGTATACTTTCTGGTTTTTATTATGAAAATACCAAACCTGGCAAGTATACAAAGAGCTACCTCCAGATTGTCTTCTGTCTGTCGTTTGGGATAACGATAGTTAAGGTGAAGCCGAAGTCATTTGCGAACTTGGATACCTGGATACCCAACTTTAGAAACATAACAGGCTTTACTCATTTTTCCCTTTCAGTCAATTGCGTCACCAGGTTAAGACAAGTGCTTAGCGAATTTAACGCGTCAGTATTTCTGAGCTCTAATCCTAGCTCTTACATTGCTTGCTATGTGACCTGAAGTAGATCTCTTTCCCTTTTTCTTCCTCTGACTCCTCTTCTGGAAAGAGGTGATGATAACTGCAAACTGACCATTGTGTCCTTAATGAACAATAAAAATGTTATTTAGCAAATCCTAGGCCACAATTATCATGGTTTAATGTTATGTTCTTAATGAAGCATCATAATTCATTTGCTTCCAATATACTTGTAACATAAGTAACGGCAAGCAGACTTTTCACTATTTTTTTATTTTTGGAAAAGTTTTGTCTGCAATGGCCTTGAAAAATTTGTTTTTAAAAAGTAAGAATCACAAAATGACACACTTACTTTTTCAGAGCTTCTCTCAGATTCTTAAATCTGCCCTCTGATGACACAAGTTTTTGGAGTTTATCAATCAAAGCTTTTGTCTAGAAGGAATTAGAAGCATTTACTAGCAAACAACACATTTAAAATGTCGGAAACAAGTTGCTTTGCAATTCCTCCAACTTTATGTCCTTGCTAAAGTAGAGAGAGAAAAAAAACCATTTTGTTTTGTGTGTTTGCATGGTAGAATATGACCTAGTCTTAAAACTTTTTTAGATGTTTGGAATCTGTCAAGCTGTTTTCTTTTACATGCCCGCACACACATAATTCTCACGAAAAGAAATTTGCATTGAATATGTATGAGTGGGGTTAAAATTTGGCTCTCAGAATAGGCTGCATAGTAATGGGGTACAGATGGTTTTTGATAAACCCAGTATTTTAAATCTGAGATTAATTTAAACAGATGTGTAGAGAACTGCTGACTTTTCATGTCTCCTTATCCTATCACCACATATTCCTTTTCTCCTCATATGGTCTTTTCTATGACTGTTTCTAAAATAGGAGTCACTTCTATATAGTTCTACCTTTAAATACTGTAAATATACAGATACTGTTACTTTAAGAAAAGGACTGTACTTGAAATGATTACCCAAGAAGAAAAGGTTTTGAAGGAGATTTCAAAAGAAAACTAAACTTTGATGCAATGTTTTCAGCCACATGTCAAATTATCAAATCTGGCCAAGCCTATATATCAGACTCCAAAGAAATGACAAAGCCTGACTCTTCAAACAGAAACCAGTAGGCCTGGTGAGAGTTAGAAGATCTAGGTTTGAGGTTCAATTCTACCATTTCTCAGTTTTGTCATAGTAAGCAAATCACTTCCCCTTTTGGAACACAGTTGTCTCTGCTGTAAAATGAAAGATTAGGATTAGATAGTCTCTTGATAGTCTTCAATCTGTTAACATTCTGAGATTCTGTGATTCTTTCAGATGTATGTAGGTCAGTGAAAAGGAGAATGCAAAACTAACTAGCTGTGTCATTGTGGTATGTTATAGTGGAAAGAGGACTGGATTTGTAGTTTAGAGAATATGAGTTTTGAATCCCAATTCTACTAGCTGGGTGACTTTGGCCTGCAAATTAATCTCCCTGGGTCTCAGTTTCCTCATCTGTAAGATAAGGGCATTGGAATATATGACTGCAAAACTTTCCTTCTAGCTGGCAAGTTTTAACTGATGGTTCTAACTCAACCTCTTGGGACCTCAGTCATCTCACCTGAAAAATGAGGACACTGGATTCTGAGATAATCTCCAAGATCCCTTCCAGGCCCCAAATTACAGGTTGCAGATGGTAAGGTTGTATGCTAAGTAATGACAAAAATGGTAGCTTGGCAACATTCTTCAGCTTAGGTAATTTCAGTGTGGTCTCTTGCGTCTCACAAGGACATTGGCTCCAGGTGGCTGCACACTGAGATTTAACCCAACTCTTTATTGGAAAAATCTTCCCACAGGAAATTATGATCTGATTTTAAGGTCTAATTGAAAAGGAAATCAATGCAGCTTTCATGATAGTTCTTCGGTGGTGAAGGATTTAGGAGTCCATGTCATTTAGCTGTTTCCCAAAGATGAGGGAAGACCTTAAGCACATTAGGACTTAAACCTGAACAGATCTATCTTCTCTTCTAACTTTAATATCCCATGATAAGGCATGGATCTAATCTAGTAAGAAATGTGGACAGTATTATCTAGTGGTTTAAATTTGTCAGAGGTATAGAGGTGGTATTAAGATCCATTATGTGCTTTTCTGAAAAAATAGACTATTATTCCTATAAAATGAAGAAAGCAATGTAAAACAAGCTAAAATGAGCACAATGGAGATGCTTTCTGCCAGTTGCCGTCTTTTTTCTTCCTTTGTATTAAAAGGGATGAGGAAAATCATGAGTTCAAATTTGGCCTTATACTTGACACACTTACTAGCTGTGTGACTTTGTGGAAGTCACTTAATCCCGACTGCCCTCTTAAAAGAAAAAAAATTAAAAAAAAATGACTTGCCCAGTGCCACACAGTAACTATCTAAGGCTGGATTTGAAATCCAAGTCTCCCTGGCTCCAAGTTCAGCACTCTATCTACCACACCACCTAGCTCTAGGCAGCAGAATGTGCTGTGAATGCTTAATCTGAAATTTTGATTTCTTGCTATTCCATTGGTCTTAGTATATTCACATTTTTGCGGGGAGGCTTCTGATGTGGATGTCAATTCTTGTTTTAATAAAATCAGTATTCTAGTTCCATCCAGGAAAAGTGGTCAGTGAGTTAACCAAAAAGTTTTTTTTTTCCCCTGAATGCCTGCTATCTGCCTAGTACTGTCTTCTTTGATCTGATAGGACACACATTCAGGCATTCACACGAATTGTGGTGACTTTAGGGCAGGTAGCTGTCACCTGTGTCTGGCATCTAGATTGGGGATTTGCCTTCCTTTAAACTCAATTTGATTTCTTATTTGTAAAATCTTTATTGATATATGAACACTTCCTAGAGTTGTAGGGTCGCTCAAAGATGACCTGGTCTGAATGTGGCAAGTACAAGAAAACAGCATCATTACCATCAACTTGCATTTTGGGGGGATGTGGGCAGTAGTCTCTGGATTCATAATAATTTCATATATTCTGCTGCCTAGAGCTAGGTAGTGTGGTAGATAGAGTGCTGAACTTGGAGCCAGGGAGACTTGGATTTCAAATCCAGCCTTAGATATTTACCAACTGTGTGATGCTGGGCAAGTCATATTTATTTATTTATTTATTTTTCTTTTTAGAGGGCAATTGGGATTAAGCGACTTGCACAAAGTCACACAACTAGTAAGTGTGTCAAGTGTAAGGTCAAATTTGAACTCAGGTCCTCCTGATTCCAGGGCCCGTGCTCTATTCACTACGCCACCTAGCCTGGGCGAGTCACTTGACCTCTGTTTGCCTCAGTTTTCTCATCTGTAAAATGCGGATAATAACAGCACTTACCTTGAAGGGTGGTTGAAAGGATAACATGAGATAATATTTGTAAAGTTCTTTGCAAACTTTTAAGTATCGATAAATGCCAGTTATTATTATCATTAAAAACTAGAGCAGTTAATTGTATTGGTATTGGTGGCATTTTGCTTTCTTCATTTCTTCCAGCCAGCTAGAGAAAGGCAAATCAGCAGGCAGCTAGGTGGCTTAGTGGGGACATTGCTGGGCCTGGAATCAGGAAGACCTAAGTTCAAACGTAGTCTCAGGTGCTTAATAGCTGTGTGACCTTGGAGTTGACCTCTGCTTTCAAATGTCAGTGGGGATAGTAACAGCACCTACTTCCAAGAGTTGTTTTTAGTATCAAATGAGAAGATATTTATATATTGAAAAGTGCTTAGCACATAGTAAGAGCTATAGAAATGCCAGCTATTATTATTTTTATTAAGCCATTGTTCCAGTTAAACATAGGATATGTCTATATAATACAAAGATTTTGGTCCACTAACCATCTTGGTTCTCATGCTAGCTTGTAGGCATCAGAGAATTGTAGGGAAACAGATTCAGGGCACATTGGGAATCAGGAGTAAATAAGATGGAACCAATCGCCTTCATGACATGATTTCAGGAAATAAGAAATTCAGTCTTCCTCAATATTTTCTCCTCCCCCACTATCCTACGTATCTGAAATTCCACAATTAGACTCTTCTCAGTTGGTTTATGCAGATTTGTCCTGTATTAGAAATGATATCTTCTTCCCTTTCCCTTCCAGGACACATAAGAGATTTAACCTTATCAGTCACTTGTTCCTCAGTATTAATGAGCTTATTGAACCTTCCTTAGATCAGATTTTGATAGGAGGAAGAGGATCTAGACTATGAGCGACACCAAGGTGGATTCAGGGGAAGAAATAGGAGAAAAAAGGGAAAGAAAAGGAAACTATTCTTCCTAAGATAAATTGAGCTTACTCACAATTTTGCCTAGGACCTAGCCTAGTACAGATCCAGGCTTTATTTCTTTTATGCACCTATGTGCTAAGAGGATTAAATGAAGACTATATGTGCTATTATTAGTACCCATTTTTTTTCTGATCCTCTAGGAAATTTATCTACTTTGGTAGTTTGCCATCAAACCTACCCCCTCAAATCCTAGAGAGAACAATTTAGAAATATTACATATGATTGGTTCAGCTTTGTTAGAGGATCCCCCGAAAGACATGAAGCCAATAACAGATGATTTTTTTTCAATGTTAGCAGATTGCTGCAGGCTGTTTTAACTTTGAAGAAGACAGCTAGAAAGAGGCACGACCCTATATACAAGCAAAAGTCTTTGGCAAACCTTAGCGATGAGGTAGTATGTCATTCTGCTGCTTGGGCAGCATGCTGCTATATCTAGAGACCCAACATGGAGATAGACTGACATCTGATGTTCTGAAGGCACAAGTTCTAGGTCAAAGTAAAGGACTGTCAAATCATAAATTGATCCATTCTACCTTCAAGTAGAGGACTGGGTTGTGACATGGAGGTAATTTTCAATTTTAGGTCCTAACTATAGGAGGCCAGGGCAAGTTTCCATTAATGAGGTCTCAGTGTACTTCATCCACAAGTGTAGTAGCTATGGTCACTGAAATTTGCTTAATTTCCATAGAATTTCAATATTCAAGGAGAATGAAAGACATCAAGATACTAGAATAAGCAAAATGCTGAGCCAACAAGGTCTTTAATTCTGTGTAACAAGATCTAAAGAAATGACTTGAAAGATCCTTGAAGTTCCACTTCAAGTAATGTTGGAAATTACATCATTTGGCCAACCTGCAATGTAGTCACCTGAGTCAGGGTGGCTAATTTTAAGAATAACATCCTGATCACATGGATAAGAGTCAAGCTGAGAACAATGACAGGTCCCATAGATAGCACCTTCTGTTCTTCATTAAAAGGAATCAGAATTTTGTCTGGGAGCCAAGTACAGAAGAAATTTTATAATACTTGATCTAGCCATATTTCTTCAGAGGCACCAAACCAACATCTTCAACTATAATATTTTTGTACCATGACTTTTCAGTTTTTTAAAGGGCAATAATACTTGTCTTACTGTGATGCAAAGTGAATTATTAATAAATGGTATGCAGTAGAATTGTAATACCATGAGTTTGCCAAGACAGTGTAGTGTAGTGGATAGTATTCTGGTCTAACCTGAAATTAGGACACCCAGATTTGAATCCCACTTCAGATGCTTACTGGCTGTGTGATCATGGGCAAGTCACTTAATCTGTAAGAAACTCAGTTTCTTCATCTATAAAATGGGGATAGTGATCCTTGTACTACCTATCTCATTTTTATAAAGAAAGTGTTTTTGCCATCATTAAAATAGTTTGTCAAGGTAAGTTATTCTGACTATTATAATGTTTTAGTACGATGTGGCACAGTGTATGTTATGAAAATGGAAAAATAGATCAGAAACTAAAGGACTATGGGTTCTACCTAAAGCTTTTCCATGTATACACTGTGACTTGCTTTATGTCTTTCACCATCTTCACTTGTACAGTGGTGAGGAACACTACCAACCTTTCACACCTGGTGGATATGAAGAAAAAGCCTTAGAAATGACCTCAATAAAGCATCCTTCAGGGGAAAGGCATTGCTCTTTTTCCCCTCTGACTGAAGAAACAATAGAGGCAAATATATGATAGAATTGTTGTTGTTAATGGGACTGATCTTCCCATATGGATGGTGTTAAACTGCTTATTTTGTAAATATACATTCAGTCATACAAATCACTTCCATGTGTTGAAAGTAACCATTTATTAAAGATATATGAGTGAACTGAAAGACCCAAAGTAATACCTAGCAAGGTCCCAGGTCACACTTCCTTATATATACATATACATATTACATATTACATATCTATATCTTATCTATGTAATACATGTATATAGCATGTGCATTTTTAAAAACCAGACTTGTGATTTCATTGGTGTAAGGGAGTTTCCAGTAAGGAACTTCCTCTACTGATACAGACTGGCAACTTATAGTTTTAGAAAATTGCCTGGGAGCACTAAAAAGTTAAGTGACTTGTCTAAGGTCATATAACCCATATGTGGCAGAGGCAGGAATAGACTCTTGCAGACTCTAAGGACAATCTTCTTTTAGTTCCTTTTTTCATAGGGATTCTGGTTCAAATTTTTTACATTGAAGGTAGATTTAATATTTATGTCCTGAATGAATAAAATTCTTCCCTAAATTTAAGTCCCTTACCAAGTGGTTATCAAAGAAATATTACTATTGATGGCACCTGGTTAATATTTTATTAATAAAGTTTGGAATCTGAAACGGTCACTGGAATTTGACTTCTTTCTAACTCCTAGAAAAATTCACTACAGGTTCAGGACAATGTCCTTCGTTGCAAGGATGACTTAGCAGGGAAAGCTAAAGACCTAGATAGAACAAGCGATACAAAAACATCTAGCATGAACTCTTGATGATCTGATGTGTTACCCTCCAGAAATCCATTCCATTCTCAATGCATTGTCTTATGCAGCATAAAAATTGTCATACTATGATTTTGCTTCAGAGGCATGTTGGAAAAAACAATTTATTTAGTGGCACTATAGAAATATTGTTGTCTTAGTTAGCAGAATGGGCAGACCAATGATTAATCAGAGGGAAATAAAATATCAGGGGAAGGCAAGTGCTCATCTGTATGAGCTGTATTACTCATCCCAGGTGGCACCTGTCTCAGGTACTCACTTCAGGGAGTTGTCATTTGATGTCTGAGGAAAGATATTTCATTTCACATGAATGAATTGTTTTCTTCTACAAAATTGCCTCTTTCATCTTGGTTTACACAGAGATAATGCTATTCCCTTTCTGTAGCTATCATTTGTCTTCCAATATTCTCCAAATCTGACTTGAGGATAGGCTAGGATAGTCTAGGATATTTTAAAATCTGTATGTTATTTTTCCTTTAATGTAGATGCCATTTGTAGCTTATATCTTGGGTAGGCTTATATTCAACGTTACACAGCAAATGATGTACAGAGCTTCAGACTTTTGTCATTACCACTAAAGTCAACTCTGTAAAGATAATAGAACAACCTCATCATACCTGTTTGGAGACTTTCAGCCACGTTTTCTTCAGTCTGAAGATTGCACTGCGGTTCATGGAGGAGGTGATCTCTAGCACAGCATTGTAATTGTGTAGGCACCGGCAGATGTCGGCCACAGCCACCCATTTTTCAATTGCACTAACTCGGGCATTGACATCCTCACTTCGGAGGATTTCTGAAGCTATCAGGTTACTGATCTTTGGGGAAAAAACAAGACCCAGAAACATCATTTCAATAAAGTAAGAGAGATTGGAAACTTGATTTTATAAGGACAACTTTCTTCTAATTATGAGATTTTGGAGATGAAAGGGACCTTTAAAAATCGTCTGGTCCATCTCCTTCACTTGACAGTTAAGAAAACGGTGGTTTAGAAAGGCTGAGTGACTTCCCTGAGTACTCCCAGCTAATGAGTAGCAGACCAGAGCTGGATCCCAACTTTTTTTTTTTTTTTTTTTGCTTTTTGGAGGGCAATTGGGGTTAAGTGACTTGCTCAAAGTCACATGGCTAGTAAGTGTGTCAAGTGTCTGAGGCTGGATTTGATCTCAGTTCCTCCTGACTCCAGGGCTGGTGCTCTACTCACTGTACCACCTAGCCACCCCAATCCCAACTCTTTTAACTCTTACTCAGCCCAGTATTCTTTCTACTTTATCAGCTGTTGTGTAATTTTAATTTTTTAAAATTAAATTGGGTTTTCCCACTGACATGTCAAAAGTGCTTTTCCAATGTTTTAAGTTAACTTTCAACAATTTTGCTTTAAATTTCTCTGCTTTCATATTTATCCATTAGTTGGTCTGTAAACAAAGACTTAAAAATACAGGGGGAATTTCTAAAAAGAAAATTTGAAAAAATGAAGAACTATTTTGCAATAGGACAGTCATCCTAATTTATCCTTTTTTTTTTTTGCACATGGCAAAATGTGGGGATGTGATGGTTATCTTTAAGCATCTGAAAGGCAGATTTATAGAATAGGAATTAGACTTTTCTGCTTGGCCTCAGAAGTGAAACACTAGCTGGAAGATGCAGAGAGGCAGGTTAGACTTGATAAGGAAAAAATTCCAAAAAGTAACCATTTAGGAAAAGATAAAAGAGTAATTGTGTTATACAAATGACATATGAGAGGAAGAACTGAGCCAGAGGAATTAGATGGGGGAGGAGGGACAGTAGATATGGAACCCTACTGTCATTGGGAATGGGTTAAAGAGGGACATATATTACCTAGAAGAGTATAAAAGTCTTTTAAATTTGAAAGAAATAACAGGCTAAGGGTATAGGGATGGGGGAGAGGATAAGGGAAGAGTTTTTGAGGGATTGCTATTTATGTCAGAACTGGGTTAAATAGAGAACAACATATATATTTAGAAAGGAATAAAAGTCTTCTCAATTTATAAAGAAATAAGAGGGTGAGGGAGTAGGATAAGGGAAGGTATAGAAATGTGTTTAGATTTTTTAAATCTAAGAGGGATAGGTTAAATAATAGGAGGGTAAAGTAGCAGGTAAAAGTAAAGTAGAGGAGTCAGGAGGGATAAGAAGTAAGAGATACACGCAAACATAAAATAAAGATCAGGAGTAGAATTTATTAGGAAAGAAAAGCAGGGATAGCAATCATGATCTCAAACAAAGTCAAAGCTGAAATAGATTTAATCAAAAGAGAAAAATAGGGAAACTATACTAAATGTCAGCCATGTTAACTAATGTTGCTTTAGACTATTTAAAATAACCAGACAATATAAGGTTGGAATATTGCTGTGGTGTAGGGAACGATGAGTTGGTGGCCTTAGAAAAGTATGGAAAGACTTGTATTCATGAAGAAAGATACTGTCCATCCTTAGAGAAACAGAGGACAAACAAGTGCAGTACGTTCTTACATAGCTTCATATGAATGTATATGTCTATATATGAGTATGCTTATGGATATCTAAGTATATATATGTAAGTGGATGTATGTGTATATGTATGTATATGTATGTATATATATGTATATGTGTATATGTGTATATAGACGTGTATTTATGTATATGTTTATATATTTGTATCTCTGTGTTAAAGTGCAGCCTTCTAGGGGGAGTGGGGGAGGAAGTAGGGAAAAAAACAAAGTAAAAAGTGCACAGCAGAAAACAAAAGAAAACTTAAAAGGAAGCAAAGCAAAGATGGATAGCTCTGACTACAGTGTGTAGTATTTATTATATAGTTTTTCTTGAGATAGAAATTTATTGCTATTTATTTTGAATCCTTTCCTATGTTCTGTTGTGAACATGGCAACGCTTTTCTCATTTTTATTTAAGTTTTAATATTTAAGTTTATAATGTGTTCTTTTTCTTTTCTTCTTGTGTATTTAAGTTTGAAATAGATTAATAAAAAATAATAAAAAAGAAAAAGAAAAACATTCCAAACAATTATAATTGCCCCAAAGTAGAATGGGCTGCCTCAGAGACCTCTCCTCACTGAAGGTCTTTTTTTTTTTTTGGAAGGCAGAAGGCAAGGCAATTGGAGTTAAGTGACTTGCCCAAGGTCATACAGCTAGTAAGTGTCAAGTGTATGAGGCCAGATTTGAACTAGTCCTCCTGACTCCAGGGCCAGTGCTCTATTCCCTGATCTACCTAGCTGCTCCTGGAGGTCTTAAAAAAGAGGGTGGATGAGCAATGATCAGATTTTCTATAGAAGGGATTCATTTTCAGGCATGAGGTAGACTAAACAACATCTGAAGCCTCTTCCAAATATGAGATTCTGTGTTGTAGATGGTGACAAGTTGAACATGGGGGCTGCATACATAGACAGCCCAAAAACATATGTATACACAAAGTAAAGGGAAAGTATAGCATTGCTTATAATTAAACATGGCTCCTTGGGGAAGGGGTAAAGGAAAGAAACTATCTTCTTTCTCAGAGGTCAAGGAATGGCCACTCCAAAAACCAGTGTGTTTCTATTACTGGTATTTCAATATTGATATAACAAGAGTAGCATTGATATTAGCTTCTAGGTCTTATTATCACTGATTTATTTATCCTGGAACTTTGTTTTGGAGGCATTTCTTTTCAGTAAAATAAAGACACGATGCAATAGAACCACTGTGAACTATGACATCTGGCGCCTTTGAATTTAGGCAGTCCTAGTTTTTGCATGTTTTGTGTTTCTGGAGAATGGATCTTGTGTGCATTGTTATCAAGTGAATTTACGCCTATATATGTGCTTTTGGTTTCAGAGACATTAGGTGAAATTGAAGTATGTCTTTATAATAGGTCCTTATTTGCCATATGGAGAGGACAGCCAACCTGGCTAAAGCAGCAAGGAACCCAGAGGGAGAAGCAGGAGGCAGCATATGGCTGGGAAGTCAAAACCACCATGAACAACTTGACCACCATCTTCCTTCAGAATCTGATCGGTTCAGCCCAAGAGTCTTGGGAATAGTAGCACCCCTGAAACTACCAGATCTGCTGGTGGTATAGCCTAGCCCCCATAGCCACCACTGAGGAGAGAATCCTTGTGGAGAGGCGCCCTGCCTTTCTCATCACCACCAGTAACAACTACTGAATACGTGTACCAACAGACAGAGGACACAGAATTCCTGGAGTAGCAGTACCCTTAGACCAACATTCATGCTTCCAGGATAGCTAGTCTTCATGGCTATGATCAAGGAAAGCAACTCCTGTGGAGAAAGGGCCAGTCATCTCTACCAAATGGCCACCAAGTGCAATACATAGGACAGGCAAGCCCTCTTAGCTGAAGCATCAAGCTCCCCTGAGGGAGAGAGAGGAGGAACATGTGCTAGGCAAGTAGAGCCACTACTACAACCTTGACCGTCGTCTCCCCTCAGACTTTGTTCTGTTCACCCCAGGGGACTGAACTCAAGAACCCTGAGACTAATGATATTAAATAATGACATGAAAGAGGAGGCACTAGAATCTGCTGTGCTGCTGAGCCATAAGGACCATGACTTTCCCATGTGACCTGTGCTGAAACCTTCCAAATCTGTTGTCTCCCTAATTAGAAAGAGACCTCTTTGAGAGTAAAGATTGTATTACTTTTCTGTTTGTATCTCTCTTGAGCACTCAGCACAGTGCTTTACACATAACAAGCACTTAATAAACACTTCATTCATTCATTCAGCAGTGTCAAGCAAGCAGAATAGAAAAAAATGGACAATACATTTACATAGAATTAAAATGTGAACTCTTTGTCATGTCAAAGAAGTACTAGATATAGCATCTTGTTTTTCTCTCCATTGCACCATCTCACTGTCAAAGAATTGAACCTAGACTTTCCTGATGCTATCCAATGAAATGACTTGACCTAGGCAACTAGGTGGCTCAGTGGATAGAGCACCAGGCTCAGAATCAGGAAGACTTGAGTTCCAATCTGGCCCCAGACACTAGCTATGTGACCCTGAGCAATTCATTTAATCTCTGTCTGCCTCAGTTTCCTTGACTCTAAAATAGACATATTAATAGTGCCTACTTCCCAGGGTGGTTGCGAGGTTTAAGTGGAATAATATTTGTAAAGTGTTTAGAACAATGTTTGATACATTAATAAACATGCTTTCTTTCCAAATTGATAAAGAAAATTTTGATGTTTTGAAATATTTACTTAGATATCTGACTTTTGTAATATAAATTCTAGGAGGCCAAGACTTTTTAGAAATATGTATATGGAAAGAAAAGAATCTGACATTTTCTAAAGTCAAACCTTTCTAATGTCATAATAGGTCAATGGATTATGAAGCTTCCATTATTTTGCCTTCAGTTAGCTGTTTTAAATGATGTAACAGAGTCATTACGAGCATATTCTCTTCAGCCAATGTAGATGAACAAAGTCTTTTCTCCTCTTATAAAGCCTATAAGGATCTCAGGGGGAACTCCAAAGAAAATTCCCAATCAAATTTATAACAAAACGTAGGTTTATAACAAAGGGGAACATAGAATAGAAAAGTTGCCACCAGTCCTATACTTACATCATTAAAATGTTTGGTAGTTTTCATGATGTAAGGAGTCCTTTCATTCTTTTCAACCTTCATCCAGCCTTGTCCAAAAAACTCTCTGAGAATGACAAAGATAAAGGTAAAGGTACAATTATATATTACTGACATAATTGCTTATAATTAGACATGGCTCCTTGAGATTTCCTTGAAAGCCTTGCTTTGCTAAGCAGAAATGCCCGATGCTATTTCATCCCCCACATTTGGTGTTTTCTTGTAGATAAAATTTACAGTTGACATAAGTCTAGCAAAACAGGTACCTGGGAGCCTAAGGCAAAGTACTGTGATCATTTGTTAAATCCAAAATGGGAAAGTGGAGGGTAAAATAAGTTTTCAAATAAAATAAGCACATGCATTCAATTGGAAGAATAACTTCATAAAAGGGCCTAGAACAGGGGTGGAGAAACCTGCAACCTCGAGGCTACACCTATAATATTTAAACTGGAAGGGGCCTTAGTGGCAGTGATTGTACAGATGAGGAAATTGAGATTCAGAGAGGCAAATTGATGTGCCTATGTTTTCAAAGAGGAAATCATAGAACCAGAAATGCCATCTATGTCTTCTAATTTCCAGACCAGTAAGCTTCTCCCTCCTACTTAAGAACTCAATGAGTCTCAAGTCTTGAATGATGGGTTAAGAAACCTGATTTTTTTCATTTTAAGATTTGAAAATACAAGCAATTTTTTCATATACATTAACTATATAATCTTTAACTTCTTCAATACACCTTTCTCTCTTAAGTGCTTCATTCTGAACAATATAGTATTCGAAGGTTTGCCAATTGCTTGTTTACACATTTTCTCATTTGAATCCACCTCATACTAAAAGCTCTGTGGGATCGAATTACTGAATTATTGGCTCTTTTCTGAGACTTTTCTGAGTGAGAAAAGAAGATAAAACTCTTCTTAACAAAAGTCATCTATGAGAGGCAGCTTTTGAGTTAAGAGGTTTTAGCTTCAAGTCCCTCTGAAACACAATGACTGTGTAACTCTGAGAAAATGCACTACCAAGTTTCTCCCGGCCCCAGGCAACTCTTTGCAATTATAAATTGCTCAAGTCAATGGCATGCATTGGTGAATGAAGTTCCTTTCACCTATGAAATCGTAAGTCTGGACTGAAAAAGAAAGTGATATAGAAAAGATCAAATAATCCTGAACCATATTAAAAAAAATCACAAAACTTTAACTGAACCTACAATACCCCAAAGCAGAAAAAAAGCCAAATTTTGAATTTATGCTAGATAAGCAATCTAATATTTGACCCTAGTACTGAGGCACTTATCTTTTTGATTCCTTAAAATACATCATATTAAAGGTAGAAGGGTAGTACCTTCCTTAAGCAATATTAATGTTTACTCTTCAAGAAATTCAATAACATGCATTACAGCAGGGTGATGAAGAGAAGGACATGTTTTGTGAGGAAAATTATATGTCATAATTTAGGGTTAGAAATATTTTTGGGATTCCCACTATTTCCATTAGATTTATTTCACACACACATTTTGTGATTTTCCCCTTTCTTCAGACACAACTATTGGTTATGGGAATTAGTGGTTTTATATTAGTCATTAGAATGACCAGGTCAACTCTCTATGGGCAGGAAAAACCATCACAAATGTGAGTCGGATGAACAATGCTTTCTCTCTATAAAGAGGACAAATTGATAGGAATTACCACATAATATGTCTAAGATATGTAATAATTTTCAAAATCTGGAAACTGAAACTAGATAGGGAATAGCTAGGAAAGCACATGTTTTTCTATGTACTTTATTTTCTGTGAAATCTCCAGCGTGTAGACATAGTGTGTCAAAAGAGTCACAGGCCACTCATTTGCTAGGAAGATGGTGAGTAGATGGTGTAGAAGAGTTGTCAAGTAAGTCTGACTCACAGGCTGCCTGTGGCCCAGAGGGCTGCCCAACCCAGATTAAAACATAATTGGGAAAGATTTAACAAAATAAATAAAAATACAACAAAACCTAGATAATATCACATTTTAATACTTAGTTAATATGCAGTCCATAAGGATTTTTATGAATGGTTTAGTGGCCCCCATTTCTATCTGTTTGACATCACTGGTGTAGCGCGGTGTGGCCAGCCTGGAGATTTTCTGTGGCTCTGAAACTGGAATATGAGGTTTATGCTGTCAACTATGAGGTGTGAGGGCTGTGCCTGAAAACAGCTAAGCCTTTCTCAACTTCTCTGAGCTTAGCAATGGTTCTAGCAGTGGAGCTGGGCTCAGAGATTTACAGCCTTAGCTCGTGAGGGAACAGCTGAAAAGTGGAGGTGTTAAGAAGAATGGTAGCAAATGCTTGGATCATGGAAGATGGCTTTGTTCTTTTGGACCGGCCACTTGCTATTACCTTCCATTTTCTGCTAGTGGAAAGCCACCTAAAATTATGGCAATGGGAATATCCTCAAATTGTCTCACCTATCACTCAACACCTAAAGTCTAGGAGACTAGAAAAAAAAGCGTAAATGTAAAAGGGTGAAATAATCATTTGGGAAGCAGTAAATGTGTGTGTGTGTGTGTGTGTGTGTGTGTGTCTGTCTGTCTGTCTGTCTCTGTGTATGTCTATGTGTCTGAACTTTAGGTAAGTTTGATAGAAAAGTCATAGGTGCTTCCCTCCCTCAATTTCTATTTTTAGGCTATAGCATGCACAGTTTTTATCACAATAGAATGTCTTTGTACTGCTTTAGAAAATTTATTTTGTATTTCTCCATATACACTGGCAAATTTCCAAAACCAGCATGTGAAAGGGGGGAAAAAAGCATCCCCAAAGGAAAATTATAGTTACTCACTCATATGGAATCTTCTTAAAGACCAGGTGGTCCAGTAAAGTCAGCTGTTCAGCTATTTCCAAAGCAGAGTGGTTTTCAAAGGGTTCTGCTTTCACTCCTTCGGCCTAAATGAAAGGGTCGACATGGGTTTAATGCAATGACATATAAGGCATTTTGACATATAGAGCATATTGTGTTCGGTTCTGGATGCCACTTTTTACAAAAACCATTGATAGCTGGAGAGCATCTTGAGGAAGGCAGTTAGGATAGTTAAGGGCCTGAAATTCATGCCATGTGAGAATTTGGCTGAAGGAACTAAGAACATTCAGCCTGAAGAGGAGGAGACTTAAGGGAAAAATTACAGCTGTCCTTAAGTATTTGAAGAACTCACACAGAAAAGGGGGGTTGAATTTGTTCTACCTGTCTCCAGAGGACAGAACTAAGAGGGATGAATGGAAGTAGCAAAAAAGGGCAAATGTAGGCTTTACATTAGGAAAAACTTCCCAACAATTAGAGTAGCTCCAAAGCAGAAGAGGCTGCCTCTGGAGACAGTGAGTTCCCCTCCATAGGTAGTTATACTATAATCTGGCAGAGTCTGTATGGCTTTTTGAAGGGTGTGTTTTAGAAAGGATTCTTATTTTGGTTCTGAATGGACTAGATGTTCTGAGGTCCCTTTTAATTCTGAAATTCTATGACTACTATAGCTAAGGCAGCAAGGGATGCACTTTGCATACTGTGTTGGACTTGGAGTCAGACAGACTTTGGTTCAAATCCAGCCTTAGACACTGACTAGCTGTGGCTCAGTTTTCTTGTCTCTAAAATGGGGGAAAAAAGAGCGCCTACCTCACAGGGTTGTTGTGATGATTGAATGAGATAACACATGTAAAGGGGTTTGTAAATATATGTATAAACAAATAGCTATTAGCTATTATTATTACCTTGAGTTCAGCAACAGCCATCTTTCCAACCTTTACTGTTTGTTTTGTGAGTGAGGACACATGTCAGGGGTAATCACAGGATTTCAGGTACATTACTTTTCCTTAGTGGGTGAATTGGGAAAGGATTTAGGTGGCTAGGTTTTCCTAATTTGCGCAGGTTAGAAGTTAGGGGGCTATTCATGGGTCTGAGACCTATGCTGATAGGCATGAGAGCTTTGATCTGATTTTCTGCCCTGGGCTGTATCACTTCTCCTTAGGCAAACTGGGCATGCCCCACTCCTGAAGTCTCATATTGGTGCTAAACTTAGTATGGACACCTGAGCAACTTAGCCCATTAAAGCTCAGAACGCCTAAACTCAAGAGATCCATTAGCCTTATTTCCTAATTGCTGGGATTACAGACATGTGCCACCATGCCTGACTGTTTGAATTCATAACAGGAATTATATTTTGTGTATTTGAGCTTTCTAGAAGTTGGAATTATAGGAGTGATTTGATTACAAATCTTGTACAGGGAAAGTGCATTTTAAAAGAAAAATAACTAAAGGACAACAATAAATATGTCTAACTTTGTAGAGTGGGTCACTTTGTAAATTGATAAAATGAGATAAGGTCCAATAAAATGTTACTAGTTCCTTCAGAATAACAGTATTGAATATATGGTTTTTATTGATTACATATGTATATGTAAATGCATATTATATATAGTTATTACATATGCATTTTATCTGTCTATCTATCTATCATCTATCTATATATCTATCTATTTATCTGTCTGTCTATCATCTATCTATCATCTATCTGTCTGCCTATCTATCTATCATCTGTCTGTCTTTCTGTCTATTTATCATCTATCTATCTATCCATCATCTATCCGTCATCTATCAATCAATCAATCTACCTATCTATCATCTCTCTGTCTGTCTGTCTATCTATCATCTATCTATGTATCTATGTATATATCTGTCTGTCTATCTATCATCTATCTGCCTGTCTATCTATCATCTATCTATCTGTCTATCAATCATCTATCTATCTATTTATCTATCATCTATCTGTCTGTTTGTCTATCTATCTATCATCTATGTATCTGTCTATCATCTATCTGTCTGTCTGTCTCTCTATCATCTCTCTGTCTATCATCTATCTATCGATCATCCATCCATCTATCTATCTATCTATCTATCTATCTATCTATCTATCTATCTATCTATCTATCTATCTCAACAATAGCAACAATAGCTAACATTTTGATAGTACCTGCTGTGTGTTAGGTCCTGTGCTAAGTGCTTTATGGATAATATTGCATTTGATCCACATAACAACCTTGGGAGGCAGGTGTGATTATTATCCCCATTTTACAGATAAGGAGACTGAGGTAAAAAGAGATTATATAACTTGCGCAGGGTCACAGAACTAGTAAATGTCAGAGGTCACATTTGATCTTAGGTCTTCCTGACTCCAGGCCCAGGGTTCTATCCACTATACTATATCATCTAGCTGCCCCAGGATCCATCCACATGCATCATGAAATGTGGGCTACAGACAGTCTTCATCTACTCAGTCTTTCCAGAGCAGATACAAACTCCTTTGAGTGGTTTCATACAACATATCTTTTAGGAGGCTCTGCAAGGTTCTGAGTCTTGCTGCAATCAGAAAGATACCATTTGCAGGCAGGAACATTTGCAGGGAACCTTCTTTGGCCTGGACTCTGTGTTGGATTAGATCCAGCACAGAGCCTGCAATAAAATCAAAATAAAATTTTAAAATGTCTCTTCCATAAGAAAGTAAATTTGTTTTAGTCAATTCCTTTCAGATGTCTGAATAACACAGAAATAGCTTTGGGAATGAAACCTATTTAACCTGGAAAACTGAGTTGTTATTAACTAAATTGTCTAATATTATTTGCATAATGAAGGTTCCAAGAACTTCATTGTATTCTTACGCATTCCCTCTCAACTATGCCACCACCCAGTTGTATCAGCAAATTTGAGTAGCGTAAGTAGCAACAAATCAGAAGTGGAAGAGCCCTTAGACATTACCAAGTTCAACCCCATTATTTTATAGATGAGAAAACTTAGACTCATAATGATGAAATGCCTTAATAGTGAGTTCATGGCAGAACCAGGACTAGAACCCATCTTCTGACTTCCCAGTCCAGTGCTCATTGCTTTCCCACACAATGTTTGTGAAGTAGGGTATTGTTCAGATCCATTGCCCTTTTCCCTACTTGGGGAAAAAGCTTGTTTGTTCATAAACTGAGTACCTCTCCCAGCCTCACAGTATTCAGTGTTTGGTTTGCTTTAAGACACAGGTATTGCTGGAAATTTTATTTTATACTCATTCCTTTAATGTCCATGGTGTCCACATCATACCTACTTATTAAAAATGAAAAATGTAGTCAAACTGCTTTTTGATCTAGATGACAGCAGATAGCTGGTGTGATTGTGCTTGTTTCTGCTAAAAACAGTTTGCTGTCATTGGGTAGTGAGAAAAATTATTATTTTGCTATTATACTAACAATCAATGATTAATTAGGACCTCATTCAGGAACCAGCCCCCAAAGCTCAGTCAGTTAATCTCCGAAGAATATGGCTGATAGAGGAGATTGTGCTAATCCTGGGGTGCATGCTCCTGGATCTTGGGTAGGACCCCATCTAACTAGGAGACCTTACTTCTGTTTAGGATGTAAACTGAATCTAATCTAGGTGAATTTCCCTTAAGAAATAAATCCATGGCATTGCACTACTCCATAAGAGTTTACGGTGACCCAGCTCATGCAGGAGAAAACCAACCAGAGTGGTCTGGGTGGAGATGGCTTCACCATCCAGATTGTTAGAGGTGGTTAAGTCTCATGATGAAGTCTCATTCTCAACAGGAGGAGCTGAAGACTTTTAGCCCGCCATCTCATTTAAATGCCCACCAGTCAGTGCTGATTTCTCCTGTCAGGGGCATTCCTTTACAAAAAATATTTAAAGCATTCAGTGTCTCTATCAGGTGTCTTTGGTTACTGAGAGAAACCATTGACCATCAATTTATTGATTATTATCTAGCTTAATTAAGAAACTGATTATTAGTTAACTAGGTATTTTATCAATTATTTATTACTTTAAGTTTAATAGTTATTAATTAAATATGATTAAATAAAATGATTATTAATTACCCAGAAACTTTATCTCTTGGGTTTTTCATTCATCACAGTTGACACAGGTATAGATGAGGTTATGGACACAGGTATAGGAGAAGCATTTTGCCCCTCCCCCCGCATCACACCCCAGACTTGTGGTTTTTAGGGGTGGGGACTTGAACTGAAATTTGAGTATAAGATCAGTTCTCTATCCATTCCCTATAAACACTGCCTTTCATATTTATTGTATAGACAAATAATGATAGTCACACAAATGGGCAGTGAGTGTTCCCTAGCATGGTATTACTGGTTACAAAAAGGTGCTGTGTCCAAGATTTGTGATACCACATTCTGAAAAGGTCAGTGTTGAAGTCAGACTTACATTTCTTGTATTTAACAATCCTTGAGTGCCTCCAATGAACATATAGTGTAGTTGTGAGGATGAATACTGTTAACCATGAATATTGACCATATTCAGTTCTGTACAACTCTTCTAAAGTCTGTGTAAAATGCTCTGAAATTAGTTTTTTTGATGATGACTGAGTGTAGGGTGTAGGGAGTAACAATTTAAAAGCCAAGTCCAAATTATTGGAAGCCTCCTCTGTCATTACTCAAGCTGCATCTCTGGCTCAACCCTAGAGCCACTAAAGAAGAAATAGCTCACTGTATTCTCCACATACTACATTACTAAAACCCACTTCCTCAGACAGGTGACCTGAGGAACTGTCAAAAGACAGAATAGAAGGAGAAGTAATAACCCTATTTAAACTATTCAAAACAAAGGAATATTTAAGATTGAAGTGGAAGAAGCCATAAAACAGGAGAGAGTTCTAACCGGCCCCTAGGCTTCATAAGATCCTAAGTCATCTGGAGTAGGTTACCAGGTAAGGAAGAAAGGAAGAGGGGAAACAGAGATGGAAAGCAAATGCTTTGGTTAGTCATAATGATTGTGTTGTAGGTCGACTCTCTTATTCTCTGCTTTTAAGGCACTCAGACGGGAACAAGAATATGAGGAGGGAACCCCAACCCACAAACCTTATTTGTGGATATTCTGATGAAAGAAGGTGATGTTTAAAAAGAGGCAAGAATCTTCTCTTCCTTAATTAGGAAGGATTTATACTACCTTAAAGTAATTCTTTCACATTACAATAGTAATTCCCAATGCATTTATGATAGTCACAAAGAAAGATGATTTTAAGTCTCAGTGAGAGTTAATTTCTGCAAATAGGTGAGGAAAAATAGAATTTAAGAGGTGATCTCAAAATTAGATCCTATCCAAATAGATTGTTTATGCACTAAAATTATGAAACATTTTATGTTACTTTCTTGAGTGAACACTCAAGTTTCAACAGGAACAAGAAGCTTTTAAAAACTTAAGGGATAACACATTAAGTCTTAAGGGATAACTCATTAAGTCTTCTGCTATAAGTGTAAGGGTACTTGGTTGCAAAATCGACGGTGATTTCATCTCAGAGTTGAATAGGATAATGTAAAACAGAGTCTCAGATTAAATTCTCATATAGGAATGTCCAAAAATTGTCCTTTTAGCTATGTACCTCTTCTGAAGTCCAGACAGAACAGAATGCTTTGGTTTTCTCAGCCCTGACCCTGAATATATAGAAGTTTCCTTGCTACGAGAAGAATTATTGCTCATGGCAAGTCCCAGGGAGTAGCAGAATCCCTAGGTTGCTTAAGGAGGGGAAAAACCAGACTCAGGTAGGGAAAACAGAACTGGGTAAAGGTATTTTTACCAATCAGCATTGGGATTGAGTCATGAGTGGCTGCTGTACTTTTAGCTTGGGAGAGGTAGGGAGCCTTTAAATTCAAAAAAGGAAAAGAAAGAAAAGAAGAAAAAGAATTAGGTAAAACAGATTGGGAACCTAAAAATTATAACCTTGTCTAGTGAAGGGGTGAATCAATGCAGCGTGGTTCGTGTGTCTGGTTTGTGTTAAAATAGCCAATATGGGACAATCCAATATGGTTTAGCTCCTCAGGGGAAACTGTTTAGCACAACACCCTGAAACGTAAACCACTGAGATTGTTCACTTTTGGCAAAATAGAGATGAGGAGAGGAAAGATGGAGTTGGCTAGATACAAGGCCAGCATGACAAATTATCTATCATTATGGTAACTAGCTTTAACAGGCTAGAGATAATTTTGCCATCTTGGACAATGAAATTCATTGGGAGGTGGGGACTGGGCCCACCTCTTCACGTACTCTACTGATTTGTTTATGTGTCCTATTGGTAAGCTCTGTTTCTAGGAAAAGGACAACTAGGTGGCACAGTGGGTAGAGCACTGGGCCTGGAGTCAGAAAGACTCATCTTCCTGAGTTCAAATCTGGTTTCAGATACTTAAAAGCTGTATGATCCTGGGAGAGTCACTTAATCCTATTTGTCTGAGTTTCCTCATCTGTAAAATGAACTGGAGAAAGAAATGGCAAACTACTCCAGTATCTTTGCCAAGAAAATCCCAAATGAGGACACGAAGAGTTGGACATGACTGAACTAGGCTAGATGGCTGCCTAATGTTATAATCTGAGGCAGAAGCAGATCATAGACTACAGGCAGAAAATAATTAAAGATTTTTCTCAAAATAATCTCTCCTACTGAGACCTCAAATCCTACCATTAATAACACATTCCTTTGGGTTAAGCATTACGCCCTCCCTATTCCATCTGTCAGGAATAATTACAAGATTTATCAGATTTCCTTTCTTCTTAACAGGCCAGGCTGGAACAACATAAGAATACTGGTCTTCCCAGTAGGAAAGGGTTGTTGAAAGGGGAGGAAGGGAAGGAGAAAGGGGAGGTAGTGATAGTAGGTTTGTGGAAGATAAATTTCCCTATTTTGTAATCCTACCTAAGTCTGGGTCTGTCTGCTAACACCGAGGTCCAACTCCAAAGTTATTCTGGGGAACTTGGGGTAGAAAAATGAAGAAATAGATGAAGGTGAAGAGAGACTTCTAACTAGCATTAATTTATTATGAAAACAAGATTTACCATCTGTACGATCTCCTCCAGTGTGATCTGGTTGTCTCCTGGGTCTTCCTGTGTCAAAGTCCTAGGGTATGAAAAGGTAAAATTAAACCAGATGATTATGAGGTACTGTTAGAAAAAAACATCTGCTTCTAAGCAATCAATCAAACAGACAATAAATATTTATTAAGCACCTAAGGGTGGGCTTAGCATTGTGCTGGGTACAAAAGAAGTCTAAAATGTGGCTTCTGTTCACAATTTATAATCTACACAAGCAGAATAAACAAACGTACATAAAACAATTAGTGAAGTAATATAGTCTTCAACAAAGCACTAAATTGGCACAAGTGAATTAGAGAAAGGAAATGTCTATGATTGCTGGAATTTCTGTGGAAGACGTCGGTTTTGAAGGATGATTAGCACTGGGGTAGGCAGAGAAGAATTGGGAGGATATTTCAGATAGAGGGAAAACACTATTAAAGGCACCTAGGGGACTGGCTTGTTTGTGCGGAAAAGGGGGAGAAAGTTGGACAGATAACAATCGCATCAAGTTTGGGAGAGATTGAAAGTTAGGTAGGAGACTTGGAACTCCATCGAGCAGGCAAAAAGGAGTCAAAGTACTGATTCTGAGCAGGGTATGATGTCATTAGAATGGTGTTTTAGAAAGACTAGTCAGGTAGCAGTGTGTAATAGATGTGTGTTGGAGGAGGAGGGGAGGGAGACTGGAGGAGAGGAAATAGCTAGGAGATAGGCACAGTAATTCAGGTATAAGATGATGAAAGTACGGACTAGTAGTGACAGTGGAAATGAAGAGGCAGAGAAGCCTCTAAAAGACAATGAGAGAGAAATAAAAAGAGGAGGGGGGAAGGGATAAATATGCTATGTGCCAGATACTGTTCTAAGCACTTTACAAATATTATTTTATTGGATCTTCAAAACAAGCCTGGGAAGTAGGTGCTATTATTATCTTTATTTTACAAATGAAGAAACTGAGGCACACAAAGACTTACCTAAGGTCACACAGCTACTTATTATCTGAAACTGGATTTATCTCAGGGTTTCCTGTCTGCAGGCCCAGAACTCTATCCACTATGCCACTTAGTACAGTGGTAAGTGATTAGTTGGGGTTATGAAGGTTTCTAGCTACGAAGAATCAGGTGATTGTTGATAGAAATAGAGAATTTGGGAATGGAATTAAAGGGGGAGGGATAGGTTAAGAATTATGAATTGGAATGATGTGGATGAAGTTTGTACAGAGAGGCAGGACCCCATGAACTACTACTATGTGGAACTGATTCAAGGTTGAATACAAGAGAAAGGAAAGATTAATGTTTCTATTCTAATTTTAGGAAGAGAAAATGAGCACTCCATTAACATGTTTAATTATGACTTTACTGTTATCTCTTAAAGGTCTACTCTGACCAGTAAGTTGCAGAATGGTCTTTGTTTAACTTATTTTCTTCCACTGTGATTTTGAAACTTGAACTAACAGTAACAGGTTAAGTAATCCTTTGTATTTCCTTTAATTATAATTATAAAGACACGTGGCCAATGATGAAATTAGACTGATATTGCCTAGCAAGTCACTGGAATATTGACTTAAATGATTTAATTTAAACCAATATCTCTTTCTAGAGAAAACCTCCCTCCATTGAAAGGAACAATTGGAGGTGCCCCAAAATAGAATAGACTGCCTTAGGAAGTTCACTAGGGAGCTGAAGGCAAAGGATTGATAACTACTTGTTGGGGACTTAATAGAAAGATTCTTGTCCAGGTGTGGGTTGGATTAGATTGCCTCTGAAGTCCTTTCCAACCATGAGATTCTGTGATTATGGGAGGAACTGATAAATGTAAAGGAATAAAGGAGGGTCATGGTAACCCTTCCAGAGTAGGAGCACAGAGTACATTATCTCATATAGATATGAAGGTACTTATTGGATGGCTACTCACCCAAGTGGAATTCAGATTCTTAAAGGTCCCCCTCCCATCAACTTCAATCCATTTTCAATTTCAATCAATTTGCACACTAGCAGCAACATGTGTAACAACCACAAAACATTCTCAGTTCCAGAACAGGGCTATTCACCTGTTTCACCCAAAACTGGAGTCCAGAGTCTTGAACACAAAAGCGTTCTGGGACTCGCTAAAGTGGGTTCATAAAATGTTACCTTATAATATTGGCAGCTGCTTTTCTTTCTTGGGTCAAAAGTTCGGGGTCATGAATGACTTCTTCCAGAAAACTAATAACCTTAAATTTTAGTTCATCATTGGTTTCAAAATCCTGCCAAGAATATTTAGAGTGAAAATTTTAAAATTATTTTTTTTAAATGGCCTTAATTTGAATAAAATTACAACATAAAGGAAAGATGGAAATGTTATCTAGTGGTTCTGGCATAGGCAGGAAATGAAGACACCCGGCCTCTATTTGTAGCTCCATCACTGATGCCAGTGGATTAGTGGTGAATAGCACATAGATATCATCTTCCTATTCCGTGTAAGAGATGCACAGTATAAATGAATTATTAGTTCCTTATAGACCTTTGGGTGAAAGATATTCCAGAAATACCAAATAATTATTGCTTTGTACAACACTCGCCTTCCAGCTCTACCCTCTGGGGATCTGACAAGGACAACAGTCTTTCTTTACCACTGCTGCAGGTATGGAGGTAGTAGAGACACAGCTTGTCTTTGTTCTTTTTTATAATTGCAATTATTTATTTTTCTTAATTCTCCTTTTTCATAAACAAAATAAAAACATCAAATTCTCTTCTTCCTTTCATTCTGATGGTGGTAGATTGATATAGATCTGTTGACAAATACTTCCGATAATGTCTGATCACTTGAGGACGATTCTTAATTCTTCCCAACCGTAACCTGACCGCAACACTTCATCAATCATTTTGGCTTCATGGAAGAAAAAAGCTTACCTGAGAATGCTTTGAGACCCAGTGGCGAAGGACATTCAATACTCGGTTGGTTGCAGCTCTCCTTATCACAAATTCTTTATCTCCATTCCTCTGGTCAGGGGGGAAACCTAAAATATTGGTGACCAATGGAGTGGCGAAAAATTGTCTTAGGAGATTTGTGGTGGACAAGATTGGGGGATAGAGGGAGCAACAATGTAGTCTAGAAAAACAACTCAGCCCACATCTTGAATCTAAAATCATATTCCTAGTTGCTTAGATTTAGATGATGCTTTCAGTTGGTTCCTACCATCTCTGCTGGATTTCTAAGTCTATCCTGTGATTTTACACCAAACAGGTATTTTTGAGAGCTCTGAGCAGTTAGAGTAGTCAACATACTCTGGTGTGTCCACCGAATTACCATTTCATACACTCAGGTTCTTGTGTAATTTTTCCTAGGTTTATAATGGTCCTCCAGGAAGGAACTATTCCATTACTTCATTATGGTATTGTGATGATCCTAGCCTCTCAAAATGTGTGCCAATGGAATGCAAGGTTTGGCATGTCCTATCAAGCTAGAAAAGCCTTGAGTATAATAGACTTGATAACAGACTATGTTTGCTCCAGTAGGAACATTTGTAGTTAAGTATCAAAGAATTCATCACCCACAGGCTGGCAAATAGGTCATGAATTGTCTGGCCATAACAACATACAACATAAAAATGTAAAATAGTTCTTAATGCTTTGTAGGGTCCTCTCGCTTATGCAGAAAACCAGGCAGAAAGTGCTAAGGATCACAGTTTTTAGATCATTTAAAAACATTCATGTAACTGTTGGTTGGTACTCTAACACCCCCAAAAAGTTAGAACTTGGTGAGAACCTTGTCCAATGACCACTGAGATGGTGTAGCCCCAAATATTCTAAACTACATTTTCCTTATAAATGCAACCAGAGGACATAAAGAAATTGCTTTTAATTGGAAGAATAGCTCACAGTTTCTTCTTGGAGAAAGGAACAAAGAAGTTTCTAGAACTGATTTTATTTTGTTCATCCAAGGGTAATAAGAAACATTATTTCATGGAACATCTGTTCCTCTCACCTTGTGAAGGCAAGGGGACCCATGAAGATAATTGTAATTTATGTGTCAGCAGCTGTCACAGAGAATGAAGAATAGAGAAAATTTGCAAAGAATTTGATAAAATCCTCCAAATCAGGTCAACATATATCAAGATACCTGATGACTTTAGTAAGAAGGCAGGCACATGAGAAGATGAGAAAAAGTATATTGGAGAATATGACTCAGTATTAAGATATGAAGGAGGTCAAAAGGTGACACATTATTCAGAGTCTGCATGATTATGTCATGAATACTCTCTTTGGGAAGAGAACTAGAAGGTACTGGACATAGTGATCCCTTAACAAAATTATAGAAGAAAATAAAATTAATTATATCTTAATGGTTAACAATGATAGATGACTGACTTGGAAATACCTCAGAAGTCAGTTGAATTTGTAATCAAATCATAAGCTTGTCAAAGTAAATACAGAAATTAATATAAAATTAGAAAAATGGCTAACGATGATACAAAATTGCATTCAAATATGACAAGTCCAATTTGATCTCTTTAAATAAGGGGCTAACTATAAAAAATAGGAAATGAATAAAAATAAAGAATTTTCTCTGAAAATCACCATTTCTTAGAGTTTAACTGAAGGAAAACTAAACTAGGTCATCCCCAGAGCCATTATAGATGAAATTGGAAATATAACAAATAGAGGTGAAATGAAGGAAATTTGCCATTATTGCTATAGTAATATAGTCTTATCAGGAGAATGAAATGGCCAGATTCGGATTCTTATCACCCTTGTACCTGGTATATTATACTATGAAGTAGAAATAGAAATCAAGAAAATGAGGTGGGGAAAAGTGGATGAACCTATTAAATATATAAAAATAGAACACAATCTGAAGGTGATATTCATGGATCAGTTTTCAAGATGCCTAAGAGAGATATTGAAAAATTCACAGTTCAACAAATAGTGATTAGGCACCTACAATATATAAAGGATGGTGGAACTACTGAGTTATATATCTACTTCCTCACCTCTATAAAATATTTGTGAGAGTGGTCTATGTATGTATCAAAGGTTTCCTTGATGAAAATATGAGAAAGGAATGAGTAGACTTTCCTGGATGGATGATAGCACAGTTTATCTTTAAAGCCGCACAATTTAATGAGAGGCATGGAGAATACAGAATGCTGCTGTTTATTGTTTTTTTTTTTGACTGACTAAAACAAAACAAAAACAAAGCACCATTTGTAAAACAAAATGCAGCATTAGTGACTTTTCTCCAACAAGGTGTCTTTCATTAAGATTGTACAAGATTCCTTGATTGATATAACTCTATTTCACAGTCCTCTAGCAGTACTAAGTAAACATAAAATACAGAGAAAAATACTCTCCAAAGTTATTTACCGCTACAATAGAGTTATATAGAGATTCATGACATCCAAAGACGTCCACCACTGCTTTAGAAGATGTCTGATGCATTTTCCAAATGAACAGAAATTCCCTGTTAAGTGCTGAATTTTCCCATACGTTCCTGTTTGTGAGTAACATTGTGTTGGTTCAGGTGCTGAAATATTACTAGTCTCTTTCAGTGAAATCCATGAGCACTCAAAAGAGACTGATTTAATAATTTCTACAGGAAAAGTCAAGGAGATGAAGGAGGAGTGTGGCATTTTGTGAGGAACCCTGGATTTGGAGATAGAGGGTTTGCCTGCTAATCCAACTGTACTTATTACTGTCCTTTCAGCAAGGAGATCAAAATAATAAATGTAGTGGAAGGTGGAGGTAACCAGGGAAACCAAAAGCATCTTCCGAAAAGATCCATATATAATATCTTCTCATACATAGATCAACTTCAGTATGGCCTTTCAGGACAGACAGCTTCCTCTGCCACTGTTATAATTGGAATGTTTTCTAAAATGGTAAAATATCTAACAGATATACAGGGACGTATGCATACATTTTAGTAGGTTAATGCATACAGGGATGGCTTGAGGCATACCTTCTCAGTCCTGTATGATTCTTATCCAAATGTTTCATATTCTCCTGAATGCCTTAGAAATATATTCAGGAGAATATGCTTTGGGTCTTTAATAATTTGTAGCTCTCAGTGCAAAACTTGCCTGAGTTTTCATTTTTTGTTATCCCTTGTACATGACCAACCAAATCCTGGACCGTAAACCACATATGCTTCTCCTCTTTTCCCCTAGTTCTATACATATTGGCTTCCACGTGCACTTCAGAGTTTTACTTCCTATTATGAAATTGGGGCAGAAGAAACAAATGAAATGACCTGGAGAAACAGTTGAGGTATGGAAACAATAGAAAAGCAAGTCCATTCTGCAAAACTTAAAACAAAGATAGTACTTTCACTTTTTCTCTCTGTATACATTTTTCGTCTCCTGAACTCTTGAATTCTCCTTTCTTCCATCTTCTTCATCCTTAAAGATAGTATGAAAATTTTCTCCAACCAAAACAAACCCTTTGGGCTTTCTGCACAATGTCAATCTTCCAAGCAATACTCTTGTTACCTCCCCAAACCCTAACACTAGCAAGTTCCTTCAAACAAACACTTGGCCAGTTCACTGGTCACTCAGTTTAGTTGGTATGGTAGCAGTTAGGTGGCACAGTAGATAGAATACCTGGAGTCAGGAAGACCTGAGTTCAAATCTAACCTCAGACACTCACTACTTGTGTGACCCTGAGCAAAAGTCACTTAATCCTGTTTGCCTCTGTTTCCTCATCTATAAAATGAGATGGAGAAGGAAATGGCAAACCACTCCAGTATCTTTTCCAAGAGAATTCCAAACAGGCCACAAAGAGTCAGACATGGCTGAAAACAACTAAATAATAAAATAAAGAAAACTGATTAATGTTTTCTAAATTTTCAATTAGTTGTATCTGTTTCTCTTCCCATTAAAACACTAATCTGATGCCTTACCATGCTATGGAGATTCATCTCCAATTCAAGAGGTACCCTTTAAGGCCATTGCCAGTAGAGAATATGGTCTGATAGATCCTTGCTAGCTATCAAAGCTTTGAGTTCGGGTCTGTGACATCTGTCATCAGAAAATCGAGACCTAAGTTTGGAGAGGGTCACTACAAGAAAGTTGACCACCAGAGGATGATCTTTCTTTTTCTTCAGGCACAGCAACTGCCAAAAACTGTTAAACTATAGAAGAAATACTATCCACAATATGTGCTAGTGCAGACAACGACTATTCTGATGAAATCAGTGCTCCTTGCAAAACTGAGATAAATGGTGGTAAAATAGAAACGTGGCCTCCAAATCTAATCCAGCGGTGCCATGATTGTCACATTGTGTTTTGAACTTGGAAGTATAAACTGCTTTTTTTACATGTCTGTCACCCACACAGTGGCTTGGGTTGTCTGTAGAGTTGGAATAGCCTTGAGTTTAAGCTGGGCCTTTTGCTAGAAGGCTTCCTGTAATTCTTACCTTTCTGGAAAGCTACTTTTGAGTCAACTAAGCAGACATTTATTAAGCCCCTATTATTCATACAAACCTTAGAAGCTCATGAGCTTCTGATTTATGACAATGGCATGATGAAATTGACCCACCTTTCTTCCTCCTCCCTACCTTTTTAAAAGAAAACTCTCAGTTGACAGAAAAAAGACTATGGTCTTCCAAATTTAAGGATCATATATTAGGCAAACTATTCAGAGACTTGAATATTGTGTCTGTCTATGAAGGGAAGGAACTTGCTCTTTCTTGACCAGCTAATTTTTGTTGAATACAATGACCTAACAAGGAAAAAAAAGTCTCAGACTGTTCTCTAAGTACCCTTAGGTGATTTTTCCAAAGGTACTTTTCTCCCTTGGCCACCCTTTGATGACACCCTTTCTTCTTAGAGAGACTCTCTCAGCCTTTAGCAGGACTTGAAGATGATGCTGAACCTCTATCAAGGACCATCATATGGTTTGGGGATCTTTGGGCAGTTGATCCTGGAGAGATTGACTTATTAAAGAACCCTGAAAATTCTCCTGCATACCTGCACTTGCTAACGACATCCTTCTGTACTTCTCTTTGTTTGGTGTGCCCTCGTTGGCTCCAGCAGTCGCTATGGCGAAAGCTGAGGCAGCTGAGAGAGCACTCCGGTTATTGTCCAGTTCTCGACAAGAAGTCATCACAACTCCATTATTATAAGAAAATAGTGAAAATTCTGGGGGTGAGAAAGAACAAAGCACAACCATTAGTTCACTTAACCTTTGACTCTTTGGTCTCATTTCCACATCTGTAAAATAAGTGCTTTGGATTACACGATCTTTAAGGTGCCTGTCAGCTTTAACATTCTACAGTCTGGTCATTCCACTGAAAAGGGTCAAAAGTAGCTGCCTTCCCCTTCATCTTTGAGAAAACTATGTAAGACCTGAGAACAGATTCAAAAGCCAATACAGTGTGATATGGTTTCTGACATTCTGGTTATCTGGGTGTTTCTCTTAAGCTTAAAGACTTATAACTGAGAAAGGCATTTTAAATCTTCCTAATACAGTCTTTATAGGGAGTAATATAGTCTTTAATTAGGAATTTTTAAGGTATAAATTCAGTTGCTACAATAATAAAATAAATTCATTCTCTTTAGTTCTTGCATTAGAAGAGATGTAAAATGATTAACGTTCTCGTGTAATAGAAAGATATTTATGAATATGTTTTTTAAATCACTTATCTGTCTTTCTCTTCTTTTAGGGTGGGTCTGAAAGAGACTTATTTGAAGGAAGGAAAGGATATAATATTGCTTCTCAATATTTTCTGTGGAGTGATCCACTTTTAAATGTATAGGAGTACCTCGGGGTACAAAAGTGGTAGAAGCAGGTGGGTGGAAAGACCTGAGCCAGCCAGAGTCATTGCAGAATCAGTTCATCATAAACATCTTATGATGATGTGATTGTTCAATATGGTGTAGTGGAAAGAAGACAGAAGAAGTCAGAAGACTGAGCTTTGAACGCTATTTCTATCAGTTACTGGTGATGTGAACTTATTCAAGTCATAGCTTCTCTTGGCCTCAATTTCTTCATATATAAAGCAAAGGAGTTAAGCTAAATAAGATAATTAAGGTCCTAGTTCTAAATCTGGAATTCTTTGGGAAACTGTAGGGTAACCCTGTTATATTTGAAAATGTAACCCCTTCACTATTGCACTTGGAAAATAAACACCTCTAGGCTCTATAAATCAACTCACTCTTTCTGTCTAAAATGCCAGCAACTTTGACATGAATTTTATGTAGTTTATTTATGAAGTTCTATTTTACACTATCTTTTTTCCTGTTGGGAATGATTTTATATTTTGGAAACTTATATTGCAACTTGAAACCATTTTTAGCTATCTTTTACCCTGTCCCTTCTAACTTTTGTTTGTTTCTTTTCAAAAGTATGTGTGGCATAATGACTTTGACCTTCAGGCTACTGTCTAGGAACTGGATACCCAGATTGTGAGAACCCAGGAATGTGACAGACTGAGTTTCTTGAGGGATCAAGAAACCCAGAATGTTGCAATCTACTCTGGGCATCTTTATGACCCACAAAATATTGTGATTTTTTTTTTCCAGTGGACTACAGAACTTCTCAAAGTTCTTTTCAGCTTATGACACTTTTATCTCACTGGTGATTTCTAATATTGGGCAACCTTGCTCATTTCCCTGGGATGGATTAGATTTATAATTTTATACTGATAATATAAAAGTCCAAGAAATATTACAGTAGACTGACCAGAATTATGGCAATTGCCTTCATGAATCCAATATTAAAGCATCAGTTGAGGGGTGGCTAGGTGGCGCAGTGAATAGAGCACCGGCCCTGGAGTCAGGAGGACCTGAGTTCAAATCCGGCCTCAGACACTTAACACAAAAATCTAGCCATGTGACCTTGGGCAAGTCACTTAACCCCAACTGCCCTCCAAAAAAAAAAAGCAAAAAAAAACCCACACACACAAAAAAACAAAAAAGCATCAGTTGAACTCCTTCATTTCTAGATAAACAATGAATAAAATATCTCCAACTTTACTGCTAATAAAATCTCATCATTCATTAATTTAATTGAACCACTTGTATTTGCATTTTTGACTTGTAATAAATAATACCTGAAGCATTTTTACTTTTGATTGATTTTGGAGTAGTTGGAGACTTAGTTGGTGAAGTTTCCGTGTCTGCATCGTCACTTTGGTTTGGATCATTATCTGACTCTTCTCTTACTGAGACTTCTGAGCCTAAGAGAAAACAAGAAATGGTTTAATTTTTCTCTTCCATTCCATTCAGAAATGTAAATTCATTTCTCTAACTTGGAAAGTTGAACAATTAAAACTTTCTATAATCTATAATCATTCAATGAAAATTATTATCATGTTTTCTATCAGATGAAACTCAGGGCTCCCTTTAAGTGTTTTCTCTACATTGTACCTGAACAATCAATAGGTATAATTTTGTGGGTAGTTATCATGGTTATTGACTTTTAAGAAAACCCACCACAAATCATCTAATGAATCTGTGGTTCTTTCACCATACAACATGTCAGAACTATAACTGGGGGTGAGGGAGAATGACTGACGAGGGTTTTGAACCAGGATGTGGAATGTAGAAGGCACTGAAAACACATGCAGTCCTTCTGTGGAGTAGAAACGAAAGAGATTAGCACCTAGTTACTAAGAATAATTAAAGTAGAAGGGTAGCATATAGTGAACTGGGGTAAGCAATGGTCTTCAGCTTTTGCTCATGGATGCTACTGAGGATTTAGGACTGCAAAATAGAAGGGATTAAGTATGGTCTAATGCTGTGGTTCTCAAACTGTTCACAACCCAAAGAACTCACATGGGTGCTGTGAGCTATTTAATATTTTCAACCTAACTATTTACTGAACAGAAGTGTTAGGCATTTCATTTGGTCTAGGGGCATAGTGGAAAAATTACTAAGTATAATAAAGTGCTTATGAACCAAGGAAGTTTGTGAACTAAGATGCATTAGAAAAGGCCTAGAATCATACAGCCTTAGGAGGGGATGTCAGTACCTTGAAGATACAGAGCTGGAAGTGTTTTACCAAGAATGAAAACAAGATTCTTACTTGTCTGATTGATTTTTTTAAATGTCTGGTCTAGCTAATTTGCAGGTTATTTTTTTCATAGCTATTATAACAAATTGTAATTATTTATGCTATTTGTTCTAAAGTCTTTTTTCTTTTTTGCTTTTTGGAGGGGGAAAGTCAGGAGGGCAATTAAATGACATGCCCAAGGTCCAAAAATCTTTATAGGGACTATTTAATGTAGGCACCCTGATCTGCTGTTGGTCATTTTGGGGTTGGTTCCATTAGTATTATCAGGGTGTGGTTGTTTTGTTAAGATGACTAAATTGTATCAAACCAGTGATAAATTTAAATCCCTTATTCTCCTGAGTAAAATATTCGGAGAGCCCTTTTTCCTTTTTAAAATATAAAATCAATAGCTATCTATAAGAGGTGAACTCTTCTTGTATGTAGTGAATGGGCAAAACTTAGACTTCTAGATCAAAGGGCCCATTGACTTTTTATTGGTCTGAAAATATTTGAAAAGGGCAACTCATAACCCATCTGATTTTAGTCTCTCTTATCTCCACATTTTTTTTTAATTTTTTTTGCAGGGCAGTTGGGGTTAAGTGACTTGCCCAAGGTCACATGGCTAGTTTTTTTTTGTGTGTGTGTGTTAAGTGTCTGAAGCCGGATTTGAACTCAGGTACTCCTGACTCCAGGGCAGGCGCTCTATTCACTGCACCACCTAGCCACTCCCTTATCTCTACTTTCTGAATTTCTTTTTCTCCTCTTTACTAGCTGCCTCATCTCCCTTCTCTATACTAACTCTTATGTTTTGTCTTCCCTCATTAGAATTTTAAGTATCTTGAGGCAGGGTCTGA
>CM053598.1:97580127-97596393 GCA_028646575.1 Pseudocheirus occidentalis | reverse complement strand
TCCTTCCTTCCTTCCTTCCTTCCTTCCTTCCTTCCTTCCTTCCTTCCTTCCTTCCTTCCTTCCTTCCTTCCTTCCTTTCTCTTCCCCCCACCTCAGTCTCTCCCTCTCTCTCCCTCTCCCCTATGGGGCAGGAATAGTCTTTTCTGAAAAACATGAAACAAATCAGTTATGATGCTAGAAAAGAATCCAGGCAGATGCAGATAAGAACCCTGCCAATGAGTGCAAACAATGTACTGCTCTTGGAACTTTCATTGTTATTAAACTTCAGTTCTGATTTGTCCCTAAGGCAGATGGTTTTCTTCGAGTCCATGTTTAGAATCTGGGTTTCTGTTGCTATCCAAACATTCCCTGTCTTTTCATCAGAACTAGATCACTAGATGTTTCCTGAATTCAACAGACTGCCACTTGCCTCTGTTAATTTGCATAATATGATCTTTTTCCCTGCCTGGAATACACTTGATCTTCATCTCAACCTTTCAGAATCCTTGTCTTCTTTCAAGGTGCTCTTAGCTCAGGTGCTGTCTCCTACATGTAACTCCCAGATCCCCCCAGGTGAAAGTGTTCTCTCCTATAAATATTTCTAGAATACCTTGTCTGGACCTTTCATTTACTCTGCATTATGCCTTATGCCAAACTTGTTGATATATGGAGTATTTCCCCTAGTAGAAGGCCAGCTCTTTGATGGCAGGAATTGTTTAGTTTGTGTCTTTGTATTCCCCAGTACCTAGAACAGTACCTTGTACATAGTAGGTTTGTGCTGAATTGAATGTTACCATAGACAGTTAATAGAATTTCCCAAATCGTTATAGATTACTTTTTCAAGGGAAAGACCAATTTGGCCCCCAAATATTTTTTCATCCTAGTCATTTGCATTCTTAAGCCGGTAGGCTATATAGTTCTACTTGCAGCAAACACACTCAAGAGATGGGTTTTTTTTTTTTTTTGGACATTAATAGGATACCGAATGAGTGAATCAAAGATTATCCACAAAAGAGAAGATAAAAGAGAAAGGAGATTCATGATGTTTTAATCATTTTTAAAAGTCTATTGCCTGACTTTTGTTAGGTTTTTCTTTTTTTCCAAGTCCATAGGCAAATAGGCTGGAATTAATTAACCTCTTTTATTCCTCAGTAGAATGTAAGCTTCTTGAGGACATTGTTCAGTTTTGTCCTTGTATCTATAGAGCACAGTGTAATGCCTTACTCATAGCAGAAACTTAATAAATGTTTGTTGAATTAAATTAAATTAATATTACATGATGACCCTAACCCATGTTTTCCTTCCTTCGTACTTTCTAATGTTTTTTTTTTTTGCTTTTTTTTTTTTGGAGGGCAGTTGGGGTTAAGTGACTTGCCCAAGGTCACACGGCTAGCTTTTTGTGTTAAGTGTCTGAGGCCGGATTTGAACTCAGGTACTCCTGACTCCAGGGCCGGTGCTCTACTCACTGCGCCACCTAGCCTCCCCTAATGTTTTTTTTTTTTAATTATAGGATTGACCTAGGGGATGATTTATCCAAATGACATTACCTTAAGAGAAATATCACATAAAGTGGATAGCTGGTGCCTTGGTTAAAGATCTCTGTCTGTCTTAGAATCATAGACCCAGATATCAAAAAGAAAAGGGAATGCCTATTAACTCTCTGGACAAGAAATCTCCCTCCCCCCCCACCTCTCTCACTAATTATTACTGGTCTCATGCTTCGTATTATGACTCAGTTTGGGGGGTCAATAGCATAATAAAGTACTACTTATTCTTGGTTGAACTGGGTGGTGGTCCTTGAATTTGAACAATAAGTCATATGGGCAAGCAGAAGAGTGTTCTGAGACAACATAGAACTCAAATGCCATTAAATGGCTTTTAGGTTAGTCTCTGGGAGTCTCCCAGTGCCTAGGCAAATCTCTGACAATGAATTCTGCTGATATATATGGAAAACTTATTTTTACTTTGGTTTAAAACCATGTACCCATTTAGCTATAGTGGGGAAAAACAGGGCACACTGCAGATGGATAGTGATGTGTTTGGCTTCCTATTTCCCAGAGGATACCTATTTGTGGTCAATTTCCTTCAATTCCTTATTTAGTCATGTTGTATAATCCCAACCCTGTGGGTGTAGATCTGCCTTCTAGCCTCCGCAAAGCTCTGTACTATGATTCATCTGCTTTCCCTCGTCACTCATGGTTCTCAGTGCCACTGCTGTTGGTGGCTTCCCCCTGATTCTTTACATAATACATGCTCTTTGCCTCACCCACGCCTCTCACCTACATCTTTCTTCTTCACCCACAAATTGTTTTTTGTTTGTCAGTTTTATGATTCTGCTTGGGAAGTCCAATGTGGTTGAAATTTATAGATTGCTGAAGCAAAATGACACACTGACTAAGTCTATAAGAATGAGGGAAAATTGGATTGGGACCAAAAGATTTGGCTGTTCTAAGGTCAGCTTTGACTCATTAAGACTGCCCTGAGAATGGCAGAATTCTTCAGAATACCAGTTCTTCCTACTTGTGGCCTGGCTATTGTAAATTGTAATTTGGACTGACTGAATATTTTGGTCAAGTCCAAATGACCTGTACTTTTCTAGATTCCACTGTTGATGATTCCTACATATTTCTTGTATTACTACATATTTCTCTCTACATATGAAACACACAGCTCTGTATGTTCTTGGTCTCTGCTCAGATCATGGTTTTGTTTATGATTTTGATTATGAGACTGAATATCAACTTACAGCTGGGTCTGGTGGTATGTGTTTGTAATCCTTTCTCCTAGGGAGGCTGAGATTGGTGGATCACCTGAACTCTGGGGTTCTTTTATTTTTTTTTTTGAGGGCAGCTGGGGTTAAGGGACTTGCCCAAAGTCACACAGCTAGTTTTGTGTTAAGTGTCTGAGGTTGTATTTGAACTCAGGTTCTCCTGACTCCAGGGCTGGTGCTCTATTCACTGCACCACCTAGCCACCCCTTTAACTCTGGAGTTCTGAACTGCATTGGGCTATGCCAATCAGGTGTCTATGTTCAGAATTAATATGGTAGTTCTACTGGGTTCTAGAGAAAGGACAAACCAGCTCAGGTAGGAAACAGACAGCTCAAATAGTAGTAGGATTGGGCCTATGACCAGCTCTTGTATTTCCATCCTGGATGAAAGAGGGAGACTTAGTCTATTAAAAAAAATCAACTTACTTTGTTTGTTGGGACTTGAGTCTTCTATTTTTTCAGCAGTACCCTCACCCTCATCAGGTATCTTATTAGGAAAGTTACTGAATACATATGACTTGCTGATGTCCAGTGTGGTCTTACTAAAGGGTGACATAGAAGAATACATGCTTGCATAGCCATTTGATGAGCAGCTTAAAGCAGCCAGATCCAAGGCCTTCCCTCCAGTGATGATGGGGATGTTTAAGGAAAGCTTTCTTCTTCTACTTGGTGAAGATGATTTAGTAATGGACAGAGGTGGTGGGGAGGAGAACTTGCGATTAGCTCTTGGGGACTTAGGAGGTTCACCATACAGAAGCTTGTTGTTTTGACCGCTGGCAAATAGGAGCTCCAGTGACCTGTTGGGAAATAAAAACTTATTCTCTTTCTGCTGAAAAGAATGCCAGATTCTATTTTTCTCTTCTTTTGTGTTGGCCAAATCCCAAGAACTACATGTTCCTTGCCAATAGCTCGTATCCATATATTCTATTGTAGTTTACAAAGCATGTGCCTTACAACAACTCTGCAAGGCAATTAGTGTGAGCATTAATATAATCATTTTATAGATGAGGAAATTGAGACTTGGAGAAGTTCAGAGATCAGGACTCATGACATTGCTGACCACCTTCTCCTCCAAGATTATTCTTTCTCCTCTGGGTTTTCATAGTACTACCCTTTTCTGGTTCTCCTCATACCTATTCAATGCCTCTCTCCTTATTAAGTCTCCTTTGCTCACTCATGATCCATATCACAGTCCTTCACTGTGAATGTACAAAGCTCCTCTGTATTCTCTATTAACCCCTGGCCCCTCTCTATGTACTCTCTCTTTCAGTGACCCCATAAATTCCAATAGGCTTAATTATCACTTCTATTCAGATGATTCCCAGCTCTACATATCCAATCTCATGCTCTCAGGAACTTGAATCTCGCATCACCAGCTTTATTTGGATATCTTGAACTGTATGTCCCATAGACATCACAAACTCAGCAGGTCCAAAACAGAATTTGTTATTTTTCTCTTCAAATTGTACTGTCTTTAAAATTACTATCAAAGGTACCACCAGCCTCCTAGTCACACTCACAGCATCAGTGTCATTCTCAACTCTTCTCTCACACTCCACATACAATCTGTTATCAAGTCATGTTTCTATCATCACAGTATCTCTCATATATGTTCTCTTCTCTCTATTCACACAGCCACCATCTACCTTACTCCAGGCCTTCATCACCTCTCCCCTAGACTATTTTAAGTGTCTATTAATTGATCTCCTTGCCTCATCTTTTCCCACTCCAGTCCATCCTCCATATAGCTGCCCAAATATTTTTTTTTTTTAAGCACAGTACTCTATTTGGTAAGCTCCAGTGGTTTCCAATTGTTCTCTAGGATAAATGTAAACTCCTGGGTCTGGAATTTCAAGCCCTTTAAAACCTTATCCTAACCTATCTTTCTTATCTCTCCTACCCCCTATAATCTAATAATACTGGCCTTTTCTGTGTTCCTCACAGTCAACGTTCTTTCAGTTATCTCTGTGCCATCCTATTGGTTTGTCCACATGCTTTTCTCCTTACTTCTATTGTGTAGACTCCCTATATTCCTATATATATATAGTCTTTTCTGACCCCATCCCCCTTTGCCCTAATTATCCCATGTTTAAGTTGTATTTCTTTGTATTTCTTCTGCATATGCTCATATTTGTACATGTTGTTTCCCTGAGATAATGGAAGCTCTTTGAGAGTTGGGATTATTTAATTTTGTAACTATTTCCAGCACCTAACAGTGCCTGATACATAATAGACACTCCATAAGAATCTGTTGAGTAATGTTGAGCCAAATCTCTTCATTTTACAGTTGATAAAATTAAATATTTAGCAAGCAATCTTCTGATCTCATTTTGAGTTCAAAAGTAGATTTACCTACTTGGAATATACAGCACTGATTGACCAATGCAAATATCGGTCAGTCAGTGCTATAATTTTCTTTTTTTTTTTTGTTTTTTTTTGCAGGGCAGTTGGGGTTAAGTGACTTGCCCAAGGTCACACGGCTAGTTTTTTTGTGTTAAGTGTCTGAGGCCGGATTTGAACTCAGGTACTCCTGACTCCAGGGCCGGTGCTCTAGTCACTGCGCCACCTAGCCGCCCCAGTGCTATAATTTTCAATGCAAATTATTAACACTCGATTTCTTATTACAAACTAGTAAAGCAGCTTTTTAGTCCAACCAGTTTAATCTTGTGTTAATATTGGTAGTGTGAATCACCTGTTTTTTGCTTTGTCCTGATTACCTCTGGATAAGTTGACCACTGAAGGATTGAGAGATCAGACCTTGGATCCATAGTACAGCAAAGAGGCTTGGCTTGAATTGTCTGGTCAAATTCACCTATGTAATGGGAGTCTGCATATGTACCACACAAGTGTTTTTGAAAGCCTCTGCAGCCAATCAAAAAGACTCCACTTCAAAATGTGTTTAGCAGTCTGCAAACACTTAAACAATGTCCATGCCTCCTCCAGTCCCTTCACTTTCCTTACATAATATAATAATTCACCTGAAAGCAGCTCTCTAGCATCTTCCACATGATGTCACTGTCTTCACAAGTTGTCATCTTGAACTTTGCTGTAACTAACAAATGAATTGTTCTCTTTGATCAATGGGAGTCTGCACATGGACCATGCACCCATGAGATCTCTGTTGACTATATCTTCCAATCCTTATAATGTGCCCCCTTCCCATCTTTCCCATGTTTTCTTTTGGGCTTTTGGGCCTGGGATCAAGAGGTTGTGTAGAGAGGGGGATACTTGAGGATAGGAAAGAAGAGAAGAGGTTTAAAAGCCCACACATTTTTGTTTTCTGAAAGGTCCACACTTCCAGAGTCATGCAATGTAAATCTGTAGCAGAAGAGGGATTGAGGACCACTTTGGGTTTAGGAGTTGTCATTCCAACAGCTTCTATGCTCTTGAAGCCTGAGGGAAGGAGCCCCTCCTTTCCTTTTAGGGTACACAATGAGGGTGTTTCTAGGGATTGCTGAGGTGGAAGAAGTGTTTCTTTGTCAAGGTTTGCTTGGTGGCTGAAATTTTGTTTCCTGACACTGGTCAGATGGAGTGTAATTCAACAAGATAATGTATTAGCTGCCCTATGGAGGTTCAACCTAACATGTAAAAGAAAGCACTGAAGAATCTTTTCCTCCTTGTCCAACCCAACTTGTGTCAAGTGAAATCATACATTGAAAACATGCTTCACTTGAGAAACAACTGTTTCCAAGGTATTCAATCAGACATGCAATAAGGTATTGAGGTCAGTATTTTTGCACTGGGTATAGTTTATTAGAAAGGGGAACAGAAGAGAGAGAGAATTGGGCACTGACCATGTGGTACATGAAGAGATGATAGTGGGGGGAGGTATGGACATAGCAGGCGTGATCATGGGGATAAATAGTGGCAGACAAATATAATTTTCTATCTTTCTTCCCCTTTCTGAGTATTTTCATCATTCTCTGATATCCTATGGGTACAATAAGCAAATTCTTTCCTGCTATATGAGTGAGTTCTAGCTCAGCTAAAAAGGCATTATATAGCTGGGAAATTTGACTCTAGGCTAGGTTCCTGGACATCACAATTTTAATATGGCAACAGTTTTGAGGTTAGGCTGTGCTACGGAGTTCCATTCTAGCTAAGATTATATTTAATAAATTTTTAAATGAAAAAAAAATTAAGACTAGGTCTCCCTATTTTATCGAGGCTAGAAATGTAGACACTACTCACTGGCCTGATACCACTCTGATCCTGGAAACTTTGACCTGCTCTGTTTCTGACTTTGTCAGACTTACTCCTCTTTAGGCAACATGGTGGCTCCACCCTCCTACTCCAAGAGACTAACCATATTAATACTGAATCCAGTATAGATACTTGATGAGCTTAGCCATAGCCCACTGAAACTTAGAACTCTCAAGCTCAAGAGATCTGCCAGCCTCAGCCTCCCAGTAGCAGTGGGTTGAAAGCAGCAGGTATTATAGGTATGTAACACCATGCCCAGCTAAAATTTAAATTTTAGCATTGTCCTTCCAGTAGGTCCTTATATAGGACTAATTTTATATTAAATTTCTCACTCTATTCATTTTTATTCTAGTAAGATGCTAGTATATAAGCATAAACATTTTATTTAGAGTAGCTCTATAGATGAATCCAGTCCAAAGAATCCAAGGCCTAAAAGAAATATGGCTATAGGAAAGCTTTTTTTTTTTTAAAGTTTTATTGATTTCTTTTATCTTTATGTCAAGGTTATTTCACTCTACGAAAGGCTGCATGGCATAGGGGATAGAGTCAGCCTCCAAGCCAGGAAGACCTAAGTCCAAGTTATGCCTGTGTCTTATCCCGTCGGTGTGACCCTAGGCAAGTCACTTAATCTCTCAGTGCTCTAGGCAACTCTGTAAGATGATAAATTTCAGAGAACGGGCTGACCTGAATTGGTAGAAGGAATTTCCTTACCTGAGAGTTCCCTATGAAATCACAGGTCCAGTCCCTATTGGTAATTCACTCTACCCCGCCCTTCCAGATTGAACCCTTCCTTGTGACAAAAAGAAAACCAATTAGGTAAAAAAAATCAGATACAGTGATAGCTTCTGACAATGTATAAAATATTCTTTCCTTTTAGGCACTGGCCTTTCATGAAGGAGGAGATATGTTTCATTATTTGTGCTTTTTACAAGTTTTTTATTTGCTCAGCTTTAGACTTTGTTTTAATTATCTTTTTACTTCTCTGAAAAGTAATTTCTAGAACAAGACATGATTAAATCAATCTTGTTTCTACCCATGGGTTTAGTACCAAGAACATTGGACTTGGGGTGATCAGGGTTCCATTATATGTTCTGACATTGCTATGATCCTGGCTTTCTGATTGTTCACAATCTGCGTGATCAGTGGGTCACAGTGCCTGGCACACAGTAGGTGCTTATTTTTGATTGATTAACACTGTTGAAACCCATAATAGAAATGTTTGCAGATTAATGAAAACCCAAACAAAAACTAAACTACTGGTTTCTTCATTAGCTTTAAAAAGACCAATTTTGGGGAATGATTACATCTGTGAGCAATGTGGTATAGTGGAAAACATTGGAGGAAAACCCAGGTTCCCTGATTTGGGTTCAAATCCTGCCTCTGATGCTTATTTCTCGTGTGAGCTTAGGCAAGTAATTAAATTTCCCTGGACCCTGAGTACTTCATCTGTAAAATGAGGAGGGTGGACCATATGACCTTTGAGGTCCATTCTTACTCTAGATCAGTGATGATGTTATCCCTTCTAATTCTGAGAATCTATGATCTATGAGAAGAAAAGAATTCTGAGTCCTCATACAAATTATTAATTTGGCTCTAAAAAGCTGATCCACTGGATTTGAATTTAGAAGACTTGGGTTTAAATCCTTCTTTGCTACACAGTACCTGTAGAATGAAGGGTTTAGATTAGATAATCTTTAAGCGAACTTTCAACCCTAAACCTACAATCCTATGATCATAGAGGAAAAAATGTTTCATTCATCTTTTGGAGATGACTGATTTTGAAAATTATATAGCAATGCTAGTAGAATGTCTTGACTTTTTTTTGATAATTAATATACAGCCCAGTGAATCTACTGGCATTAAAACTGACAGGATGACCCATGAATCAAAACAGAAATGAAAGAGATTAGTATATACTCAGCATCCAGATTCAGAAGTATGGGATGTGTTTGGGTCCTAGTAGCTGGTAACAATGGTGATGATTCCAGTGGTGTAAACATTGACATCTCTAGCCTTACCTTGCAGGTATTGCACTGATAGGTTTCTTATAAATCGTGATGAGCTTGTCCAGAACCACCACAGCTGTTGTGAACACCCGGTAGGAATGCAAGAATGTGTTGAGGAAATCTATGCTCAGGAACCTTAGGTCTGTGAGCCTTTCCAGAAGTCGCCCTACGCTGGCATAACGGATCTGCAGGACTTTACAGGAGTTCATGGTTTTGCTGAATCGAATGTCAACGTCATCACAATAGAGGGAGGCATCTGACCTGTTGGGAAAGATAGAAGGAAAATGTGACCTTAAGCATCACTTAGATAACATGGGCAGTTTTGGAAAGATGAAATAATAAAGAGAAGAGTCTCATGAGTCAGGGTTTCCTCTGAATTATAAATTAATCTTATAAAAGAGCAAAACACTAAACACAAAGTAGCCCACTCACTTTTTCTTTCACCCTGGCTTTTTCTCCCTTAAGTGGTACATGCAGTAAAAGGAAATAAATTAGAATTTGTTTTTCCTCATTTGAAGAATTTACTCAGTTAAAGTAGGTGAGTGGCTCTCTTCAAGGAAGCTATGTGGAACACCTCTCGTTCTTTTGGAGAGCTACTAATAGCCAAGTTGGTTTTGTTATTTATTTTCATCAAATGTATTAAATACCAAGGATGTACTGGGTTCAGTGAGGGATACAGAAAATGTGAGACATAGACCTTGCCCTTACCCTAACGGGGGAGACAAGATGTATATATATATATATATATATATATATATATGAAAAGATAATATGGCAGTTATGAGAAGACAAGGCAGGCAAGATGAGGCAGTAAATGTTAAATGCAGTTATATGAAAAGTTTATTCTTGTTAAAATTTTATTTCCATACTGACCATATTTTAATACAGCTGCTGCTGAACTAGCTCTCTGCAGCATGATATAATAAAATGACCATTGTCTGGGAAATCAAAGACTTGGTTTCTAGTCCCCATCCTGCTACTGAGTCACTTGTGTGACCTCGGGTGATTTTCCTCACCTGTAAAATGATGGAATGGGACTAAATGATCTCCAAAGATATGCCGACTTGAATAGTCTGTGGCTTTATGATTCAATGAAGAAGATAGGTCTAGAGTAGTTATAAAAATTTACATTCAGGCGATGACACCTAGCTTTATAGGATTTGGTTAAGCCAAGAGGAAACAGAAGATATTCTGTCTCAGCGGGATCATATGAACACAAGAATGGAAGCAAGAACAGGTATGTTTGAGGGAGAGTGAATAGATCAGTTTGGGCTTATATGGGAGACTCAACTTTTGGTGACTTACTTCACCTTTATTTATTCCCTTTCTGTGCTCGTTGTATGGGAATGTTCAGGCTTATAGTATGAAAAACCTTTTCTCATTTGGTAGTCCCAAAAATGGCAGAACTCTGGTTCTGTCAAGACAATTCTGTATAGAAGTTCTGCTGTAGCCTATCAATCAACCCCAGAAACACTGAATTGTTAAGGGGTTACAGAATATTAGAGTTGGGAAGGGCTTGGGAGGTCATCCTTTAACTCTTGCTTAATCCTAGAATCTCTTTTATGGGTATTTGTCTGTCAGTGGTTCTTATTCTTCCATCTGGTCAACTCAAAACAAGCTTATTCCTTTTTCTATATAGTAATCTTTCCAAATTATCTTGTACTTATATAACTTATATTTTGTAGACAGCATGGTGCAGTAAATAGAAAGCTGGCCTCAAAGCCAGAAAGAATTGAGTTCAAATTCCTCTTTTGATACATTCTGGCTGGGAAATTCACTTAATCTCTCTATATTCTAGGCAATTGTCCAAGAAATTAAGTTGCAAAGCAGGTGCCTGCCCTCATTGGTAGAGAGAATTTATTTACCTGGGAGTTCCATAGTGTATCTATGAAAATATGTACATATATGTATATCTATTTATACACATCTGTCTATGTATTCTTCTCTGTCTGTCTATCTATCTATCTATCTATCTATCTATCTATCTATCTATCTATCTATCTATCTATCTATCTATGAAACTCCTAGGTATGGGAGTTATATACTCCAGGATATAAATGTATACACATACATACATGTAAATACATTAATGTATATGTATATGTATATGTGTATGTGTATGTGTATGTATATGTATATGTATATATATGTGTGTATGTGTGTGTATTGTTGTATCAGGTGCTTAATCATAACTTAATCCAACTCTTTGTGACTCCTTGGACCATACAGTCTAAGGGATTTTCTTGGCAAAAATACTATAGTGGTACCATTTCCTTCTCCAGTGGCTTAAGAAAAATGGAGGTAAATGACAGTGAGGGTCTGACTTTTGGTCCAGTGCTGCATCTACTGAGCCACCTAGCTGCCTTCTGGACAAACAGAGGTTAAGTGATTTGTCCAAGGTCACATAGCTAGTAAGTGTCTGAGGCTGGATTTGAACTCAGGTTTTCCTGACTCTGGGCTCAGTGCTCTGTCCGCCAAGCCATTTAGCTGCCCCATAAATCCATGTGCATATATGGTTACACACATATATAATCTCTGTTCCTATATTTTGTATTTACTTGTTTTAGTTCAAGTTGAGGACAGAGACTGTTTTACTTTGTCTTTTTATTCCCAGTACCTAGCACGCAGTTTGACCAACAAAAGAAAATGTTTGCTGAATGAATGAAATACTTAAAAGACAGTGGCCATGTTCTCACTAGGTGTTAAAAAACAATGAATACTCTTAACCTAGGGTGGCTGTTCTCTGAGAGTCGAAAAAATATGTGTGTATTTGTGCCTTAGATATACATTTTCTCTTCACCAGTCTTATCATCACCAGTTTTTTCAACCACTCCTGACACTGTAATTTGTGGCAATATCTTTCTTAAATTGCAGTGCTTACAAGAGAACACTGTAGTCTGCATGTCACAAGTCTGCCCAAGGTAGATCGCAGCCTGAATGGACATTATGCTCTCAAAATACAAGACTGGTCTCCCTTTCCTTCCCCTCCTCCAATTCCCAGGGCAGGGTTTGAGAAGAAGAGAAGGGAGTAAGGGACCTTGTGGAGAGAAGCTGGGATTACCTTGAGTTCTGACAAATTAGGAAATAGAATTATGCCCATGGATGGAGAAAGGTAACAACAGAATTGCCAAGAAAGTCCTCTCTGGAATATTTCTTGTCTGAATCAGGCTGATATGAGGGTTAGAGTATGAGAAGAACAGGTTGGAAGAGTTGTAAGATTAACAGAGGTCAAATAGAGCAATTACCCCCCACCCTTTTTTTTAAAGTTAAGTCTATACTTTTTTTAGGGTAAGAAGCTTGTGGTGAGGAACTTCCTTTGCCAATTCAAGTTAGCACCTTCTGGGCAGATTTTAGTCTTAGTTGCCTGGGACCCAGAGAGGTTTAAATGCCTGTAGTCATGCAGTTAGTATGTGACAAAGACAAGACTGAAGCCAGGTTTTCCTGACTATGAGGTCAACTCTCTATCCATTAGACTTCACTAGGTCTCTGTACATAGAGTGTCAAAGCAGGAAGGGCCTTTACAGAGTACCTAATAAACTTAATCGCCCCCTTTTTCCTGCTCCTCCCCCTTCTTTTCTACTTAAGGAAGAAACTGGAGTTTGGGGAAAGGGTAGTGCCCTTGGGATCACACAGCCATTCAGGGCAGCAAAATTGGATTGAAATGTCTCTTCCCAAATCCTGGAATCAAGCCCAAAGATTTTATTGCACTACTTAATGTTGATCTTAACGTGGAGTTTGGAAATTTGTGAGTTTAGATGATGATTATGCAACAAATTCATTATTAGAAATGAATATTTGTGTATCTCTTCTTAGTCCTATTAAGTATTTTTATAACTTAGTAGTGATGAAGACTCTGCACTTCTTGTCAAGTCTTTGATGTTCAAGAATGGGAGATTTACTTTTGTTTCAAAAAGACTGAGAAGTACTTAAAACATTGAATTCAGAGGAGATTTCTCCTTCCCTAGACTACTGTGTGCTGGAATGGGAGTCAGGAGGCACGGGTCGTGGTTTTGCTTCTGTGACCTTGGGCAGATCATTTAATTTCTCTAGAGCTGAGTTTGCTCCTCTATAATGGGGTTGGACTAGATTAGAGGTCTTTAAACATTTTGGAAGGTCACACACCCCTGCGGCAGTCTGTTGAAGCTTATGGATCTCTCCTCAGTTTTATGTTTATTACCTGCATTCATAATTGAAGGAAGTGCTAAATTTCACTTAGAAAACAAGATAAAAATGTAATTTTTTTCCCATCCAAGTTCACCAACCACCTGACATCTATCCAGAGACCCCTTGTTGGTCCATGGACCCTCAGTAAAAAACAAACAAACTCCAAGACTAGGTGATCCCTAAAATTCCCATGAACACTATCTATCATGTTATGATTTTATGGATTTTTCCTTTTCCTAAGGACTGAGACTAGGCACTGGAATTTTCTCTCAAGTATCGTTTGGGCTGTTTCAGATCTCTGTGGGAGATCACGTGGTTCAAACTTCTCTTTCCCTCCTCTAAGCTCCAGAGCAGGATTTGGGTAGAAGAGAGAGGAATAAGGAACCCTCTGTGGAAAGAAGCTGGAATTATTATCTCCTTGAAGTCCCACCAATTAGGCATTGTGGCATCTTTAATTGTTAGGGAGATTCTGGTCAAATGGTTAATGAGGCCTGAGGCTTGTGGCACTACACCTCAATTCCCAGTGCAAATTCAAAGACATATTGCTCTTTAGCTGATGCATCTGCTTTCTTCTTTTACAAGTATAAGGGCATTTGATCAAGGGAATTCTTGATCGACTTTATGAGTTTACACATGTAGATCTTTGTCTGAAAGCATATGAAAGGCACATCATATGTGATGTACCATATGTGCCATATGAAAGGACATAGGCATGAGCAATGTCATCTTGCTGAGAAGTCAGGGGGAACTCCTCTGATTGGTTCCCATTGACTGGAGATGCTTCCAATATGTTGGTGAATGAGAATAAGCAGGGGCAGATTCTTGTGGGAAGAACTGATTATATCTTATAAAAGTGACCTGATTGCATTTTAAAATTTTTATTTAATTTTTTCCCCCTTTCTCCTATAGAATACCAGAGTGGGACATAGAAGAATGAATTTTCAAGCTGGAGTGGGTGTGGAAGGGTGGAAGATTTTTTCCATTCCCCACCCAGAAGTAGATGATGTTGATTTGTGGTAGAATCAGATGACAGTGGAAGATGTGTGCTTATACATAGTCCCAGATGAGAATTCAAGGACATAGTCCCTGAACTCCAACCTGTTGTACAAAGGAGGGGCAATTCTGAATACCCTAGTCATTGTGATCTTGGAACCTAACCTATCCAAAGAGGGACAATTTCCTGGGCTGCCCAGCTTTAAGAGTTGCTTCCTGGGTAACCGTATGTTTGATGGTTCAATAATGGAGTTTAGGAGACACACACATATCATATCTATCTGTGAGAGAAAGAAAGAGGGAGAGAGAGAGAGAGAGAGAAAGAGAGAGAGAGAGAGAGAGAGAGAGAGAGAGAGAGAGAGGCAATCAACTTTTTTTTTTTAATCAACTTACTTTCAGAAACTATGGGGGATGAGCTGCTCTTCCAACTAGAGGGCCTAATTCTCAGTCATTTTGGAGGCAGTTTGAAGAAATTAAAGTAAATTAGAAATAGGTTGCAGGTAGGTGGACCCACTTGGAGACAGATAGAGGAGCAGTGTCTCAGTTCCTAAGACCACTGGAAATAGGTGTTTTCTGATGGTCTTAGACAACCCCGAAGGGTCATTTGAGGGGTCGTGACCCACAGGTTGAGAACCACTGCTCTAGATAAATGTCTATACCCTTTAGTATGGTATTGGTTTCCTATCAAGTTGATTGGGAAACATCAAATTAATCAAGGGTTTACTGATCAACTCTCTTGTCTATTTTATAGCATTATGTGGTCATTTTTGTATTCCAATAAGAATCATGATTTTAGGTCTTCTTGTCCTCTTTCATGGATAATTTATATGTCTTTGATTCATGGGACATATTATTCATGCTGCCATTAGACCTACTAGACTGTGTAATAATTATAAAAAAATTAGTAGATTCCATTAGCAATTACAATGTTTCTATCAAATTATGAATCAGATATCACTAATAGTTAACTAAAGCATATTTTTATTTCTGATGGCTCCTTTTGTGAAAGGTCAGCCAGCATTTAAGAGCTAAATTAACATTTGTGAAGGGCCAGTAATCTTAGAGTTGGAGAGATTTAGAAATCACTTAGTCCAATGTCTTAACTATCTAGTGCAATGATTCAACATGTCCCAAAAGCTGTGCCTTCTTACATAGCTGAAGAAATCTCTAGGGCCAGTCTTATAGAAAGTTAAAAAAAACAAAACCTTATGAGTCCATAAATTTATTAACCAACCTTGTTAGTGGTCATTATCAGCCGAACTTTAGCCAAATTATTTTGAAGAGCGTTTCAGTGAGGCAGTAATGGATTTTTGTGGTTGTTAAAAATACTTTCTAGTAGCTATATTTCTCTTACGTCTTTGGTCCATTGTATTGGGTTAATATGTAGAACTATGTTTGGCCAAGTGCTTACACTCCCGTGATCTGGAACCTTACTAGAATGAAAACCACCAGTGTGTAGAATTTGCAATAATATGCATCTTGTATTGGAGCTATATAAGACTTTAGAAGGACTATATTCTAGTGTATCCTGCCTAGAAAGAAGTTCATTGTATGGACTATAGATACCAAAATAACTAGAATATGTGAAGGACTTAATTGATTAAAAATATAAATTGATTTGAGCCTTTGCTTGGCATTTGGTGCTGATCTTTCCTCAGATTGGAACTGGGAGGGTGCCATATTCATTTTTATCCACACTTGGTTCAGCAAAATTTATGTCCATGGGATGCCAGATGATCCATTTAAAAAGCAAAAGAACTAGTTGTTTAGTATGGAAAACAGCAGGTCATAGCTATTCATATGGGTGACAAGCCTGAAAATAACCTGGACAAGTAGCAGGCCCTGAGATTAATGGGCTCGGGATAAAAAGCAAATCCCCAGTCTGGGAACCAGACTGATCAATAATTGAATAGCTAATCTGGTCAGGAGAAAATCAGAAATTCTGAGAGTCAGGAGACTTTCAAGGCAGAAAAAAAATTATTAAAAAGTCAAGGAAAACTGAGGTCAAGAATCCAGGTTAGTTAATTCAAGACAGGAGCAACAGCCAGTAACCTTATTCCTTGGGTGTCATGGTTCTTGCTTGTCATGGGTGGCCCAAGACCATATGTGGATATAGAGGATGATTACAGAGAATAAGAAGTGTGTAAAGAGG
>CM053598.1:97543283-97579627 GCA_028646575.1 Pseudocheirus occidentalis | reverse complement strand
CCACATCCCTAAGTCATGGTTGGAAGAATTAGGACCATAGGGAGATTTTTCCAGTTTTGTTTTCACAATGATAAAATCAGAGTATTTGGGAAGAGTGGTAAATTTTACCAAGTCTTTTTAGCTTTTCCTATGGACATTTGGCACTGTGTAGACACTGTTGTTGATTAATTAATTATTTGTTTATTATTCTTGAACTTCCTATAGGTTTCCTACATGGTTTCCTGTGGGTCCAGGAAAATATAGCTTACATTTCAAATACCATGTCTTCAGAAGTTATCACATCTTCAGAAAATGGAGAAATAAAAAAAATCTTCAAACCAAAATCCTTACATGTTTAATTATGATGAACTGAAGTGAAGCATAGCTATTGAGACACAATGGAAATTTTGAGCTCCCTAAGACCCACCCATGTACTAATGAATGGTTTAGTTCTTTGTGCATATGGTTAGATTCTCAACCAGTCTCCTAAATGTTGTCTTAGAAAATTCTGGTAATGAAAAAAGCACTTACTTGATCATTTGAGGAACAGTGACTTTGGAGTTTTCTTCAAATGCATTCATCATGAGACCATTGCATCTAATATTATCTACACACTAGAAACAGAGAATAAAGCATCACATATCTAACTGAATGATTAATTAAGCTCAACAAATATTTATTAAACACTTATTATGTTCAAGGCACTATGCTAGGTAATGGGGACATAAAGGGAAAAAAAAGAAGTCACCTGTCCTCAAGGACCTCACCTTTTACTGAGGGGAAACAACACACATGCAAATACATAGTAAATGCAAAGCAATTTAGACAAAGGAAGGGAGCATGCAAACCACAGAGGGGGCTAACAGGAAGAATGTTGTGCAGTAGATGGCATTGTAGGGAGTTTTGAAGTGATGGAGGAATCCTAAGAAGGAGAGGTGAAGAACAGGTACATTACAGGCCGAGGGGACATCTTGAGTATCTTGGGAGCTGGAATACTTTATACAAGGGAAAAGCAAGTTGGCCAGTTTGATTGGAATAAGGTGAAATCAGTCTGTTGAGGAAATAAGAAGCCAGGCTGAAGAGTTTTAAATGCCAGATGGAGGAGTTTGTATTTTATCTTAGAGGTGAAAGGGAGACATTAAAATCTCTTGGGCAGAGGAATGACATGATCAGACCTGCGCTTTAGGAGTATCAATTTGGTAGCTATGTGGATTGGAAAAGGACAGGATAGAATCATGGAAATCAGTTAGGAGGCTTTTGTAATATTCATGCAAGAGGTGATGAAAGTCAGAACAAGGTCTATGGCTGTGTTAGAAATAAAAGAACTGATTTGAGATATATCATGGAGATAGAATTGATAAGACTCTGCATCTGACTGAATGCAGAGGATGAGTCAGAGAGAAGAGTTGAGAATGACTCCAAATTTGCAAACTGGGGTAGTAACTAGAAGGATAGTAATATTCTTTTTTTTTTTTTTGGAGGGCAGTTGGGGTTAAGTGACTTGCCCAAGGTCACACAGCTAGGTTTTTTGTGTTAAGTGTCTGAGGCCGGATTTGAACTCAGGTCCTCCTGACTCCAGGGGCAGTGCTCTATTCACTGCGCCATCTAGCCGCCCCAGGATAGTGATATTCTTGACAGAAATAGAGAAGTTAGGAAGAGAGGTATGTTTAAGGGCAAACATAATGAATTATCTTTTGGAAATATTGCTTGAGAAATTACATCTTTTTTCCACTGGTCTTTAACTTATATTTAATATTTCCTTCAATAATAAATACCAGCAATAATAAGTATGTAGGGACCTGTATGCTTCACTATATTGCCAAAAGGATCCATGACACAGAAAAAGTTAAGAAACTCTGGATTGGTGGGAGAGGGGGAATTGGTTTGAGGATAGAAGAAAAATTTTGGAACATTGTGGGAAGTGTGAAGAGGAATCAATCAGAGAAAAGTCAAGGGAATGAAAAGATTAAAAGTATGTACACACTGGTTATTTTTAAACTGTGGAAGAGAGGGCAATGAGGAGAGATACTAGTAATATTAGAAAGAATTATGAAGATTTTAGTTATTGGAAAGGGTGAAGTTAGTTTTTTGTTTATATTAGTCACAATTCAATGAATATGGGCAAAGTGTATATGCAAATATAGGCCTTCTGACTCCATATTCTAGAGGGCCTTCTAGAGGGCACAGTGGATGCCTGGCTGGGTGGAGTTAGAATGAAATTTTGGCATGGGAGGACTGGGGGGATCACAATGAGGAATCAGGCAGAAGAAGGTGTGGAGTAGGGTTTGGATAATGGTCTATAGATGTTCAGAGTTACTGGGAGGTGAAGAATATGACTAGGTGTCAGAATGTTCATCATTGAGTGGAGGATGCCACTCCCATTCCTTTACTCTCAAAGGATAGGCCCAGCAGAAGACAGAAGGCTTTAAGTTGTTTAAGAAGGGAAGATTGTTCTTCTTTACAATAGAGACTTACTATATCCTGGTTGGGATAATGGGTTGGCAGCAGGAGGCAGAAGATGTCTTGTGCTGGTACAGATAGGAGTGATTACTTTGGGACAGATGGAAGATGCCTAGCCTGGCTTCAAGCAGGAAAAATGCTTCAGTGAGCCATACATGGAAAGCTTAGGGTACTAGCACACTTGAGGTCTTTTCACCTGAGGAGGATGGCTATGAGGCATCAGCAGGAAGTGGCAAATTACCTGCATAGATGGAAATCTCCAGGCCTGGCCCCAGCAGCCTCAAGGGACATAGGTCAGATAACTTTACTATACTTATAAAGGTATTTTTTTTTTGGTGCAGAAATAGTAATTAGCAGCCAGTAAGAGTTAATATTTCTCCAAAGGTACCCAACTTGCTACTTGGCCACCATTTATTCACTGGTAGGGTCTGGTATATTTATTTTAATCTTCTTCTATCAGAGAAAGATACATATATATATATATTTTTTTTTTCCTCACAGCAGTACTAAGACTTAGAACCCATTGGACATTAAATAACAGAATGGATTAGGCCAATATGGTCAATCACCATTGACTGGCTATCAATTTGATTTGTCTGGGTACATGACAATTGAATTGTTTGGACAGTGGTTTGAAATGATTATTAAGTTAGTCAATGTAAAAACATATTGGTTAACTTGACTTAACTCAATGTACTTGATAATTTGGGAGAGGTAACATATTGTAATGACATACTGGGTACTATTTGTATCCAGAACAGCCTTAGACTGATAAGAGATAAGTCCAGACTGAGAGCTTTTGGACCGAATGTTCCCAGGCACATGGAATTTAGAGATGGAAGGGGCCTTATGCAACATCAGAATCAACCTCTTCATTTTACCAATGAGGAAACAGGCTTAGAAAGAGTAAATGAATTGCTTAAGTGCACACAAGAATTAAGAGCCAATATGCAAATCCAGGCCTTCTGATGCCATATTCAATGCTCTTTTTTATTATACCTCATGGATAATGGGCCAGGGGAAAGAGAATGCTCAAATGAATTAGCATACATAAAACTCTTTGCAAATCTTAAAGCATTATGTTAATGCTATTATTAATAATAGTAACAATATAATATATTGTTAGTAACAATATTAGGCAGCTAAGTGATTCAGTGGATAGTGTAGAAGACCTGGAATCAGAAAGACCTAGAGAAGGTGAACTCTTGTAGGAGGAAGAGCCCAAAGTCTGGCCTGACTTGCCAGAAGACATGGATCTTGAGGGAGTTGCTTGGAAAATGTAGAACTGAGGTGAAGGGGAAATGCCTGTTTACCCATTCCATCAACACTCCAGGTTTTACTGTATTACTCCATGTAACATAGTATTATATAAGAACTATGATGAATGGGATGCTTGGCTCTCTAGATGACTGTTAGGAGATCATTAAGAACTGTGCTCTGTAGACTTTGTTTTCTAGGAGTAATGTGAATATGTTAGTGGTGTAAATGAACTCATCTGTTGGTAGAGGGAGCACAGTCAAAAGAATAGGATAAGGGATTCATCAGAGTATTAGCATTTAAAATCAATAACATAGATAAGATTAAAATAAGTCCTAGGAAGAATACTAATTTTTTTGAATCATGTTTGCATTCCTTTCCTGGAAGAAAGTTTTTTTCCTTTCATAGAGATTAATTCTCTGACCTCAGACTCCTTAGTATCTAATGATCTGAATTTAGAGGTCTAATTAAAATTACTAAGCAGGCTTGAAAGGATGAATCTATAGCCTCCTAAGGAAATAAACCTACAGGCAGAGAGTCAGGCTCAGGAGTAGGAGGTTCAATAACATTGACACCAGGTATGCTGTGTTATAAATATCTGATGTTCTTGGCTCCACTGCAAAATGGACACATAGAAATTTGGACAAACGTGCATATTTGCTCACATTTGTAAGCTCTATTTTATAATGACTGAAATGTAACTTTGACCCCTTAGTTCTCACTTGTGTATGATTGAAGAAAAGGACTAATAGCTACAATTTAGGAGTTAGATACCTAAAATCAGGGGGTAAAATGGGAAAGGTAGGTTTTAGTTACTCAGAGGATTACTGTAAAATCAATTGCTGCTGCTTATTGCTTGAATACTTGTGGGCCTGACAGTCCACAGAATTCCCAGCTAAATTTGCAGTAACTAAAACTTGAATTCAATAGTATTAAGTTTCTACTCTATGCACAGCACTGTGCTAGGTTCTGGGGACGGAAATACAAACAAAAAACCTCCTTGTCCTCAAGGAGCTTGCATTTTACATGAAGAGGGTGAATATATTGTCTATAAAGGTACATATGGGCCATATTTCATATATATGTACATATATGCATATATGTATAAATTTGTCTATATGTCTAAATATCTATATAGATGTAGATATTTAGCATTTTATAAAGGGATATTATGACCAGTGTCCCTTCTTATCTTCCTTAATCTGTCCCCAACTCCTAAGATTAGTCCCTAAAGAGGAAATTGAGAATTCATTTTAAGAAACATTTATTTGCTTAAGCAATTTCGGTATGTAAGGCATTATATAAGCACAGAATTGGCAACCACATGGATTTCTGGTCCTGAACTCTGCTTTTTCTCTGTGGGAATTTGGCTTCTTTTAAACGTGTTGTTATGCTTCTACAAGGGTGTCATCATCTATATTAACACTAACTGCATTAACTCCACCAGATGTCTGTAACACTTAATGGCAGGTAGGCAGCCAGGCAGGCAGCCAGGTACAAATTTGAATAGAAGGCTTTAATAATAGCCTCCCTTGCTTAACATAGTCATTCATTTTTTTTTTCCTTTAGCCTTTCAGGAACTTATGATCCTGCAAATAATTATTAACTCTTTATCTTTTTAAGCAAATCAAACAATGTGCTTCCTGGAACATAGTAGGGTTTTGAGTTTCTAGATTGATTTGTGATACTGATCCAAAGGGCATATGCTTTGGAGTCTTTTTTTTAACTTTTATTTTTTTTACAGTAGTGGTATAATTTGCATCAATTCATCCCCTCCTGTCTGCTCTCTCTTGAGAGCATACATTTGTTAAGGATTAGAATTACCTTCTGTGGTACTGAAGTAAGTAAAGTTAATTGACCCTTTTGTGAACCAAATCTGGCAGGGTTTTTCAGGTAGTTGTTTACACCTGTTAAATCTTGTAGGATTTAACTTCCACACTTAGTATCTTCTAGCTGTAATTGGGTGTGTCTTTGAGTCTATTTAGAAAATTTTTGATTAACAAATGATGCAATCTTTTGTTAGCAACTTTTATGTTCTAAAAGTCCTAGGTCTTCTAAATTGGACTTTAATCTGGTAAATTCTTAAGACTAAATCTAAATCTTTGTTGTTCTTCAGTAATTCAGGCATGTCCAATTCTTCTTGACCCCGTGGACAACCAACCAAAGCTCAACCAATCCAGTTCTTGGAGTTTTCTTCCAAAGATACTAGAGCGGTTTGCCATTTCCTTCTCTAGGGGCTTAAGGCAAACAGAGGTTAAGTGATTTGCTCAGGACACACAGCTTGTAAGTGTCTGGGACCTGATTGTTCCTGACTCCTGCTAAGCCACCTACCTGCCTCCAAGGCTACATCACTACTTTAGGTAATTGATGTTATGGGCTTCTTGAGTTTTGTGACAGTTTTTGTAAGCCTTTAAGTAACTTGTTCAGACTAATTTGCCTCTATTATTCTGCATTTATGTCTTCAGTTATTTTGCTTTATTATTTAATATTTCATGTAAACATAGGGGATAGGGAAGCTTATCTTGTCATCAAGATCCCCAAAGCTGGCCAATATTTCCATCTCTATCTGTCCTGTTAGACATTGTTTGCTCTTCCACTTTTTGCAATTAACTAAAGGGTAAATTGAGAAAAGTTCCCCATTATCCACCTCTAGCAAACCAAACCTTGAGCTCTTCAGAGGAAGTTTCACTTTCTTTTCAGATTTCTTCTTACCTGACTAATGTCACTTGTCCAGGCAGCTTTCTCTTGTCTGGAGGAGGCTACAAGGATGACGGTGAAAGATGGAGAGTCTTTTGGCTCCACCACAATCTTAAAGTCCAGGTGGTCTATATCTTGTCCAGAGGTTTTATCTTTAGAATTCAAAAGAGATTACACTCACAGACCAAATAGGTTTTTCCTCCTCTCTTTTCTAGAATATTTTTCAATAATATCATAGATAATATATTTTTAGATACATTAACTTAAACATTGTGCACAACACTTTAATAGCAAGTTTGACCATTTATTATTTTTCTTGAGTCATCTCTAAATTGTGGAATCATTTATTTTACAAATGGGAAAGGGGTGAATAATATCAATAAAATTAAATCTATTCAGTTCAACTGAACAAAAAATCAAGTATCTCTTCTGTGAAAGGCACTGTTAGGTGCTAGGATACATAGAGAAAAACTACCTTGTAGCTTATGTTTTATTGACGTATACAACATGTATGCAAATAAATAGAAGATATGTGCAAAGTAATACATGAAAAGCAATTTCAAAAGGGAAGGAGAGCTAACAATTGGGAGAAACCATCAAAGGACCACTATGGGGGTGGGAGAGACACCTGAATTAGGCTTTGAAGGAAGGTAGGAATTCTATGAAGCAGAGGTAAGGAAGGAATACATTCTGGGCATGGGGGTCCACCTGTGAAAAGGCATACAAGATGGGACAATGAAATGTATTCTGGTAAGGGTGAGCAAGCCAGGCTAAACATCGTGGCTTGTACATTTGTGTAAAAGTTAGCCAGAACTTTGGGATTCATTTTGTATCCATTCATTTTGTGTATGGTTCTCTTTCTGGCCTTGTCTCTCTTTCCTTCTATCTCTTTCTCTCTGTGTCTTTCTCCTTTATCTCTCCCACCTTCTCTCTGTCTCTCCTGTCTTTCACCTCTCCCCCTCTCTCTTTTTTTCTCTCCCCTCTTATCTCTTCTCCCCCTCCTCTCTCTTACCCTTCTCTTCTTTTTTTCTCTCCCCTCCCCTTCTCTTCTCTCAGTTTCTGTCTCTGTTTTCTCTTTCTCTTCTCTCCTCCGCACTCTGCCTTTCTCTCCTTCATCTCTCTCTTCTCACATCTGTCTCTGCTTCTCTATTTCACTTCCTCCCCCCCCACATTACCCTCACCCCCATCCATACACATGCATTTCCCTCTTTGGTTCATCTGCCCCTCCCTCCCCCGTCCCTAAACGCTTCTTCTGAGACCAAAGGGAAGTTTGATAGATGTCAGAATGTCTGCTTTTTTGTGGTTTTGTCTGGAATGTTGTAAAATTTCAAGCTTTTTGAAGGGATATGAAATCCACAGCATTTTTATCTTATTAAATACCAGAAACTATTATTACATTCTTGAATGCCTCGTTTCATGAGATGAAAGCATCACAAAAGGACCATGATCATTTTGTCTAGTACGTAATGGAGGCGTGAGACCTGGATTCTAGTATTGGCTCTACCACTCACTAGCTGGATGATCTTGGGTACTCATTTTTATCTCTCTAGGCTTCAGTTTCCTTATTTATGAAAGACAGAGGTTGGACCAGATTTCCTGTTAGTGTCTTTCCCTAGCATCCCCCAAAAGGGGCACTTTTCTTTGGTTTTTGTTTTTCATCTCAACCCCATGATTCCATCAGTACATGCAACTCTCAGTGTGGGAACTCTCTTCACCAATGCATATCAGTATTGTTTGGTCATTTTCCAGTCTTGTCTCTTTGTCATTTGGGGTTTTCTTGGCAAAGATACTGGAGTGGTTTGCTATTTCGTTCTCCAACTCATTTTACAGATAAGGAAACTAAGGCAAATAGTGTTAAGGGACCGTCTAGGGTCACACAGCTAGTTAAGTGTCTGAGATTGAATTTCAACTCAGTTCTTCCTGACTCCAGGCCCAAGGCTCTATCCACTATGCCCCACTAGCTACCTTTCTAGTGTAACATACCTTCTCTCAAACCATTTGAGAAGTAAAGTGACTTATTCTACATCAAATTGGCAGGAAGTTTTGAGATCATGGAGAAGCTGTGGATTGAGAGACTATGTCTTATGTAAACAGATAAATGTTATAACTGTGTCCCAGAACATAGAGAAATGATGTTCATATGTGGCGTACTCAATAGAGAACTGACCTCAAAGCCAGAAAGACCCTGGTTCAAGTACTACTCTTGATACACCCTGACTTTGTGAGCTTGGGCACAGAGCTCAGTGCTAATCTCTCAGTACTTTAGCCAACTCTCTAAATTTTAAAGGAGTGCTGATCTATTTTAGTAGAAGGAATTTCTTTACCTGAGAGTTTGCTATACCAGTGTGATCACAGGCCTAGTCTTTATCTCTATAACACAAACACTACATTCAGTAAAATCACAGAATTGTAGGATTGAGAGTTGGAAGTAGCCTCAATGGTCAAACCTATCTGAAAGTCGTCTCTATAATATTCTTGAAAAACAGTTATCCAGTCTCTTCTTGAAGACATCCAATGGCAGTGAACTCCTTACCTACCAAGGTAGCTCATTCCACTTTTGGATAGCTTTAATTGTTAGGATTTTTTTTGTTGACATCAAGCCTAAACTGATCTATTTGGGACTTCTGTCCATGGCTCCTGGTTCTATCCTCTGTGTCCAAAAGCAAATCTACAAGATGGTAATGAACTGTGTGGTAATCTGTGCTCACATATCCAGGGCAAGAATGCAATGCATGGTACCCAGGATCCTTTGGTTTTTACAAGATGTTGTTGCCTTGATTGTTGCTACTTTATTCCATTTTTTTCTAAAAGTTTAGAACATTTAGGAAAATGAAGACCCCATTTCTATGTCATAATCTTCACAAATCCCAAATGGATTCCTTTTGGTACATCCTCATTCTTCATTATAAGATGTCCAAAAAGATGCACTACTTCATATGAAGTGATAGGTACAGAAATTAGGTAATTCAAAATTCGTTTCAGGTTTATGAATCTAGAAATCTCTGTGAACACTTTGGCTATTAAAACAAATGAAAGGAAAGAGTGAACTGAAGTGGGAGTCTCTTTGGGGAAGGAGCTGCAGAAATTAAAGTGCCACTTGAACACACTAGTAATAAGACTAATGCCCTTGATGGGCATAAGATGCAGCTTTTAAGCCCTAACTCCCTTGCCTTAGCTCCACTTCTCAAGCTTCACTGTTCATTCCATTTTTGGACAGCTTTAATTGTTAGGAATTTTTTTTGGTTGACATTAAGCCTAAACTAATCTATTTGGGACTTCTGTCCATGGTTCTAACCTCTGTGTCCAAACACAAGTCTACAAGATGGTAATGAACTGTGTGATAATCTGTCCTCCCACATCCAGGGCAAGAATACAATGGATGGTACCAGGATCCTTTAGTTTTTATAAAATGTTTTGTTGCCTTGATTGTTGCTACTTTATTCCATTTTAGTAGGAGTTTTCTTACCTGGGAGTTTGCTATACCAGTGAGATCACAGGCCTAGTCTTTATCTCTATAGCACAAACACTACGTTCAGTAAAATCACAGAATTGTAGGATTGAGAGTTGGAAGTAGCCTCAATGGCCAGCCCTATAGGGAGGTGCCATATTAGCCATATTAGCTCTTCTTCCTTTTGATGGAGTGTTTAGCTAGGATTTCTCTAGAGGGGGAAGGGAGAAGAGAGGTTTCTTGGAAGGTTCTTCACTATAGCTAAGATACTTCCTCCCTGTGACTTGGGAATATGGGCACATGACCATGGTTATATGAGTTGGGTCCCCACAAATTAATTTAGGATACAGGAAGATAAATTTGGGACTCAGGTGCTATACCTTCATTACCTAATCTATAAAAAGGAGGGGAGGAGAAATAAGAATGTTTATTCTTTCTGTCCCTTCCAATTCAATTAACTTCCCAAGCATTCATCAGAAAACTATTGTGTTCTAGGCACTGGGGTACAATGAAAAAAATTAGCTCATTCCTATTACATTTTAGCTAGAATAAATAATAGTGTTAAGTCCTTTGATCCCTTTGATGACTGGTATGATAGAGAGTCTAGATCACTTTTTAAACAAATCTCTGTATGGTAAGTCAATGTGTGCAAAGGAGTCAAGATTGGAACCCAGATTCTAACTTTGCCACGTTGGGACCTTGGTCATGTCACTTTACTTCTAAAGGATTCATTTTCCACACCTGTTAAATGAGGGGATTTTGCTGGATGGTTCCTCAATAAATTCCAGCTCTAAATCTAATCTTCCATAACCAGGAAGAGGTGTGTTTTTCAATGCTTTTTGTTCTACACTCACCAAAAACCATTACTTGCTTCAAACTGAGTAGGCTCCTATCTAGGGCTATAAACCTCGGGGCTGGTCATTTTTGAAGGAAAATAAAATACTTACTTTCCTCATCTGTACTTTCTTGCTCTTCCATCAAGGTACAGTCTATGAGTGAGATCACTCCATTCTGAAAAACAGCAGCATGTAGATTAATTTAAATCTCTAGTTTCAATATGTTATTTTCTAGTTTTCAATTTTTTTGGAATATCTGGCAAAATGCCTTTTACCTCTTGTATTTGAGGTGGTATGACATAGGATATATATGATACATGATATAAAATATATAATGCAAAGTGAGGATTTTAGAGATCTGGGTTCAAGTCATGAATACATCCCCAGCTAGTTTTGTGGTATTAGAAAAATCACTTCCCTTCCTCTGAGTGCTGGTTTACTTATGTCTAAAATAAGTTGAACTACATAATCTCCCAGTTTTCTTTTAGTTATTTATCTTATGATGTTATCCTAGTGAGCTATATCTTTATAGATATACCATTTAACAGATTTAAACAAATAAAACCAATTTCTACAAGTAACTAAAATAGAAATGTGACCTACAGTGAAATCAAGTAAAGAGGACCATATAGCTCTATGACTAAATTCCCCTTTATACTTCAGAAGACTCATGTTTTCATTAATAAGTATATGCCTTGCACCTATTTAGATGGAAATACTGCCATGTTTTATCTAGTAAGCCAGTTCATGAATTTCTGTGCTTATTTTTCCCCAAATAACTACTTGATGGTCAATATTTTGGTCATGAGCCTTTCTGTGTTTAGTTTGATTCTTGGGTGACAAATATAGCTATATTCTAATTGGTGTAAATAATGACTCCCCCTGAAGTGGTCTCATAATTTTGTTTTGAATTGTACATTTGTGTTGGCTTGGAAGCAATGTTTATAGTTTATGCAGTTGTTCAAATAGTGTGAATTCAAGTATATGTGACTAGTTTAGGAGATTAATTATTTATAATAATTGGGACCAAACTGTAGACAATCTATTGCTAGTTCTGAACTTTAAGCTTTTTTTGTTTGTTTGTTTTTTTTTTTTTGTTTTAGCTTGGTAATACTTATCAGAATGTGTGCTCTGCTGGTGTAGACTTTGGAGATCCAATATTACCTCTGTGACATTTTGAGGTATCAGAGCAGAATTTTTGCAGCTAACAACTCTTTTTTAATACCAGTGGTAAAAAACCCAGAAATCAAAAACTATCACTCATGTCATAGGTTTTCCATCTTATAATAGAGAAGTATACACACATACATGTATACGTGTAAATGTGTGTGTGTACATATGGAGAAAGAGAGAGTGAGAGAGCACTATAATGAATAGCACTCTGCTCATAAAATGACAAGACCTGAGTTGAAATCCTACCTTAGACATTTACTAATTATTTACTCATTTGGAACTACGTCAAAGAGGATGGAATCCTTTCTGCAACATTCCTAGTCCAACTCCCTAAGAACCACCAAACCTACCTATCAATCATGTAACTGAACTCTTTCATGTGTTACTATTTTTTAAAGGATTATTATTATTATTATTATTTTTGGAGGGGGGATGGTAGGGCAATTGGGGTTAAGTGACTTACCCAAGGTCACATGGCCAGTTTTTTTTGTGTGTTAAGTGTCTGAGGCCAGATTTGAACTCAGGTCCTCCTGACTCCAGGGCTGGTGCTCTATTCACTGTGCCACCTAGCTGCCCCCATGTGTTATTTTCTCTAATTAAAATGTTCTTTGAGATTAGGGCCTGACTTACTTTTAAAATGGCATTCTGAGCACTTAGCACAGTCTTTGGGCCATAATAAGTACTTAACGAATCCTTTTCTATTCCATTCTCTTCTATTCCATTTATAAAATGGATATGTTGCCAGTAACATTTACTTCACAGGCATGTTGCACGGCTCAAATGGGTTAATGTATGCGAAGTGCTTTTTAAACCTTAAAGTGCCATAATGTCACTTATAATGATTATAGGTTATTATGTCTTAATTTTTGCAAGTTTTTTTAAAATTTAAGGTTTTTATTCCTACTTACTTCTAAAAAGCTTATCTTAATAAGCTATTAAGTTTAGGGAGCTGCAGATTGACTCTTATTAGGTAAAAAGCCAAGTAATAATGAGCCTTGTAATATACAGCAGAGGTTCTACTGCATTTTAAGAAATAGCCAAGAAAAATTATAGAATTATAAACTGCAAGTAGTAAGAGACCTTAGAGGTCACCTAATACAACCTTCCTCCCAATGGAGGAAACTCCTGTGTAACATCTATGGCAGTTATTTAGTAATTCAAATTCAAAAGTCAGTAAACCATGAAAGATTTCCTTGATGTGCATTTCATGCTCAGATTTGTTGAAAATGGATAATTTGATATTTGGAAATTGTTAATTTCCCTCATGCAACTAATAAGCTAATTTGTTGATAAATTAATACAAGCAGCAAAATCCCTGTAGTCAACTGCTCGAACCAACGGCTCTCTGCCATATAATGCATGATATTTCAGCCCAGTAATTTAGTGACAGTAATGAGCTGCTCCACTGAGATTCTGGCTCAATTAAGGCAACCTTCTTATCCCCAAGTGGAAGTCTTAGGAAGGGACTGGAGAATGTGTTGTGTTTAAAAATGAAATCCAATTAATCAGTTTTCTGTGCTTCTAGTAATGCTTTTGACCAAGGTGTGCCAAAGAAAATTTGTCATTTTACTGTTAGAGAACAAGAATTTTCTCTTGAGCCAAAAGATACTTCTGTGATATGACTTCACCCACAAAACTCAGGCTTGCAAAAATAGAATAAAGAACAGGTTAAATAAAATGGAGCACAGTTCTTGGGAGCAGTGTGTAGAGTCACAACACAGGCCTCCCCTGATGCCTCATACTCATTTTTGTTCTTCATTGCTGACACCTGGTCTAGTTAGACTCCTGCTCCATCCCCCATGCTTGTCTTCTACTAAATCTTCATCTTTTTCATGCTCCACTGGCTATTGAACTTATCAATCAGCCTTAAGCCAGTCAGCAAAAGCGTTGGACCAGCCAAAATCATTATTGGATGGCCTGAGGCTGATGGAAAGTTCAAACATCCATCCAGTTTCATCAGGAGAAAGAGAGAGAAGATGGATGAGGAACCAGGTGATGCAACACAGAAGGAAGAAGGGCTAGGTGACACCATTAAATCCCACATTTTCTCTGGAGCCCCATTAGAATAAAATTTCTTCAAGAGAACAGGAATTAAGCAGGTTTAGGGATCTCTTGGAGGAAAGGTATGACTAATGTGGGTTTATTCCAATATTACATCAGTGTTTGGGATTCTAAGGCATGAAGAAATACCCGAGAAGAGGGATCTATTTCTTCATAATGTTTGAAAGCTTTTGATTCTCTAGATAGATTCAGCTTCAATCACTGACTTATTCTTGGCGGCCCTGTCCTGTATGTACACAACAGTGGTTCATGACACAGCCTGTATCCTTATTTTAAAGCCACAACAATAGTCCCCAAATGATTGCTCCCGTAATATCTCTTTACTTCCCAAATAGAAGCTCAATCAGAAGGCCAGCTATTCAGGAAGATTGGAACAGGGTGGGTTGCCTGTGTGGGTGAAGCTTACGTTCAGTCCTCATTTGCTCTAACTCCTGTAATGTTAGGGCATCATTGTCATCAGGAACAGCCCTGCTTGTATTCTCTTTGGTACTGAATCCTTCCGGCTAGACAGATCCCTCACTTCCAGCTCCCACTCTCCTTAGTCTTACCTTTGTCAGGTGTAGCTTTCCACCAGAGCCTCTAGTGCAGATAATTAAGTGCTTAGAAAACAAAAAGCATTGTCTCTCCCCCTCTTTCTTTAAGGACAGTGACCCCAGGCGCCCTCTTGTGATTTTTCCTTTTTCAGACATAGGCACCTGGATGAGGGAACCTATTAAGAGAAGAGAAATGCATTGCAATTCCTTTAGCATCATCCTGCCTACTCTGAGACTATTTTTTACAGCAAACATATGGGATTAGGTTCTGAGAGAGTGGTCATGGGAAAAATAGTTCTGTCTTTGAGCACAAGAAATTCCACTCTTGTAAATACCTCCAGCAGGAAGCTGAGAATCTCCCTGTACTTCCTACAGATCTCCCCAGGAGAGTATTATATATTTAGAAGCCCTTTTTATCCCAAAGTTCTGACTATTAGAAGGGGGTTACCAGCTTCTTATCTGATTAACTCACAACCTTTAAGGAGAGTTTAGGAAGGGAACAGAATTGGGCAAGAGAGCACGAGAGGGGGCAAGTAGGCTGCACAGTGAATAGAACACTGGCCCTGGAGTTAGGAGGACCTAAACTCAAATCTAACCTCAGATACTTAACACTTACTAACCATGTGACCTTGGGCAAGTCACTTAACCCCAATTGCCCTGCCCTACCCCTTCCAAAAAGAAAAAAAAAACACAAGAGCAGAAGAACGACTGGAAAGATCACACAAAAAGAGGACCCTCTCACACAGGGAGGACCTCTAGATTTCAGGAAAGCTTGTTCTCCTGAAAGGACATTCCATGGATGCAACACCTTGCTCTGAGGCACAGGCCAACCATACACAACGGAGAAGTGTAGGTCTGACCTCGCTGTACCTGATTGCTGAGATACCCTGGCTCCGTTATTACTTCCAGGATCACATCTAAATTCCTCTGCATTTAATACTTTGTGAACCTGGTCCCTTCCTACCTTTCCAATCTTATATTTGATACCCCTTCACACACTCTGAGATTTAGCTGTGCTGGCCTTGAATCATCTCAAAAACTCCTAGGTCTGTGACTTTGTGCTTGCTGTCAGACACCCCAGGACTGGAATATTCTTTCTTCCTTATCACTGCCTCTTGGTTTGCCTGGCTTCCTTCAGGACTCAGCTCAGGTTCTGCCTTTTGCGGAAGGCTTTTCTTGGTTTACCTAGCTGCCAGTACTTCCCCCTCTCAGATTAAATTCCATCTACTATGTACCTATCTTGTGTGTACCTAGTTACTTAACGCGTCACTTCTCCCATTAGAATGTAAGCTTCTTGAGGGCAGGGACTATCTTTGCCTTTCTTTGTATCCCCTGGTGCTTAGCACAGTAGTGTCTGGTATATAATAAACACTTAATACATGCTTGTTTACTGACAGACAGAATTAACTGAGACTGCTTGCTATTCTTGGAAGCTGTCCTGTGCTTTTTTTTTGCTTTTCATCCCTTATATGTACTGTTCCCTCTGCCTAAAATGGCCTTCCCCCATCCTATCCCCCCACCCCCACCCACCAGCTTTGTTTTTCACCCGAATGAAATAATATTTATAAAAAGCACCTAACAGTGCCTGGCCCATAGTAGGCATCATATAAAATCTTATTCACTTCCCTTTTTTTTTCTTAACCATCCTTCAGGATCTAGTAGAAATGCCATCTTCTCCACAAGGTCTTCTTTAATCGCTCTAGTGCGAAGTAACCTCTCCTTTCTCTAACTCCTACAGCATTTTTGTTATATAGCACTCTTTTGGGTGCTCATCATGCTCTGCCATACATTATAGTTCTTTTGGACCGCCTGTATCTTTGTATCCCTAGTGCCTAACATGGGGACCTGCTTATATTATATACTTGATAAAATGTTTGGTGAATTGAACTGCATGCATGCTATGGGGAGGTGCGTACAATTCTGGAATCATATCTGTCTATCTATCTATTTATCTATCTATCTATCTATCTATCTATCTCTGTCTCTCTATCTATATACATACACACACGTATATATATATATATGGCAGTAAGAGAATGGTAGAAATATTTCTTAACAGGAAAACGCCAACTATATATAGCAACATAAACTTCTCTCATTCTATGCATTAATCACCAAAGAGAATTATCTTACATGAAGACAGCTCAAAGAAGTTGGACTTCAGGGTACTGGACATTTTATTCCCTTAACATTGTAGCTGAATTAGTTCTGAGGTGCAGACAGGGAGTGTGAACACTGTCCCACTCCAAGGAAGTCTGGGACATTTTTGTCAGGGACTCCTAATTCTGCTTCCCCATACTTGGCTGCTTTGGAGATCAGAGCAGAGGTCTTTGGATTTCAGGCTAATATAGATAACTGAGACTAGAGTAGTCCACTTGGGCCTCAGTGTAGATCTGGGACTGGATTGCACTTAACACTATGCTGGATATATAGTAAACACTTATTAATGTCTTTCTTTCTCTCTCTTTATTAATTTATCTATGTATCATGCAGCTATGTATCTATTATCTATTTCTCTATATACCTATATACATATATATTTATTGATCATTTATGTGTCTGTGTACCTTGTGTCTATGTATGTATTATCTATGTATCTATATCTGTGTATGTACATATGCGTGTATCATCTCTTTATATACATATATTCATATTTATGCATGCATGCATGTATCAACCATCTATCTTTGGGTAGAACCAAATTAGTGGCTAGAGATGACGAAACATTGGCAAATTCAGCTTCTGATGCTATAGAGAGTGCCTGCTGGCATGGAGCAAGCTCTTCAGGGTGGCAGGTGCTTCTCCCTGGGAAGCCCCTGCCTCGCCTACAGACAATATTCTTGAGCATGTGGCAGGGGTGCTTTCCCACCTCCACATATGCCCACCCCATCCTATCACTTCAGAACTAACCCATTGAGGGGACCAGATTCCCCAGGGAGACAAGAGCAGGCTGGCTATACTTTGGTATAGACTATTTCCTATCTGACTGAGAAAACAACTGGCAGGAAAGATATAAATGAGAAGTAGCAGCAGCGGGTGTAATAGAGGGGAGCCCCCAAGGAGATTTCTAGCCTGAGGTTGTTATAAAAAGATTGTTGTAATCTCTCAGCAAGTGCCTTAAATGACATCGATTCTTGGACCACTTGTTTCCATGTTTGTTTCCATACACAATCCCTTTGGGACATAACAACGGGTTAAAACCACTTTGGCCAGGCCACCACCTTGCTCTTTACAGGTGAAAGGCTTCTGTGTATAGCTCTGATCCTTAAACATATGACTGACATCTTCCATGTGATCTTTAGTCACCTCAGATATAGAGGAAAAGGATCTCTGTCTTTCCATTCTCTGGAGACACATCTTTGACACTGCATTCCCCTGCTTCTTCTTTTTCTCTTCCAGAGATCTTGAAGATTTGAATGGTTAGAAAAGCTTTTCTCCAGTGAGCATAAAGGGTTTGGTTATTAGGAGATACTTTCTAAGCAAATGTCAGAAGAAATGGTCTAACAGCTATTTTCTGTCTCTATTTTTCAGGATGTCTGAGATTAAAACTGTTACATGAAATTGATATCTTTTGTGTTAAAAAAAAATCAAACAAACATGAAAGCACCAATGTTTACTATAGCACACAATAGAGTAATTGAGGCCATCTGTATATAATTATGTTTACATCTGGAGAAAAGGAAACTGTGAAAATGGTGTATATATATATATATATATAGCACTGCAATTTTATGCCTTATAGCACCCCATAATGATAGAAAAACCCGAAGAGAGGTTTTGACGTATAGTGGCAAAACAAACTGGCAGTTTATGCACGTGATAGGAGCATGTCATATGTATGTGTGCTATACCTTGTCTCACAAAAGTTTGGCTGGTGTCCAGAAGAATTTCACACCCTTCTATGATCATTCTTTCAATTGCCAGATTTTTCCGAATGTTCTCAGTTTCACTCACTTCGTCGTGCATTATTCTTTAGAAACAGAAGAGAGAGCAGTTAACCAAAGGATGTCCTCATTTTCTTAGAACATGACACTATGTCTTTGACTGGATGAGAAATGCAAACAGCAATAACCAGAAATTTTGAAAGAGGCATCCTAGTGTATGGTAGAAAGAATGCAGAAGACCTGGGTTCAGATTCCAGCTCTGCCATTTAGTGGCTGTTACTTTGGGACTCAATTTCCTCATCTTTAAAATGAGTCCAAGGATGGACTAGATTATTTTTAAGACTGCTTTAAGTTCTTAAAGCTATCTATGATCCTAAAGACATCTTGGGAATAAAGAATTGTATACAATGATGGGGAGAAAAATACATAACTTTTAAGTGTATTTGTATGTGTGTGTTTTAGCAGAGTTGACATGACATTTTATGGCGGTTTATTTGGTACCAGTGGAGGGGTGCTAAGCTCATCCCCTTAGCAACAATGTCTCTTCCCTACAGGTGTTGTGATAATCTTCAAAGAGACATTTGAAACAAAGAGACCCTCTCAAAAAGAGGAAAAGACAGGAACATCAAAGGGATGTTAAGAATTAACATTGTATTGCTTTGAAAATACTATATATCCAAACAATTTTCTTATCTTAATTCTCATAGTGACCACCTAGTTCAGACTTTCATTACCTATAGTTTACTTAATCTCTTTGCTCCCACTATACAGTCTTTTTTCTTAGTCTTAAATCCTAAACCAGACTGTCAGTTGAATTGTCCAGAGTTGTTTTTAAAAATCATGTTTTTCCTTTGATTAAAAGTTTCAACTATTCATTTTTTCCTGTGGAATAAAATCTAAACTTTTGACTATTATTCTTTACCCCACTGATGAGGGGGTTGGATCAGATGATGTGTAAGGTCCATTTCAACTCTCAATCCATGATACTATGATGCTGGAAATTCTACCATGTCCTTCCCTGTGTATCCTTTTAAAGAAATGAAAATATTTTTGGAAAGGGGAATGTATCAAAGTCCCAAATAATTTTTTTGCTTTTGTCAAGACAGCTTTGTTCTAGAAAGAGATGACCAGGGCGGCAGGAGTACATCTAATATGTGAGGTGAAAAGGGGGCATTAAGAGGGGGAGAATGAAGGATTTGAAGGCAAATAGAAGTCAGAGAATGTTAAAGCTGGACAGAACTTTAGAAATCTTCTAGTACCAGCTTCTATTTCACAGATGAGGAAACTGGTGAAATGATTTGTGCAAGTGTCACCACCATTATTTCTACCACAACTTGGCCTGCCTCACAGTTTTGCATGGACCATTTCTCCTTTTCTCATTGCTAAAATCTCATTCCTTCCCCCTCAACTACTGCTCCTCCCCATCCCCACCAACAAAATCAAGAATATTGAAAGGATTCAAGTTAAAGTAGAAAAAAGACTCCAGTGTTCCCCACAGGCTAGTGGGAAAAATGCCTGATTGCTCTCAGAGGGAAGGCCTATCCTGGGATGCTATAGTCAGCTCTGTACAAGATCCTGTCAAAGGAAATGTGTGAGGAGAGATCCATTTTCAGAAGTAAAAAATCCCCCTCGACCTGGTAGACATTTGGGCTAGCTTATCTGCCAAATTTAATGGACTGTGGTGACAAATTACGGATTCAGAAGTCTAAAGGATTCCCTAAGGGGAGCCAGATAATTTGGTGCAGTCTCTTTACTGCAGAGAGACAGAGCGATTGCATCAGAAATCCTGTGGCAAGAGTCTCACTTTCAGCCCCGTTTCTTTCTGGAGCTCCTGACAAGGCAGCCGGCTCCTGAGCAGACTGATTTAGATTTCCTGGAGCTGACAGCTGCACAGCCTGGGGAGCTAGTCGCAAATGCCAGTCACAGAGACAGATGCTGCAGCTGAAAATAGGTGCATTAACACCCCTCCATTGACAGCTGCAATTTCTCCTTTGCTCCATGAGGTGGCTTCCTCCAGCTGCTTTTCACAGCTGCTAGAGGCAACAGTAAGGACAAGTAACATACTTCCAGGAGCCCCATGCTTGGATTCTAAGGGGCCCACAGAGCCTTGGGGAATGGGTGGTTTCAGGGTCCCAGAAAATCCACCCCTCCTCACAAGTCCAAGCCACCCCCAACTTCTTAATGATGCCTGAAAGTGCACATTAAGTCTTGTAAACCATTTATACTTAAGTGTAAATGAGTTTAGCACGGAATCTTTAGAACTGCAAACACCTAAGAGACCCATCAGCTCAACCCCCTTGTTTGACATATGAGGAAAATGAGGCCCAGAAGGGAGGGAGAAGGTCACACAACCAACAAATTCTTTCTTGATTATGGGTTTTGATAGGGGAAGCCATTTGACAAGGGTGGGATTTACCATACAGATGGGGAGGGTGGTTCTATGTGGGGGGGGGAGAGAAAGGAGCAGGGATTTCAAGGCTCTGAAAGATTGTGTTTTCTTTGTCATTTGGCCTTGGGCCAACTCTGTAAGGTATTGTACTATGCCTGACACAACTATCCATCCAAGGTGTCATTTTTTTGTTTATACAAAAACTGCAGCCCCTTATCTTTAGTAGCTTCCCCAAGATGAGATCTCTCATATTACAGTATCATAGGTCTCCAGTTAGAAGAGATCTCAGAGACCATCTAATCCAACCCCCTCTTATTTCAGATGAATAAACTGAGGCCTAGAGAGGTTCAACCACTTTCTCAGTCACTCAGGAAGTAAGTAATAATTGGGATTTGAACTCAGATCCCATGACTCTAAGACCAGCAGGAAAATTCTGAACTCTTGTCGCTGAATCAGGTTGAGTCAAGGAAGATGATCTTTTCAATAGATGGCTAAAAGCATATAGTTTGAGGAGGGCTTCAGTGGTCCACATGGCCATCTTAGACTGCTCTAACACATGAGGTTGGGCATGGTGACTAAGAGTGACAGATTGTTAGTCTAGGTAGACATCTTACTAATTGGAAAGAAAAATATAATATCTTAATTTATCAATTATAAATTCATTTTGGCTTATGCATGATCATATGATTAGACTAGTTTTTAAACAAACCCACCAGAATGTTTTTTTTTTTTTATAAATTTTTATTCTAGGTGTGTGAAGAACTGATGAAAGTGATTCCCTTGGGAAGTTAAACCTTTATTGCAAAGATATTGATGTTGGTTCAAAACCTTTTTTTTGTTTTTGAAAGCCTCTTTTGACAGTGCCTTGTGAGTTGGCAGCATATTTCACTGGATAGTTTTCATAGGGGCAAGTCTTGAGGGTGGCATCCTAGTATTTCTGAAATTATGACATTTCAGAGTCATGTAGTCTATTACATGCCTGTATGGAAATGCCTCCTATAATGTCCCTGACAATTGATACTCCAAACTCTGTTTGAAGACTTCCAGGGAAGGGAAACCCATTACCTCCATAGGCAGCCTTCTTTGCTTTTGGTCAGCTCTAATTATTAGGAAGCGTTGCCTTTCAGCCAACCCAAATGTGCTTCTCTGTTAACTCCTGTCCATTTATTCTAGTTCTGCTTGCTCAGGCTAAGCAGAGCACATCTAATACCTTGTCCACATGGCAAGACTTTCAAATACTCAAAGTTATGTCTTCTCTGCTGCTGGGTAAACACTCCCCAGTTCTCTGAAAGTGGTTCTAGAATGACACGATCTCCAGTTTTTCCATTATTCTGCTTGCCCTGCCCTGGATGTGCTCCAGGTTTTTATTAACATGTGGTACCCAAGAAGAAAATGTGACTCCAATTCTACAACATCATCATTTTTTGAGGGTAGATTTGCTTTTTGCTAATAGCCAAAAGTTGTTTTGTACTGCATCTGGTGAATGATTTAAGTCAGATTTGTCAAACACGCGTCCTCGGGCCAGCCAGCATGACTCCCCAGTGTGGCCCCAAACACATTAAAATGCAATTGGATAACTTTTAACAAAATAGATAGAGATATAATAAAACATAGATAATATTAACATTTAGGAACTAAATCAATATTCAGGCTTTAGGCTTACCCATGGGTTAGTGTCCCCTATTTCTATTTGAATTTGAAGCCACTGATATAGGTGATAAAGTTGGGAAATGTCATTTTGAATCAATAATTATGGCAGAGTGGTGTGATGGTTAGAGAACTGAACTCACAGATTCCTATCCCTGTTGATGGGTAAACTATAGGATAATTATATTCCTGGCAGTGGAAAGAACCTGGGATACTTAGGACCTGGATTCTGATCCCAGTTTTGCTGTTAACTTGCAAACAGACTTGCCATTAATTTGTAGATCTTGAACAAGGCACTATATAGGATCTAGAGTTGGGAAGAACATAAGAAGTCATCTTGTGTACAATTCCATCATTTTATAGCTGAGAAGACTTTGGCCCACAGAAGTGAAATGACCTGCCCAAGGTTACAGAAATAGCCCATAGCACAGTCATAATTTGAACTGTGGTCCTTTGAACCCAAGTTCGTCGTTCTTTCTATGAGGTCATACTGTACTTCATTTCTGTGGACCTCAATGTCCTCATCTGTAAAATGAGGTTAGATTACATAATCTTTTCTTTTTTTTTTTTTTTTGGAGGGGGGAAGGCTGGGGAATTGGGGTGAAGTGGCTTGCCCAAGGTCACATGGCTGGCAAGTGTGTCAAGTGTCTGAGGCCAGATTTGAACTCAGGTCCTTCTGACTCCAGGGCCAGTGCTCTATTCACTCTATTCACACCACCTAGCCACCCCTAGATTACATAATCTCAAAGCTCCCATCTCAAATTCCTTCCTAATACAATTCTGGTTTTTTTTTTCCTCATATGCTGTCAAAAGCAGCTCTTTGGACATTTCCCAAATAAGAGTTTTGGAAATGGGTAAAATAACAGCAGCATTATTGGAATGAGTGTCTGGACTCCCAAGGAAACAATTTTGGAGGACAACATTTATTCGCGTGTGCAAGATGTTCAAATTGAAGAAACAAAGGTCAAGAGAAATGATCTGCCCTACTCTACCAGTGATAGAATATGTTAGTGCAGAGAGTAATTTTGCTTATCAGTATGTGTAATTGTGTTCAACATAATGGAAGGAGTGTGGCATGACTTGTTAGATCTAGAGTTAGGAGGCCCTAGTTAAAATTTTACGTTATCCACTTCATAGTTGACTATGAGGTGAAGTACTAACTTCCCCAACCTGACCTTCCTTATCTGTAAAGTACTGGCAACAATATACTGTTTAGCTTACAGAGTTGTAAAAAGAGAGCTCTGCAAACTCTAAAGAATGATATAAATGCAATTTATTACTATTCCCTGGAAAATTCTTTGGCTTGCATAACAAAGTAATGCATGCCCGTCCTATTCTCTCCATGCTAAAAAGGAAGATAAATGGTAATTTGGAGACAATACCCTAAGTAGAAGTCTGTTTTCTCCTTTCTTGTAATAGCTATCATTTCATCCCCTCTTTTCACTGCTCAATTTGATTCCAAGCTCTTTCAATAAACATCTCAATTCTATGTGCATTCCTCACACCTAGTCTCAAGTGGCAGCATAAACCTGACTCTGTATTATCTGTACAAAACTCAGAAGAGCAGCTAGGTGGCATGGTAAATAGAGAGCAGAGCCTGGAGTCAGCATGTCTCTCATCTTTTTGAGTTCAAATCCAGCTTCAGACGCTTACTAGTCATGTGACCCTGGACAAGGCATTTAGCCCTGTTTACCTGTTTCCTCATCTGCAGAGTGAGTTGGAGAAGGAACTAGCAAACTACTCCAGTATCTTTGTGAAGAAAACCCCAAATCGATTCATGAAGAGTCAGACATGACTGAAACAACTAACAACGACATGTAACTCAAACCTACCTTCTTGCCTATCAGACCATGTTCAAGCACCAAATTAAGAGAGACTCAAAAGATGGGTTACAAGCTATCAGCTATTTTGGCCATAGCCCCATCCCAAAGACCCAAGATTGTCTTTTGTGATATAGAGGAGTTGTCTTCTACAGTGGAGGAAGAAGGTGCCCATGTGGATGAAATCACAGCTCTTTCAAAGGTTTGAAGAAATAACAATAAAAGCAACAATTTGTGTAGCTCTTTGTTTTTTCTCACTTAGCTAATGTCTCCTTATGCCCTATTATTGAGGAGTGAGGAATGGACATAATAGTTATTCCTACCTCCCTCTGACAATAATATAGGAAATTAACATAGCTATGGGCTGGCAATCAGGAGACCTGTTTACTATTCTAGACTTTATCACTAGCCAGCTAACCAGTCTAGTTGTGACTTTGGGTTAGCTAATTTTACTCCCTGGGTCTCAATTTTCTCATCTTTGAAATAATTGAGTTGGGTGAGATCACCACTAAGGTTCCTCCCAGTTCTAACATTCTGACTTTATGCTTCTAGGTAGTGATGTACCAAGGTCATAAAGTTGAATAATGGAAGAACTGTGGCTTCATCAAAGAACTGCACTCAGGGGGCCAAGGTTGACAATTTGATTCTTGGTTGAACCAATTCACTTGTCTCTGTTTAAAGTCCACAGGCTGTTACCCTAGACCCATTCAGCCATCCTATAAGTGCAAATTACTTACTTAAAATGAGTCAGGGTGAGAGAGTGGAGATAGGAGTTCTGGGATCTAATGGTAATTTTACTATTGCTGAAGGAATTTTGTCACACCAGAAGGATGGTGATTCTCATGGGCACTGGCATTATTAGAAAACTAAGAAGTATGAATTTTTTACTATCTCTCTATGTAGGAGAAGGATATTTTGTCCCTGGGGGAGAGTACTCCATAATGGAGCAGGGACAATTCTTAAGGTTCTGTAAGACTAGATGATGAAATTTTCTTCTCAACTATCTAGCTCTCTGGCTCCAATTCAACATTCACCAAGCAACCTTCTATTCCTGATTCAGTTTCCCATGTGCTTTAATTTAATTAAGGGTGTACCCTTGATAGCAGTCACAAGTATCAGAAAGAAATTTTTCCCTCACACATCATCATAGCACACCCTGTTGTGTACTCTTTTATTGTTGGTCAGTTGTTTTTCAGTTGTTTCTGATTTTTTATGACTTCATTTGGGGTTTTCTTGGCAAAGATAATGGAGTGGTTTGCCATTTCCTTTTCCAGCTTCTTTTACAGATGAGGAAATTGAAGTCAACAGGGTTAAGTGACTCGCCCAGGGTAACACAGCTAGTAATTGTCTGAGAATAGATTTGAACTCAGGAGGAGTCTTCTTGACTCCAGGTCCAGTACTCTATCCACTGCACTACCTAGCTGCCCTGTTACACACTCTTATTTCTAGCCAAACTGACATATTTTCTCCCCCTTCCCCATATGATATTTCATCTCCTACCTCTTGGCCTTTATATCTTCTGTTCTCCTTAACTAAAATATTTCCCCTCCTCACCTCCAATTTGGAGAATCCTTAGCTCCCTTCAAAATTAATCTGATGTGCCAACTCCTACAGGAGATATTTCCTGATCACTCCAATTGTTAGCACTCTCCATAATCATTCCAAATCAGAATGACCTTGTATTTATTTGCTGATTTTTATTTACTGGTCCCTGGTGTTGTCCCTCAATACAACATAAGTTCTCTGAGAGTAGGGACTGTTTTAATTTTTGTTTTTGTCTCTACATACCCTTTACTTTGCACTATGACTCCTCGTATACACTAGGTGCCTAATATATGTTTATTGAACTGAATGGAATCCACCATTAGTATTTAATTAATTGGAACCGTTTTATAAATGATTCTGGTCAGTTTTGGCAAATTGTCAGAAATGATTTTCTGAACGTGTAAGCTGGACTATAGCAATTCCAGTTGGTTGCTCAGTTTTTTCTGTATGTAGAATGTAAGGTTATATACCCTGAAGGCATTCAGTAAATATTGATTGACTCACAGAATCAGCATCCTCTAGACAAGAGATTCTTATTTATTTTGGAGGGGGGAAGGTAGGGCAATTGGGGTTAAGTGACTTGTCCAAGGTCACATGGCTAGTAAGTGTTAAGTGTCTGAGGCTGGATTTAAACTCAGGTCCTCCTGACTCCAGGGTGGGTGCCCTATTCACTGTGCCACCTAGCCATCTCATTAGACAAGAGATTCTTAATCTGTGTGTGTGTGTGTGTGTGTGTGTGTGTGTGTCCTGGACCCTTTTGGCAGCCTGGTGAAGCCTATACTTTAACAGAATGTCTTTTAAATACATAAAATAAAATACATAGGATGATAAAGGAAAAGTAACACAGTTGCTAAAATGTTAAAACAAATAAGTTCATGGACTCAGATTAAGAACCCTTGCCTACTATTCTTTGGGAAGATGGTAAGATAAGAGCAGAGACTTCTTACCTGGACAATTCCTCTAGTTTTGATTTTGCATAATCCAAACTGTTGCGCTCCACATGCTCATGGGGCGTGTGTGCCAGGAGTTCATGTAAGGTCAAAATATACCTGGGTATCTACAGAGAATAGACAGTCAAAGAAGGGCAGATTGGTCACAGGGAAATCACAGACATGTTAACTGAGGCTCTGAAAGGTTTTGGAGGGAGAGTCATAGGGAGTAACCATAGAATCAAATACTCTTTAGAGCCAGAAGGGGCACTGGAGGACACTGGGCACAACTTCCTACCAATTGCAGCAATCTCCTCTACAGGATCCCTGAGAGGCAGTTGTCTATCTTGGATACTTCAAATGATGGGGCAGTTCACTCTCTAGCAAGTCAGATTGTCTCATTGTTACACGGTTCTAACTTTTAGAAGGAAATTGGTACCAGGTTTTCTCCCAAGAGCAATCCTGTGTTTGGGACTGTGTTTTAAAACCAAAATAAAATGTTACCAAGAGAAGGGACTGGAAAACATAGACTTTTATCACCAGTCCCCAGTTTACAAATGGTTTGTGTTACTCAAGTTGTTTTCTTTATTTGGAACTCAGGGAGCATTTGCCCACAGAAATAATGTTATCATTTATGTAAATATTATACTTTTGTAATGAAAATGAACAGAAAACAATTCTGGTAATTAAAGCAGGAAAATGATAGAAACTGAATAGGACATGAAGAAAAACATATTTAAACAGGAGAAGAGGAGTAGGTAGACCAAAACCTTTTTAGAGTCTTGAGAGCAATGGTTTTCAAAATTATTTTTGTTCATGGCATAGTATTCTCTGCTTGGAGAAATCACAGCATGCTGAATGTTTCATGTGGCAATTCTCTGAAGAGTTGGGAGATTTGTGGCATTTCTATTCAATAAGTGCAGCTGTTTTTGCTGAGTTGTTTGCCAGTTTAAGGTCTGTATTTTGTTTTAAGATTAGTGCAGACATATAACAGGCAATTTTTTATTGTTTTGTGAATACTATAACTGTACAATGTATGCTGAGTAAGTAAAATTTTTATTAAGCAAAATTTATTGCTGGTTAAGTAAAATTGATTTTAAACACAATGATAATTTAAAAAATCTGAAATAACAGAAGATTCAAAATTTTGCAGCACATTCATGGCATATTAAAATACTGAAGCATATTCTTTGAGAAGCATTGGTCTACAGCAAGCTTCTAAGTGCTTTTGGTGGTTTTTAGAAGTTCTTGGCATTTGCTTGGCACGAGGTCTAATGTGACTTGAAAGTGTATGGATTTAGCTTTGAGAGCGAGGGAAGAGAAGGGGAGAGGAGAGAGAGGGAGAGACAAAGAACATGAGAGAAAGGGAGAGGGTAAGATGGGGGAGAGAGAGGGGAAAAAGACAGAGAGAGAGACAGAGAGACAGAGAGAGAGACAGACAGAGAGAGACAGAGAGAAAGACAGGGAGAGAGAGACAGGGAGAGGAAGAAGGAGAGAGAGAAGGAGAGAGAGAGAGGGAGAGGGAGAGGGAGAGAGAGACGGACAGGGAGAGGGAGACAGAAAAACAAAGAGAATAGACATGCAAAAGAGAAAGAGCCATCAGGTGGCGCAATTGCAGCAAGACCACCTGGTCACTATTTGTGGTGAATTTGGGTAAAATCAGCCTCAGGATGGGTAACTAGAGCAGGGGTAGCATGCAGCTAGCTGTCTGTATGCATGCTTCAAGTGCAGGTCTGGTGTTCATAACTCAGGGAGTCCCTATTGTACTATAATTAGATTTATTAATATTTAATTTGTTACTGATCCCTTCCCCATAAACATTTATTCGTTTAGCACCCTTTAAATTCTGGGCACAAGGGATACAAATATAAATCAGCCCTATATTACAAAAGGATGAGCTCTCTATTGAATTTTTTTTTTCCTCTTTAAGGACAATCCCTTATTATGCATTCTAAAAGACCACATTACCTGAAACATAGGATAAGTGAGGAAGGTCTCCAGAGTTCTCTCTTCACAGTCTGGCTTTGCCTCATAATGCTTCAGGAGTTTGTCAAAATCTCTGTTCTGTTTGCAGTGAGCTAGGATCTGCAAGCTATATTGATGGTTTCTCACAAACTCCTGGTAGATATTCAGCATAGGCAGCAGTATGTCAAATAGGTCAGCTGGAAGAAATAGGCAGAATAAAACTCAGGATTTGATTCACTTGCTCTCTTTTCTGTTCTGAGTATTTATCCGTTTTTGATTCTGCCAAGATTACCCATTTATTTTGTATTAGGGCTTCTTACAGAACTAAACTTGGAATATTAGCTCTGAAACCATCATTCTCTCCATGACCAAATAAATGATATCTTCCTTCAGAATCTCCAAATTAAAAGAATGTTATAATCATAGTATTTCAAAGTAGGAAGGAACCTTGTTCATTAGCTAGTAGAGTGAATCTCAATGTGTGGTTCAGGGACTATTGGGGAGTCCCTGAGGTTCTTTCGGGGGGGCCTGTGAGATCAGAACCATTTTCATAAAAATGCCAAAATATTTTAATTTCTAATATGGTAAATATCAATAGATATAAACTGTACAAGCAAAAGCTTTTGGGGTTCTCAGTCATTTTCTAAGAGCATCAAAAGGTCTAAGACTAAAAAATTTGAGACATGCCAATCTAGTGCAATCTTCTTATTTTACAGATGAGGAAATGAAGGCCCAGAATGATGAAATGATTTGACCATGATCATTCAGATAGTTGGTAGAAGGGCCAGGACTAGGACTCAGGTTTCTTACTTCAAGCCAAGGGCTCCTTCTACTGTACCATGCTGACTCTTAGGGGATTTCACAGTCCTATCCACCTATGCCTCAGTTTATACATTTTGTAAAGCTTTCATATAGACAATCAAGTTAAATGTCCCTTGGCCCACTTCACTTAGGTATCCACCCACATTAAACAAATTAATTAATTAATTAATTAAATTTATGGAATAAAATGAGCATATCCATAACATAATATGATAAAAAAGGGATATGAAACTGCCAATTTACTCTGTACAACTTGCTATTCCTTTTGAATATACAACAAAGTTATGTAAATTTCTTTATTCCACTCACCCTACCTCAGAGATGGCTACCATTAAACAAAAATATTCTATGCATACTTCCATTTATCAGTTCTTTCTCTGGATTCAGACAGCATTTGTGTTGTTGGTTTTTCCCTCCTGATACATATGCCCCAATCTCTCTTGGAAGCAACTTCTTTTATTCTGACTGCACTTCAAATCCTACCTATCTCCTCTCCCCCAAGACTATCTGAGGCGATCTGATCCCATACTGCGGTCTCTCAGAATCACAGAATTGAAGAGTCAGGAGGGACCTTGGGTACCATTGCATCAAACCCATCTCCAACAGGAATCTGTGCTCCCCACACCTCACAGTTGGGCCATCCTGCTTCTGTATGAAGGTCAACAAGGAGGAGGATCCCACCTACTCTCAAGGTAGCCCATCCCATCATTGAATAGCTCTAATCGTTAGGAAGATTTTCCTGACATCAGTCCTCAACTCTCTCCTTTTACACCTTTTACTCATTGCTCTTCGTTCTGCCTTCTGGGTCCAAGCAGATCAAGTCTAATCATTCTTCCTCATGAACCCTCCCTCCCCTTCACATAACTGAAGACAGCTCCCATATGTCTCTGGATCTTCTCTTCTCCAGGCCCCAAATGCTCATTTCTTTTTATCAATTCTCATATGGCATGGACTCAAGGCCCTTGGCCATCCTGGCTGCCCTCCTCTGAAAGTTCTACAGCTCATCACTATCCTTAATCTATGGTTCCCAGAATATAAAACTTACTCCAATGAAATACGATGGGGCAGAATACAGAGATTGTCACCTGGAACCTATCTCTTCCAATGTAGCCCAAAACTGCATTAGCTTTTCTGGCTACCGCATCACATTATTGATACTTATTGAGCTTGCAGTCCACTAAAACCCCCAGATCTTCTTCAGACCTTCAAACAAGTTTAACCATGACAAACATATTTAACCACGCCTTGTTCCTACTTACTCACCTCACCCATTTGTAGCTTTAGTATATCTGGAATGCCACACACTCGGCCACTCTAGGATTCTTATGAAGATGTAAATCTCTGCCTACAATTTTTGTTTAGTTGTTTTCCCCCCTAAAAGTTTTGTTGGGTTGGGGGAGGGTGGGGAGGAAGTTTTGTTCTGGCATGAGTTTGAAGCTGCAACTTGAAGCTCAGAAAAAGAAGGCAACAGCTGGCTGAAGTTGTGGGTTGCCAGGGACAACTTCAACTTTGTAAAGAAGTGCTATTGTATGTAATATTTAAGCAACATCTGGCTAGCACCTAGCCTTTAGCTCTTCAGGAGAAGTTCTTTCTTTTTTTAGAAAGAAAATTACCCTTTTTTTGGGGGGGGGAAGAGATCTCTTTTCCAAGCTTAAAGATGTTTTATGTTTTTCCTTGTGGGTGGGAAGGAGGAAAAAGAGAGTTATTGCCTGACACAACAAGGTAATATCATAGGTTTAGAGCTGGCAGGAACCTTAGAGGCCAGCTGGTCCCACCCCCCCCCCCTCATTTTAATGGTTAGGAAGTGAAGACCTAGACAGGTTAAATGACTTGTCTAATAACCAAATCACAGGATTTGAACTCAATTCCTCTGACTCCAAAGCTAATGCTCTTTCCCCTGCGTTGTTTTTTTGCAGTCATATCCAAATCTTCATGGCCCCATTTGTGGTTTTCTTGGCAAAGATACTGGGGTAGTTTCCCATTTCCTTCTCCATCTCATTTCACAGATGAGGAAACTGAGGCAAGCAGGGTTAAGTGACTTGCTCAGTGACTTATGTGGGTCACACAGCTAGTAAGTATCTGAGGCTGGATTTGAACTCAGGTCTTCCTGACTCCCGGCCCAGCACTCTACCACTCCATAGCTTTCTCTTATACCAGATACCTTTCTACTTCTCCTGTCCCTTCTAATTGGGGAAGTTTCTCCTTCATGGAAGTTGTGAGAGGGAAAGACCGAAAAGTTAAATAGCTAAAATGTTAAGAAAATACAAGTTGAATAAGAGGGTCCAAAGCAGTTAGAAATTTTCTTAGGAATATATAATCAATACCTTTGAGAAGATACAGAGAAATCTGGTACTAAGATGGTGCCTCCTTCCCCACCCAATAGCGCAAATGTGGTTTATTAATTGTATGGCAGTGGCATGGCTTAATGATATGTTCTCTTCCTAAAAATGGTGGCAGCATGTTAACAAAATGAATTGAAAAGATTGCCGTGACTGTTGGCAGTACCTGCCTTTGTCCCTAGATTCTGCATAATCAGTTTTTGAGGATATGAGACTTCTTAGATGTTTGCTCCCTTGTGAGTGAGCTCACTCACTGTTAGATGGCCTTTTCCCCTTCTCTAACAATTATGGACTTTGATTCATGTCTAGCTGTTTTGGCTGCATGTACTGATAAGTCTTTGCCTCTTTGGGGATGTCAAAAAGGCTCCAGATTACTGAACCAGCACATCCCTGTAGAGGGGAAAAGTATAATTTAGTGGAAGGAAGAATATTGGGTTGAGTCAGTAGAACTGGGTTTCACAGTCCCAATTCTAGTATTTGCTTACTACCTGCATGACCTTAAAGGTGGCTTTACCAAAATAAGTGTGGTAGTGGTGGAGTGAGGTGGGCTGGATACTCTCTGAAATTTCTTCTGGTTCTGGGATTCTGTTGAGTCTTTGATTTATCTGCTTGTGAATTTCACATCAGTTCTTTACTCCACACGACCAGCAGAGGGGTATATGCACACTGTGGCCACTCATCCACTTGTTCCCTGACTATTTTGGAATTTTCTTTTCATTTTAAAGAAACACCAAATATTTAACTGTAAAAGTGCTTAGGTTTGAAGTAGCTTTTGTATATATAAAAAAAGTTTAATCACTTCAAACTAGTCTTTGAATTAAGAATAACAATAAAGCCTCCCAAATCTCACTGGGGTAATTTGCCTGGTATTAAAAACTAACTCATCTCAGCCATGAGTCCAGACGACATTATCCGAACATTTACTAGAGGGAATTTTACTTGGTGGTGTGTGTAATCATGTGAGGTTAAAGCCAGTCTGGGCTGCAAAGACAGGACAATAGGTCTTCTGAAATATAGCCTTTAATGAAGGATGCCGTTAAATTAGCCAAATGTCTAATTTCCAAGTGTTCATCATTACTCACCGAGCACTAATGTTGGCCAGCTGGATATCCGGGCTTTGAGGCCTTGGTAAAAAATCTGATGCAAAAACATGATTGTTTCACTGAAAAATAAAGCACATAGTTAAGGTGGTTACCTGAAAGCAGAGCAAAGTAAAAACATATTTTCTGTTCCTCGATGTGATCCCTGGAGCACAGGAAAAACAAAAAAACAATTCTCCCTGTCTTTCAGGGGAATCTCTAGGGGGAAGCTAGCTAGGGAAGGGCTCTTTCTGATAGTGATTTTATTTTTCCTGGGAAGGAGAGGTAGAGCAGCAAACATGTCCTGTGATCATCCTCATGTCAAAAACAACTTATTTCTTTTTTCCTAAACTCCTCTAGTGGAACAGATATTTTCATTTTCAGTTACCCAAAATGCTTGGTACCACAGTGTTCATTGCTGGATGTTCAGAAATCTCTGAACTTTAGAACATGTTCACCAGATGCCCCTATTTGCACTACCCCCCTCTTTCTTGGCAACCCCCCTCCTTGTACACCCACTCTTTTCTTCCATGCCCCATGCATTATCAGCTGGTAGCAAGAACATTAACCTCTCCTTCTATACATGAACCTAGTGTGCCTTCCCTAAACACAAGCTGCTTTGTAAAGGTAACAGAAAGGAATTAGAAGGGGGCAGCAGAAGTTACTGCCCTGTGTGGGATGACTGCTGCCTTAATTTCTTTATATCTGAGCCTGTGTTAATTGATATGAATGATTTCTGCATGCTCAGAACCAATATTTACTTAATCATTTATAAAAATGGAAAAGAAATTAGAACAACTTGCAACATTTGAAGGCTTACAAAGCACCCTCACCACAATAACCCTGAGATGTGTAGGACAAGTATTTTTAATACCCATTTTACAGATGCCAAAACTGAAGCTCAGTGAGATTGATGACCTGGTTGGTTCAAACAGCTGAATGGTGTCAGGACAGGGATTGAAACTCAACTTGGTAGATGGCAAGAGATTGTTGGGGCTGAGAGAGGAAGAGAAGCGCAGTCTTAGCTGTTCATATGGTCATCTATTCATATAAATGTGAATCAGTATTACTGATACTTATTGATATTAATTATTAATATTGCTGAAAGTCATTATTGATGTTAATTATTTACATTGTTGAGAGGTAGTAGGGCATAGTGGATAGAGAGGGAGTTTTGGAATTAGGAAGGATTTTAATTCCTGCCTATGACACAAAATGAGTTGACCAGTACTGGGTAAATGACAACCTTTCAGTTTCTCCGGCACTCTCTAAGATGATGTTATACATAAGCTGCTTATTTATATTGGTGGAGAGACTTTTCGTACCAGAATTTTCCTCACACTAACAAAATCACAGTTTCAGATGAAAAACACTGAAATATACTGTTATTAAGATAATAGTTCATATTTTTTTATAATTACATAATAGAGATAATACATAAACTGCCTTATCACAGAGTCAATCAATCCCTAAGCATTAAGTACTAAACTTTAAACTGTTTATTTTTATATAGGTATCACCTATTAATAATGTTACATTTTATTTGGACTTAGCCACCATGGCTCAACTGCCTTCTGACTCTGTGCCTAGAGGCTTCTTCTCCCATTGGTGAGTTCTTCTCAGAATCTCCATTTTAGAGAAGAGCCCTATACCAAGCTGCCCCTAACACCCCAGACTTAACCATCATACCTCAGCTGCTTCCTGACTCTGTTCCTGTAGACCCCTTCCCCTATTGGTGAGTTTTTCCTGGAACCTCCATTTTGGGGAAGAGTCCTAGACTAGTCTTTTTTGATTATTCAAACTTAGCCAAGAAACCTCTACAAAGACCAACGTCCCTCCCCCAAATTTTAGCTCCCTTTTTATGTGTTGTGTTCTCTCAATAGAATGTAAGCTTCTAGAGGGCAGGGACTGTCTTTATTTTTCTATTTGATTTTCCTTGGCTTAACACAGTGCATGGCCCTTAGTAAATGCTTTTTGCTTGATTGCCTGATAGGATTGCCTATCTTTCTGATAGGATCATAGATACAGAGCTCAAGAGACCTTATATATCATCTAGCTTCCTCATTTTACAGATGAGGAAGCTGAGGTCAAGAGAGGTTAAATAACTTGCCTAAGGTTACACAGCTGAGAGAGGGAGAGAAGTTTCTGAGAGAAGTCTAATTTTCTTCAACATGATTCGAACCCAGATCTTTCCGATTCTAAGCCCAGTACTTTATCCACTATTGGCTCTTAATGTTATTTTGAATACTAATTCACATCTATAGCTTAATAATATTTATACTATTCTTGGCAAATTACAACACATTTTCTTTATAACAATCCTGTGAACTAGATAATATGTGTTTGCATCACTGATGATGTCTTAACCTGCATGTGAATTGGATTTAAGTGAGACAGAGTTGCATAAAGTCCTTAGCCTCACTCTCTCCTCCAGTCATCAGAGTCTAGTGGCAAGAAAAAAGTCAGGACCGCTGGCAATAACCCAGGATACACAGATGTTAAAACTGAGCCTCAGATTTTTTTTTCAAGGCCACAGTTAGAAAGGGACAGAATCAAGGACTTGAACCTAGGTCTGTCGATTCCAAGGCTAGTGCCGTTTAACTCTTATAGGTACTGGGAAGGAGGAATGCTGGCAGCGAGGTGATCTGCTTCTTTGATACTTAGGGCAAAAGGAAACAAAAATTCAAATTGTTCTTCTGTTTATAGCTAGGAAAAGAAACAATTTGTTATTCAATTCTTTTGCTTGGCCTTCGCCTGTGGACCATCTTAGCAATTTGTTTTTCATAAGACTTGTCAGCCTACTTAATTCTGAATGCCCATATGACTACTGTGGCTTGTGTCAGGGTACTAGTAATTAGCTAACACATTTGTACTTAATAGCATGCTGTTATTTTTATTAAAAGCTATAGGCCTCTGGGGCTTTAAATTCACCCTTGTTACAGAAAGGACTAGAAGACAAGAAATACTCTTTTGCATCCTCTGCTGAGAGCAGGTGGTTGTCTATTACTGCTTTTTGCTGTTGACCTTAGAGACATCATCAGAGTCTCTAGTTCCCCTCTTTAATAATGATCATTTGTAGGGAGGAGGTTGCATTTCTTCTCCAAGGATCACTAGAGCTCGCTCCATATGAGTTTACTTTGAGAAGTTATTGTTGGTCACATTATTAGTGATCACATTTTATAGTATTTCAATACTAGATGGGACCGGGACCTTCGTGAGAGGCCCATTAGTCCACATCACTGCATTCCACAGATGAGCTAGGGAGCCTAGAGAAATGATGTGACTTGCATAAGCTCACAGAATTAGTGTCAGAACTGTGAATTAATCACTAAGGGAAACAGAGAGAATTCTTTCTGTAATATGGTACCATTGACCACTTCCTTCTTGAAGCTTTTTTCTCCCAGATCTGACTCTTGTTTTCCTTCCATTGTCTCTCTTTTATTTACATAGCATTTCTCCTTTTGAAACACATTTAATTCCA
>CM053598.1:97502067-97542783 GCA_028646575.1 Pseudocheirus occidentalis | reverse complement strand
AAAAGGAGGAATTAATATACTTAAAAAAAATATGAACATTTCTAAAGTTGCCAGATTTAGGGGATTTAAAATAACTTTTATTTGTGGTAAAATACATTTAGAAAAAAAAAGGTTAGGAGCCTATGACTGTGAGCCTATCACTCATCTCTGGAACTCAATGTTCTCATCCGTAAAATGGGAGTTGGATTAGATCAATGATGTCAAACTCAGCTAGAAATGGTAATCACTAACCTGTACACAAGGAAGCCTGATGGCTGCATATTGACTTAGAAAATCACCTATTAATTACATTCATAGACCATTTTAATTTTATTCATTTTGTTCAATATTTCCCAATTACATTTTAATCTTAGTTCTTACAGCCCTCAGGAATGTTCTGGGCTATATATTTGACACCTCTGGATTATGTGGTCTCTAAGGTTCCTTTTGGGGCTAAATATTACATTGCTATGAACTTATGAAACTGGAGACAGTTGTAATTTTCACAAGATTAAAGCTTCCTGAAGGTTTTACTCTGATAGCACATTGTGGCTTGGAAGTTACCCCAATTCTCAAAGGAGATGCCAGTGGGATACAAACTCTTGCAGGTTCTGCTATCTCAAAAGACACTGCCATTATACGTTAGAGGTAAAGACTTGAACCTGGGTCATACTGACTCAAAGACTGACTCTGTCTTCTACGCTATGCTAGACAACCATACTTTTTAAAATTAAAATCATGAAATGGAATTTTTTTCCACTAGTGAATTTAAATTAATTTAAATAAAATCAGAGAAGTGAGTTGTAGAGTTGGATGGAACTTTTGGAGTTTTCTTGTTTAATTTTCTACTACATGTAGCAACCACTTCCAGTTACATGTAAAGATAATTTTTAACATTCATTTAAAAATTTTCGGGGCGGCTAGGTGGCGCAGAGAATAGAGCACCGGCCCTGGAGTCAGGAGGACCCAAGTTCAAATCTGGCCTCAGACACTTGACACAAAATCTAGCCATGTGACTTTGGGCAAATCACTTAACCCCAATTGCCCTCCAAAAGGCAAAAATAAAAAAAAAATTTGAGCTTCAGGTTATTTTCTTCTCTTCCTCATTACCCCATCCCTTATTTGAAATAGGTTATGTATGTGCAATCATGTAGACCGTATTTTCACATTAGTCATGTTAAGAAAGAAAAGATAGGCTAAAAGAAAAGAACCAAGGAAAAAAAAGAAAGTAAAACTGGTATGCTTTGATCTACATTTAGATTCCATCAGTTTTTTCTCTGTTTATGGATAGCATTTTTTCTGAGTCCTTTGAAATTGTCTTAGCTCATTGTATTACTGAGAAGAGTTAAGTTGTTCATAGTTGATCATAGCACAATGCTGCTGATATTATGTATCATTTCACCTGGTTCTGCTCATTTCACTTTGCATCAGTTCACGTAAGCCTTTCCAGGTTTCTATTATAGTTAATCTAATATTACCTATCTTCTGTTTAACTTTTCCAATGGTGGGGCTTTCATAACTTCACTAAGTAGTATATTTCATTTTGGGGCAGTTCAGGTTGCTAGAAAGTTCTGACTGCAGTATCCATTCTCATAATTTTCACTCATTGGTCCTGGCTCTGTTCTTAAGAGTCTCCAAGAAAAAAAAATTGTTTTCCAATTCCCTCACTATATTGGCCATGATCTAGTTTGTCAACGTTCCTTTCAAAATACAGTGCCTACAACAGAATACAGCTCTCCAGAAGTCTGACTAGTGTAAAGTAGAGAAGGATTATTGTCTCATATTTTCTGGATACTCTACCTTGCTAACAAAGCTTAAGTCTACTACACAATATTTTTGGGCAGCCACATTGTACTACTGAAATGTATTGAGTTTACAACTAAATTAACTACCTAGATCTTTTAAAGACTACAAATGGCTATTTAAATAAAACGTCTTCCATTCTTCATTTGTATAATTGATTTTTTAAACCTAAGGGCAAGAATTTATCACTATTAAACTGCTTTCCCCGATGTTCATAGGTTTTTGGACTCTAATTCTACTGTCCAATATATTAGCCATCACTATAATTAGAGACTGACCACAATTTGCTTTTTAGATTTCAAGGTGATTAGTGAGGGCCATTTTTACACAGCTAATGTAACTTATTTGTGATTTAGAGTTCAATTAGCCTAGGTGTTAGCTGAGTTTTCATTGCAGAAATTTGCTTCTGTTTTTTTCTGCTAAGTAGAACCCTCTCTGGATTGGAAAGAATAGAACAGAATAGGAGTGAGTAGAAAGAATAGAACAAAAATGGCTAATAGGAAATTGAAACACAAAGTAGGTGGGGAGGTAGTAAGAGGGTACCTTGATGAGTTTGGTTACCAGGCCTTGATAAACTCTGTCTATCCTAGGAATTGAAAGAGCTGCCAGGCACATTTACTGAGCTACTTTCAGTGATATTTGAAAGGATTCCTGGCTTCCTTCAGACTTGAATTACACTCCCTCCTGCTTGAGGCCATCCCTTATCTCCCTGGTTGTCAGTACCTTTCTTGCCAAGGCTCCCTGCCGTCTCCCCTGCATTTGTATTGCATGTTTTGGTATCCATATCTACATATATGTGTGTGTGTGTGTGTGTGTGTATACATGTACGCACATATTCATGGAAAGAGACAGAGAGAGACATTTTAACGGGGGAAACAATACATGTGTATGTAGTGCGTGTATATACATTATATATTATGTGTATGTGTATATATGTCTGCCTATGCATACACATACACACACAGGTGTTTATTGTCTCCCCCATTAGAATATATGTTCCTTGAGTATGTTCTCTCTTGAAAAAATGATAACAATAGCCAGCATTTATTTAAGATTTGCAAAGCACTTTATATTTTATCCTCACAACAACCCTCAGAAGTAGGTGTTATTGTTATCCTAATGTTACAGGTGAGAAGACCGAGGCAGATAAGGGTTGAATGACTTGCCCAATGTCACGCAGCTACTAAGGGTCTGAGGCCAGATTTGAACTTAGGTTTTTGACTCAAGGTTTGGGACTCCATCTTGGAAGGAAAGTGGAGTTCACAAATTATATCTCAGTAAGTTTGACTTCAATTTGTTGTGAAATTCTAGAACGCATTATTTATTTTAAGGGGGGAAAGCAGTTAGGGTTAAGTGACTTGCCCAAGGTCACATAGCTAGAAAGTGTTAAGTGTTTGAGGCTAAATTGGAACTCAGGTCCTTCTGACTCCAGGGTTGGTGCTCTATTCACTTCACCAATCTGGCTGCCTCTAGAATGTATTATTCAAAGAAAGGTTAATGAGCAGTGAAGGATTAAAAAGGACACAGAGATGTCATAGTGTAAGTACGGCTTTCTCAAGATACAGGCACTAGACTGTTAGATGAAGGAAAGGCTTAAATTTAGTTTGCTTAGATTTTAACTAAGCATTTGACACAATCTCTCATGTTATGATTATGAATAAGATGGCAAAATGTAGGCCGGAAGATAACCCAACTGGTTCCATGTCAAAATTAAACGGAAGTCTCTAGTGGTGTACTCTACATGGGTTCTTAGTCGTAAATTATTTAATACTTTTTATCAATGACTTCAGTGAAGTCAGAGATGAAAATGCATCTTAAATATGTAGATGGAGAAGAAAGCTAAGATTTGAACTCAGGAAGATGAGTCTTCCTGATTCCAGGCTCGACACTGCTTACATTGTGGACTTTGGGCTTACATGATAGCCGTCTTTAAATATCTGAAGGCCTGTCACTTAGACAAAGGATTAGATTTGGGTCCAAGAAGGAAAGAATGGAGGGCAATGGGGAGAAAGTTATAGAAAGGTAGTTTAAGCTTGACATAAAGGACAGAATGAACTGTCAGGTGTGGTGTAGTGGATAGAACATTGGGCTTGGAGTCAGGAGAATTAATCTTCCTGAGTTCAAATTTGGATTCATATACATACTACCTATGTGACCCTGGCAAAGTCCCTTAACCCTTTTTGCCTCAGTTTCCTCATATGTGAAATGAGGTGGAGAAGGAAATGGCAAACTGTTCCAGTTTTGCCAAGAAAACCCCAAATGAGATCACAAAGAGTCAGACATGACTGAAAACGCTTGCACAACAGCAACAGCAAGGGTGAGACTTGCTAATGATGACAACTCTCCAGAACTGGAATGAGCTGCCTTGAGAAAATAGGTTCCCTGGCATTCAGTGTCTTTCATGCAGAAGTTCAATGACTGCCTTTCAAGTGGAGAGAATTCTTGCTCCAGTATGGGTTAGACTAGGTGCCTTCTGAAGCTCCCTTCCCCTTTGAACATCTATGTGTCTGCATGAAATAACTGGCAGAGAGGAGAGGCAAAGGTTTCTGAACATGGTTATTTTAGACTGAACTTGGAGTGAGAATATGAAAGTGGGTAGTAAACCATTTTATACCTCCAATAGGAGTAGTCAGTTTAATATTAACTTTTGAAGCCAAATCCCAGCAGTATATCCTCCTGTGTAGAGGATACCTGTCTGACATCTGTTGTGCAGCACAGTCTCATGAAGACAGCCTCCAAAAAGCCATCAAGGACAACACACCTGGCAATTTTTGAGATGGGCATGGACGAGTTTTGTGAGCAATTGGGAGAACAGCGGGGGCCTATGTGTCTGTTCATAGTTTTTCAAAGGCAAAGGGAAGAAAAAGTGGTGGCTGATCGCTAAGTTTTGCCTTCATCTCACTTTTAAACTTGCCTTTCCCATAGAGCATCCCAGACCCTTAAAAACTCCCCTTAATCCCTACGCAGGAAGTTTCTCCCCAGACAGTTCCACGTACACATTGGTACAACTGCTTTCTTGGTAAGAATCAATGCAACTCTGCCTTGACCAATTTGCAGCTCTTATCCACGTTCTAGTGCTCTGACTCTAGGTTCACTTGCACCCTCCCTCCAACACTGGCCCACAAAGGGTGACCTCTTTTCTTGTGTGGAGACTACTGGGGGATGAGAAGTATGCCACTCAGATGTACCATCTGTCAGAACTCTTTCATCATTGTCCCAAGACACATGTTATTCCTCTGTGGGAGGGGTGAGGATTCAGTGTGGGTTCCACCTTGTCTCCTGGATGAAAAGGCTAGGGGTGCCTGCCTTCACAAGCTACCTTCGTCCATATTCTCCATATTCCCACAAATTCTGGTCTGCTCTAAGGATGATTCCAATACTCCAATGATCTTCACCCAGAAAACTCTCCGAGGTTATATCCCAATACCCCTTCCAATTGTCCAGAAATCTACCCCCGAACATAACACTACTCACAAATAACAGACCACATTCTCTCTCACCCTCTGACATTCCATTAATCACTTTAGGCACAATACTGCCACTGTACACTCAAACTCTGCCCTCAGCACATTCCATCACAAAGACCCAGGGTAGACTCCTAAGCAAATGTACTCCGTTGATTACCAGAAGAACATACTAACTAATCCTTTAAGGCCTATGGTACAATCCTCTTTTTTTTTAAAATTTGGTCACAGATCCATCTGTAGATGCCACCAAGGCTCCTTATGATTTGTTTTCTTGAGGAATAGAAGGTATGATCAATATTTGTAAGCTGTCCCAGGGCCTGATTACTGAAGGGATAAACATACCTCTGATTTCACACATTGAGAGAAACAAAACATTTCTATTCATTAGTCAGGGTGCAATTTCATGTCCTTAGCTCCAAGTGGTGGAATAAAGAGAAGGAAGTAAAAGGTAATTTTGTGCTTTCATTGGTTTCTGAACATCCCTTGTAGTTTCCTTTAGTTTACTTTCTACATCTTTGTAAGTTGGTCTAATGAGTCTAGAAGCTTTGGGCAGGTGATCATGAAAGCCAGATTCCATTCAATGAGGCCAATAGCAGTACATTAGGTTAATAGCTTTTCCTGCAGCAATCAAAGAGTTTATAGATATTGGAACATTCATCTTTTGAAACCTCACACAGGCACAGGAATAAGAATTCTTATTCCCATTCTAGAGATGGGGAAACAGACCCAGAAAGGTTAACTCTTTTAACCGAGGAAGGTCATGTAGCAAATAAGAAGCAGGGCTAGAAATAGAAATCACTTCTGCTAATTCCTAGGCCAGGGTTCTCTCCATTAGCCTGCAATGCCCTGTAGGAAGTCTGTTTGTCCATAAATTAAAGCCAGGCCTGGCAACTTCAGTATTAGAGAGGAGATCAGTAACCATAGCAACAGAAACAGCACTCTCTGGATGAAAGGAGAAGTAACTAAAGGAAAGCAGCCAGGAGCAGGGGATTTAACAGTCTTCTTAGATTTTGTGGTCTGAATCTGATCCCCTGCTGGGTGGGGGGTGGGGTGGCCCTTATCCTGGTCAGGGTAGGAACAACCCCTTGTACCGGCTCTCTGGGGGCCCCTTGCAGGACTGGTTGGTTGTGAGGCTATGGATTTGAAGGGACCAGATTTAGGGGAGGAGGGGCATTCTGCAAATAGGTGGGAAGTTGCAAAGAATTTAAAATAATCTTAATGTGGTTAAGAAAAACTTCTTAACAATTAGAGTTTTCCAAAGGTGTCATTCCTCTCCTCAAGAAGATTCCATGGCTCTCTGTTGTCTCTAAGATAAAACATATGCTCCTTTGTTTGACATTTTAAGCCCTTCACAACCCAGCTCCAGCCTGTCTTTCTAGGCTGATTTTATATTACTTCCTACTCATATATCACACTCCTATGCTTCAGCCATATTTGCTGATCCCTGTATATGACATTTTCTTTTTCTCCTCCTTGGCTTTGGGCAGATTGTTCTCCATTCCTAGAATGTGTTCCTTTATCCCCTCTGCCTCTTAGAACCCCTGGAACCCTGAGAGGTTCAGCTCATGCGTTACTTCTCACACAAGGTCTTTCCTGTTTGCACCAGTCATGAGTGCTCTCTGACTTCCCACTCCAAAATTCCCTTGCATTTACTTTATACTGAGCTTATAATTACCTGTGTACATGTTTCCTTTCCCCTGTCCCCTGATGACCCCACATGGAAGCTTCTTGAGCACAGAGTCTGTTTCATTTTTGACTTTGCATGTTGTGCTGCCACCAACAGGCAGATTGGCACAGGGGCCATGGGAGTGGTAGCACCCTCTGCCCCCCCAACCACCAGTCCTGCTTGTAGCTCAGTCCTCACAGCCATCAATTGGTGAAACAACTCCCGTGGAGAAAAGGCCAGCCCTTTCCACCAGCTACCAACCAACTACCACAGGACAGGTAAGTCAGCCTATCTGGGGCAGCAAGGCAATCTGAAGGAGAGATGACCACCAGCATGATCACCATCTCCCCTCAGACCCTGATGGGGACAGTCCAGGTCCCTGAACCCAAGAGCCTTGGGAATCTCAATACTTCCAGTCCAGTGCTCTCAGACATCATCCAGTGAAGAGGAAGCTTGGAAATTGCTCCTATAGGGGCTGTAGTCACATCTCTCGAAAACCCAGAAAAAAAAAAAGCATCCTTTGACTGTTAAATGGTTCAACATCAGAAATGGTATCATTTTAGGAGCAACTAGGTGACACAGTGAATAGACCACTGGCCCTGGAGTCAGGAGGACCTGAGTTCAAATCCAGCCTTAGACACTTAACACAAAAATAGCCATGTGACCTTGGGCAAGTCACTTAACCCCAATTGTCTACCTTTCCCTCTCCAAAAAGCAAAAAAAAAGATATCATTTTATCAGTAGAAATAACATTTAAAAAGAGGCATTGACATCTGCTTTTCCTCTTTCCTCATTGACCATGAGACTTTTCCTTTTGACTTGCAACTAAAACCTTCCATATGGGTTGTCTACCTCATTAGAATGTAAGCTCCTTGGGGGCTCCTTTCATATATCCCCAGTCTTCAAGAGAGTGCTTTGCCCATAGCGAATACTTACTAGATGTTTTGTTCATTCGTTCATTCATTCATTCATTCATTCATTCATTCATTCATTGATTGTGCCTGGCATATAATGGGTGCCTAATGAATGCTAGTCAAATCTTATCCTGATTGGGAATTTTGATTACGGTAGAGGGAGCTTTCAGGAATAATATCATATTGGGAAAATCCTTGATTCTCATGAGAAATTCTGTTCTTGAAGGTACTGTGAACCTGTCTATAATGTCAGCTAGGCACATCCCCTTAGTTCCTTTAGGCATACCAAGATGAAGAATGTCACCACATGTGTGACACTATTGTGCAAGTCTTCTTTGTCTCGAGACTGGGACAAACACTAAGCAAGATATTCATCCTTGATGGAGCCAGAGGTGTTTCTAAATGTCTTTAGGATGGGATATATAAACATATATACACACATATATGTATATATTTATGAAATACATTACTACATCTTATCCACAGATGAATAAACATGGTAAACTTCTCGACTCTGCAGGAAAAGCATTTCTGTTATCTTGCATGGAAAGTGGGAGTGGAATTGAACTATGGGGACAAACATGAGTCTTAGTAATTAGTTGGATTTTCAGGTTTCTTGCAGCTCTCATGTTCCAATGACTGACCATCAGAATGGGAAGTGACCTTTGTGATTAACTAGTCTTATTCCTTCATTTATAAGAGGTCCCTGAGGTTCAGAGAAATCAAATGGCCAAGTTTGTGGTAAACCTTAGACCAGATTTCTTGCCTCTCCCACAGCACTATGGAGAATTCTGGGACCCTTCCCAGGAGATCCCAAGGATGCCAGGATAAACGAGGGACTTTGGAGATGAACTGTTGGATGCTGTAATTAGAGTGGTGTAATGTGTATTCTAGTCTGGGACAGGGGAGACCTATAGATACCCCAACTTGAGTAGGCTCCAGGACAGACAGGAAAAATAGAGGCTGATTCAGGAATGAGGGAAGTGGTGTGTGTTGGCTGCCTGCTGTCAAAATGGAATGATAATCCCTCCATGCCTCTGCTTGTTAGGGTTTTTTTTTTAAATAAATGAATGTCCTATTTTATGAAGGATCTCCTAACTGTTGATATACTTATGTGATTTTTGTTTTTTACATGGTTAACTATAATGATTATTTTCCTAATGTTGAATCTTCTTTGCATCTCTGGCATAAAAGTGACTTTAGGATTATATAAGAGAAGTCACAAAACTGTTCATGCCCTTTAAATCATCTGTCCCAAACTGGGTATATGTCCCAAGGAGGTTAATAACAAAAAATACACAATAATATACATAGAAGCACTTTTTTTTGTGGAAACAAAAATCTACAAATAAAACCCAATGAGGGGAAAATGACTAAATATGTGGTATAGAAATATAACAGACTATTACTGCATGTTCAAAATGACAAATGAGAGGGATTCAGAGAATCACAGGAAGATTTGGATAGATGCAGAGTGAAGCAAGAGAAGGCATAATTACTAGTGTAATGTAAATGAAAACAACACAAAAATGCTGCTGAGTTCAGATGAACTGCAATAATCCATCGTGGATCCAGAGACAAGAGAAGGAAACATGGCTGCCCACTCTTGCTACAGAGGCGAGAGGTGGATGAGGAATGTGGCATATCTTTTCAGAAGCATTTGCTTTGCTAGTTGGATTTTGCTCATACGTTTCTTTATTACAAGAGAAGTTTCAGTGAGGAAATGATCTGGGTGTTTAGAAAATCATAAATATAAGTTATTTATGGAGGAAAATGGAATGATGATAGTAGAAGGAAAGTATTAATGAGGGGGAAGGTGTTGGTTGGAGGGTAGAGCAGAGACATGGGTGTGGAGCTACAGAAAACAGCATCATGGTATGACCTCCAGGCCTGTTCTTTCAGATTTCCTCACTCTCAGGGCTCTAAACATTATGGAAGGAGTTTGTAACTCTTGGATGATTGCCCCCTCACCTCCCACTCCCCAGAGTGACAAGTAGCACTTTGAGAACTGAACCGTGACATAACAACATTTAGGCAATACTGCTAACCTGACCTATTTGGGCCCAGAGCACTACACTTTCTTACCTTTTCACTGAATCTGATCTACAGTTTGTGAAAAAAAATCCAACCCCTTTCCTGGAGGTCTCTGAGACTAGACAAAAGGCATAGGTGAGCTTTTAATAACAGGTTGAGAAGAAAATTCCAGGGTGAAACTGATTGCTCTTAAGTCCATCTGGATTTCCTAAAGGAAATATTCTCTGAATAAAGGCTAAGCCAGACCATTTACTATATACCAACTTAACATTAGTTTACCCTTTGTCCTGCCTGAGCATCACAGGTATTTCATCTTTGGGCAGGCTGAGCAATACTCTAAGGGAAAAAAAATACATACGAAGGGGTTTCCAATTTCATAGTCCTTTTCTTTCTCACCCTCTAATACCTGCCTTTTACATTTTTTTCCTTTCACTATCCAGACATTTTAAAATCTTACTCACTCCATTCCAATTAGGCAAAAGTTACATGAAAGCAGGAAACTCAAGAGTGAACCACCAAGTAAAGTTTCAACTCAGCCTGACACTCATAGCCCTTCCTAACCTGGTACCCCCTACTTTTCCAATCGTATCTCATGTGATTTCCCTCCATGCATTCAATGCTCCAACCAAACCAGACAACTCTTTGTTAAATGTGCCCTATTCTCTCCTGTCTTCCAGCCTTTGGTCAGCTCATCCTTATACCTGGGATATCCTTTGTTCACCTTTTTTTTTTTTTTTTTTTTTTTTTGCTTTTTGGAGGGGAGAGAGCAGGGCAAGTGGAGTTAAGTGACTTGCCCAAGGTCACATGGCTAGTAAGTGTTGAGTGTCTGAGGCTGGATTTGAACTTAGGTTTTCATGACTCCAGGGCCAGTGCTCTATTCACTGTGTCACCTAGCCGCCACTTACCTTCTTTATTGGAATTCCTATCCATTCTTTAAAGTTAACCTCAAACAATTTCTTCTCTAGAATTCTTTACCTGATCCCCTTGGTTAGTTATGGTCTTCCCCTTCAGATTGCACTTTGTTTTGTAACACTCTGAAGCATTCATCTTGTAATGTGTATTTTAGTTATCTATGCTGATGTCATATTCTTTCCTCCCCCTATTTGCTAGTAACATCCTTGGAACTATGTCTCATTCAAGCTTAGTACTGTCCCTCGCTTCTGTACACAATATACACTTAATCAACATTTGTAGAACTAAATTGCATAACATTGTTGTATTATAATATGAAGGGTGCCCATTTCCTTTATTTCCTCATCAACTTATCCTGCAGGATAATATGTGAACTATACTGATTTTCTGAAGCCTGTTTAGGCTCATGCTGGTGGGAACAGAACAGGAGGGAGCCAGATCAGTAGAGATATAAACAGCATGATCTAGTCTCAGATTTTCCTGGTGCTAAAGTAACCCCCTTTACTCGGGAGAGCAGTGCTTCACTGTTGCTGTGGGCACTCTACCTACTCGGATGATGATCATTAGTCAGCTCAGGCTGTGCTCTGATATTGACAGGGTGCAATGCCCTACATCATGCCTTGTGCCTGTTTGCAATGGGTTGAGCCTTGCGCTGGCCACCTGAGTGCTTTGCCCTTGGTGAGGTGCTCCACCAAATTTGTTTTTGCCAATGCCTTTCAGAGCATGTGCCATCATCGCTCATGGAACTTTATGAAAGTATGTTGGAAGAAAAGTATTATATCATTTCAAGGTATTATTATACATAACCATATTCATAGCAGAACAAAAGGAATATTTTTCTTTCTCCTATTTCCCTTTGCTTTGCACCAATGCTAACAACTCTAGAGATCATAAGATCCCACTGTACCAAAATGCTATATATAGCCTCGGGATGTATTCATTCCCTTGTACAAATATTCATTAACTGTCATATATATAAAAGGTACCGTTGTAGGCGATGTGGGGTATACAAAGATGAATGACACAGTTTGCCCTCAGAATGGTTATTATTTAGTAGCAGACATAAGCCATATATAAAATAAGCACAATACAAAACAGAAGGTGACAAATACCATTAAATAGATAGAAACAAAGGAGAATAGTTAAATAAAGAGAAGAAGATGAGCTGGTCAGTTTTAGACTAGAGTGTTCAGTTAGTGATGTAGAACAAGATAGTTGGAAATGTGACACTGAAGGTTAGGCTGGAGATATACTTCCTAAAGTGATCTGAATAAAGGTAATAATTGATGCCATCAGAGTGTATGAAATAACTGAGAGTGGAGAGAGAAGAGAAGAGGATTGAGGGCAGACCTTAAGGTACCCTCATATGCAGTGAGAGAAAGAATAGTAGTCATGGAAGGAGACAGAGAGGAAACAGGAGGTAGGAGGAGAACCATGATTATGCAGTATTATGAAATTATAATTTATAACAACTTTGGGAAGTGTAAGTTTGAATTGAAAAGCCTGGATTATGGAATATTTTAAAAATAAACACAATGTTGTTATTTCTAAGTATGCATAGGTTTAATGTTCTAAATTCATGGATAGGAATCATCTCTAATGGTTTATATTCAACATGAATTGTTTATATTAAATAATTTGTTAGTTAATTGGAGGAATGTTAAAATAATTTGTTTCCTTAATTAACTTAAATACTCCTCCTTACTGGTAACCTTCTTTATACGATCAGTTTGCTTAACCAACTCTTTTATTATTATTTGTGTGTGTGTGTGTGTTTCTCTGTAGCGAAAATACAGATTTCAGCAGAGTACTCTGAATGCCACCATTTTACTGCAGTTGTTGATTGGAAAAAACCCAGGAGCTCCTTGCTGAAAGCTTCTCCCTCCAAAAAGAACACTCACCTATTTAGGAAGATGCTGCTGACATCATCATGTGTAATAGGAGGCTTTTTTGAGCTGGCAGCCATCCTCAAGGGACGGAGGAAGTTATTGACTAGGATGTGCAGTTGCTGGACATATTCAGCTTCTGCCTCAAGCATGCTAAACACCACTTGGTTTCTTTTCCGCATGCTGTCAGCATGAGGTGACCGGATATAGTCCTGAATAATTGTCTTCCATTTTCTCCGGCACAGCCAGCCCCGCAAAAAGCTTTGCACCTGCGAAAAAGAGGATTTTATTTTTTCCCTTCTCCATTATGTATATGGAAAGATGGCACCATATTTTGTTCACTCAACAAACATTCAGTGCCAAATACATGTAGGCACTCTGCTAGGTGCTGAGAATTAAAAAAAGAAAAGATGAAAAAATGACAGTCTTAAGGAACTTATATTTTAATAAGGGAGATACAATATATACACAGATAAATATATACACTGATAAATTGTGACAGGTATGATAAGTATTATAGATTGTGATAGGGCAAAGGAAAGATCTAGACTGAAGTAGAAGGTATCACTTTCAGACAAGGGAATCAGAGAAGGCATCATGGAGGAAGAGGTCAGCAGAACTAGGCCTTCCTTGACCAAAAAGCCTTTCAACAGGTGGAGTCAAGAAAGCAGTATGCGCCTAGATGTGGAAATACAGAATAACACTGGGGCTAGCCCATTGTGGCTGCAACCAGAAGTGTTTGAAAGGGAGAGTGAAAAATAGGGTGAGAGTCTCAAAGACCCAGAAGGTTGTAATTAATATTCATCATGATGATGAGGAGTTATCCAATTAAAAAAGATAAGGCAGATTGCCTTAATCTCATCCTTGGGACTCCTCAGATGAAACTGAGTACGTGCATATCTTGAACTTCTGCCTACTGATTCTACAGGGAAATGAGCAGGAATATTTAACTCTGATGTCTGTCGTCTGATTCCTTTTTGCTGGCTAATTTTAGCAAGAACCAGGGAAAAAATTAATTTATATACAGGAACATTTGAAGAATGTCTCCTCCCAGCCCCCTCCTACCCCTGTTTTTATATATTTCAGCAGCATAGCAGAAAGAACCCTGAACTAAGTTAGGAAAGCTGGATTTTAGGCTCAGCTCTGCCACTCCGTGCTGGGGGCTGGAGTCAGGAAGACTCCTCTTCCTCAGTTCAAATCTGACCTCAGACACTTAATAGCTGTGTGACCCTGGGCAAGTCATTTAACCCTATTTGTCTCAGTTCCTCATCTTTAAAATGAGTTGGAGAAGGAAATGGCAAATCACTCTAGTATCTCTGCCAAGAAAACCTCAAATAGGGTCACAAAGAGTCAGACACAACTGAACATGATTGAACAACCAATTCACTGAGCAACCTCAGGCAAGTCACTTGAACTGTCTTTGGACTTAGATCCCTCCCATCAGCAAAATAAAAGTATGGATGTTACTGAGGTTCCTTCCAGTTCTATTATAGGGACAAATATGTACAATGACTCTGCCCCAAAGGAGTATATTTTTCTCAGTATGGGAAGGACCTTCACAAAGTAGTTCAGGAAAAGTCCTATAATTTTAAGATCACAGATTTAGAACCAGAAAGAACCTCAGAGACCATCTAGTCCAACCCCTTCATTTTATAGATAAAGAACCTTAGGCCCAGACAAGTTAAATGACTTGCTTAAGATAGCACAGGTGGTAAAATTTTAGTGGTGAGATTTGAACACAGGTTCTGTGACTTTAAACCTAGGGAAGTTTCTTTCCACTGTTCCATACTACTGTCTTTACTCTGAATAGGTATGGGCTCATCACTGGTGCTCTTTCTTACTCTACCCATTACAAAGTAGAAAAAACGCCAGAAGACAACTGGAAAAAAGTCTGTCAGTCATTGGGTAAATAAATACCCTATTATTTTGAAGATTTCCTTACTGTTCTTTTCTGAGTCTATAATATTAATGTCATGACAACTTAATCAGAATGAAATATGGTATGTATTTAAGAATCTAAATATTTGATCCTGGAGTAGTCAATTAAATGGGGCTCTTAAACTATAAAGTGGGACCTTTAATATTTGTACTTTTTACTTGTGAGGAAAGCATTTGATAAGTTGACTACCCAAATCCTGACTGAAGGATTATGGGCTCAAGGTATGGAATAAGACATATATTTTTGGACATGTCAAGCATTTTATTTGATGTGCTTATTTGTCAAGATGGTTGTATTTTTAAAAAATTGGGTAAAGGTGAAGAGGAGTGTAAAAAATAAATGGATTAATTAAAAATAATGCAAGGTATGATTTGGCTTCTGTGATTTTATGGTTCTTGAAAACATATTCAAATGTTAGGAACCAAAGGGGGCATTGAAAGAGAAGAGAATGAACAGCCTTTATTTGGGGGGGGGAGAGGTGAGTCTTTGGAGATGTAATAAGGTACTGATGATGAGAAGACTAAAGATTACTGGAAATGCTAGGTGGCTTATTTGGGGACAGCAAGATAGCAACACATGTTAAAATAAAGAAAACTGCATAAACCTTCTTAATTTTCTTGATGTCACTGTCTTCATCGTTGGGAGTTACAGTTTGGATTGATTGAATTCGATCATTGTCCTTTAGCAAGGAGGCAATCTACAAAGACAACAAAACAGAACAGAAAATTAGTGATTGATAAGTGTATAAGTATAGTATTCAGAGAAGTTGCCCAGATCAATACTCCAGATTTTCAGGTCTGTAAAAGTTTGCTTTCAAGTCTCCAATATTTTCCCCTATCCTTTCTAACATTTCCTCTGGTCACAGTAATGACACATCTGATAATATTGTGTGTTGGTTGCCTAGAAAATCCACAATTATATAATGATGTGATAGAAAGTTGCAATTAGTCATGGGAGTCAGGGGATCCAGCTTTTCATCAGGTTAATTTTCACATGTCATTTAAGGCATGAAAAGGCAGGCATGTGGTCCAGTGGACAGAGAGCTAGACATGTAATTTGGAAGACAACTTCTGGTCTGACCTTAGAAACCACTAGCTGGATGACCCTGGCCAATCACTTAGCCTCTGCTTAGCTCAATTTCTTCAACTAAAACTGGAATAATAATAGTACCTACTTCTAGGGCCAGTGCTCTATTCACTGTGCCACCTAGCCGCCCTGTTCCAAGGGCTTTTAACCTGGGGTTCACAGACTCCCAAAGGACTTGTGAATCTATAGATTTCAGGGAATTCATAAGCTCAAATGGGGAAAAAGTTACATCTTTAATTTCATTAGCATTTGGTTTCTTTTGTAATCTTATGTATATTATTTTAAGTATTTAAAAATATTACTTTGAGAAGGTGCCCATAGGCTATTACCAGACTGCCAAAGGACCCCATGATGCACAAAAGGTGGAGAACACCGATATAACCTAACTCCCCTCATTTTAGGACATTGAGGTCTTTGTTGTGAAAGTGACTTGCCCAAGGTCACAAAGTTAAGCAGCATTTTCAGGACTAGAAAGCAAGTCCTTACATTTGCAAGAGGAATTTACTGCAATGTTTTCCCCAAAATATCATGATTCTAAAGAAACAGTATAAGCCCTGGGAATCAGCATTTGAACCATCAATAATATGTTTAATTCCCTGAATGTCCTCTGGCCCTGAGTCAATTGTCTTAGCACAGCCAGTCAAGTAAACATCTGGAAGACAAAATAAGCAAGCACGTCCAGGTTTATATCACACAGAGAAACAGCTATTTTTGGATATTCTGAATTCTGGGTAAAGAGTATTCCGAGAGCACATATGTCAGAGGGTCAGTCCACTAGTTTTGCATCAGATGAAGGATTTTGGGGGTCAAGCCCTCTCCCAGTTTGGTGATTGAGATGCTATATAAAATCAATGTAGATTGAGGCAGTTCATCTTCTGGTTGTTTCTATTAAAATACTTGAGGGAAATTCAATCCAGCAAGTATTTATTGGTGATATCATTCATTCATTCATTCATTCATTCATTCATCCATTCAATTCAAGATACGTATTAAAGGTATGTGTGGTAGGTGGTAGGAGATACAAAGATACAATCTTGTCCTCAAGGAACTTAAAAATATTTGTAGGGGATAAGACACCTGTATCTGAATAACAATCACACCTAACAGGAATGGAAACTAGCCTTGTGGTTTCATTGATAAAAGTGATTACTAGGTTAGGGATTTCTACTGATGGAGGTTGACACTTTTTCTATACCTTAGAGTCTTCGAGAATTACAATATTGAGAAGTTAAGTGACTTGCCCAAGGTCTCACAGCCTATATGTGAGAGGTAGGGCTTGAGCCCAGGTCATCCTGCCTTCAAAGAAAGGGTGAGCTGATGCTACAGATCAGAACTTGAATTGATGTTTGTTGATTGTTTAGGCTAGACTTAAGAAAATGGTGGAGATAATGTTAATAATACAGATTAAACTTAAAACTGTATCCTGTCAGTATCACCCCCCCACCTCCCAATGCTTGTTATTAAACATTTACTAGCACACCACTGTTTCAATGCCAGTTCTTTATCTTTTATGTCTATACCACAGCAGTCACTATTATTATGTGAAATAGGAAATGATCAATTTATATACGTGCAAAGAAGACAATATGAGAATTTTGAGAAGGGAGGTATTTGTAGTTGTGGTAGAATCAAGGAAGGCTTCATGGTGGAGGTAGTATTTAAGAAACCTTGAAAAATGGGTAAGATTTTAATAGGCAGTTGGAGGGAGAAAAATAGAGAGAAGGTCTTCCCTCTATTAAGTAAAGGTTAATTAAAGGAGAGGCCTGAATTATTCCGTTCAAGTGAACACAAATTTTAAAATAATTTCTGTGTGCAAGGCATTGTGCTGAGTTCCTATTCCCAAGAAACTTATATTCTCCATTTCAGAGCTGACAGCCTGGGAACAGAAAAGTTAATAAGTACTTTGTAGTTTTCAGGGAGTTATGCAGGATGCAAGATAATCATAAATGCCTCCTCCCCTCATGGAGGTTGTTACAAACTTGTTAGGAAGACAAAGGGAAAGTACATGAAATAAGAAAAAATAAAAGTGTTTGTTATGACCAAGGGCCAGAATGGTGCCATGTTACAAGCCATAAGGACGCTGGCCATAAATGTATTAATTCTGGGCTGGAAGAGGAAAGGGCAGATTTCTTTGTAGGCCACTGGGCTAATGGTGTATTCTTGGTCATTTCCTGCCAGTTATGAAGGTGCCACTGAATGCACTGCTTGTGACTCAGGTATAGGAGATGATAAAGGAATGAAAGAAAATAATCAAAGAAAGGAGAGAAAGGTGGGAGACAGAAAGAGAATGACGAATGAGAGGAAAAGAAAAGAAAAAGGGTCATCATGAAATATGAAGAGAGATGGTGGTATGCCACTTCCCCCCTTAATAATAATAATATTGATGTTTAAAAAATCAGACCTGGGATTTCCTTTTCCAAATGGAATTCCCAATGAGGAAACTCTAGCAATGCAGTTGGGCACCTGCTTTGCAATTTAGAGAGTTGTCTGGGGGCCAGACTCAATACACACAGCACTGCCTCTCAATAATAATAGTTTTCATTTGTATGGAACACTTTAACATTGTTATCTCATTTGAACCTTGTGAAGGCTCTGTAAGGTAGGTATTACAGGTATTATTATCCCCATCTTACAGATAAGGAAACTGAGGCTGGGCAGTCAACTGAAAAAGCGTGACTAAGGTCACATCACTGAAACAGCATAGAGAGATGGCCTGGGAACCTAAGTCTTTTGTTTCCAATACCACCAGACTTTCAATAACGTAAGGTTCAGTGGCACCCACCAGTGGACTATCCTATACTATCACACTTCCTCTGATATCTCAATGACTTCTTCCCGTCTACAACCACAACTATAACAACAGGAGCAACAATAAACGCTGCCTCCACTCTGTGTTGCATGATTCATGCCTGGGTCCTCGTTGTGTCACTTTCACAGAGAGGTTCATTGGGTAGATTGGTCTTTGAGTTAGGAACCAGAAGGAAAAAAAAAATCCAACAGATGCCTGCTGACACTACTGCAACACAGGGTTCTTTGTTTCTAAATATAGATGGTTAATTGGTGTCTGCAGACATAACCCAGGAAACCAGAAGACCTCTCCCTTAGGAAGTCCCACATCTGCTTCTTCAACTCCACTCACAGAATGGCATATGAATGAACCCTTAGTTGATCAAATGGAGTATTTTAAAAGCTAAACTGACCCGGTTTCCTGACTCCCTCAACTAATGATCTAAAAATCTCTGTCCTGGGTGGAAGGTGGAATGGATCAAACTGAGAAATAGTAAGTGTAGAGGAACACTTGTTTTAAAAAAAATATCCTAAGAAATTCAGACATTGAAATGGAATATTTGATTTCTACTGTAAAGAAGAGAGGGGCAGCTAGTGGCACAGTGGATGAAGTGCCAGCCTGGAGTCAGGAAGACCTGAATTCAAATGTGGCCTCAGATGCTTACTTGCTATATGACCCTGGGCAAGTCACTTAACCCTATTTGCCTCAGTTTCCTCATCTGTAAAATGAGCTGGAGAAGGAAATGGCAAACCATGCTAGAATCTTTGCTAGAAAAACCCTAAATAGGGTCACAAGGAGTCAGACACAACTAAAAAATAACTGAACAACAAATACAAAGAAGGGAATGGCAACAAGCTCAGGACAACCAGCGTGGTAGGACTTTAGAACATAGTACATGATATTACTTGAAGAAGAAAAAATTGGGGGGTGGGATGGGAGTTGGAGACTTTTGATATCTGTTTTCAACTATATGAAAGACTGTTACTAAGATGATCTAGATTTCTTCAGCTTATTCCAGAAGGCAGAATTAAGTACAATGAGTGGGATTTAAAGTGAGGTTGATTGGTGTCTGCAGACACCAAGAATGAGGAAGATAATAATGTAGGTAATAAAGGAAGAACTTTGGAGCTCCAAAAAGAGGTAATGAGTTTCTCATCACTGAAGGTTTTCATAAGGGGATGGATGATCATTTGTAGGGAACCATGAGTCAAGATGGAGTTAAACTAGATGGCATTTGAGATCTTTTCCAACTTTGTAATTCTTAATTAGTAGTAAATGATTAATTAATAATAATATAATATTACTTAGATCTAGCCCTGTGTTAATTTCCTGATCTCACTTTTCTACCCTTTACTTGATAACTGTTGGTGTTACTTCTGCTTATCTCCATTTATTTGACAATTTTTAGAATTTGTAGCCTGCTTTTATTTTCATTTTTCTTCAAAAGGTAGGGTTGGGATGAGAAAGAGGGGAAGAAAGATGCACATGATGTTTAACACTTGCCTCCCTCCTTGGAAATGGGCATTTTAGGACATGTACTCAGTTGGGACTTAGTGATAAAAAATGCAGTCAGGGAAGCCTTTTTGATAGACGCACAAGTAAAGCAGTTAGAGTCATGTTCTTTATTTTAAGATCAGACTGGGTAAACAAGTTATGTTAGTGCATCAAGAGGAATTGGGTACAGTGAAACCTCATTAATATACAAGACAACGTGGTATAATGGAAAGGGCTCTGGACCTAAAGTAGGGAGACCTGGGTTTCTAATGTGGCCATTTATTAGTTGTGTGACTTTGGGCAAGTTAACTGAACTCTTCTTCATCTGTAAAATGGGGGTGCTAATATCTGTCCTGTGCTCCACAGGGTTGTTGTCGAGGTTTAAATGATATGTGTATGGAAATTTATTTGTAAAGCATCGTATAAATGTAAATTGTTATTATTATGGCCGAGGGTTGTAGACCAACACTGTTATCTTTTCTGTTGATTTACTGCTTTTGCTTGAGGCTTCTAAGTGATTTCATTCCTTCTCAGAGCTTTGGTAATATCAGTCTTTTGTTTTTTAGTCCTCTATTGCTCATTTTTCTTACTCCTCCCACTTTGATGGTCGGTGCCCAAAGGCTAGACTCAAAGCTATCTCATTCTTCTCCCATTTGGGGAATTCACTTTTCACTGGCCTTAGTCTCTGCCCCAAGTAACTTCTAGGAGGAAAGAAATGAACGCAGTTAGATGCCAGTCCCTTTTACTTCAGGCATGGTGTAGCTCACACAGGCTGGCCTACTTCCCAGGTGTTTGTGATCATTAGTTTTCTGGTTGAGTGCTGTGGAAGGTGCTGCTGCCCCAGATAAATCACACTTCCTGCCTTCCAGTACCCCCTGCCTCAGCAAGAGTAATGAAGGGGTGAGTGGGCAGAGTTGAATTTTGCTACTTGTTGCTATAGAATAGTTGGGTGATGGGAGGATCGGTGTTTGCTGACAGAAACTGCAGCAGCAGTGAGGAAATTAGTAAGTGAATCCCAGAGTACAAACCTGTGGTTTATGTTGTGCTGCCTCCTAGAATATGGGGATTCCTAGGGGAAAGGAGTTCTGAGTGAGCATGTTAGGGACAAGGGAATACCCTTCTCTGCTGTTAATTGATCAGGTTGCCACCTTGTTCAACTTCTTGACATCTTAGCCTTGTGGAGACAGCTGCAGCTGCTTTATCTCTTGTGCATAACTCTTATTTGGGGAGTCTTATGAGTGTGGGAGGGTTGGAGAAACTATCTAGGCCTCCATCTTGTTGGTTACATGTTCCCTATCACCTCAATGTGGTATATTGCTTTAGTTTCCTAAATGATCTTCCCACCCCTATTCTCAACTTTTTCCAATCCATCCTCCACCCAGGTGCCCAACTGCATTCCTAGAGCACAGATTTGCTCTTGTCATGCCCCTTGCCAAAAAGCTTCAGCTTGCTCCTAGGATAAAATGCCAGTTCCTCTGTTTGGTTGTTTGGCATTTAAAGCCCTTTGCAACCTGGTTCCAACATATATTTTTACACAGATTTCACATTACTATGTTCCAGCCAAACTGACCTACTTGCATGGCAATCTGTTTTCTGACTGTGATTTTGTACAAGCTGTATCCCATGCCTGGAATGTTCTCTTTCCACCTCTCATTACTTGTATGCCTTCTATACTTACTTTATCCATATTTCCCTCTCAGTAGTTGGCAAGCTCCTTGAGGACGAAGACTACTTCATTTTTGTCTTTATATTAGCACCTAGCACAGTGCCTGGCATACAGAAGGAATATAATAAATGCTCATTGAATTGGATATAAATGTAGTAAAATATGAGCTAGAAAGGACCTTAGAATCCATCCAGTCTAATTTTTTAACTTAACAATTGAGGAGTTGATTTGAATGAATTTGTTGTTCAGTTGTGTCCAAATCTTTGTCATCCTATTTGGGGTTTTCTTTGCAAAGATACAGGAAGGGTTTGCCATTTCCTTCTCTAGCTTGTTTTATATATAAGAAACTGAGGCAGACAGGGTTAAGTGACTTGCCCAAGGTAACACAGCTAGTAAGTGTCTGAGGTCAGATTTGAACTTAGGTCCTCCTGACTCCAGGCCCACACTTTTTCCAGTGTGCCACGTAGCTGCCCATTTATCTGGCTTAAGGTCAGAAAGAAACTTATTGAGACAATTACGATTATGATGAAATTATAGGTCTCCTGAAATTCAGTCCAGTATTCTTTTTAAACTATGCTCTCAGGAGGTGGTGATAACCTCAAATAATTTGTGCTGGAACTTCTATAATTTGCTGTCCCTTTTAGATACTACATTAAAAATGGATCAGTTCAGTTCTAAAAAAAAGGAGGAAAACAGTATGTTGATGTAAACAAAAATAATTGTGTCAATTATTGAAGTATTAGGGATATCGCTACTGTCATAGATGGACATTTCAATGCCTAACAGGAGTAGGAAAAGAACATTTTGATAAAACCTGTTAAAAGGTGTTTGAAGAAACAGCTTTCAGATGGAATTTGAGCAATTTTGGATGGAAAATGAATTGAAGTATAAATACAAAGACAAATGATCTTGTGGATGCTAGAGAATGATGCCTTGCTTGTATGGGAATTGTTTTATGGTTTAAAGAGGCAAGAAAAAAGCTTTTGCTTATTAAAAAATTTTGCTTATTAAAAATTAAAAAAAATTATTTATTAAAAAAAATAAGTCGAAGAAACACAAAGGCACAAGGTTGGGTTGGAGGACCATGTGTGAGGCTTTAAAGGTGCAGGGCATTATGGTCCCTCAGCTCATTTGTATGTAACTTTTATGACTAAAGGGCAAAAATTAAAAAGAGAAATCATATAAGCATTTGGAGATTGAGATATGATTTTTAAAAGACTAATGATTTCATGGGGAAATTTGATGAGTAACTGCTGTTTAAACAAAAGGTCAGTTATTGAGAACCAGGAGACTGTCATTCAAGCTCTTCTAGATATAGGAGACTGGTGAGAAGAAGAGTTTGTGGTAGAGTTCAGTTGGGGGCTGAAAAGTTGTGCTATTGCGATGGTGGCAGCTAGAAGCAATGAGCTGACATAAGATTTTAGTTACGCTTTCCTGATTGGTGGGAGAGAAGATTAATTGGCTTAGACCATCAGACACAAAGTTGGAGAGAACTGAAATTTTTCATATGTGCCCTTTCTAGAGAACGAACTTGAACTGTGTTGCTATGAGTGCTATTCTGATTGGACAACGCAGAATGCCTGTGAATGAATAACTGACTGGTCTGGTCTGATGAGCTCTGAAGTTCTCCAACCTTTAAGAGAACAGTTATTTTCATTGAGATAACACGTTCTAAATGCCCTTTTAAGGGTGCTTGCCAAGTTGAAAGAATTGTAAATGCTATCCTCAAGTACTGAAGAGAAGAGGTTTTGTCCATCTGAAGAGCAGTAAAGACCAACAGAGAAGTAATAGGCTGAAAAGCAATTTTATATGGTGCATGGGTTCTTGAACAGACTAATGATATCAAAAGCTGCACTCCAGAGTTGTGAATTACCCCAAGCACACAGATTCTCCTCCTTCACGTGCTGCTTTGTTATGCTTCTAAGAGTATGTGTCTGGTCTCCCCCACTTATATTGAGTATTTCAGTGGGAAGAATGTGACCTAGGTTTATGTATTGATTATGATGAATGTTGTTTATCTATTCACTTCAGTGTATGACTACATATAATGTTATTATTATTTCCTTTGCCTTACTGCTAAATAAATGACTATTTTCAAGATCTCAAATTGTCATAACTGTCAATGGGTATCTGTGAGTTTCACACACTGAGTGACTGCATTCTGTTATGACTGACTTGTTGTATAAATAAAAATGCATCAGGGGCTCAAGGGCAAGGGTAATGAGCAGGTGAGTGTATTTCCTTTCAACAGGGTTAGTCCCAGGACCCAGAGAGAATTTTAGTGTAATCATCTGGTGGTGGTCTTTCTCTGGAAACTCAGACCCGCTAGAATGAGAGTAGGTTGAAGTGAATGAGTCAACCAAGAGAATGAATGGGTGACTACACACCCAGGTGAGAGGTGTTGAGCTCCCTGGATGTGTGGGTGGTTACACACACTACTGCTACAGTGTAGCGGAAAGAAGACATTTGTGGTAATAGCACAATTATCCACGTAACCCTTTACTCACTGTGTGCTTAAATAGCCACAGATCAAAGTTACCCTTTACCCATTGAACTTTTTCTGCCATCTTTTCCTCCTCTGTAATTTCCTTCCATAAATTTCTTTTGCTTGTTGACTGCAAACTTGACTTTCTAGCTGCCTGCCATGAGGCTGCTGAATCTTGGAAGTGGTGGTGAGCAGTGATTAAGTGATTATCAGATAGCAGTGAGGTGTGTGTGTGTGTGTGTGTGTGTGTGTGTGTGTGTGTGTGTGTGTGTGTGAGTGATACCCATGCCAATTTCTTACTTCAATATTTCATGGAAAATTTGCACCTTCACTAAAGACAGCCACAGGCTGCCAGTATCTGATTCAATTCAGCTTCTTGCTTTCTGCTTCCCAGTTTCTGGTCATCTTCAATTCATCCTCTTCCACTTGTTATATTTTGTCAGACCTAATTTAAAGTCAGACTTGAAAAATTTCATAAGCCTTTGAAAATGAGTTGTAGGATTACTTTTTGTCTGGAAGTGCATTTTCCTTATTAATATGGAGTCCTTAATGCAAGAGATTAATATGAAAGTGTTTCCCCATTAGGATAGGTACACTTGAGGATACCTTGTCTTGAGAAAATGTTAGGCTATGAATTTGGTCTGCCCTAGAGACTATGAATAACCTTTGAAGAGTTTGTTTTTTTCCATGGATTCTCTGAAATTCTCTTGCTTAAAGAGCACCTCATTTCATGTTTCTGCAAATAGTCTGTTCTATGAAAAAGCATTTAATTTAACTTCCTGCTACCTTTTCTTTCATTATCTGAACCAACCATGTTGTCAGTTTCTCACCTGCCTTCTTGATCCCATCCTTTATTATGTGGTTAATACTAGTCTTCATTTTAAAATTCTCTCTCATCAGTTTTTCTCCATCCTATCTGAATTTAAGCCAATCATAAATATGTTTCAGATCTCAGCTTCCCTAAAATGTTTAGCGAGTATTTTTGCTTATTATTTCAGCCTCGCAATGTTAAATCAAGTTATCAGAAGGATAGGATATATGGCACCAGGCTATAATCCCCCCTCTATGGTTTTGAATTGGAAGTGATCTTAGAGATCACTTGATATGGAAATGGCACCTCAGAATATTCCTTGCTGACTTGGACATGAAGATATGTATCACAGGGTCAAAGGACCCATTAACTTCTACAACAATAGGGAATGACTTAAATTGTCCAGTATGAGCATATGGGACAGAGAATTCCTTCAATCACAAAAAGAACCTTTGTCAAGCTGGCAGCTAGGTGATGTACTGAATTAGACTTGGAGTCAGGAGGACCTAAGCTTATAATCAGGGGTATACTGGAGCCAATTCTAACTGGCTTTGAGAGTTGGTTGGTAAATTGTCAGTGTGATCCTTTATACATCAGAAATTGGAAAATGCTACAAATATGGGCTTGATGTATTATTTTGTTGACTGTATAGATTTAAGAAAGTGAAGGAGAAAATGTAAATAATGCAGATTAAACTTAAAAACCTGTCATGCGTACATTCCTCCCCCCTCTCCAAGTTGGTCATTAAACATCTACTCACATACCACTGACCATAATTCTACATTATATTCTAAGGAAGTGTGTGATCCTGAGACATCATTTAATCTTTGTCCATCTCAGTTTTGAAGTGTGGTGTATAAATTCTTTATATATTTTTTTCTTCACTGCATCCTCTTCCCTAGTTCATCTATATTCTTTTTCCCATACTTTCTAATATTTTTTACAGTGATAATTGTCTGTGTTTGTACAATTTCTTTTCTCCTTGAGAAAAATTTCTCCTTGAACTCTAGCTAACCTCGACAATCCACTATTACATGACAGCATTTTGCCTTTTGATCTGTCCCCCTATCTTTGTCCATATCATCCCATGAGTTTGCAAAGAACTCTTAATCCCCTAAATATCTACCTATCAACATTCTTCTCTTCAAGGATTGGATCAGGATCTGCTTCCTCCATTCAACTTTCTCTGCTGTTTTTCCCTTGTTCCTGGCTAGAAACATCCTTTCCTTGAATTCATCAGACCACTTTGTTTGACCACTAATTCATATTGTCGTGATTTGTGTCTATATGTCTTTCTCCTTATCATACTTTTATTGCTTGTGTGACCCTAGGAAAGTCACTTAACCTCTCTGGGTCTCTGTTTTCATATTCATAAGGTAGGATGCTCTTTAAAGTTCTTTCTAGTCCTGAATCTATGTTCCTATGATCTAATAACCTTACTGTTCCCACAAAATGGTTATAAGCTGTTTTAGGTATGATTTCATCTCTATCTTTGTATCCTCAGAGATCAATATGATGGACTGCACATAGAAGGTACTTAATACTTGTTTGTCAAGTCAAAATTTAATTTGTTCAATTGAGCTATGCTCATTTTGGTCCTATTCTTTACCAATCTGAATGCTATTTGGCAATCTTTAACTCATCTAGCAGAAAGATGAGCAGAGATGGAGCAATGACCACTGATAGGGCATCCTTTTAACTTAGTATATAGAATACTAGGCTTGGAGTCAGGAGATCTGAGTTCAAATCCTGCCTCACACACTAACTGTGTGACCCTGGGCAAGTCATTTGACTCTCATTGTCTTAGTTTCCTTCTCTGTAAAATGGAGATAATAAGTCTCTACTTCATGGAGTTGTTATAGGGATCAAATTATATATTATATATAAATTTCTTTGTAAATATTAAAGTATGATATAAATGTTAACTATTATAACGTGGTCATTTTAAAGCCAAGGAATACCTTAAGATATAAGTAGACAGCATAAGTGGCTAGACTGGGGCAGCTAGGTGGTGCAGTGAATAGAACACCAGCCCTATTGTCAGGAGGACCTGAGTTCAAATTTAACCTCAGACACTTGATACACTTACTAGCTGTGTGACTTTGGGCAATTCACTTAACCCCAATTGCCTTGCTTTCCCCCCTACAAAACAATAAAAGTGGCTAAACCAGTTAAGACTCAGGGGTATACTTTCTCTCTCTCTCTCTCTCTCTCTCTCTCTCTCTCTCTCTCTTTCTCTCTCTCTCTCTCTTCCCCTCCCCCTCTGTCTCTCTTTTAGACTCAGAGACATCAATTATGAAAATGAAACATATAGAGTAAAGGTCATCGCACAGACAGTGAGGAGATTGGGTTCTAGTCCTAGTATTGTCATTAACTGGCTAATGAGTATACTCTTTGGCCCTGTATGGGGCTCGATTTTCTTGCTGATCTTTTTTACAATTTCTTCCATAATTCTACATACATTTTCTATAATTTCTTCATTTTCATAGCTTGATAAGTATTAATCTGTTACCATTGAGACCTTCCTGAACAAAGTTATCTCCATATCATAAAGTTCAATGCCATTTCCCACACCTACCAAATTTGGTCCATTTTTTTTTCTTTGAGAGGAAAGGCTAAACTATTGGCGATACGGGCTACTGAGAAGATCCTTAAAATAAAGGGAGCTATGTATAGCATGCTGAGCCCACACAGCTGGAAGACTGCTCTTCATTAAACAGTCTCCTATTTTTAAGCAGGCTATATTCAACCCTGAATACTACACAAAGTGTATGGATTCTGAATGGCATCTGCTCATTTGTCTCTTTCCATTTGATTTAGCAATTTTCAGCTTCCAGTAGCGTGTACTCTGAGAACTGATGGAGCTAAGCAGTTACCCCTACTCACCTCTGTTGCCTGAAGCCTAGCTACATTGGCTGAAGATAAACACCATAATGAGAAGCTGGTCTCAAGATTTTTTGCTTTATCCTTGAGGATGTAATTAGCCGTTTAAAGCATTGCCGAAGAGAATCACCAGAATCAATGTGTTGTAGGGGGAACAACACTAGACAGAGACAGAAAACCTACATGTGAGGCGTGATTCTGCAACATTTGTGTGTGACCTTGGGCAAGTCACCTCTCCAGGGCTATAAAAAGAAGTCTAGCCATCAGGAGGAGATGCTCCTTTGGATATTTTCTCTCATTTGTTCACCTTGCGCTTGAGATGACAAGACATTAGTGTGTTTAAAAAAGGACCATGAAGGTAGAAAATGGAAACCATGAGTGACCAAGTCATTAAAAAAACCCTAGAAACCACAAAAAACTTAAAATTCTATGAGTTAAGCAATAGTCAACAATTTTAGTGCTTTACAATTTACAGAGGACTTTGTCATACATCTTATTCTATATTCAAAAGAAAACTGTGAGTTGGCAGTAAAAATATTTTAGCATCATTTTACAGATGAATGAATGAATCAAAAAGCATTTTGTATTATGTACTAAGAATGATGCTAAGCTCTTGGGGATACAAATTCAATCTCTGTTGTCAGGAAACTGAAGCTCAGAGAAGTGGGAGAAAATGCCCACCAACTTCTAGGGTAACTAGTAGCCAAGCACAGGCGTTCATAAGACCATAAGATTATAGATTTTGGCCTATAAAGGAACTTAGAAGCCATTGAATCATTTCAAATATTGGGAAACTGAGGAATAGAGAAAAGTTAAATGATTTTCCTAGGGTCACACAGCTAGAAAGTTTCTGACACAGGATTTGAAATGAAGTCCAATTTTCTCTTTCCACCATATTATATGAAATTATCTAGTTGTGAAATTGAGTACTAAAATATTGACAGCCAAGTCTGTAATTACATTAGGAAAGAAAACCTCCAGAAAAGAGATTTCTTTGATCAATATGCTTTCTTTGCAACTTAGAGGATTAGGGAGTATTATGTGACTTGGCCAGGGTCACGTAGTCAGCGTGTGGCATAAGCAAGAGTTGAGCCCAGATTTTCATTATTCCAATTTGTCTCTACCATGGCTTGCTGCCTTTCAGCTGTAATATTAACACTCTGATTGAGATCTGATCCAATGAAAAAAGTATGTAAAGTCCCTTGCAACCATAAAACACTGTGCAATTATAAACTAATATTGTTCTAATAAAGTCTGGATAGCATAAAATGTTTCCTCATCTGTAAAATGAGCTGGAGAAGGAAATGGCCAACTGCTCCAATATCTTTGCCAAGAAAACTCCAAATGGGGTCACAAAGAGCTGGACATGACAAAAATGACTGATCAACAGCAACAATATAAAATATAATCAGTTAACCATATATTCTTTGGAATGATCGTCTGGCATATTGATTTTCCACATGTTCATTCCCCAATCACTCCATACTCTTCTTTTCTTTCTATCCATTCTTCTCCCAATCCATTCCCTTTTTTCCTCTCTTACTCCTAGCAAATCTAATTAATATTTGGTGACTTTATCACATTTTTCTTTTTTCTTTTTTTTTTTTTTTTGCTTTCCAGGGGGGAAGGCAGGGCAATTGGGATTAAGTGACTTGCCCAAGGTCACACAGCTAGTAAGTGTTAAGTGTCTGAGGCTGGATTTGAACTCAGGTCTTCCTGACTACAGGGCCGGTGCTCACTCTATTCAGTGAGCCACCTAGCTGCCCCTTAATTTTTTTTTCTGAAAATTCTAGATGACTTTCTTTCATTTTCTATGGTTAGATTCACTACCCCCACCCATCCCTATTCAAAGAGTCATTTTAATATTAGTCATTTCTGAACCATTTGGTTTGAAGCTTATGTAGGGCTCTTGAGTCCCCTTAGTTCTCCTGCTTCCTGTCTGCGGGGCACTTAGCTTTTCATTTTCATGTTCACCAGAGATTTAGTTCAGGGAAGGAATGGGAATAAAAGAACCCCAAATCCCAAGTCAAAATTTATTAGATTATCAGAAGCTCTGATGAAGTTTTGCTAGTGGTTGAAAAAGATGGATTAGAGTTTACCTATGCATTTAAATAATTTGTATGGCCATGAACATAAATAAAGTTAAAGATGAAACAAAGGCAGATCATTTGATCTGATCAGGATTAGAATGGCATGCTGAATGTGGTTACCTCTGATTTCAGACGTTCAATCTCAATCTCCCCATCTTCGATCTGTTGGCGTAGCTGTTTGGCAACTGTTTTCTCTGTTTCCACAATTTGAAGTAAATGGAGATACTTCTGCATTAAAGCTTCATGCTCCGTGGCCAAGTTTCTGTAACTATGCAGAGAAATGAACATTTCAAATGTGTCTCTACTTAAAAAACAACAGCAACAACAAAACAATGCTGCCTACACTTTCCACTCCACGGCCCTCTTTTTCCTCTTTACCAAATGACAATCAATCAGCAGGTGGGAATTTTGAATACTTTCTTCTGCGTCCGGAACTGTTCTATGCATCATGGCAGAAGCAAACAAGTTGAAGAGATTAGAGTAACGTACTCAAAATCAAGGGACAAAGAAAGTGTGCAAATAAAAGCTAATTTTATTGTATAAACCACAAATATAGAAGATCTGAGAGGTAAAAGACGAGAGCTGGAATAGTCAAAGAAAGTTTCACAGAAGTGGGACTTTGGCTGGACCACGATGGATGGGTAGAAATTGTACAATTGATTGATATACATAATTGTAAACAACAGAAACAGTAGAAGCAAATATATGCACAAAGGTATTATTGACCATGGTATATTCAAAAGCAGTAATGAAAGTATCCTGGATGAAGCATCCATGTTGGGGAGAAGTTGTGAATAAGGTTGGGTAGGCAAAAAGGAGCTTGATTATCGAGATCCTTGAAGGCCTGACTGATGGAATTAGACATAAAATTATTAGAAAGAGAATAGACCTCTGAGATAGAGTTTAAATGCCTCATTTCAATCGAACAAACACTTGTTAAACTTGTCCTGTGTGTAAGGCACTATTTCTTGATCCTGGGGCTGGGAAGATTAAAAAAATGGAAAAATTCTTACCTACAAGGAGATTACATTCTACTAGAATTGGATAGGATAAGTAAATGAAGAGTAATTGAAGGAAGGTGACAGCATCAACAACTGTAGAACCAGGGAAAGACAAGTTCCTTCATTTGAACTTTAAAAAAAAAAAGAGGAATCTGAGAATTAGAGATGAGGCAGGAACACATTTCAGTCATGGGGTAAGATTTGGACAAATGTGCCCTAGGTGGGAGATAGAATGTTGAATTTACAAAGTAGCTCTTGGTTCACTTTGGCTGGCTGGCATATATAGTGTATGAAAGGGGGTAATGTGAAATAAAATTGGAAAGGCTGATTGCAGTCATATTGCAGAGGGTCCTAGATGTAAGGCTAAGAAGTTTGTATTTTATCCTAGAGGTAGTAGGGAACTACTAAACAGTTTTGATCAAGTTGAGACAAGTTCAGACCTTCAATGCCATTTTAAAGTAGTGCTAATTATGAGTTTTTTTCTTCCTGACATTGAACTAAAATATCTCTCTGTGATGGACACCTGTTTCTCCTTGGATCTGCCCTCTGGGGCCAAGAGGAACAAGTCTAACCCTGCGTAGTGCAAAGATGACTGGTTCCAAGCTTTCTCTGTATTATAGTATTTCACTTTAGTATGTTTGAATGAGTAACTAAATTTTCTAAGGAGAAACTCTTAATGATATCTAGAATGGCCTCTAGAATAGTCCAATTCTATGATTACTTGGTTCTCAGAAAGGAATCTTCTTTCATGTAGTTAGAAATCTGGACTTAGAAGGTCAAATAGTCTAATCCCTTCTTTTTATAGATGAGAAAACAGTCCCAAGGAGGCCAATTGGCTCCCCCAGGTCACATAGATAATAAATTCCAGAGGCAGGGTTTGAACCCAGGTTCTCTGACTCCAGGCCAACAATCTTTCCACTATACTCCATATTCAGTTAAACAATAAAATTCAATTCAATGAACATTTTTTGAGTACCTGCCATGGAGCTTTCTACTTGGTTCTGAGAGACATACAAAACTGAATAAAACTTGACTCTTGGCTTCAAAGAGCTTAAAGTCATACTATCTCATGCAGGGATTATTATTCCAGGGCCTATGAACTTATCTTCTAAAAATATTTTTGATAACTATATTTCAATATAACTAGTTTCCTTTTTTAATTCTATGTATTTTGTGTTATACATTTAAAAAGATTTTTCCAAGAAAGGGTCCATGCTAGGCTGCCAAAGATGCCCATGACACACAAAAAAAGATGAAAAACTTCTGATTTAGAGGAGCTAACACTTCTCTGGATAAATGCAAACGTGCTTTTATTGTGAGAAGATATTATCAATTAATCTGGAGTATTTATTGAATTCAACCTGTGCCTGCAGCACTATGCTAGGTAGAAGGATGAAACTACAAAAAATTTAAGATCTTGACCCTACTTAAAAGAAACTTATATGTTAGTCGGAGAGACAAGAAATACCCCCTAGTAAATAATTAGTAAACAAGATAGAACTGAATAGAGCATCACACTGTTCAGTATGAACAATTAGAGAATAAAACTCAGGACAACAAATCAAGCAGGCAGCAATATTTAAACATTTTCTCAGGAAGAGGGATAAATTCACTTTGGTAGGAGAGGGCCATTTCACTGTTGCATCTGGCTACTTGAGTTAGTACACACCTGAAGGAAGGGAAGAGGGAAGAAGGAGGGAAGACAAGAAGGAAAGGAGAAGATATAGGATGGAAAGGGAAGAAGAAGAAGAAGAAGACGGAGGAGGAGGAGGAGGAGGAGAAGGAGGAGAAGGAGGAGGAAGAGGAGGAGGAGGAGGAGGAGGAGGAGACAATAAAAACAAAATCAGAGAAAGGCAGCATCAAGTATGGACTGTTGTTGATAGGAAGACTTCTTGGAGGAGGCATAACAAGCCTCCTTAAAGAATGAAGAAGGCAGAGAGGAGAGCAGGAGAGTTTGTTGTGTAAGGTAGCAAGCAGCTTGAGTAAAGGCTGAGGTAGAAGTTAGTATGACACAGATTAAAAAAAATTTGATCCAGAAAGATACTAGTACTCTTCTTATAAAATACCATTTGATGAAAAAGGAACATTTTACTTTTGTTACTGAAAATTAGGCTAACAAAGAGTCCTTTCCCTTAATTCTTCCTTAGCTTCCTACCAAAATGCCTTTTCTTTATGTGCAAAGGCAATGTTGATTAATGTTAGACAAAGTTTACTTTCAAATTAACCTCTCCCATACATGCAGATTTATGATGACTATGCCATCTTTTGGGGGTTGATCAGGGAAATTCTGTGATTTTCAGGTGATGAGTTTTCTCTGGGACTTTGATGGCATCTTCCTGTGTAAGCTGTGGACATATCACTTGGCTCCCATGAAGGTTTCTCATTGATTGATAGGGAATTGTTGGATGAACTGTTCTAAGAGGAGCTTCTTCATGTAGGCCTATAAGAAGGAGTCAACAGACTCGCTGGATTTTTTTTTTCCTATTTGGTCTCATTCTCCCAGAAAATGTTAATCCAGAATCTAGCCTTTTAGCAAGAGAAAGAGGAGTTCCTAGGTAGAGGAGTTCCTAGGTAGGTCTAGTCTTGAGAGTGCCATGATAACAACCCCAATAGGGTTCAAGAGTTCTGGGATACAGTCTTCTTGAGAGCAAAGGGAAATTCCTGGACAGCTGAAGAAGGAAGATTATAGTGTATGTGTCCCTCAGATCTGGGAGGTACTAAAATTATTACACAGAAGTGTAAAATACTTAGACTTTGCACTCTACTATTTCTATGAGTTAATTACAGATCTGATGGGGAAGGGATTTCTTTTGTAGCAACACCAAAATAATTTTCCTTCTGGTTGGGGATAGAGGAGTCCAAATCTTCAAGGTAGTGCCAAAGCTGGATGCTTTTATGGTTTTCTAGGGATGAAAGTGGAATATGACTGGAATATTAAAGCAACTCCAGATTTATTTCCCCTCTCAGGAGATTTCAAATCACTGGGTAGTGCTATGAATCTGGGGAACTCTAGGGACCTGGACAAAGGAGAGACTCTCCAGAAGCAGCCACTGGTGCAATGGAGAGAGTGCTAGGTCTGGAGTCAGGAAGATCCGAATTGAAATCTAGCCTCAGACATGTACTAACTGTGTGAGCCTGGGTAAATCACTTAACTGCTGGTTGCCTCAGTTTCACCATCTGTAAAACAGGATTAGTAATTGCTCCTACTCTGCAGGGTTGGTATTAGGATCAAATGACATGATATTTGTAAAAATTCTTAGCATAGTGTCTGCCACAATAACAAGTGCTGCTTTAATGATTATTCCCTTCCCCAGTGAGGGAAGAGAACTGTGTTGATTGCTTATTGGTGACTGAGTCCTTTTGGTGATTTTTGTATTTTCTGTGTTGAGAACTAAAATTTATCCTCTTTTCAATGAATGTATTGTTACCTTATGTGTTCCAAAGGAGTTAGGGATCCTTAGCTACAGATGTGGAGACCCTAGACATGAATGATACTCAAAACTATATATTGCAATTTCCTCAATGGCAGTTCTGGGTAGGGATCATATGAGGAAAGAGTTGTTTGGGGGGACTGTCCTCAAGACCAGACTCAGCTCATGTATACCCAAAGCTTGTGGGCTATATAGGTTATACATTTTTACCTATTGCAATATAATAGAAAGCTCACTGGCCCACGAGTCAGGAAACATGGGTTCTAATCCCAGTTCTTCCATCAACTAACTATTTAATCCTAGACAAGTGATCTAACTACTTTGGATGTCAGTTTTGTCATCTGTAAAATGAGAGAATTGAACTAACTGATCTCTAAGGCCCCTTCCAGCTCTGAAATTTTATTATCCTAAAGGCACATATGCTAATTGTTTCAAAACCTTAAAATGACAGTATCTTTTCTGAAAGCACATTTTTTTTTCTGGTGAAAAAAATTAGTGTCTGAGCATGTATATGTGTGGATGAATTCTTTCCTGCTGTAAATTAACTTTAAAAGGCAAACAGCATCTGCTCAGAGCAGGAAATAACAATTAGGAAATTCATGTCTTTTCTTTTTATTTATTAGTAATTTCCAATGCTAATAGCTAATTGCTTTAAATAATGCTTTAAACCTTGACCAAAGGTATTATATATGAGAAAATACAGTCTGGGCTTGGTTTCCTGGTGTGAAATTCAAATGTAGTTTTATTTCATTTATTAATGACCACTAATGGATTGCAATGAAGGCACAGCCTATTAGCTAAACAAATAAACAATTAACTTGAATTGTAACCTGAATTAACTTGATCATTGTTCTTCCTTGCTGTTCAGAAGGAAGCTCATTTCACCACTAAAGGGCTGTCACCCTGAAAGAAAAACAATCACCAAATTCAAGTTTTTCGGTTACAAAATCCAAGAGTGGGAAGGGACCTTAGAGCCATTGAGAATAATCTCTGTCCAAAGCATAAATGCCTTCTCCAACATTAGTGACACAGAAATCATCCAGTTTTGGTTTAAATAGCCCCAGTTACACTGTCTCATGCAGAAATTGTTAGTGTCCCTTCACTTTGTATTATTTTGTATACAACTTGTATTTGCTTATATGTGAACTTGTAACAGTCCAGTGCAATGTAAACTGTTTAAGGTCAGGGTCTATTTTACTTTTATATTTTTTCAAAAATCCAGTCTGTAACAGTGATGAACACATAGGTAACATGGTTAAAAAAAACAAAACAAAAAACTCTGGCTATGGAGTCAGAAGACCAGGATTCACATCTGTTGATGCTGCCTACCTATAAAACCTGTAGAAGAGTCACTTAACCTTCTTGGGCCTCAGTTTCCTCATTTGTAAAATGAGAGGTTAGATTAGACAACCTTTAAAGTTCCTTTTGGCTCTTGATCTAAGATCCTAGGTGCTTGATTCTATTTTCAGCTATAATTGTAAAGAAGTCATTCCTTATATTAAACCAAACTTTCCATCGTTATAATTTCCAAATATTAGCTCTGTTTTTTCTTCCTTTTTGGGCGACATAGAAGAAATTTAATCCTTACTTCCCATGATGTCTTTCAAATAATCAAAAGATGCCTATAAAGTCCCTAAATATTTTCTTCTCCAAGCTAAATGTCCCCAGTTCCTTCAACTATTTCTTTTATAACAAGGTTTCAGCACTCTTACAGTCCCAGTCTTCTTCCTTTGAATGTGTTACTTGTTAATTCCCTTCTTAAAGTGTGCTGCCCAGACATGAATAATAACGGGAATCTCATGGATGACCTCAAAGGCACTTTCACTTAGAGACTGAAAATGCTTGATGAAGGACCATTCAACCACATTGGTACCAGATTTTTGTGTTCTTTCCAGTGCCTAGGTAAACCACCAGTGCTCTGTCTCTGTTATTGTCATCAGCATCACATAAATAGGTTTTTACACACACTCTCCCTACCATTTAATGATTGGTTAGTTTGTTTCTGATTCTCTCTCTATTTTCCTAGCCCAGGTGTAACTAAGCAAGACATTTCCTTATTGGTTCTCATCTTGTGGTCTCTTGTAAAGGGAGGAGTGGTCTGTGTGAGTGAACTGTGGTTAGATCTTGAGGTGGATGCAAGGGAAGAAATGTGGAATGGAAAGGATGTTATCTGAAGATCTGGGTTCAAATTTAGACTCTACCAATGACTAGCTTGGGCAAAGTCATTTATTACCTCTCTGGGATTCAATTTCCTTGCCTGTAAAATGGAATTGAACCAGATGAATTATTTATGAGGTCCCTTCCAGCTCCAACAATTTATTTTTCTATAACTTTGGCGCTTAGAGATGCAATAGCCTCCCCTTGTTACCTTCTGTGGCACTTGAGAGACTACTTAGTTGCTGAAGGTAGCTGAGAAAGGCTCAGCAGGACTGACAGTGGGTTGCTAATGAATTTTGCACCTCATTTTTCATGTAAGCCTACAGTTATTCATTTGAAGGCATCAATCAGAAATTACTTATTCTATATATCTGTTGATTTATTTGGATAAAGATCTTATTTATCAATATAACTAATTTTCATTAAGGTTTTGTTTTGTTTCGTTTCTTTAGATAGCCTTTGGTTCCTGGGAATTCAAAGGGGAAAAAGTGAAACTCTAAGGCTGCTTTTCCTTTTGGTACCAAAGTTGGGGGTGTGTGTGTGTGATAGAAATGGAATATGGCACACACAGGCAAATGCAATCAGCTGTTTTCATTTAACTGCTTTTTTCATTACAGGAGTGACTTCAAAGTGGGGCATTTTATTGGAAGGTGGCCATGCTGTAGAAACAAGAGGCATCAGTAAAACTAAAAAAAAAAGGAATTCTAAAGCTGAATAATGTGCACAGAGCTGTTCCTGGGCATGTATTCATAGCCATAAATTAAGAGGACTCAAGAGAGTTAGTTTGCAAATGTGTCTCTCAAGGCTCCAGGCCACATGAGCTACAGACAGTGGTTTTATGACTTCTGTATTGATTTGGGATTGGAGTTTTTCATTACACTTGAGAGCTACTTTTACAGTACAAACAACCCCTTTTTTCTGTCCTTTTCCATGCACATAATAATTGTCTTTGTTCCAGATATCTTATGGGGGTTCTTCCGCTTCTCTTCTCTCTGGCACCTTTCCCGCAGCCATAGAAGATGACCTGTGGCCTAGTGAATGGCATATTTGACTAGGAGCCAGGAGGCCTGAATTTTATTCCCAACTCTGTTATTTTGGAGAAATAACTGGGCTCTTGATTTCTTCCTGTGTAAAAACAAGGTGTTGGATGCTATAAATTTCTAAGGCCTTTTCTAGGCCTTTGTACACAGTAGATTTTTAATACACTTGGAATCGAATTCCAGCGCTAGATCCTAAAGCCATCCTGTTAAGAAGGTTCTTTCTAACAAAGAATCATAAAGCTAAAGAGTCCCCAGAATCCCTCATTTTAGAGATGAAGAAACTGAGGACCAGGGAGGTAGATCACATGACATCATATATCATTCATTTATTCATTCAACCACCACACATAAAACTACATCCCTTATCTCTGCCTGGAATGCTTTCCCTCCTCATCCTACCCCCTTTGAAACACCCAATTTCCTTTGAGATTCAGTTCAAGGGGTAACTTTTGCTCGGTCTCACCTGTTGTTCCCGTTCCCCCTTCTCCTCCCCTCTTCAGATGACCGCATATCTGCCTCTTTTGTATATAACTCTATACAGTGTTTTGTATATAACTATATGTGGACACCCCCTGTCTGAGGGTCAGCTCCTTGGGGTGGGGCCTGTTTCTTTGCTTAGCTAGCATTTGTATAGCTCTTTGAGAAGTGCAGAGTGCTTTACAAATATTATCTCATTTGATCCTTACAGAAACCCTTGTTTTTTCCATTTTACAGATGAGGAAACTGAGGCAGACAGTGGTTAAATGAGTCATCTGGTGTCAGACAAATAATAAGCTCTCATGGCTAAATTTGAACTCAGAATCTGAAATGTTTTGTTTTTGTCTTTGTATTCCCAGTGCCTGGTAGGTAGATCTTTATTTTATTTTATTTCATTTGATTTTTTTGGAGAGGGGAAGGCATAATTGGGGTTAAGCAACTTGCCCACGGTCACATGGCTAGTAAGTGTTAAGTGTCTGAGGCTGGATTTGAACTCAGGTGCTCCTGACTCCAGGGCCAGTGTTCTATTCACTGTTCCACCTAGCTGCATCATAGATCTTAATAAATACCTATTGATGTATTACTTTATTAAATTCCTACCAAGTACAAAGTACTACTTAGGTATTGGAGATATAAAGATAAAATAAAACAGCCCCTCCCTTCAAGGGCTTCACATTCTGCTGGGTCATATGAGGCTGAGGTGAATGTGTGAGGCCTCCCCTTGGTTTTGTAGGAAGCTACTCACTTCCAAAAAGGATAACTGTGTGGCAAGCGATCCATTCGTCCAGGCTTTTGGTAAATGATTCTGACCAGAGGATCTTCAATGATCTTCTAGGTGGAGGTATTATAGAAATGCTGACAATTTTACAACTTAGCAAACAGAATTTGCTTTTATTCTTTATGAGTTAGGAAGGCACAGACCCTGTGTAATAAACTCCATGGGACATCCAAATAACCTTCATCAAAATTCCCAGAATATCATAGACTAGCCTGTACCATGCATCTTATCATCAATTTTGCTCCCTTGTCATGAACAGTGATGCCTTGCTCCCTAATCTAGAACTCCAGAGACTTTGCTTCTTATCCCTTTCTCCCTTCCCCCCTCCCCCATTAATACATTCTGTTTGATTTTTTGACCTTGGAAAAAAATTCCCTGCCTGGGAAGGGTGTAATATGAATGGGATATAAGATCTTCCCTGCCCATTAATAGGTCTCATATGGAGCCTATTGAGGGAAATTTGCTTAAGGGAGGCTTGCTTTTAGGAAGACTTTTCACATCTTTTGCTAATTTCTAATTAGGCATTGAGTCATTGAGGGTTGTAATACCTTCTGGCTCTGAGAGGTGTATATATACTCTGAGTTGGTATTTTGCTTTGGGGGATCACTTATGAGAAGGATCTTGTAATTCCCTGGTTGAGACTGAGTGGCTGTGCAGAGCTCTGTGACTGCTCAGTTGTAAAGTCTCTTTTTGATCCAGGGATGTATGTAAAATGTATAGTTGATTCAGGCAGTCAGAGCCCTGTCCGTTGGTCTTGATTTCTCTGCTTGTATTGTCTCTGAAGTTCAGTGTGCTGACTTTTCCCCTGAGCTAGTGAAATATAACTAAAAAAGATTGTTGACCCCTTAAAAAGCTCTCTTTCCCAGTAAAGCAGATCTAAGAACCTGTGCTAGCAGCCATTCTGGGAATGCCAGTGTGGTTGCCGCTACAAGCAGATGAGCCCAGCTTCACCTCAGCCTTCTATATCTGACTGGTCCCAGACTCCTCCAGACTATCCAGCCAACCACCAGGACACTAGGGCCTCCCTGGTTGATAATGGGCTCTTGATATCTACCATCCTGCACAACAACCTTCCCCTACCTCCTCTTTTTTTCCTTTTAATAATCAAATCAGTATAATCACTAGAAGTAGCCAGGTAGTGAAGTAGATAAAGTGCTGGACTTCAAGTCAGCATAGACCAGAATTCAGGCATTTATAAGCTGTGTGACTTGGGGCAATTCACAACTTCTGAATGACTCAGTTTCTTTTTCTATGAAATGGGGATAATAATGGGATCTACCTTCCAGGGCAGTTGTGAAGATTAGATGAGATAATAGTTGTAAAGCTTTTCACCATCTTTAAAGCCTTATGTAAATGCTAATTATCATCACTATGATCATCCTTGTCTTATTGGAAAGGCCAGGACAATCTACTGGCTTATGTTCCACTTCCAATTCCTGCGATTGCTTAAGCCAAAGTTCCCTTCCCTGGCCACCATTCTCCAAACCCTTCCTATGTCCTTAGTGGAATGCGAATTCCTTCAGGACAGGGACCATATTTGTGTCCCTTTGTGCCCAGATCAGTGCCTGGCATAAACCAGGTACTTAAGAACTGCTTGGTGATTGTTTCATTGAAAGGTCCTCTAAAGAACTGGCAAGGAAAGGAAGTCTTTTGATTCTAGGAAAGAAAGCCTTCTTTTTCCTTCCGACAATCCTCAGGGTCTATTCTAATTCCCAGTTGCTGGATCTTTTAAAGATGCAGCTTTATTCTGGCAGAGAGTTTAGGAATTTAGGAACCAGTTTAGGTGGTTGGTGTGTTTGAGGTGGGGAAGGTAGTTGAAGGCTCATTGCCATTTGATGACAGGACAAAAGAACTCTAGTTTTCCTTAGTATTTAATTTTAAAAAATGCACGTTTTCCCCACTTTACAGGTAAGGTTTGTTTGTTTGTTT
>CM053598.1:97479547-97501567 GCA_028646575.1 Pseudocheirus occidentalis | reverse complement strand
CCCCCCCCATTAACCTCTTGAAACCCAGACTCATTCTCAATATTACAAAAACCATTTTTCTCCCATTATGTGTCCTTCCCCACCCAACCTTTCCTATTATTTATCCTCTCACAAGGTATAAGTCTAAGCCAGAGTGATATGTCACAAGTACATTTAGTTCACTACTAAAATTGAATGATATTTCACAAGATCTCTCCTCTACTATCTTCCGCCTTCTTAAGCCTGGGTTTGGTGAGTAAAGTGGAGACAAACTTGGACATTAATGAGGAAGAACCAGGGTCCCTTGGCCTTCTGCCATCAATGTCACCTTCCTGTGACAGTTCAGAGTTTCACCTTACCATAAAATGGGTTTTTTTTTTTACTAATATAACAGTTTCTTTATTTTTTTTTGAGGGAAGAAGGCAAGGCAATTGGGGTTAAGTGACTTACCCAAGGTCACACAGCTAGTAAGTGTCAAGTATCTGAGGCTAGACTTGAACTCAGGTCTTTCTGACTCTAGGACCAGGGCTCTATTCACTGCACCACCTAGTTGCCCTTGTGTCTCTTTCTACTCTTGACCCATCTTAAAGGCAAACAGATATTTGGGCAGTTGGCTACAATTTTTATTCCTTCATCAAGTAATGATGTGCAGTGTACCATAGTGATCTCCTGGAAAAACATACAGTGAAATGATATTGTTTTGCCCTCATTCAAGGAGCTCACAAAATATTAGAAAATAGAAAACATAAAAGATAGGTATGTTATAAATTAGAATGTGATGTATAAGGAAAAGCAACAAATGTTATCTAAAGGATAGAGAACCAGCCTTGCAGTCTGGAAGAACTCGATTCAAATTCTCTCTGACACATGATGGCTCTTATGACCATAGACTTGTCCCAAATGCTAGCCTCTTTCCAACATTGTTGAGGGTATTACCATCCTCTCAAACACCCAGACCTACAGCTTTCTCACTCATACAACACACATCCAATCCCTTGTCAGATCTTGTCCTTTCTACCTTCCCATCTCTCCTATACATCCCCTTCCTCCACTTGCTCAGCTGCTACCCTAATATGAATATATATACTCATCACCTTTCTTCTTGCTGATTTCAATAACTTCCTAATTGGTTTCCCTGATTTTAGTATCTCCCTACTTTAATGTCTCCCTTCTCAAATCCACCCTCCACTCAACTGAGAGGAGTTTTCTTAAAGCATAAAACTGACCGTGCCATTTCTCTACTCAATGTATTTCAATGGTTCTGTAAAACATCCAGGATTAAATAGAAAAATCTTCTATTTGGCATTTAAAGTTCTTCAAAACTTGGCCCCTTCTCACCTTTCTAGTCTTTTTACACTTTACATGCACTCAATGATCTCATTAGAAACTGAATTCACAGCAAGTAGGGAAAACGTTATTCCTTGTACTTATATTCCTACCTCATAGCATGGAGTGTTTGGCACCAAGCTGATATGTAATAATGTGGGTGTATTGATTGATTGATCCAAGTCCACTGACCTACTTGCTGTTAGACACACGCACACACTCACACCACTCTATCTAGATCGTGAATTTGCCCTGGATATCTCCTAAATCTAGAATGCTAATTTTCTCTACCTCAGACTACAAGTTTCCCTGACTTCTTTTGTTCACAAGAACAAACCCCAAAATCTAAAATAGTTTTAGAAAGCATTTTATTAGGTAGTTGGGTAGAAGAAATGAGCCAGAAATGGAGTGACTCTCCCCAGATTCTGTAAGATTTACAATATATAGGATTTTGACAAAGATTTCCCACACAGGAACTTCACATATCCCATGTACATGGTAAAACAGTTTTCACAAGAAGGCAGCCTGAAAGTAAGGTAGATTAAGATACTATATGAATAGCTATAATGCAAAAGAGAGACTTGGAAGTGGGGCAGCTAGGTGGCATGGTGAATAGAGTACCGGTCCTGGAGTCAGGACAACCTGAGTTTGAATCTGATCACAGACACTTAACAATTACTAGCTGTGTGTGACCTTGAGCAAGTCACTTAACCCCAATTACCCTGCCTTCCCCCCTCCAAAAGAAAAAATAAAAAAGAGAGGCTTGGGGTTGGCTCCTCAAGAGTTTCTGGGTAGGGTAACCAAACACAAGAATTCTTTGAGTGGATCTGGAGAGCAGAGAAATTGGAAATACCTTGTAGCCATGCCTGACACTCCTAAAGAGTTACTGGGGTCAAGCAGCATTCTGGGTGGAGAAAATCTTTAATCACATAAGGTTGGACTCAATCAGTATAATTTTTGCCAAATTGGATTATAAATCATTTTTCCCACACTTTCTTCAACTTCAAATCCCATCTCTGCCTCTCCCCATTCCTTTCTCTTTGAGACTGCCTTCTTCAGGGTGTCCCTAAAGTCTGGATACATAGGAAATTTCATTATGCAAATTTTCAAGAAATAAAATGAATGAAATTTTTAACAACATTGTATTTAATTAGCATAAATTTTAGCCATGGCAATTTCATAGGGCCTAAGCTTTCATTAGTTATTGGGGACTATTTTCCATATTAATGAGATTAATTTTATTTAATTGATAAGATTTCCTATGTGTCTCCTATGTCTTCCTATAAAATGTCATTTTTGCTAATTAAATAAAATGTTGAAAATTTCATTCATTTCATTTCTTGAAAATACAAAGTTAATGAGATGTCCTGTGTGTCCAGATTTTAGGGACACCCTGTATTTATACTGTATATGTCTTGTAAGTATGTAGTTACTTTCATGTTGTCTCTCATTAAAATGTGAGCTCCATGAGGATGGAGATATCAGTTTTGTCTTTCTTTGTATTCCTGATACTTAGTGCCTGGCAAATAGTAAGAGTTTAAGAAATGCTTGTTGACTGACTTATTTGTTAATTGACTCTTGGTGCCTCAAGCAACTCTCTAAAAATACTTTACAAAGGTAACACTAATCTGCTGTGGTAGAGGCACTTCACCACACCAATGAAATCACAGGCTCAGATGCCCCCAAAATAAAAGTACATAAAAGGAAAACAGATCCTTTCACAGCTATATCTTATGATTTGAAAACCAAATTTTTTTGTTATTTTTGTTACCACCACATTCAAATGTTACTCATAAAAGACAACCTTGTAACAAAAAGTAAAGTTAAGCAAAACAAAATGACAAACTCCCCAGGGCTGACAGCATCTGTCTCATTCCACACCCATAGTTGGCCAACTCTCTACTAAGACGGGTGTGATACATGTTCTCATCCGTCACCTGGAATGAAGACTGATCACTGAAAGGACTCCAATTCTTGGGTCTTTTATTTTATGTTGTTAATAAATATTCTAGAGAAACTTCTAGAATATTGGAAGTAATGTTCTTTATAGACATGGAAAATTGTTCATTCACTCGTTCAGTATTTACTAAGTGCCTATTTTATACCAAGGTCTATGCCAGGCTCTTGGGATACAACACAAAATGAAATAGCCTGCACCTTCAAAGAGCTTACATTCCTTTTAGGGGAAATAATATGTACCTAGAAAAATAAATATAAATTACATGTAAAGTTATTTCTGGGAGGAAAGATACTAACAACTGGAGGAATTGGGAGAGCTTTTTGAAGGCAGCAGTATTTGACTGGAGTCTTAAAGGAATCTCAGGATTCTATGAGATGAAAATGAGGAGGGAGTACATATCAGACATGGAGGCAATCTGTAAAAAGACACAGAAATGGGGGTTAGGATGTCACTTATAAAGGATGGTAAGCAGATCAGTTTGGACCAGAGTGTGAGAAGAAGAATATACAGTAAGCTGGTAAATGTAGGCTAAAGACTTAAGTCTTACAAGAGACGTAAATGCCAAAGAGAGGCATTTGTGTTTCATCCAAGAGGCAAAGGTGGGACCACTGGAATTACTGAGGAGAGAAGTGATACTCCCAGATCTGTGCTTTGGGAATGTTCCTTTGAGAAAGGAGAAACTGAATACTGAAAACCCCAGTAGCCAAGGCAAGAGGGAACAACAAAAGCCTGAGTAAGGGCAGTGAGTGTGAATAGAGAGAAGGGCATAGATCTGAGATGTATTGTGCAAATAAATCTAACAAGACTTGGTAACTGGTTGCAATATGATCTTCCGATTTGAATAATTCATTTAAATCTTCTTGATCCAAACAAACAGAAGTTTTCAGTACCTGAGGAAATTTGGAGTGTTTTATGGCCAGCAAAAAATATTCCCCCAAGTCTAGAGGTATCTGATCCTTAACCAAACAGGTCTGACCCCTGCTTCAAAGTCTATTTGCATGGAACTCTCTAAATTGGAGAAAACCCAATGCTCAAGAATGGAGTTGGAGAGAGCTTGGGAGAGGAGAGATCTATTCTTCTGGTTTCTAGCTTCCATAGAGAGGACATGTGCTCTCTTCAGGTCCCTGAAGGGAGAAACTCTATAAAGAAGCCAACATCTAGAGAAGCCAGTACCTCAAGTATGTTGGCTTCTTCCCAGTATCTTTTGCTTCCCTCTGGAACCTGAAAAGAGTTAGAAAATATGTGCCTTCTGTCTCTCTGAAAGTTGGAAGCCAACAGAAGAGATCTCTTCTCTCCCAAACCCATGCCAACTCTGACCTTCGTACAGGCATGGGGTATTGAATTTCCACCTATGAGAAGAAATACATTTGGGTTACTGCTTATTGTATTTATACATGATCACACCTAAATTGCTTTGTTTGGCCAAATATTTCTTGGACTTTTTGCCAAAGACTCTTGGCCAAACTCAAGAGAATGGAACAATAGCTGGGAAGTAGTGAATTCACATGTACCAAAGTCTCCCAACTTGTCCAGCCCATGATAAGTCCATGTATTTAACAGGATAACTATTTTTCCCTACCTACCCACCCACCCATCTGGTTATCAAGTAATCTAGCCACCTATCCATTTGCCTTTCAAATGAGATATTTGAAAAGCACTTAGCAAAAAAAAAAAAAAAAAGAACAGTGATATACAATAGGTACTTCATAAAAATTTATTTCATGTTCTTCCATACTACTCTGACAAGATGATGTGTCAGGACCTTCTGATGCTGAAATCTTATGATTTTGTGCCATACCCCAGGATTATTCAGATTATTTCCCTTAAATATTCTGGGAAATGAAGCCTAGGGCAGAAATGCTAGTGCTAGCACCTATTGAACATTCTTGCTTTTGTACTAGACACTAGCTATGTGACCCTGGGTGTGTCACTTACCCCTTTTTGCATCAGTTCCTTCATCTATAATGTGAGCTAGAAAAGGAAATGATAAACCACACCAGGTCTCTCCATTGTCTTTACCAAGAAAACCCTAAACGGAAACACGAAGAGTTGAACACAATTAAAAATCAACTGAACAGAAAAACTAAATGAAAAAGCCCTGTAAATTGCCAGATGTACCCTCCTCTCTTTCTATAACAAGGACCTTTAACATGCGCTCCTTGAACTAGTTTTTTAAAGCATAATATATATTATATATAGATTATATATATATTGATAACTATTTTAATATAGTTGTTTTCCTTTGTAATATTAGGTGTTTTACTATATCTAAAAACATTATTCTAAGTAGGATCCATAGACTTCACCAGACTGTAAGAGGGGTCCTTGACACAAAATAAAGTTAAGAATTCCTGTTCAAGAATTTTCTTTTTTTATAGACATGGAAGAAAATAACAATGAAATTCATGTTTAGAACATTTTCTAAAGTTGGAATGACCCTAAAACAGTAAAATCATTACCAAATCTGTTACTTAAAATAGGTCGGACCCATAGTCTATCTCTTGCTACTGAGAGACCTGTCTAGAGAAACATAACAGTTGCCTTCCAAATCAGCCTGTCAAGGACAGAGAATTATTCCTTTTCCACAATCACACACACACACACACACACACACACACACACACACACACACACACCATGTCTAATTTTTCCTTAATAACATACCCTAGTTCTATCATCCCTGAATGTGTCTAATTGTTATTATCTTACTAAATCTGTCAACCTTTTCCTTCCCAATTTAATCAGCCAGATGCCTGGGTGAGTGTTTCATGCCTAAGGGAGGGATTTAAGAGGAAGGGCTTTACTTTCCTTATCTCCCCAAGCTCAGCAATTGAGGCTGTTTGCTATAAGGTATCATAGCAACAACCAAAACAGCTGCAGCACAGGTGTGATGTTTTTCTGTCATTTCATAAATTTAATTTTACAGCTTCAACCTTTAAAAGGAAAGGTTTCGTGTCTCAAAAGACAAATAGGACCACTAAACCTGCAATTTAGGAATAGTGCCACCAGGTGGCGGGAAGATGTCATGATACAAACTAAACCATCCGTGTTTTGCCTGGTTTGGGGATAGTAGCTCTCTAACCCCTCACAGATTTATAACCATAAATTTTCCACTCATTTATTTAAAAAATATAATTCTTTATTAAAGTGGTTTATCATGAATGGCCCTACTGCACCCCGAACTCTCATCATGTGGAAGGAATAACTATATTTTAAGACAACTTTTTAGCGACATAAATGTTACCAAAGCAGGATGATGTATTGACAAGAGCTTAGGATCCAGAGTCCCAGTCTCACCTTTCCCACAAACTCACTGTGTGACCTTAAATGTTTCTTCTCTCTGGGAAGAAAAGTTTCTTATCTAGCGCATTTTCTTGCTCCTAATAAAACCTTAATTAGTGTTGACTTGAACTGAAATCTGCAAAATGAGATCATTAGACTAGCAGATCTACAAGGCCCCTTCCAGTTCTGACATCCTATGATTCTTCCTTTCTTGTCAATACTTAACTTTCTCTTAGTCGATTCATTCCGAATCTTGGACTGTAGTCTACAGTTTCTCTCAGAGGTCTGATCTCACTAGCAGAGGGTGCAAAGACACCTTCTCTCTATCTGTGTCACAGTTAGCATATTTCCTCGTACTAGATCATTTGTACTAGCCACAGGAAAGAACTTAGTTTCATCTTTTCAATCCCATTCCACCCTCAGATTCCCTTTTTCCTTTTTCTATGCCCAACAGAAGAGAAAGCGAAGAACAAAGCAACCCTTTAAGAGTTACCACTGGGAGCATAAAAGGCTTCATATCTGTCTTTCCCCAATAGGAAAGAAGTATTTGACTTGAGCAGAAAAAAACAACCTCACCTTCTGCTTTTCTTTCTCAGGCCAGAACTGACTATTTTGCATCTCATTCTAAAGTTACACATGAATTCTCCCCAACTGGGCTCCTATAGCAACTCCTTGGCAATGGCTTGCCTATACTTGTTAAAGTCTTCATTTAAAGGAACTGTATCATCTACACAGAGGGGATACAGAAAGGCAGCATGGTATGGTGGCTAGAGGGCAGGCCTCACAGTCAGGAAGATTCACTATTCAACTCTGATCTCTGACATACTGGCTGTGTTATCTGAGGAAGCCACTTAACTTCTCAGTATGTTCACAAGAAACTCTCTAAAACTCTAAGTATCCCTCGGCATTGGCAAAAGGATTTTCTATGTCTGGGTGATACCTATAACAATGAAATCCCAGCTCTAGAACAGGAGGGGAAATCTCATATATATATATATATATATATAATTTTCTTAAAAATATTCTTGTGTGTACACACAAACACACACACACACACAAGAATATTTTTAAGAAAATCTCATTTCTCAGGCTAGAACATTTTAAGGTATTTTTACGATAATTAGACAAGAAATCAATGAACCCAGACATTTGATCCATAAAATCAAGGACCTTGGATCCAGACTTTGATCTCTTTTCTCAATTGATTCCTTCCCACTCTTAGGAGACTTTCATAATCAAGGCTGTAGCAAGTCCTACTGGGGATCATGTAGTTCTCTCTCTCCAAGAGAGAACCTAGTCCTGCTTCTGACACCATCAGTTTGTACCCAGCTTTTGTTTTCCTACTCATGGCAGCAAAGATGTCAAATGAGGAGGGACCACTGAGATGACCTTGTCCAACCTCCTCATTTTACTGATAAGGAAACTGAGGCCCAGAGGGGTTAAATGACTTTCCCAGGGTCAAACAGTAGAGTTGGGATTTGAGCATAGGTCTTCATATTCCAAAACTACTCCTCTTTCCATTGTGCTATGTAACCTCCTCCTTCCCACCAAAGCTAGGTAGCTTTCTCCAATCCTCAGATTCATTGAATGGCACACTGCTCTCTGGGAGGATGAGCTAAAATCTGGTGGTGTTTGAGTTAGGAGACCTGGGATTGAATCTTGGCTCCAACACCTATTACTTGTACAACACAGGAAAGTCATCTAAGTCTACTGGGCCTCATTTGCCTCTTTGGTCAGATGGAGACAATAATGCCTGGGCTACGTATCTACCTCATAAGATTAGTAAGAATAAAGCATTTTGTAAACATTAAAGTACTTCAGAAATGTGAGACAGTGGTAGCAGGAGGAGGGAAAGAGGAGGGAATTGCGGTTGGTCCTTAAATGCCTGTTTCTAATTCACTGGCTTTCAAGGTGAATCTTGGTTCATCTTACTCCCTAGGCAATAGATTATCACTACCCCTATGTGGGAACCATAAAATCAAATATGAAAGCTCTTTCTAAAGATAAAGAATTCTGAGGTTTATTTCAAACCATATCATGTTACATTCTCACTGATCAGATCAAAAGTGAATATAATTTCACATAAAATATTGAATAAAAATTTTAATATAAAATTTTCAATTTAATAAGTAAATAAAATTTAACCTTAAAACACTCATTAAACATTTACTGAAGAGGTTGTGAAGAATAATGGAGTGTCCTAATGAAGAAGCCACTTAACTTCTCAGTATGTCCACAAGGGCCTCTTTAAAACTCTAAGCATCTGTCTGCATTGGCAAAAGGATTTTCTATGTCTGGGTGATCCCAAACATAACAATATGAAACACTATTGTGTCTTGTGACCCAAGAAATATCAAAAGGCAGAGCATGATGAATTACCATGAGTAATAAAGACAATAAATACTATATCATAAATTCAAAGAAGGCAAAAATCCCCCTGTGGGTTGGGATGATCTAGGAAGGCTTCCTAGAAAAGGATAGACATGAACTTGGCTTTCAAGGACAAGTAGAACGTAAGATTTTTCTCATATGGCAATTTCCAAACTTCAATTTTCCACCCCACTGGCTATCAAGATAAAATCCATATCCTTCCAATTTGGGATACCTAGATGTCTGTCAAACCCTGGCTTCTACAGTATTTTACTATGACCTTGCATTTACTCAAAAATTAGTATAACTTCTTACTTGGATTATATTGCTACTTTATAATCACTTCCATTCTAGAACTCTTTTTGTAACATTCTTTTTTAATTAGCTTTCTGGATCTATAGAATATATTACTTTAAATAAGAAGAAATAGTCAATCATGTCAAAAGCAGCAGAGAAGTGAGGGAGGATGAGGATTTTTAAGAGGCTTTTGATTTGATAATTAAAAAGCAATGAGGGACCTTTGAGAGTATATTCTGGAATCAGAAGCAAAAGATCAAGCAGAGAATGGAGAGTCTGGATATGAAGCATCAGTTAAGGAGTGAAAGAGTCGAGGAAGATGGTGAATGTGTAGCTGAATGGGCTAGAAAGATCAAAGGAAGGCTGGGGTGGGAGTGGCAGGGGTTAGGGAAACTTGAATATGTTCATAGATATATGGGAAGGTGACCACATAGAGGGAGATAGGTGGTATATGTGAAAGGAGAACAGGAAAACATCCTTTCTTAAGAATGGGGAAAGATTTGCAATCATGGAGGAGAGGCAACTATGAGAATTCACATTAGATGGCCTCAGTCTTAGAGTGTAAGCTCCTTGAGAAAAGACACTGTGCCATTTTTAAAGTCTGCATCCCCAGCATCTAGCATAGTGTCTTCCACAAAGTGGGAGTTTAATAAATGCCAAGTTAAATTGAATCTCCTCACTAACATAGGAGGCGACAAAATCTGCTATTGTGTCAGGGTCGGTTGGGGATGAGGATAGCAGTTGGGATGGGCATGAGGGAAAGAAGAAAAGAGATTTGGAACGTGCTGCGGTAAATGAGTTAGGGAATCAATTAAGTATTGAGTAGTAGTTTTCGTAGATTTCCGGAAAGGGCCCAACTGAAATTATGCAACATAAATTTGTGGGTAAAATCATCCCAGTCTCGTTATTTTCTGCATCAGCACTCAACAGCACTGGTGCAGGAATAGAGAAAGTGGATTGGGAGAGGTGGAGGGAAGGGTTATTCAGAGACAAGGATTTTCAAGCTGGAAATAGAATTTCAGAGGGGCAAAGAATTCTAGAACAGTCCTGAATGAGATATTAGAGCAGCAAACCCTGGGGACCAAGACTGAGTACAGAGGCAAGTGGATCCCGAGTGGGAAAAGACCTGTGAGTCAGAAGAGCAGAGGTAATAAGGGCGAGTCAGTCTTGTCTCCTTTATTAGCTTATAAGCTCCTCAGTGGCAGAGTTGGCATATTCTACCTTCTTTGTTCTTAGCACACAGTGAGTGCTTAATAAACACTGATCAGTTTAATCACCAGAAATAACCCATATGCTAATACTTAATAAAACACTTTTACTCTAATGATTTTGATATGCAATGTGACACTAATAACATGATTGTTCTGGTTCTCTCAACACACCCTTTTCTTTCCCACCAAGGGAAGGGTAGGGTACAGAGCCAATGAAGCCTAACATGTGCCAAACATTAGAAGGCTGGGTTCTCTACCAGTCTAATAGGCAAGGTCATTAAATGAGTAAGTAAGACTGTGAGGGATAAAGTAGGCTTGATCTTGCATACAAAGCCAGAGAACGCCATACTCTCAAACAATGCAAAACCATGACCTGGGCAGAAATTAAAGGATAGGAAGAAGAAATGTGGCCACATATTTATAGGTATCAAGGAAGGAGATGCTATTAGAAATCACAAGCCATGGGTCAAAAAACTAGAGTAGGAATAGAAGGAATCCAGAATATCTCAGGGGATAGGTACAGGCAGTATCCTTGCATGGTAAAGCATGGTAAAGTAGACACTATTCAGCTCCACCCTCCATCCTCCATTCTATCCCTAGAGTCTCAAGTCAAAGTAGGATGTCAAGGTCACCCCAGCATGGCACAGTAGAAAGAACCCCAGGATGTGAGATCAGTGTAAATCCTACTTCTACCACTCATCCATTTCCTCAACTATAAAATGAAGGTGGGGTCAGGGCAGATGCTCTTTGAGTTTTAATTTCTATAAACTGTTTTACTCTCTGCCCCACCATACTCACAATTCCATAACCCCTAAAGCCTTGCAATTATTCAACAAGGCTAATTGCACCCAGTTTCCCTATTCCTCCTTATACTCAAAGGTATCTTGTGGAATTAGCCACCTTAATATGGCCATGCAAACTGGCACAGGCCTATAGACCCAGGATTCCAGGGAAATCAGGACAAAGATAAAAATGATTAAGCTCTGATACATCAGGAAATGTTCATAAGAATTCTACCTGTGATGCCCACAGCCTCCCTGTCATTTAGTCTGAGGCTGAAACTCATCACTGGGGCATCAGTATATATGAGAAGGCCTTGGGAACATTTTTTGCTCCACTGACTACAGCTGCTGCCTGAAAATATATTTTGAGACTTACTTCAAGGCTAGTTGGTCCCAAATCTTCCCTTTGAGCCTGAAAGAATTAGTGCCATTTGTTTTTGGACACTTGCCTACTGTAATGAGTCTTCAAAAGTATTAAATCTTCCTTCAAGGGTCTATAAGGTGGCAGAAAGAGTATTGCCTAAGAAACAGAAGTTTGTTTGAAACTTGTTGACATAAGTTTGAAGCTCAGCTCTGACACTTATAAACATGAGTTTGTGCAGGTCATATATGAACTTTATGGACCATTCTCTGAACTGACTCATTTTTAAAATGGTGAAAATAATGTTTTTAACTCCCTCACAAGATTGTTACAGGGATAGTGGGTCTAAAAAAAGAAAGCTGTCCATAATAAATGGCTACAGTTTCATGTACTATCTTTTCCTGTTGTATATGGCATATTATAATATCTATTTGGGGGTATTAAGTTCTGAATAAAAATGTTTTTTAAAAGGCAAGTTTAACTATGAAGAGAATGCTCATCTTTATTTCTATTCCCCACTTCTTATATCCCTGTCATGTCAAACAAAACAACAATGATGATGGTGCAGTGGTACTGGTGTTGATGCTGGCCAGCCTCTCCCCCTTCTCCACCACTCTAGCCTTCGATATTCTCCAGGGCAGGAACTAAAGGTCCCCCTGCCTAAAGCTGGACTTTGACAGAATCCTACATTCCAAATATATACTATCCCATAGATAGTGCTATTAAAATAATAATTCTCATTTCTGTGCTACATTATGGTTTATCAAAGCCACTTGGAGTAGGTAACAAGACCTGAGACAGAGGCGATGTAATACAAATTAAAATATAATAAATAAGTGAGCAGATCATAAAATGGTATGAGATCAAGTGAGAGAAAGATCACTGTAGTTGTCAGAGAAGATCTGAGGGATGAAAGTAGCTTTTGAGCCTGTACATTGATTCTCGCTCCCTGAGGGTAAGAATGTAGTGTCCTTTCGCCTATCCAGTTTCCTTTAAATAAGACAAAGCCTTCCAGAACTATGGTCATTATAAATTTCATCCCCTTATTTGTAGAGATACCTATGAGGTAAAACTTGTCTCCTTGTGTTGCACTTCTAGTTCTTGTCTGTTTGTCTAAATGGTGGGTATTTTTATATGAATTCAAAGTTTGGGCATTTTAATATTGGCTTTTTTTTTTCCTCCTGTGAACTTCTGGGTGTCTTAACTGCTATTCTTCCTTCTTTGTAGTGACTCTCTGTGGTGTCTAATTTGGGGAACATACATAGTCTTCTCTTTTTAGTTTAAAATCCTTTTAATCAGACGTGCAATGCATCTGACAAACATCTTCTACCCAGCCTTGGTTAGGTATACTTCATCTCTGGCCAGGAATCTGTCATCCCTATATTTTCAGCTGTGGTCCAGAAATCCAAATATCTTTCTCAGTCACCACCTTCTGATCCAGATGCTCACTTTCCAAATTAATTTTTGTCTTCTGCAACCCTTACCTTCCATAGGCAACAATGAAGAAAATTCAAATTGTGTCCCTGTGGTCTTTAGTTTCTTGCCCAGGACTTCACAATCTTTAGTAATACATCTTAGATTTCTTCTGGCAATGTCATTTGTTTCCATGTGAATCACCAGAATTTGGTCATTCTCTTCCATTTTTATAAGTTTTTGCAGTTTCTCCATTAACCCCATAAAATAAGTAGTAAAATTGTGCTTTGGCTACATGCTCCAAGAAGACAACAAACTTCTCTATGATTGTTATCAGATAGCCGGACAGCTGCCCCATTGAAAAGTTTGCTGGTAAATATTTAACAACTGGTTCTCCAGGGGAAAAATACATGTATGTACTTTTCCCTTTCATCTGCATTATTAATATTTTCTTCATGACTTTCTTAAGCCTAGACAATCAATAAAACAATAAATCAAGCCACAATTTGTGGCATTTGCTGCTTTCTGAAGTGTAAATGTTCACAGTGAAATTTTAACAAACAGTTTTCCATATAATTTGGTTCTAGGACATCCCTGTTCTCAGTGTTCCTAACTATTACCACAACTCTTTTCTTCTTCCTCTGATCCTTATTCAAGGATCTATTACCTGATAGAGTTTGTATTTTGCATTATCATTCTTTCAAGGGCAAGCAGCATTTTCCTCCTTAGAGAATCTATTTCTCTTCAGGAAGAACTTCAAATCTGTTTTAAAGCTTTAATTGTACAGCTGTTCTTTTCCTTCTCCTTCTCCTCTGTGTTATAGTTTTCCATTCTCCAATATCCTGACAAGACTCAGGTGCCCTCTCCTCCACTTTGGATCACTTTTTTTCCTATTAAAACCTCACTTCTGTTTCCTTTAGGAAGACTGTTTGTCCCTAACCACCTGTAGTGTGGAGAAACATTCTTTCAAATCCCTTTGCCTTCCCTTTCTAGGAGGGAGATGCCTACACAATCACTTGGCTGTGGAAGAAATACAAATATCACACAGGATACAAGTCACTGCCTAATTTCCCCTACTTTCTATAATAGTCAAAATTTTCAGCATTGTTGGCACATTTTTTTTAACTTCTTTAGGTACGTACAACTCACCTGGTATTTACAAAAGCACTTGGTTAAAAACTTTTATAGCCAATTATCACATTGTATAATCTGACAACACCACTCAACTTCTTTTTCTTAATCTCAGCAATTTCACAACCACACTCATCTCCCCTTCAGACTTGCACCCACCTCTTTCTCTACCCATTTGCCTCACCCACCAATCCTTGTATCAATTCACTTTCCCTTCCAATCACTTCACTTACCTCTTCTTACTTACCTTGCCTTACCAGCTACCTTCTTCTTCATAGGGCACTTGACTTCACATTGTACTCCCTAGCCATTCTTGATCCTCCTTAATCCCTTTATATACTCCTTAATTATCCTTGATCCTGCTCTTCTTTCAATCTGGAAGTAGAATGTGGGCTCCTATCTAGGCCTGGAAATTGTTCTTCTTCTAATTTTCCTTTCTTACTCTCAATTTCTGCCAAATGTCTTTCCTTCAACTTCAACCTCTGACCCAAATCTCTTCAAGTTGTCTATAAGATTTACTTCTTATTAAGCCCAAGTCCTTCTTTCTCCTCCTACTCCTTCTCCCACTTCCAACTCCAAAAGAAATTAAAATTTAAAATATATGAGAGAGGGTTAAGGAGGCAGCCTGGGAGTATCTCCTCCTCACTGAGCCCTGGCTCATATGAGTAATCTTTGCATGTATGATCTCCCTATGGCAGCAATGTGATAGAAAGGGAAATGTTGTTGACTCTAGATCAGAGGACTTGGGTTCAAACTCTGTCTCTGATTTTGCTAGTATGACCTTAAACAAGTCACTTACTCTCTCAGGGGTTCAGTCTCCTGGAATCAGGACCTGAGTTCAAATCCACCTAAGATACTTACTAGCTATGTGATTCTGAGAAGGTCACTTAATCCCATTTGCCTCAGTTTCCTTATCTGTAAAATGAGCTTGAGAAGGAAATAGCAAACTACTCTAGTACCTTTGTCAAAAAAAACCTCAAATGGAGTCATAAAGAGTTGGATAAAACTAAACAACAAAAAAAACAAAAGAAATTACATTAGTTGTGGCACCATCATAAGAGGTAAACCAGCAATTTTAATATCAGCCCAAGAAAAGGATAATTAGGAATGCAATTTCTCACCCCAACGAAGTCAGAATATGTCTTCCAAAAACATCGGGAAATTATTGGCAGATTATCTTGTATTTTGAATGGTCTACAGCACTGCTCTATTCTTTTCATGGGAACAATCAAGAAATATATATTAAATAAACCCAGTATAGATGAATGCAACAAAATGCCCCCAGTGGATTCCTCACAGACTATTGACAGATCTCAAAAACCCACATTGCTTGCAATATCAAAATCCATTAGGCATCCAATGATCCAAAATTCAGAAGAGACTCTTAAAAAGGCTAGAATGAAAGATAGAAAACCCAACAATTTAACTAATAAGAAAGACTTACTAAGAAAAATGCCCATGAATATATTTCAGAAAGATGAAGGCATATCTCCACATAAATGTTTGAGCTGTACAATATCCCACAGATATTTCACTGTTTACAAAGAAAACAATTCACAATAGATATGAATTTGTGTGCACCCATATAAGTGGAGGAAATATTGTCATGTTCTTAATACAATTCTAGGAAGCACAATAGAAGTAGGCTAGCTGAAATTTGTTTCTGATCTCATGACAAAGCAATCCTCCCCGACCTGATCTTATGCTGATGGGGGTGTGGGGGAGGGGAGGCAAAGAGTAGATATGTGGAGCCTGTGGATTCCACACATGGTTCTTAACTGAAGGAAAAAAAAATAGGAAAGGAGAATATGTAATCTTTTTAACCCTTTTATGCCCAAAAGAGCATCTTGCACCTTCCCCAACCATGGACACAAGTGAAAAATTGAACCAACTTTATTATCTAGGCCCCTTTTACAACTCTGAGAAAGATTCACTGCATCTCAGTTTTTCATCACTGAGGAAATCTCTTCTGCCCCCATCATTCTGAACCACAGAGTATAGCTATACCACAGTCTCTCCAATTCACTTCATTGTCATTATTGGTTATTCTCAGATGGTGGAGCAAGATTCCCAATTTCAATGTTGTAAATAAAAACTTTAATTGCTAAAGATAAATATCTGTTGTGTAGAGAAGGAATAAGATGGGAAACTGAGGCCCAGGAAGGTTAAATAACATGCCTAAAGACATACAGGTATTAAGTGTCAGAGACAGAATTTGAACAGCTCCTCTAACTTCTGTTGTACCACACTGGAGTTTCAATTTTACTATATTTTGGTTTCTATGGAGGTTGATTTTAGGGGATAGGATGGTTATGTAGCAATCTCTAACTTGCTCTCCCTCCCTCTCTCTCTCTCTCTCTCTCTCTCTCTCTCTCTCTCTCTCTCTCTCTCTCTCTCTCTCTCTCTCTCTTTCCCTCTCTTTCTCTTTCTCTCTAACACACACACACACACACACACACACACACACACACACACACACACACACCTATGACTTCTTAGGTCCTCTCATTTTCTTCCCTGACTCTTGCTCTAAACAGCCTAAAAGGACAAATATGCCTATAACACAGAAATAGTAACCCCCAAGTGAGACTGTTTTCCATCAGCTAAGATGGCTGAAAGATGCCAATCTCAAAGTTAACACTCCTGTCTTAGGGACTTTTGATAAACTTTAACTCAACATAAATTCTTATAATTGGTAGTTTTTTCTGTGTGTCCTAGAGCAGGGTCCTTCCAAAGCACTCATTCCCATAATATAGAATTCTGCCACTTGAGTGGTAGGTATGGAAACAGTACAAGAGACAGGCTTCTAAGCTTGTGAAGTAAGCAATAGCAGCAAAGTCAACAGCCAAGTGAACAATTGCTCATAAAATTAGGAAGCCTGGGTCAACCAATGAAGTAATGAAACTAGGAATACAAAGAGGAACAGACCTGCAGTCTGGAATCTCGACTAAGGAAATGGGCAGGGAACTTGCAAGGTAGAGTCAAGAACTGAGAGTGAAGAGTAGCAGCCAAAGGATTCTGAACAGGGAGTTGAAGCACTAAAAAGAACTATACTTGAGAAATTGTTTTAACATCTTCTTAAATTCTCCTATAAATTTGGATACTGAGGCATCCATCCCAGGTCCACCGACCCATATAGAAACCCCTACACATCAACCACACACACATATTCAAACATGAACATCAATTGACTAAGTCAGAGGTCAGAGTCTATGTTCTCAGATTATATTGTAGTCTCCATGGACTAGAACAGTGGTTCTCAACCTGTGGGTCACCACCCTTTTGGGGGTCAAATGACCCTTTCACAGGGTCACCTAAGACTATCGGGAAAACATATATTTCCGATGGTCTTAGGAACCAAGACACCCCTCCTCTATACATCTCCAGGCGGGTCCACCCACATGCAGATATGCCCACATACAAATGTTAAAGGGTTGCACAATGCATTAGGAAGGTTGAGAACCACTGGACTAGACAATCTGGTCCTCAGAAAAAAAGAACAAGTACATAGATAGCATATTTGGAAATTATTTTCTTTTACATTATAATTTTTGGTATTGTTTTAGTTTTTGGGTCCAGACCTACAAGTCTATAGGCACAGAAGACTCCTTCTACCAATACAGACCCACAACTGATAGCCTTATAAAACTGCCTGAGGACATGAAAAATTCACAATTTTCCCAAGGTCATGTAGCCAGTAGGTGCTAGAGGCAAGATTTGAATAGAAATATTCCTAACTCTAAGGCCAGCTCTCTGTTCACTCCATTATACTGCTTCAATAAAGTAATAGAACTTATTTTTCCCTTATTTTTGCCATCACTGAATATTAACATGATTTCTGTTAAAACATTTTTAGCACCAAATCTGAAATATTCCTTAAAAAGCATCAACTGACATACCTGAAAAGAAATGAAATTAATTAAACATGATATACTCTCAACATTGGGAGATTGATTTTTGTTTTATTTTGCTTTATTAAATATTAATAAAAATAAATAAGTCATGTTACCCACAATTCATCAGCATCCAAAAGCAACAAGAAACACAATTTCATGGAACGATTAGTCATCTTGCCTTTCAGTGCTTAAAATGAGCTTAAGCAAAAAAGACCCCCATGAAGACAATTGCAGCTTATGCACAACAATAGCTGTGGAGAGATTCTATAATACTCTCAGTAAGATCTTCAAAAGAAAAATAAATATATTCTTTAATAGCTGGTGTTTCTACAGTACAAGTGGGCATAAGGAAAGATGGCCCCCCAAAAAAGTATGTTGGAATATACAGCCCAGGATCAAGAAATAAAAAGGTCAGGAGTTTATACATGACACAGAAGATCATGAATACTTTCTTCTCAAGAGTTGGAATATAAGACAAGATAAACACTGAGAAAGAAAGAAACAAAAGAAGGAATGAAAAGAGAGAAAGGAGAGAGTGAAAGAGAGAAAATGAGAGGAAGAAAGAGAAAGAAAAATAGAGAACAAGAAAGGAAGAGAGGAAGGAAGGAAGGAAGAAAGGAAGGAAGGGAGGCAAGGAGGGGGGAAGGAAGGAAGGGAGGGAGAGAGAGAGAGAGAGAGAAAGGAAGGAAGAAAAGAAAGGAAGAGAGGAAGGAAAAGAAAAGAAAGCAAAGTTCCTGCCTTTAAGAAGCTTACATTCTAATACAAAGCAAGGAACTTTGCTTGTAGACTTGTGATAGCACTCCTTCTCCTGTACTCTGGGGCACCATTGGTGCTCTTTGACTCTATCATACACAATAAACAGACTTGTTCACCTTACTATTTTTCTCCTCCTCACACTCACAGTCCCATTCTCCACAGTAATTCAGTTCTTCTGTATAACCTCTTTTCATATAACACCTTCCCTAATTCACACACCCAAGGGCTTGTCTACCACGCCTACCTTTTCTAACACCAGTTCCAAATATATGTCTTGGTACTTCCTTAAAAAAAAAAAAAACCAACCTCTTGATGGAGGAAAGGGATTGGCTGTTGGGACATCTGTGTGTCCTTTTAGCCTTGGGCACACAGCTGCACAGATGAACCACCTTTTCAAACTCTATTAGAGATAAGTAGGAAAACTGGGTAAAGAAGCAGAGATTCCAAGTAGGAGGATGGTCCCTAATCAAGAGGTTAAATGTAAGAAACCCCAAGGAAATAACCACTTCTCTACCTCGACTTTACTTGATAGTATAACAGTATGGTCAGAGTCAGGGTCTGCCATGCACCTTCCTGACTCAGCAGCACCACTTATACTGTGGGCTAATACAATTCCTCAAATCAGTATGTTCCTCCATAGCAACAGCAGAAACAACCCATTTCTGGGAAAGGATGAAGAGCAAGCAGGTTTTTTATTATATAGACAGATATACACAGTGTGGTACTCTTTGATAGACTGATGATGATAGTAATAATAGCTAGCATTTGTAAAACTATGGCACATAAATTGTAAAATTGTTTGTAAAAATTGTTTGGAAAGCACTTTACAAATATTATCTCATTTGGTCTTCATGATACCCCTAAGAGGTACCCATTTTACAGATAAAGAAACTGAGATAGAGGTAAAGGGATTTGCCCAGGGTCACACAGCTAGTAATTGTCTTAGGTCAAATTTGAACTCAGGTCTCCCTCCCTCCAGGTGTAGTTCTCTATCTACTATGCCACCTAGTTGTTTGTACATACACAGGCATATCAAGCAATAGGAATACATAGATGTCTACATCTGTTCTCTGGTTAAAAGATTTCACTAGAAGAACCCAAAGAGGCTCCAACTACTCCCCCCAGTTTGGGGAAGCACATGCTGGGGCAAAGAAGAGAATATTCCTGAGAGGACATCTCTATTCACTGAGTAACTAAGGAAGTCAAACAGAGCCAGGAGAAGAATGAGGAGTAATTGAAGTGAGTTACAAGTAATTGCTCCATGATTCTAGACAGTAAAAGTGCTAGTACCTGATCCACTTAAGGAGAGGAGGATAAATACCACTGATGAGGAGTGTAAGACTAGGTGTCATTCTGTTGCCCATGGGCAAAATGAGTTTAGCAGTGGAGCAAGAAAGGAAAGCTTTTTTATTTGCCATAAGTGCTAAAGTGTAGTTATTGGAGAGCTGACCAATAAATCAGCAAGTGTTTATTATGTGCCAGTCACTGAACTAGACTGCTAGATGCTTAAGCCACAAATACAAAGAATGAAACAATCCTTTGCATTTTAATAGGGAGGAAAAAAGTATGTGAAACAGAAATGTCAATACATAAAAATAAATATGATGTATTTAAATACAATATAGTTTGTGAGGGAGATTCCTAGCAGTTGGGAGGAGCAGGGAATAGGGAGAGGTGGTCAAGAAAGGCCCATCCTATATATTTTGTGTTCTGTGCCTGTGAAATGAGCTAATGGGCAAGAAACCTGTAATGTGTCTATGTCCTTCCCCTATACCTTGTTCCCAGGCAGGCTCAGGTATGGTTGCTGTGCTTGGTACCCACCCTGTAGAGGAGGGACAACTCAACAGAAGGGGAAGTCTCTGATAACACTGATGATGAAGCAGATATGCCCTAGGCTAAACAACTGTGAGATCAACCAGAGACTCCATCCCTTTAGGAGAATGTCTGAGTGCCCCAGTTACTACAATCGAAATATATACTAAAAGGGCCTCATAATAAGACAGCCTTCTGAATAGATGTTAAAGACAGTGCTACTCCAGAGAGGCTCAAGTATTTTATTGGAATAAATGGGGAAGAATAAGATAAGGGACTAACTTCTCTGAAAGATATGTGAGCCACTCACAGGATTTCCTCTTCAGCTTTGCCAAGGTCACATGCAAAGGGGATAGATAGGGTACAAATGAAGGACCAATAAAGTGCAGAATTCCTTTCTTATTTTTTTCAGTTATCTGCTAATTGGTTTATGGAACTCACAGTTATCATCTGTCTTATTTCTTTTTTTTTTTCTTTTTGGAGGGGGGAAGGTAGGGCAATTGGGGTTAAGTGACTTGCCCAAGGTCACACATCTAGTTTTTGTGTTAAGTGTCTAAGGCTGCATTTGAACTCAGGTCCTCTTGACTCCAGGGTTGGCACTCTATTCACGGAGCCACCTAGCCACCCTAGCTTATTTCTTTAGAAATTTTTAAGTAGGGTCACATATGAGAATGATGAAGCATTTGTCCCCCTTTCATCCTTTTCTGATTTGTTCCCAATTACAAGAGGTAGTTAGGTGGCACAGTGCATGAAGTGCTGGAATCAAGACTGGAGTCCAAATCTAATCTCAGACACTTACTAGCTGTGTTACCCTGGGCAAGTCACTTAACTCTGTTTGCCTCAATTTCTTCATCTATAAAATCAAGAAAATAAATATCCCTATTTCCAATGTTGTTGCAAGGAAGGTTGTTGCAAGGAAGAAATGAGATATTATTTGTAAAGCCCTCTGAAAACCTTAAAGTGCTATACAAATGCAAACTATTATAATGATTATTATTCGTGATCATTATTATTATCACACAGACTTAGCCTTCCTGACTAATCCTGTTGATTTCAGAAAGGGATGCACTAGCATTAAGGCAGAGGTTACATTGAACCAAAAAGCAGCTGCAGAGTATAAAGGCTGCTAACAAAGGGTAAGGGACTATTACAAATAGAACCTTTATAACTGTTTTTTTCCAATATGTTGTCTAGGCAATGACAACATCACCAACAGACCCAGACTTCTTTTTTTTTCTTAAGTCACATTTTCAAAGAGCAGAAGAATTATAATGGGATATTTTAAAGAGATACTGATTTATCTTTTAACTGTTCCACCACCCAAAAAATACATTTTGGCAAGCAATTTTTAAATAAACTTCAACTTCAATATTTGTTAGGCATTTAAAAGTCGAAGACACTCTTCTATGACTAAGAAACAGGAAAGAAGGAAGGAAGGAAGGAA
>CM053598.1:97457975-97479047 GCA_028646575.1 Pseudocheirus occidentalis | reverse complement strand
GAAAGAAAGAAAGAAAGAAAGAAAGAAAGAAAGAAAGGAAGGAAGGAAGGAAGGAAGGAAGGAAGGAAGAAAGAAAGAAAGAAAGAAAGAAAGAAAGAAAGAAAGAAAGGAAGGAAGGGAGGGAGGGAGGGAGGGAGGAAGGGATAAAGGGAGGAATGGAGGGAAGAAAGAAAGAAAAAAGGAAAGAAGGAAGGAAGGAAGAAAAAAGAAAGAAAGGAAAGAAAGTTGCCCTGAAAGATCTTATTCATACTCTGTTAAAGTGTACTTGAATATCTTTCCCAGTTCTCCTGAATCTTAGTGCCTTTCCTCTGAGATTACTCCCCAATTTACCCATTCTGTATCTTCCACAGAGCTATTGGAATGTTGTCTCTCCCATCAAACTGAGCTCCTGGAGAGCAGGAGCTGTATTTTTTTTTTTACCTTTCTTTTTATCTCCAGTTCCTAGCACAGTGTCTGGCACATAGATAGTGCTTAATAAATACCAGCTGATAAGTTGGCTGACTTGGAATGCTCTAGTAGAATTTGTTAAGTGTCAAACAAAGTTCAATATTCAATTATACTTGGGGGGTTTATAGTCATTAACAGACATGAAAAGGAATGTCATCTAGTCCAACCCCCTCATCTTACAAATGATAAAATTAGAACACTAAGAGGCAAAGTGATTTTCTAAGATCACAATGACTCAAGGGCCAGAGCTGAGATTTGGAGCCCGGCCTTCCAAAGTCAAGCCCAGTCCTCTTTCCATCACACTAGCACTTTTGTTCACTTCTTTTTATATCAGACCCATTTTGCATCTGCATTTCTCTTCCGGATCATTCCTCCTGGCACTGCCACTTTCATTTGACTTCCCAAACCATTTTGCACACGTCAAGTTGTATCAAGAAACAACTTAGAAGAGTGTAGGACTTCTTAGCTTTGTGTCATGGAGCCTTTTGGTGTCTCATGAAGTCTATGGACCTCCTCAGGAAAAAAAAAGTTTTTAAATAATGGAAGGAAATGCTAAATTTCAGTTAAAGATTAATGAAAATAGGGGTGGCTAGGTAGTGCAGGGAATAGAGCATCAGTCCTGGAGTCAGGAGGACTTGAGTCCAAATCCGGCCTCAGACACTTAACACTTATTAGCCAGTGTAACCTTGGACAAGTCACTTAACCCCAGTTGCCCTGCCTTCCCCACTTCAAAAAGCAAAAATAAATAAATAAACAAATAAGTAAAGATTAATGAAAATAAAAATTTAATTTTTTCCCACCCGAGTTTGCAGACCCCATGGAATCTATCCACGATCTACTCCATCTCTTGATTCTGGGTGTTTTCTCTGGCTGTCCCACATGCCTGAAGTGCTTTTCTTCCTCATCTTGGCTTCCTGGCTTCCTTCAAGTCCCAACCAAAACCCACTGGCTATACAAAGCCTTGCAAAATCCCTCTTAATTCTACTGCTTTCCCTGCATTAATTATTTCCTATTTATCCTGTACGAAGCTTGCTTGTACATATTTTAACCTGCTGTCTCCCCACTAATGAGAGATCATCTTTTGCCTTTCTTCGTATCTCCAAAGCTTGACACAGTGACTGGCATGTAGTAGTGGGTGCTAAATAAATGTGTCTTGACGGACTGAACCTTACAAACAGATTAGCCATGGATGCCAAGGTTTTAAAAGACTGAACTGATTTCAGGAATTATTACTTCTTCAATCAGGAACTATGATGATATTAGTAAAGGAAACAAGCAAATATGACTTGCTTTAGATTATGCAGTCCTTTACCTATCTCATTAGAGTATCACAACAAGTTTGTGACATAAGTAGCCTAAATATTCCCATGTTACAGATAAGGAAACTGAGGCTCAGAAAGGGAAAATAAACATCAAATCCAGGTCTTCTGACTCTAATAAATAATAATAATAGCATGTATATAGCGCTTACAAAGTACTTTACAAATATGTCATTGGGTTCTCATAAGAACCCTGGGAAGGAAGTATTATTATTTCTATTTTACAAATGAGGAAACTGAGGCAGGTAGGTTTAGTGGCATGCCCACGGTCACACTGGTGTCAAAGACTGAATTTGAACTGAGGTCTTCCTGACTTCTAACGTGAGCATTCTGTCCACTACCTCTACTTTCTCATGTCACCGTCTCAGTAGATCTGAAAAGCCTATTTAGGAATCTCATAACCAATTAGCGCCTATCCTCTCACTTCTTCAGGGCTTGCTAAGGTTTTTATTAAAGAAGACACCAAATTCATATAACTGGATCATTTCTTACTCCACTCAGTGACATCTTTTTTCTTTCTTTCTTTCTTTTTTTTTTTTGAGACTGGTTCTCTTTATCTTTCCTAGACTGGAAGTGCAGTGACTATTGGTAAGATTGACCCCACTACAGATCAGTAGGGAAGTTTTGACCTCCTCTGTGTTCTGATCTGGGTTGGTTTGTCCTTCTTTGGACTACCCTCATGAAGATTTCCTGATTCCAAGGGCTCGCCCTATTGGTGTTGGACCAAATGCAGACAACTAACCCACTTCAGCCCTATTGTGGCTCAGAACTTCCAAGATTGAGTGATTCTACTCTTGTCATTAAGCAGTTTGATTTATAGTATCAAAATAACAGCTTGCATTTGTATCTTCTTTTTGAGATTACAAAGTGCTGTGTGTATGTATATATAGATAAAGAGAGAGATAAAGATAAGGACATGTACATATATGTAAAACAATGACTGCGTTGGTGGCCACTGCATGAGAGCCAGATTTGTCATATTTCACCCCTCCCCTAGGGTTCTCCAGTACCTTTAAAGGTGTTAAATGGTAGCTAGTTTCTGCCATTGGTTCATCTTCACTCATTGTGTTCCCCTAAATTTAGAGGTTCCCAGTTCTACCTAACCAACTAACAGTCAGATTAACTTTTACAAATGACTATTTAAAGATATAGCAAGAACAAATACAAATAATCCCCATCATTCTCTGGGGAAGAGAGGGAGATTAGATTCTCAGTTAACTCTGTTCCTATAAAGGATAGTCCCACCAGGTTCCTAGTCCAAGGTCCCTGCCAGGATAGCTTCCCAGGAGCCTAGCTTCTCAGGGCTTCCGTGATGAGCTGGCAGCAACATCTGCCCTGAAAACCTTGTTACAAGGTCCCCATTGGCTCAAGGTCCCAGGTCCAGAGCTTCCACTCCCTGAACCTCAAACTGAAAAGGACAAATGAAATACACCAAAATCCCAAACCCATGAGACCATAAAGCCTAAAGTGGTGGGGAGAAGGGAAAAGTGAACCTTCTACCTACATCCAGTTTATTGCATGGTACCCATGCTTTGTGTGAACAAACCTCTACTCCCAGATGCTTCTGGAAAAGAGAAAGTGAGACTGTCCTAGTCTGGCAGTTTTAAAGACACAACTTGTTGCAGCTACTCAGTCAATGGAGAAAGGAAGGTTCCTATCATCTCCTACATGGGTGCCCCTATCTTAGGTGATCTGAACAGAAACAAACCCCAGATGAGATAGACAGATAGATAGATAGATAGATAGATAGATAGATAGATAGATAGATAGATAGATAGATAGAGATAGACAGACAGGTATGTGTAGGTATACACATATGTGTGTGTGTTAGCTATTATTATTCTAGATAGCTATATAACATTTATACAGTATTTATTATGTGCCAGATGCTATGCTAAGCATTTCACAATTATCTCATTTGGTCCTCACAACAACTCTAATAGGTAGGTATTATCATTATCTCCATTTTTTAAGTTGAAGAAACTGAGGCAAACAGAGTTAAGTGACTTACCCAGGATGAGTCATCTAGGAAGTGTCTGAGGCTGGATTTGAACTCAGGTATTTCTGATTCCAGACCCAGCATTCTATCCACTGTACTACCCGACTATCTTGGGCATTGAGCTTCCCAGAGGAACAGACTCAAGAAGCTCTGCTGAGTGATGGGTCCAGCAGAAACACTGAACCCAGTGGGAAAAGCATTAGTATACCACAAAAAATGAAAAGGACATTGGGTACAGCAGTGCCAGAGGTGAAGTACCTTGGCACTATGTATTTTCTACATCTACTTTCTCTACTAGTGTTTGTCCCCTGATCAAATCTAAATTTATTGAGGACAGCAATTGTTTCAGTTTTGTCTATTGGTATGATGCCTGGCATACAGTAGATGCTTTGTAAATTCTTATTGATTGACAAAACTCACAGACCTTTAGGGAATCCTACTGAAAGCAGTCTTTAAATCCATATGCATACCAAGAATATAATATTGACCTTTAGCTTCAAGAAAATAAGCAACATGAATCCATTGATGGACTTTTGGGGAGACAGACAGAGACACAGAGAGACACAGAGAGGAGAGACAGAGACAGGGAGAGACAGAGAGAAGAGAGAGGAGAGAAGAGAGAGGAGAAACAGAGAAGAGAGAGGAGAGAGGAGAGACAGAGAGAAGAGAGAGGAGAGAGGAGAGAGAGAGAGAGAGAGAGAGAGAGAGAGAGAGAGAGAGAGAGAGAGAGAGAGAGAGAGAGAGAGAGAGAGAGAGTCTTTGAAATGTTTTTTGCCCTAAAAAGAGGTCCTCACACTCAAGACTGGGAAACACTACATCATTACCTCTACTCCAAGAAGACCTATGACTTAATTGACCTGGGTGTTTCCTTCATGGAAGCAGATTAAAGCCCCTCTATGACTTTGTACACCGTTTCATGAGAATTTTGTGTTGTGAAAGTCTTTCTTTAGCAGGCAGCTTCCCAGTGATGAGTGTACCTGAACTGAACTAGGCTGCTTCTCTGATACTCTAATGAAAGACCTATAGTCTATACCATAGTGTCAAACTCAGAGAAATAGGAGCCACCAAACCATGCAAAGGATCCCCACGGATCACATCATGACTTAGGAAACAGCACATGTCTACACATTTCTCTTTTTTTGTTAATATATCAACACATTGAAATCAGATAGGCACTACATTTTCATCTTGCTTGGGCCTCACTCTGGCCCATATCTAACACCTCTGTTCTAATCTTTTCCAGCTTGGTAGGACTTGCCTGAGCTGACATTCCTCTGGGCACAGCTCTGGGTTATCTCAGTATCCTCATTAGGCATCAAAGAAGGACTTGGGTAGAGGACATACTACTATTTATCTCAAGGTTATGGACTAGACCTGTGATTTCATCAATATAGGAAACTCACAGATGAGGAATTTCCTTCTAACAGTACAGGATATCTTATCTGCTATTTACAATCCTAGAGCTGCCTAACTCACTGAAGAGTTAAGTGGTTCATCCAGGTCTTCCTAGTTCTAAGGCAAGCTCTCTATCCAGTATGCCATCCTGCTGTATGGTAATGGGAATTTGAAGATCTTCCCTGCCCCTTGGTAGATTTAAGTGAATTTGAGGACCTTCCCTAATTTGAAAATATACTTTGTCCCCTAATAGACTGGATGTGGTCACATGGAGCCTGTGGTGGGAGGCTTGTTTTTTAGGAACACCCACACATTGTTACTTTGTGATCGGGCAGTGACTGGTCACTAGGGTTGTGATGTTCTCTGACTCTGGAGAAGGCTATATATACCCTGATGTGAGGTTTTGCTTTGGGGCTTACTAATGGGAAGAATTGTGTGATTTGTATGATTTGACCAGATGAGACTCTGGGCAGATGTTGGTGCTTCTCTCTCTGGTAACTAACTATATGTATGTGATGGTCAGACAGTTAGAAGCCCTGTTCGTTGAGTTGTGCTATTTTCTCTGTCTGTATTTTTTGTTTGCTTGTAACTTTGGTATGTATTCTCTGAAGTTCAGGGTGCTGACTTTTTCCCCTCAACTAGGTAAATGAAATACGCTTGATTAAAGTAAAACTGTTAACCCTTTTTGAGTTGCTTTCCTTTAGACAAGCAGATCAAAGAACCTGTGCTAGAAGCCATCCTGGGTATGCTAGGGTGCTTGCTGATACACCTGCCTCTCACATTTCTCTCAAAATTGCTAAAATGCATGTTGTGGTTGAGACTTTGGAGAATAGGATGTTATTGGCATTTGCTATCTGCATTTTAGCTAATCCTAAGCTAATCCTTCTTTCCACACCCCTACTTGGCTTTGCTTGCTTCAACACATCTCTTTTCTCCTGGCCCTTTAACAGATGAGGAATGGTTTCTGTTGCCCCCATGACATCTGCCAAATTCTCCAACTCCTCCTGTGTTCCTTTGGCTAGAAGAGTTTCTATGGTTTCTACCCCAGAATGGGAGGGTTTAGAGCTGGGAGGGACGTCAGCCATCAACTTGCCCAAACCCCACATTTCCAAATGAAGACATTGTCGACCAAAGAGATGAAGGAACTAGCCCAGTTATATAGTTTGTGCTCAGAGCTGTGATTATAACCCAGGACTCTCTTGAATCCTAGGCTGTGTTAATTCTAATCAATGTTGCTGCCTCTCTCCAAACAATTCATATCTCTCTTTCTGGACAAATTCTAATGCAAATATGTCAAGCTAAAATTCAAAGTTTGTAATCTAACTCCCAATCTACTTTTCAAGCTTCTATTCTTCTCACCATACTCTACGCTCTAGTCATCCAGGACCATCACACCCTAATGCTTCCTACCTTTTCAATGCAATGTTTTCATAGAGAATCACTTCTTCCATACTCTGATGAATCTATGGTATCATAAATGTGAGTATTCCTGCCAGTGGTACAGGCACACTTCACACATCCCACCCAAGGCAAGGAGGACCTTCTTCCAACTCTCTTGACATGGCATAATACCTTAGTCTCCTCGATTGGCATATGAGTGAGTGGGAGTGAGAGTCATCTCTAGGGTCCCTTTGAACTATCCATCTCTAATGCTATAATCAGAGCACCTGGTGTGTTAGCCCTTTCTAAACAAGCTGATCAATTCTGAGGTTAAAGTCATAAGGTATGGGCAATGACTACCCAAGAAAGACTGACAGTTCCAAATCTAGAGATCATTTTTAAAGGTTCAGGTGCAATTCAGCACCCTGCTAGCCCTGAAGTAGCAATCCCATTATTCTGGCTGGCTGGCCCCAACCTCTGCTTTCTTCCCTGTAAGGTATGCTGCAGACACCATCACTATCAGCCATTGGTGATGAAACTCAGAACTCTGTTCCACTGCTAAAGCAGTCAGGTCCTCATGGTTGACCGCCCCTCTCATAGTCTAAATCCTCTTTGAGCCTAAGAAAGAATTCCTATTCAAGAAACAGATTGGGTTTAGATACCCTCAGAGGTCTCCCTTTCCAACTCTGAGAATTTGAGATTCTGGGAAGTAGAGAAATGCCTTTAAACATTCAGTGTAGTTATGGTACTGAAGTAATTTCTTATTCTTTTCACACCATTCCACAATATTTTCCTCTTTCTCCCCACCCTTTCTTGCCTTGATCCTCTATCCGTAGTTGTGATGAAACCAGTTAATTTGCCTGCTCTGTTATAAAGGATATGGTTAATTTAAACACTGTATCTAAAGCAATTTCTAAAGAAGCCAGTTGCTAAGTGGTTGCTAGGGCAAGCTGGCAGGGGCTATTCATTCATTCAATCCTATATAGATTAAGGGAAACAGAGGAGGGAGAAGGTTGTTTATTTCACTTCTAGAGAGATGAAGTAAGATTTTATAGAGGACAAGCCACATATGTCTGGGAGGACCCTAGACCAAGAATTTGTTACACTGCCCTATACCAGCTGGATTGAGGCAGTGTTTGTCAGGTTGCCTCAGAAGACTAAGATTAGAGGTGGAAAGGGGCAAACCCAGAACATAGGTTGAGGAAAAATGAAATCAACGATGGGAGAGGGGGAGGGAAGAGGGAGAGAGGCAACAAAGAGATTTTGCTGGCTCAAAAAGGAAGAAGGCCTCCTTTCTCATGATTAGGTTAGGTAACTGGTAAAAATGACTACATTCCTTTAGGAACTATCATAGTCAAGCTATCAGAAGGGTCTTGACCACAAAGTAAAGAAGATGAATCTACAAGTAATCACAGGACTATTGAATATCAGAGTTGAAACCCCCAAAATACCAGTTATTTGCCCAAGGTCCTATAGTCAACAAAGAGCTGAACCAAGATTCAAACCCAGTTCTTCTCATTCTGAACTCCATGCTCTTTCTACTATATCATATTAAAAAGGCACATTCCAGGGTCTTCATAAAAAGGCCACCCTTTTGTTTGAAGGCATGAAAAAGGAAAACATGGTAATTTGTTCATCCTCCTATGGGCTCAAACTTCCAGGAATAACCTTTTGAAAAACATCTGATGAAGGTAAACTTAAATTTCAGGGAAAACACTTAAAATTAATTAATCCCAAATGTTCTAAAACTATACATACATGTTCTTATCATATAATGTTCCATATTATAATTATTTCTGAATGCAGCATATCCAGGAATATGCTGATAAACATTTAACACCCAGCTCTCTGGGTATAAAAAAAAGTATTCAAGTCTGAATTTAATTCAAATTTAATCTGAATTACTAACATTTTTTCCATTACTTTTTTAAGTCTGGATACTCAACAACAAAATCAAATCCTGAGTCATAACATTTGCTCATTTCCAAGGTGTAAATACTCACACTGAAAATTTAACAATCAGACAGCTATTCTGGCTCCAGCACAGTCCTGCATATGATCTTCCTAGGCTGTAAGCTTGATGATCTAATCTTTGACTATTACCCAGAAATTGGTATAGTTTTCTGCATTAAAAAGTAATAATATATAGCATTTCCATAGTGCTTTAAGATTTATGAAGTGTTATTGAATTTGCAAATTATCTCTGCAAAGATTAGTTTTATTTAATTTAAGCTAATAAATAGTAATTTTTCTTGCTCTTCCAAAATGCTAATGATTTCCTTTCTTAATTTTACCTAAAAACTTTTTTACTTTTAACATTACGCCCCTGAATAGTTCCATCCATAGTTTTAAAACTACAAATAGCATCCAAAATGCGAATTATATAAAGGAAAGGGAACAAATATTTATTAAGCATTTGCTATGTCCAGGCACTGTGCTAAGCACTTATAAATATTGTCTCATTTGATTCTCACAACAATCCTGCTAGGTAGGTGTGAATATCATCCCCATGTTACAGTTGATGAAACTGAGGCCAAAATTAAGTGGTTTGCCCAGAGTCACATAGGCAGTAATGACCTGAGACTAGATTTGAACTTGGGACTTCCTAACCTCAGGTTTGGGGCTCTGTCTACTGTACCACCTTGTGGTCTCTAAGACAAAAGATTTGGGAGGGAAAAAAAGACATTTTATTTCCTTTATATCAAGCTGAATTTTTGTAAGCATAGGAAAATCTATTTAGAAATGATATAAGGTAATTATCTGATAGTGTGGTGGTAGTGGTGGTAGTGGTCAACTCATTTCAGTCCTATCCAACTCTCCATGATCCCAGTTGGAGTTTTCTTGGCAAAGACACTGGAGTGGTTTGCCATTTTCTTCTCTGGCTCATTTTACAGATAAGGAAACTGAGTCAAACCAGGGTAAATTGACTCGCCCAGGGTCACACAGCCAGATGGTATAGTATCTGAGTGAAGTGAACATTGGAGTTGGATCAGGAAGACCTGGGTCCAACCTTTCCCACAAACACTAGTCATGTAAACCTGAGCAAATCACTAACTTTTTTAAGCCTCAGTTTCATCATCTGTAAAATTATAGAGAGCACCTACATCCCAGGTTTGTTGTAAGGATTAAATGAACTAATAACGTATATAAAATATTTTACAAATTATAAGGACAACATAAATGTATGTTATTATTCTTATTATTCATGGCACTACTCAGTTATAGAGAGTTCTAGCAAAGACATTCCACTATGATGCATCAAAAAGAAAATAGTCTATGGCTTTTTTATTTTCTTTTTGCAACTGGCCTTTTATCAGGGTGAAAAACCAGGCCCTTTATGCCCATAGATGTCTGCAGGGACAGAAATCATAAAGGCTTCCTCTCCCTCTTCACATCAGTCTTTACCCTCAAGCTTGATGTACTGTTGTGACCTCAGAGAGCTGCTTGCCAAATATTGCTCTCTTGCTGAGTCATGTCTCTGTAACTGAACCTCCTCCTCCTCCTCTCTTGTCTCTCCCTCTGCTAAATCTGTTCTATATCTTTCTTATGAATCCCATTTGTTAATGAGCAATCTGGGCTCCTCACACACATATACTTTCTCCCTCACTCTTGCTCTTTCATGCTCTCTGTCACTCTCTTTCTTCTCTCCCTCCACCCCCTCCCCCCATACAAATGAGTATCCATTCTCTTTCCTCTTTTTCTTTCCTTTCTTCTTGGATTTTACCCTCATTTCTAATTGTCATTGGGGCAGCTTCATGGAGTAGATAGAGTACCAGGCCTGGAATCAGGAAAGCCTGAGTTCAAATCCAACCTGGACACTTTCTAGCTGTGTGACCCCAGAAGAGTCATTTAACCACGTAATCAGTTCCTTCATCTATAAGATGAGCTTGAGATGGCAATGGCAAATCACTCCAGGATCTTTGCCAAGAAAACCCCAAATGGGGCCGCAAAGAGTCAGAGAGGACTAAAAGGACTGAACGACAACAAGAACTAATTGTCATTATCGGTGTAATTATCATCCATTGATCTTGGGGAGAAAAGAATACAGTTATGTGTCTGGAGCCCTCAAATAAAATCTCTGGCACCTAATACTCTTGTGGCTTTGGAGAAGTCTTTCCATTTCCTTTGGGGTGAATTTCTCCAACATAAAGAAGAGGGTCTGGACTAGATGGCCTCAGACGCTCCTTTCTAACTCCAGAGTTTTGGTCCTACCAAGTGACTGGGAGTTCTTGAAAAGAGGTAGATAGCACCTCTACTTGAAGGTGTGGGCAGCATTGCATGAGTGAAGTAAAAAGCATCTAGGCCAGGTACAGGGAATCTGTGGCCTCAAGACTGCATGTGGCCCTCTAGATCCTCAAGTGTGGCCCTTTGACTGAATCCAAACTTCACAGAACAAATTCCCTTTAATAGAAGGATTTGTTTTGTAAAAATTTGGACTCAGTCAAAAGGCTGCACCCACTGGTTCTCGTAGTTGGAAGAATATAACCAACTTCATCCAGATGCCACTGGGTCTTATCTTATGTTTTATTTAAATACACCTATAACTGAAAGAGAAAGAGAGACTAAAAACACAGAGACAGAGAGAGACACAGAGACAAAAACAGAGAAAGACAAAGAATTAAAAAAGAGAGTGGAAGAGAAAACAAAGAAAGAGAAAAGAAAGGTGGAGAAAGAAGAGAGAGGGGAGTTGGGAGGGGAAGAGAGAAGCAAAAGGAGAGAGGGAAGAGAGAGGAGGGAGGAAGAAGAGAACAGATACAACAGAGAGAAGAGAATAGGAAGAAGACAAAGGGCACTTCATGAAGAAAGGAAAGGTACAGAACATTCAGTGACTTTCCAAGGGCCACAGAGCAGATCAAGTGGTGTTTAGTCTAATTTTCAGTCCATAACTATATCCAATCATCACGTTCTCCCAAAGCTTTGGAGTTAGTGGGAGCTGGAGAGTGCTTCTGCCGTCCTCAGAGCTCCTGAGTATTATTGCTCAACAGCTGATGGCTTCAAATCAGAACAGATTTGTTCCACCACTTCAAAGTTGGCTTCCTCTCCAAAAGGGTGGGTGAAATGATGTATGTAATTCTCAGGGAACTTAGGGTCTTTTTGTTTTTCGAGACAGAAACATTCAGTGTCTTTTGGAGTTGGTAAAAATGCCTTTTTCCTCTAACACAGCTGTACTCTCCTCACCATTACTAGGGCTTGCCTATGACCTATGTCTGAATGAATTATTAATAAGTAGAGATACCATTTATAAAGTAAGAAAGGAGTGGAGAGGAGGAAGTTATAGTGTAATGGAAAGAAAAATAGCCTGGATGTCAGGAAACTCAAGTTATAGTCTCTTTGTCTTTGCGACCATAGGCAGTTCTCACCTATAAAAACAAGGATGTTGGATTAGATAACATCTTTGTTTAGAACAGACGTATGATTTCTTTGGTATTGAGAACTCCCAACAAAGATATTCCCCCCCCAATGGAGACAAATATCTACTCTGTAGTTTATAGGATTTCCAGGGGCAGAGAAAGTGTAAAATATCTACCCCCAAGTCACACAAAGTATGATTACTGACTTAAAACAATTCATTTCATTATCTCTATAAACTATCAGAGGTGAGACTGAACCCAGGCCTTCCTGATATCAAGGTCAGTTCTCTATTCACTATGCCATCCTGAGTCACAGATTAGATAAGTCTTAATATCCTTTTAGCTCTAAGATTTCCTAGTTTGGATTCCTCTGATCATATTTTTACCAGAGTTATATTAAGAAACCAAATTGGAAAATCACATGAAAAGCCAATTTGGGCCTAATTAAAAAGTCATAGATTTAGAACTAGGGAGGACCTTAAAGATCAATTTGTCTAACCCCTTTATTTTACAAGTGAGGAAAGTAAGTCCTGGACTAGAAGTTAAATGACTTACCTAGATTCACATATTATGGCAGAGTCAGGGTTCAAAGTCAGTATGCCAAATTTAGTGCTTTTTATGCTGCAACGTGCTGCCCCTCTAAAGTGAGGGATGTCAAAACATCACAGTCCTTATTTAAGTCGGATCATGCCTAGAAGCTGCAGGGATCATTCAAAGGATCTTGGAACTGAAGATAGAAGGTACCTCCAAAGGTCACGTAGTTTGACTTTATCATTCTATAAATGAGGTTAACAGGGCATGTAGAATAGTCCAGGAGTTAGGGGAGGAACATATAAGACCAGGGTCCAAGTATAGGCTAGGTTGCTCCATCTGCTTTAGAGAAGAATCTTGATTTGGAGGTGGGAGAATGGAGCACACAGAATCAGAGGCATAGTAGAAAGAACATTGAATTTGACTTCGGTTTTGAGTCCCAGGCCTTCTGCTCACTACCAATATAACTGGACAATTTACTTAATCTCTCTGGGCCTCAGTTATCTGCTCTGGAAAATGTGGGGGTCAGATTTGTTGTTGTTCAGTCATGTCTGACTCTTCATGACCCCGTGGACCATAGCATGCCAAGTTCTTCTATCTTCTATCTCTCAATGTCCAAGCTCATGTTCATTGTTTCCATGATACTATCTATCTATTTCATCATCTGCCTTCGTGTTTTCCTTTTGCCTTCTATTTTCCCAATATCAGGAACTTTTCTAAAAAGTCATGTCTTCTCCTTATGGGGTCAAAGTATTTAAGCCTAAGCTTCTGTTTTTGACCTTTCAAGTGAGTATCTTGAAGTAATTTCTTTAAGTATCGACTGATTTGACCTCGTTGTTTAGGGGACTCTCAAAAGTCTTCTCCAGCACCATAATTCAAAAAGACCCATTCTTCAGTGCTTAGCCTTCTTTATAATCCAATTCTCACAACCATAAATTGCTACTGGAATAGCCTTGACTATGGTTTGTTGGCAAGGTTATGCCTCTGCTTTTTTAGTGCTGCCCAGATTTTCCTCAGTTTTCCTTCCAAGGAGCAAGTGTCTTTTAGTTTCATGGCTACAGTCACAAGATGCAATGATCTTTGAGCCCAAGAATATAAAATCTGACGTTGCTTCCATTTCTTCTCCCTCTATTTGCCAGGAAGTGATGAAACCAGTTGCCAAAATCTTGGGGTTTTTTATGTTAAGCTTCAAGCCAGCTCCTCTCCTCTTTCATCCTCATCAAGAGGTTTCTGAATTCCTCTTCATTTTTTGCCATAAGAGTGGTATCATCTGCATATCTGAGATTGTTGATATTTATCCTAGCAACCTTAATTCCAGCTTTTGATTCATCCAGCCTGGCATTTTGCATCACATACTCTATATATAAATTAAATAAATGATGACAATATACAGCCTTACTCCTTTTCCAATCTTAAACCAATCAACTGTTCCATATTTGGTTCTGACTGTTGCTTCTTGGCCTGTATACAGCCTCCTCGGAAAACAAATAAGATGATCTGTTACTCTCATCTCTTTGAGGACTTGCCACTCTTTGTTGTGATCCACACATCAAAGGCTTTCATGCAGTCAATGAAGAAGTAGAAGATTTTTTTGTGAAACTCCCTTGCTTTCTGCATAATCCAGTGGATGTTGGCAATTTGGTCTCTAGTTCCTTTGCCTCTTTGAAAACCAGTCTGCTTTTCTGATAATTTTCAATTCACATATTGCTGAAATCTAACTTGCAGGAAGCCTAACCTCATTGGCATGTGAAATGAGCACAAATGAGTAATTTGAACTGTCTTTGGCATTGTCCTCCTATAAGATTAGAATGCAAACTGATCTTTTTCAATCCAGATCTCTAAAATTCCATCCAGCTCTAAATCCTAAGAGTAAGTAGGTCTGAGAAGTGGGGCCCCAGCAAAAGAAGGAAATAGCATTCTGAGTTGACAAAGTCAAAGGAACACATCTCTGGGCAAATTGAAGACAGCCTAAACTAAGCAATTGCCTAGCTTATAATGCCCAGGGGTATGGCTATATGAAGATTGGAGGAAGCCAAATACAACTTTTGACTCATAGCATTTGCCTAGAGGGAGTTCAGATTGCAGAATCCTAAAACTTCCTTCCCTGGTATTTCTAATAGGATCCTAGAAGGAGAATTGGGAAATGCATATATTTATAGGCTTTACCACTTCTCCCCACCTCTGGCATTTTCTTTTCTCTGTTCCTCAGTCTTCTCTGAGGGCAATGTGGTAGGAGTTGGGTTTGTGCTGAAGACACTATATAATGGAATTACTCAGGAGATGGAAAATGTTGACATTTCCCTCCCTATTCCCAAAGACCATGCAGAAAGTAAGATTCCTTTCCCCCCCCAACCCTGCAGTTTAGGATATTTCCAAATTATGGATATTCCATAATTATGGATATTGTGGATATTCCAAATATGGATATTCCAAATTAGGGATATTTCCAAATTATATTTCCAAATTATGAAGCAGAATCAGGTTTAATCAACAATGATCTTTGATGTTAGGGAAGATGAGGATGTGGGAAGTAGAGAAGGTCAAGAAGGGGAATGTCATGTAATTGCCCTCCCTAATTTTGTCCTGTTTGATGAGGGAATGTTTCCTAGTGTGTGTTTTATGATACAGAATATGTGTTTCATCACATAGAAGGTGGTCTTTCTCCAAAGAGAGAACATACAAGAGGAAAAAGTCACAAAGTCATAAAAACATATGATTAGAAGGGGCCACAGACATAATCTTTTCTAATTGTACCATTTTGAACACTGGCACAATGAGGATCATATTCAAGATCACATGACTAAGAAGTATCAGGGAGAACTGAATGAACTGAAATAATATTAGCAATGACTAGCATTTACATAATGATTTAAGGTTTACAATGTTCTTTATAAATATTATTTTGTTTGATAAAACAACCTAGGAAAATAGGAGCTCCTGTTATGTCCATTTTACAGAAGGGAAAACTGAGGCACAAAGGTTAAGTTACTCTCCCAGAATCAATCAACTAGGATCATTCAACTAGTAAATATCTAAGGTTAAATTTAACTCTGATCTCCTTAACTGCAAGTCCAGTACTCTATCCAATATACCATACATTTTGCTAGACACTAGGGGCAACCTGGCATTCTCCCAGGGCCTTATGGGAGAATCAGTACTTTTTATACACTGTAGGGAGGAGGAAACCATTTCCCTGGAAACTCTGACTAGTAGCCTGGCCTCAGGCTACTGATTAGGTACTGACTAGAACCCCGCCTGCACCAGAGAGTTCATCCAACTCAATCTGGAATGAAATTTTGGTCTACATTAGGGCACAGTAACCAACCATAGCCCAGTCACAAGCAGCACCCAATGACACACCAGCAGCCACTCTATTACCTTGAGTCATTTCAAAGATGAGGACAAGCAGGAATTAGCAAGACACCTGCAAACTGTTGGAGTTTACAAAGACACGTTATTTTTTATGTTGCTTCTTTGCCAAACAGAGGAGTTAATAGTCAACTGTGAATGCTCCCATTGTTTCCTTATTAGTTCAGTTATTCTGTGTTGTATTTGACATTTCATTACACAGCCCCAGTTATCTGTTTCCTAGGAAACAAACGAAAGACACATGAACAGTAGAAAAACAACCCGAACTCACACACTGGCTTCCACTGTGACTGACAATTAACATGAATACAGTAAATGTCAACGGAGCTAAATATAGTTTACACATAGGGTCCTGGGCTGCTGTTTCTTGGTGTCTGGTTGCTGAGCCATCATGATACAGGCAAAAGTTTCTCTGGGTCTTACAATGCGGCCCCAAACCCAAGATTCAGTTGCATTCTTGTAGAGAATCCACTCTGCTAGATCAGAAGTTCCATGAGGGCAGAACTAGTGTCTTATCTGAACTCTGCATCTTATCTAGCACCAACCCACTACCCTGCACACAGGCATTTCACACATGCTTATTAAGTAAATGAAAAAATGAAAAAAAAAAGTCACCATGTGGACAAGTTTGTAGAACTCAATCAGGTACTCACTTCTTGTTTTCCTCTCTCACTCAGGTACACCATCACAAGCCCCCCTACCTTCATTCACTCAAAAAGAAAAGAAGATTGCATTATTGATACATCATTGAAGCATCATTCAAATCTATAATGAGCCAAAGAATTACAAGATATTAGAACTCAGAGAGATCTTACAAACCATTTAGTTCAAACTGTTCATTTTATAGGTTAAAAAAAAACAACAACAACTAAAGTCCAGAGAGAAGTAATTCCAATTCCATAAGAATGTATCAAGTGCTTTATTGTATGTAAAGCACTGGACTAGTTACTGGGGATGTAAAGGCAAAACAAAAGTACTTCCTTCTTATATAATGGGTAGGGGAAGGATGAGATAGAATACTTATAAATATCAATCCATGTAGGATAGTTTGATGGGGAAAAACAAAGAAACATGAATATCTAGGGGACATCAGGTTTCCTCATAGGAAGAGATGGTATCTGAGTTGAGTCTTATAGGAATCCAAAGAGAACAGATGAGTAGGATTCTAGGTATCTAGAATTCTAGGTATTCTAGCCTGTCCAAGGGCAAAAAGGTTGTAGATGGAATAAGTTCAGGGAGCAAACTTGTAAAAACTGCAAGTCGGGTAATTTGGCTAGAATGTAGACCATATAAAAGGAAGCAATCGGTAACAGGACAGGGCAGACTGGAGCAAGATTGTGAAGAGTGTTGAAAGTCAAGCTGAAGAGACTGTATTTGTGCTAGAGGCAAAGCAGAGTCATTGAAAATTCTTGAGCAGGGGTGTGACATGATTAGACCTGTTCTTTAAGAAAATTCTTTGAGCAGCTATATGGAGGCTAGACCTAATAGGGAAGAGACCAGAAGTAGGAAGACCAATTAGAAGTCTATTGCGAAAGTTCATGCAAAAAGTGATAAGAGACTGAACTATGGTGGGAGCTATGTTAATTCAACTCAAATTCAATAAACATTTATTAAATGCCAACTATGTGGTAGGTATCATGCTAAGTGCAGGAGAAAGGAAAGAGATGTAAATGACATTGTAGAGGTGGAATTGACAAGGTTTAGCAATTGGCCAAGGTCACATAGTTCATAGGATTTGAGAGGAGAGGGGGAAGGAGGTGAGCAAAGTCCAGACATGTGATCACATCTGGTGTGATAAAGTCCCAGTGTGGAAGTTCCCTCTGCCAATGCAGATTGGCAACACCTTTGTAATTAACCCACTGTCTCAGAGACTTGCCTGGGACATTGAGAGGTTAAGTCACACAACTAGTATACATAAAAAAGAGAACTTGAACAAAGACCTTCCTGACTTCAAAATCAGATTCACTAATACCAGGCCAAGATACTTCCCTCCATAAATTCATAGGAATATAAATTTCAAGCTAGAAAGATCAAAATCCAAATCTCTCAACTCCCAGTGCTCCACTACTCTACACTTTCTATGGACATTAAACTTCTTAGTAATTAAAAGCAGCAAGTTACATATGAAACATTCTCCTTTTTACATGGTATACCCATAAAATGAAGACATTAAGTGCTAATAATTGCAAATTCTGAAGCTTTGTCCTAGCTACAGGCATAGTATAATTAAAGAGGGGGAAGTATTGAGCTAGAAATGAAGTCTCAGGTTCTAGTCCAATGTATCTTAATTTCCATAGTAATGTTTGCTGCTCCCTACTTTACAGGGAAGAGGTAACATTAGGGGAAATGCTTCAAACTTCTTTTAAGTTCATGGTAATATAATGAAATCTCAGTTGATTGCACTCGACTAACAGGAAGCCACTGCTAACTGGAATTTTTTGTCTGCATCAGAATTTTAGTAGAATAATTAAAATGGTAACAGCTGACATTTATAAAGAATACCAAAAAGCTCTCATTTGAGCCTCGCAATAACCCTGTGAGGTAGGTAGTACGGATATTATCATTCCCATCTTATAGATGAGGAAATTGAGTCTGAGAAAGGTGAAGTGATTTGTCCATGGTCACAGAGTCAGGAATTGTCACTTGCCACTTTCCACTCTTAACTGCTACACCATTCTGCCTCAAGGCAAAAGATAAATCAAATTTATCCCAAAAACTGGTTTAGAAAAACACCCAGGGTAAGGCAGGATATTTCCCCAAATCTCTTCCACTTTCTATGGCATTTGAAAGTGTGTTAGATGAAAGAATTCAGAGTCTGAATCTAAGGTCAGAAAAGGCCTTTATTCTTTCTTGTGAGAAATAACTCTGCCCTTGGCGCCCACATGGGGTCTGCAGGGAGAGAACAACAGGTAGAAGCCATCCCATGGTTATATAGTCTTCTAATGCAGAAACCCATCCCCTGCAACTGGCCTTCACTCTTATTGGTAGTGGGGCTGACCCACAACCTAAGCACCAGAATCTCTCTGAGACAAAGGCCTCAGAAACATGTGGGTGTCCAAGGAAAGGAGTCTTAACCTTATTTGGCATATCTTATGCTGAGTTGGCTCTGGGGGAGGGTCTCCATTGCTCTAAGCCCCAGATTGCTTGAAGGTCAGGTGACCTAAACCTAGGCCTACTGAACACGGAAGCCATTCTAGATTTGATTTTTCAGAATGGGAAAACTTCACTATAAATTATCCTTCGCAAATGCTTTCAAGTAATGTAGATATATCCATCTTGCTTGGTCTTCTTTTAACCCTTCTAATGTCCTCCATTTCCAAATATTACAACTTCAGCCATAAGAAAACTATGAAGAAGCTTTAAAGGAGACGACTGCAGGTGATTAGGACTGTACAAAGGATCCATTAATCATTTACTCCTAAATCTCAGGGATGAAACCATAGGTTGATCCAAGAGTCAAAAATCTGGGCAACTGAAAAGCAGTCACCACCATTTGTATGAGTAGTAACAGATTAACCCAGAGAGCTAGAGAGGCAACATGGTATATATGGTATAACCAACATGGTTATAGTTGAACTTGAAAGCTGAACTTGCCAACTTTAGATATGCAGGCCCTAATATCCCACTAATTCACTGACATTGAACACATCACTTGTCTAGGTAGATACGGTAATTACAAGAGTACTGGGGACAGGACAAGGGGTGATGATACATTAGACAATCTCAGCATAATAGCAGTAGAAAGTATGATGGCTTGGGAGTTAGGAGCCCCAAATGCTTCTCCTTGGCATTGTCACAAACCGAATGTAGGTGTCTGGTCTCTCTGATCCTCTCTCTTCTGATCTGTATATTGGGGCAGCAGGGAAGGGAGCTGGACAAATGACTTTAAATGTCTCTTCAGTGTCAACATTCTATTAGTGCACATCAGGATTGCCTTTTTTCCAATCTAATCCAACAAGCATTTATTAAATGCCTGGTATGGGCAAGGTACTGGGTTTATGAAGACAAAATCAAGAGTCCAAAACTCAGGCAAACCGGGTCAAGTGATTTGTAAGTGTCTGAGGCCAGATTTGAACTCATGAAATCTTCCTGACTCTAGGCTTTGCACTTTATCCACTACACTACTTAGCTACCATGTTTTGGGTTTACATATCTGTATTTTGTATGTATATGTAGGTACATGCATGAAATTTTGAGGAGAGAGCGTTGAGAAAGGAGGAAGAAAAGGAACAAGCATTTATTAAATGCATACTTTGTGCAAAGCACTATGTTAAGTGCTTTCCAAATATTATCACCTTTTATTCACACAACTACCCTGAGAAGTAGTTGCTATTATAATGTGCCTTTTACAAAGAAATTGAGGCAAATAAGTGACTTGCCCAGGGAAAGCTAGTAAGTATCTGAGTTCACATTTGAACTCGGATCTTTCTGACTATGGGCCTAATGTTCCATCCACTTCATCACCTAGTCATCAACCACTAAGGAGATCAGTTAACCCTTGAAGGAAATTAGAGGTTTTAACAGGTGTAGATGAGGAGGTAATCTAGTCTAATCTAATCAACATTATAAACTGCCTTGTATGTGTCAGTCACTGTACTAAATACTGGGGATACAGTTAAAAAGAAAGATAATTCCTGTCCTCAAGGAGTTTATAATCTACAGGGGGATACAACATTAAAGGAGACAGGAAAGCATTGAGGGGTGGGGAATGGAGGTGCCTGGGACAGGGGCATCTTGTTACACAGAGCTAAAACCAGGCAGAGAAGTAGATGAAAACTGAAGTGGATGGAGAGTCCAGTTTTGCCCCTGTACAAAGGAAGGCTGTGGGAGGAGCTTGGCACACCATCCCCCAATCAGAGGGGACAGGAAGCTGATGGTGTTAATCAAGGCTAGAGTTAGCAGCATGGTGGTGAGTTTAGGAGTAATGAGTATTGGGAGAGGCATGTTGTTCCTTGAGGCTGAAACAAATCAGAGCAACAGATACAAAATGGAATGCCTTCCAAACGTGCAAAGTGCCTTCCAGGTTTACAGAATGACACTGTGGCACTGCTATCCGTGCAAAAGCGTGGAGGTAGTAAATAAATGCCAAGCATGGTGAATGATATATAAGCCAATATGGCGGGAAAGTAGATTCTACAGAGGTTGTGTGGAGCCAAAGTACAGAGAGTTTTAAATCCCAAGTTGAGGAGTATGTGTTTGATCTTAGAGGCAAGAGAACTCCTGGGGTGGAGGAGCAATGGCCCTTCTATTCCTCTGCACAGTGCCTAGCATGGCAAGGCAA
>CM053598.1:97421516-97457475 GCA_028646575.1 Pseudocheirus occidentalis | reverse complement strand
TATATATATATACATATTTATATATTTATAAACAGACACATAAATTCATATATATGCTCATACACATACATGTAAGACCACACTACACTTATTCCCTCCTACCAATATGTTTGTCTGAAGATGGAAAGCATGTTCCTTCATCAATCCAAGTCTTTCCACGTTTTCCTAAACCAACTAACTCATCATTTCCTATACCACATCAACATTCCTTTTTGGATTCAAACACCTTCCTTAATAGGATCTTTGAGGTTAATTTGGGTATTTATAATAGTCAGAATGACTTGGTTGCTCAAAGTAGTTCTTAAAACAATACTACTGTTACCATATACAATGTTCTCTTGGTTCTGCTCATTTCACTCTTCATTATTTCTTGGAGTCCTTTCAATGTTTTTCTAACCTCATTGAACTCATCATTTCTCATAGCAGAGTGATAGTCCATCATGAACATATACCATGATTTGTTTATCCATTTACAATTGATGGGCATCCCCACATTTTCCAATTCTTTGCTACCACAAAGAGAGTTACTACAAATATTTTAGAATGTGTAGGTTCTTTTCCATTTCACCTAATCTTTTGAAAGAGGCCCAATAGTGGTATTGCTGGGTCAAAGAGTATAGGCAGTTTAATAACTCTTCGGGTATAGTTCCAAATCTATCTCTATAATGATTGGATCAGCTCACAGATCCACCAACAATGAATTAAGGCCCCAATTTTCAACATCCACTCCAATGTTTACTTTCTTCTTCTATCACTTAAGCCAAGATTATAGATACAAAATGATATATCAAGGTTTTAATTTGCATTTCTTCAATCAACAACAGTTTAGGGTATTTTTTCATATGACTAAAAATTGTTTTGATTTCTTCATCAGAAAACTTCCTGTTCATATCCTTTGACCATTTACCAACTGGGGAATACCTCACATTCATATAAATTTGACAAAGTTCTTTATATATTTGAGATGAGACCTTTATCTGAGAAACTGTCTATAACATTTCCCACCTCTCCAATCTGCTGCTTTCCTTCTAATCTTGATTTCATTTGTTTTATTTGTATAAATTTTAATCGAATGTAATCAATATTATGCATTTTGCATCTAACAATACTCTCTGTCTCTTGTTTCTTCATAAATTGTTCACCTATCAATATAGGCAATATGTTCAAGGTTTTTCAAATTTTCTTGTAATTTCTCCCTTTATTTGTGGGTAATGTATCCATTTTGACCTTATCTTGGTAAATGGTATATGATATTGGTTATGCCCACTTTATGCTTTCCATCCTTCCCAATGATTTTTACTAAATAATAAATTCTTGTCCCCCAAACTTAAGCCTTTATACTTGTTAACCAGTTGTTAACTATATTCATTTACTGCTGTAGATTGTAAATCTACTCTGTTCCATTGTTCTACCTTTCCCTTTCTTAGCTAGTACCAAATGATTTTGATAATTACTGCTTTACAATATAGTTTAAGATTTGGTACTGCTAAATCTACTTCCTTTACATTTTTCCATTAGTTTCTTTTATAGTCTTGAGCTTTTCCTCTTCTAGATGAATTTGGTGTTTAGTTTTTCTAGCTCCATAAAATCTTTTTTTGCTAATTTAATTGGGATGGCATTGAACATATAGGTAAACTTTTGTAAAATTGTCATTTTTATTATATTGACCCTGTCTACCCATGAATAATGAACATTTCTCTGTTTATTTATATCTGATTTTATTTGTGTACAAAGTTTTTTTTAAAAAATGGTTTTGTTCATACAGATCTTTGGTTTGTTTTGGTAGGTGTTTTCCCAGGTATTTTTTTTTTTTACTGTCTAGAGTTATTTTAAATGGGGATATCTCTAGCTATCTCTTCCTGTAGTATCCTCTTAGTAATATACAGGAATGTTGATTTATGCGGGTTTACTTTATATCCTGCTACTTTGCTAAAATCATTAATTATTTCAATGAACTTTTTAGTTGAGTCTTTAGGATTTTCCAAACATATCATATAATTTGCAAAAAGCGAGTTTTATTCCCTATTCTGATTCCTTCTATTTCTTTTTCTTCTCTTATTACTATTGCTAGGATTTCCAATATGACATTGAATAATATTGGTGATAGCAGGCATCCTTGTTTCACACAGGATCTTAATGGGAAGGTTTCTAGCTTATTCCCATTACAAATAATACTTGCTAATGGCTTTAGGTTAAGGAAAAGTCCATTTATACTTATACTTTGAGTATGTATAATTTGGTTTTCTCTCCTTTTAAAAAATCACATTAACTATTGGTTTATCTATTTTTATTGATTTTTACTAATATTAAATGCTAGTTTTATTCATTAATTCAATAGTTTTCTTTTTTTTTTTTTTTTGCTTTTTTTGGAGGGCAGTTGGGGTTAAGTGACTTGCCCAAGGTCACATGGCTAGTTTTTTTGTGTGTGTTAAGTGTCTGAGGCCGGATTTGAACTCAGGTACTCCTGACTCCAGGGCCAGTGCTCTATTCACTGCGCCACCTAGACACCTCCAATTCAATGGTTTTCTTATGCTCACTTTTAACAACTTCACATTTAATCTTGAGCATTTCCAATTTAGTGTTTAATTGAGGATTTGTAATTTGGTCTTTTACTAGTTTTTAAATTGCGTACCAAGTTTATTGGTCTGGTCTTTCTCCTTTTTATTGACATAAGCACTTGGAGATGTAAGTTTTCCTCTGATTATTCCTTTTGCTGTATTTCATAGGTTTTGATATATTGTTTCATTATTGTCATTTTATTTAATGAAATTACTGATTGTTTCCATTATTTGTTCTTTAACCCATACATTCTTTAAGATTAGGTTGTTTAGTTTCCAATAAGTTTCTTTTCTATGTTTCCATAGTCCTTTATTAAATATAATTTTGTTGCATTGTGGTCTGTAAAAGATGCATTTAGTATTTCTGCTTTTAGCTATAAAATTTTTGTGCCCTCATATATGGTCAGTCTTTGTAAAGGTACCATATACTACTGAGAAAAGGTGTATTCCCCTTTTATTTCCATCTAATTATCTCCAGATATCTATCATTTCTAGCTTATCTAAAATTTGATCCAGTTCTTGAATTTTTTTTTCTCAATTTTGGGGGTTTAGATTTGTCTAGTTTTGAGAGGGGGAGATTAAAGTCCACCACTGTTATGGTACTACTATCTATTTCCACTTGTAATTCATTTAGTTTTTCTTTTAAAAATTTAGATGCTATGGTATTTAGTACATGTAAATTTAGTATTGATATTGCTTCATTATATATGGTACCTTTTATCAATATGTAGTTTCCCTATTTATCTCTTTTAATTAAATCTATTTTAGCTTTGATGTTGTCTGATATCAGTATTGCCACCCCTGCTTTTTATTGCATTGCCTCATTCATAATAATTCTACTCCAGACTTTTATTTTAACTCTGTGTTGTGTCTCTCATTTTAAAATGTGTTTCTTCTGAGCAGCATATTGTCAGATTCTGATTTTCTATGCATTCTGCTATCCATTTCTGTTTTATGGTATAAATTCATCCCATTCACATTCAAAATTATAATTACTATTTGTGTATTTCCTTCCATTCTGTTTTTCCTCATTATTGTCCTTCTCAGTCTGTCTTTTTTACCCTATGTCTCCTTTAGTTTACTTCTAACCATTACCTCCCTATTCCACACTCTTTAAGAATTGCTCACTTATGCTCTCTTACTTTCCTTTTCCTTGTTCTTCTCATTCCTCTTAAAGTCACTCCCTTTTCTTCTTCCCCTACTCTCCTAAATCTTAACCTACACACCATTCTATACCCCACACCCCAGCCTTTTCCCTCACCCTCTTCTTTCTTTATAAATTTAGAAGACTTTTATACCCTTCTAGTTATATACATTATTCCTTCTTTAGCCCAGATCTGCTTAGAGTAGGGTTCCAGCACTACCAGCCCTCCACCCTCATCTGATCCTCCATACCAGTTCTCCCTTTCACATCTCATTTATATGAGATAAATGCTCTTTTTAACCTTTTACTACATAATTTTGCTTTTTTTGAATCATCACATCATACTTAGTTCTTCCCCAATCTTTTTTTTGAACTGCCAATTACTAATGACAGTATGAAGCATTTCATGATACATGTTACATTTCCATGTATAAAAAGTGAACTGTCCTTATTGAATCCCTTGTCTTTGATATTTATGTTATATTTCTCCTGGATCTTGTATGTCAAATTTTCTATTAAGTTGTGGTCTTTTTGCAACAGAATTCTGAAAGTCTGTCAATTCATTGAATATATAGATATATATTGTTCAGGATTATGCTTAACTTTGCTGGGTAAATTATTTTTGACTGCAATCCCAACTCTTTTGCTCTCTGATATATAGCATTCCAAGATCTTTTAGTGTAGTTACTATAGTATATACAATTACTATATTTTCAATTATTATAACCTCAAAGACTGAAAATTCAAATACATGTGGTCATTTCACAGGATTCATTATTTACACTAATTTGGACATATCTGTACCCATTTGTGTTCATGATTTCCCCCCTCAATGAAATGTAAGCTCCTTGAAGGCAGGGTCTATGTCATTTTTGTTGTATTTTCCCCTCAGTGCCTAGCACAACATCTGATACAAAGTAATCATTTACTCAATTCTTATCAAGAAAATTTAATGTTCTTGTAGTGCAAGAAGCATTAATTAGCAGTCAGAAGAATTGGGTTCTGGTCTTGGCTCTGCTGCTTGCTGGCCATAGGACTTAGCAGAATGCCCATCACCCCCTCTGAATCTGTTTCCTAATTTGTAAAGCAAAAGAGGTCTCTTCCAGGCCTAAGTGGATGATCCTTTGATACTCTCAGGATTGTACTATGTAATCTTTAAATGCCCCTTCAAGCTCAGATATTTTATGATTGTATATTACAACTCTGAAATTCTATGATTCATGCGTGCACGTGTAAATTGGGAAGAGTGTAGGAGATAAATGAGTCTACAAGAAAGCCTCATGTCTTCCCCCCTCCCCAGATAACCCCCAAGCACTTTATAGAAGTTAGGCCATTAAGCCTGACATTATTCCTTGAAACAGCTAGAGGAAACATGTAGTCAGACAAATGGGGACATTCAGATACAGAAATGCTATACAAATTTCTCAAAGCATTTTGAGATAAAACTAGAAGTTAGAGAATCTTAAATGTTAAATCTGGAGGGATTCTTAGCAATCATTTAGTCTAATACCTTCCATTTATAGATGGGGAGAATAATGCTTGGAGAAGTTAGGTGACTAGTCCAAGGTTTCACAGCTAGGAAATGGTGGGGCTGGGACTAAAGCCCAAATCTAACACCATTATGACAATGAAACTGAAGTAATTTCATCTTTAGTGTAACTCACCCTGCACTTGGTTTGTCTGTATTGCAGATGATATGATAGAAAGCCTAATTAATGCCCCAGGAGGATTCTCCTGAAAGGTTATATTAAGGGAAGATTAGTCCCCTTAATTTGGTTCCGTTGCCACCATTAGCTAAATCCAGATAAGTTTAATCACTAGAAAACCATTTTAAAAGATAAGACAAGCACTGGAAGAAGCTTGCTGTTACAATTGTTACAGTTATACATCTGTGCTATTGGACAGTCCTACCTGGTGTATGCAAATCAGATATTTGACTAGAAAAAACAGGCCAATGTGATTGGCTGACAACTTATCATTATGCAACAGGGGATGTAATAGGAACTTTTGCTTTTTTCTGCGCCCATGTTGTAGTCATGGTGAATCACCAATATTGTTTAACTACCAATCTGGCCAATAAGTCTACTTCCCCTTAATTTTCTGGGTGAATAATTTTAATGTCATGAATGTGATGCTATATAACCAATATATTTCATAATTATAAGGAAGTAGCCTGGCAATTAGTAGAAAGAGCACAAGAGACAGCCTAAAAGGATCTGGATTTTAATCTCATTGTAGTTAAGGAAATGAAATCTCAGAAAGATTAAGCAACCTACTTGAATTTAGCTAGGGAGTATAAATGATTTGACTTTTCTGTTGTCTTCTTAATAGTGATGACTTGTGTAACTTTGGGCAAATTATTCATCTTCTCTGGGACTTGGTTTGCTTATCTACAAAATGAAGGAGTTGACCTAGATGAGTTCTGAGGGCCTCTTCTGGCTCCAAATGAATGACAATTGGAAAGGGTGGTTGTGTGTAATGGAAGCATAACTAAGTCACTAAAAAGATCCCTTTCTTACTCATTTTACAATTCCTGGCTTATATGCTGGGGTGTTCTGGTAAATGTTTGACAACCAATGGACAAACTTTTAAGTTTAATCTGCTTCATTAACACTTTTCCCAACACTCTCTCAGTCTAGACAAACAACAAAATAATATACTATACCCTGATTCCTAGCATTTACCAATTTCTCTGATTAAATGCTTGCACTAAAAATTTCCAGAAGAGTATCACACAATTGTAAGAGTGTTAGTTAAGATATTAAGAGATGAGAGAGCTTTTCATTCTATCTTCTCTGCCCCCAAGTGATCGTGAGAGTTCAGGAGATACTAATATTCCGTCAGGGGTCACACTAGCTATTTGAGTCAGTTTTAAAGTCCATTGTAGCTAGTAAGAGTGACTGTCAGAAAAGTAAAGGACAATGACAGAGGCAGTGCCTGAGATGGTTATGGAAAGATGTCACCTGAGAATGGTAGCAATTTCAGGGATCATGACCACTTGTGATAAAGAGACATTCTGACTACAGGCTCTACAAAGCACTTATTGCCTATCAGAGAACTGCAGAACCTCATTAGGACACCACAAAGGGAAAAAAGGATGTCTAGTAACCAAGAACTGTAAGTTATCCTTTTGCAATTTCTATACAGATGTCTCAGTATCATTTTACTATGTTTTAGACCTGTCTACTGAGGGACTGTATTGCATACATGATGTTCTGTCTCCCCTATTTGAGGAGGATGTTCTGTAACAGTTATTCTGCTTAGTAAATACTTTTTTCTAAAAGCCAGTTGAGGTTGTTGGCTGATTATCAATGAGAAGCATACTTGTGGGGACTTGTTAAGGATACTTGTTGTTTGTCCTTCTTTGTCAAAGAGGACCATGACATCAGAAAGGAGATGTCATGACTTACAAGTGAATTGGATTTAAGTGAAGGAGAGCTGTGCAAAGTCACCAACCTTACTCTTCTCTGGAGTCATTTGGGTTCAGTGGTAAGATATAGATCAGGATGACTGGAGATAGTCCCAGAAGCAGTGGGAGGCCTTGGGCTTTTTAAGCTAAGGTCTTTCCCAGGTTTCAGTTTATCTAAGGCAATACTCATTCAGTGATTAAAGCTAGGTAAAAATGAGGCAAAGAATGGCTTCTTTTACTAGGTAAAAAAAATCAGTCTTGGAGGGGAAGACCCTTTAACCAAAATGGAAATAATTGCTATTTATGCTCATTCTGAGCCAACAGAATCCAAACAATAACCAAGTGAGGCTTGGGCTGGGGATTGTTGGCCAATCAATGAAAGCCAAAGTGATTTGGGTTTAAGGTATGGTCCATAAAAAAAGAAGTCTAGCATGTGAACCCCAAGATATCTTGCTAGGTTTCAGCAATATATTATTTTGGGCAGAGCACCTACTGGTAAGGGTATGATTCCCTATGTGGAGAGTGGGAGAGGTGGGTGGGGAGGAAGAAAAGAAGTAAGTAAGTAAGGAGGTGCATTGCCCAACTGACCAGCTGGGTCCCCAGTGGGGCAGCTACTTCCTGACCCAAGGCCTGGTGCTCTATCCAGTGCACCACCTACCTACACAGAACTACCAATGTACAGATAATTACCAAATCTCATTTATAAATAGCCCCAATTTCTCTTCCAAACTCTAGGCACACATCACCAACTGCCTGTTGAATATCTCTACCTGAATGTCTTGTTCGCATATCAAACTCAACATATCCAGGATAGAGTTGATCATCTTTCAAACTTCTCTTAAATGTTCTCTATTTCTGTTGGGAAATAGGAGCCTAGGTGGTCCAGTGGTTAGAATGCTGTACTTGTAGATAAGAAGATTAGAGTACAAATGCTATCTCAGATTGTTGGGTAACCTGGGCAACTCACTTAACCACTGCCTACATTAGTTTCCTCAATTGTAAAATGTGCATCTAACTCACAGGGTTGTTGGGAGGATTAAATGATGAAATAAATCAAAAACACTTTGCAAACTTTAAAGTACTGCAGAAACAATTGTTGTTGAAGACATTATTGGTCCCTGAGATTCAAACATTGGTATCATCCTTGTCTCTTCCCAGTCCTTGAATTCTTTCCATATCTAATCAATTTTAAAATATTGTCAATAATCACAATAATCATAGAATTTCAGAATTGGTAGACATATAAGGAGTGACCTGGTCCAACCCATACCCAGTTAAAGAATCTTAACTACAACATATCTAACAGATCATCCAACATTTGCTTGAAATCATCCAGTAGTGGAGAACCTGCTATCTCCTAAGACAGTTCATTCTACTTTTAGATAACACCAATTATCATAAAATTTTTCTTTTCATTGAGCCTACATTTTCTTTCTTGTAACTTCTGTCCATTGGTGACACTTCTTTGCAACATCCTTTCATAGCTCCCTAATTCCATTCTTTCTCTTTTCTGATTCATCTTCCACTCAGTTGTTGAGGTCTGTGCCATGTTACTTCCTCAAATACCTTTCAGTAACTCCTTATTGCTTTTAGACCAGGGGTTCTTAACTTTTTGTGTATTTTATGTGTGTCTTGGATGTCTTTGGTGGTCTGGTGCAGTCTATGAATTCTTGCTTAGAATAATGTTTTTAAATGCATAAAATAAAACACATAGGATTGTAAAGAAAAATCAATTACATTGAAGTATAGTTGTGTGTGTATACACATATATACATATACATATACATACACATATGTATGTATATATGTATATACACACACATATATATTTTAAGTTCAGACACACTAGGTTAAGAATTCCTGTTTCAGCTAATATCAAACTACTCAGCCTGGCTTTTAAGGGAAGGCTGCCACAGTCTGGCTCCAATCTATTTTTCCAGTTTTATTTCACGTTTCTCCCCTCCACATACACTAAATTTCATCCAAACTGGACTAGCTGTTCCCCATCTTGGCATTTATTTCCTGGCCTCCACCCTTCTACTTTATTTATTTCCCTAACCCATTCTGCCCACTGTAGAATTCACTTACTAATTTCTTATCCCCATAATCCTTAACTTCATCAAGGACTCTCTGGTACCATCTTCTTGATACAGCCTTCCCTGATTTCCTCAGCTCGGTAATGTTGTCCTTTCTCAAGTTCCCTATGTAGTTAATTAGCTGAGTACCCATTGAATAAAACCTACTTGAAGATAGGGACTATTACATTTTTTCCTGCATATCCAGCAACTAGTATAGGTAATAGGGATGGGACCTGTATCCTTGTAACCTTCCCACAAATTTCAATAATCAGATCCCTGGCATTTGCCTGACCCACTTCAGCCCACCTTGATTACTTAATTAGGTTACTTGATACTCATCAATCCTATCCCCTTTCTCAAGACTACCCCAGGTTATTTGCCACTCCTTGATCCCATCCAGATCTTCCCATAATCGTTTTCTGTATAAAGATATCAGTTCCATCCTCATCAAATGCTCATATTCTTAAAAATCTGGTCCACAGGTACTGGTGTCACAAATGTGCAGACTCACTAGGAGTCTGACCCACTTCTATTGGTAGTTGCAACAAATTCACTACTTGAACTGGAAGAAGGCTTGCATGGTTGAATTCTTTCGAGGCAGACCCCCACCCTGTTCCTTTGCATTTTGGGGTTCTAAGAACCCCCAAACCACAACATATGGAGTTTTTAATTTTGCATTTCTAACCCTAGTGTTTAGCTCAATGCTTACAACATAATAATTATTAATACTTTTTTGGTTAATTAATTCATTCATTTGACAATACCTTGTGAATTTTAGGTATTTAGTAAGTGCTGATTTACTATTTTCTTAAAATAGCTCTTAGAACACTAAAATGTGTTAAAGTCCTAATTGGCCTTGGGAACAATTTTTTACTTTTCAAAACTTAATTCAATTTAGATATGCTAATAGCCCCTAATGTAGACAGTATAATTAAAAAAAAATACCATAAGGTTGATTGCAATAGTGTCAATATAAACTGGAAGTCTGTGAATGTCTTGACTACTAATGTATACCAAATAGAATGGAAAAATGCTATTTTCTAGTTCCAAGCAACTGAATGACAATATGCTCAGCTCTGAAGAAATAAATTGAGAAGATTGTAGAAGAATGATTCAGCTAGAAGCCAGTTTATCTAAGTGTTGGGCATAAACTCAGTCTCTGTGACATGGGACTTGACTAAGATCTAATGCTTCAACTTTTATTTTGATTGATTTTGGAGATGGAACCTTTGAAATTGAGTTTCAACCTGGGGTTCTAATTGTGGTGTGATCTTGTTGACTAGTGGTACACTGGTGTCCCCCAAATAATGCCAAGAACTGAATGAACTAGGGATCAAATTTATGCAAGCACTTTAAAATGCCATTGTTTTCACATCGACTCCATCAATCAAACTTATTTGGAGTCTTTTTTTCCTCATTCTCTCTCCATTCCATTTTAGAGAAGTGGAAACTGAGGCTTGGAGGAGAGAAGCTACATGAACAAGGTCACATAGTAAATGAATGACAGAGCCAGGACTCCATCCAGAGTCCCTCACTGCTTTTGTTGTTGCTGCTTAGTTGTTTTCAGTCATGTTTGACTCTTCGTGACCCCATTTTTGCAGTTTTCTTGGTAAGGACACTGGTTAGAGTGGTTTGCCACTTCTGTCTCCAGCACATTCTACAAATAAAGAAACTGAGGCAAACTGGGTTAAGTGACTTGCCCAGGGACACAAGACTAAGACAATGTCTTCCCTTTTTCACTGCAACATCTCCTTTCTCTTCTAGGAGAGCAGAGTTATATCAAGTTTTTCTACTTATAACAAACACTGCAAACTAGGAATAAGTAGTATAGAATGTCCCCTCATTTGGGGATGTGTGGAAACTACTTCATGTTGGGAGAAAGAAGAGACCTTAGGATGCCAGTGCAAGGCTGCTGAGAGGAGGGGTGGGATCAGGGCAAGGGAGAACAGAAACTCACAGAACTTATGTACTTCATATAGATTAGCAATTTTTCTAAGTGTTAAGTTCTGTTGTTTCTCCACTGCTAAAAGCCTTCAGCTGCTCTCAGTACCCCCAGGAAAAAGTTGTGGTTTTCCTGACCTTAAAATGGCTCTGGGCAAGAAAGTGTAATTCTAGATCCTGGATCTAACATTCATCACCCTACATAAAATCTCTTTCCCTTACTGATTCTCAGTCTCCTCATCTGTAAAGTTAGCAGGTAAGGCTTGGTCATTTTAACACCTCTTTTAACTCTAAAAATGCTGTGATAGTTGACTTTGACAGAAACTTTCATGAAAATATTTTGACATTGACCATGTAGTTAGAGTATCTTTCATCTCTGTGTCTCAAATGCTACTTAATAAACATCAGTGGGCTGAATTCTGTTCTTGGCTATTTGCATGAAAGAGAGGACTGAAGCTTGGTTTAGGCAGAAGCTCAAAACTCCCACAGACCTAGGGAGAAACAGCATCAGACAGAAGGTATGATACACTATTGTGTGCTCTTATCTATAAGATTCTGGGTATTCAAAATATACAAGCTCCTGAACTTCCAGAAATAAAGGATACACTTAAAAGAATCATTTCCCTATCATTTCATCTATTGTTAATTTCTCTCCCCCTCAATTAATCTAGGGAGGAAATAATATGCATTCACTCATTCATTTAAAAAATGCTACTTCTGCAGAGCACTGTGATGGATGCTGGGATTGATTCAAAATTTAAATGATAGTTATATTTGTCCTCATGGGGCTTACAGCCTGGGAAAGCAATAAAACACAAACACAAAATAACATTAATATCCAATATTATATGGTAAGTTCATTTGAGAGTTGTAAAACAAAGTGCTATATGAGATCCAAGGGAGAAAGTCATTACTGACTAGGGAGATCATAGAAGATTTCATGGAGGAGGTGGCATTTGAGTCTGTCTTTAAAAGATGAGTAAGAATTCAGTGGGCAAAGAAAGGATGGCAGGAACTCCAAGGGAAACAGCATGAATAAAGGCATGGAAGTGGGAGAGTATAGCATATGGTCAGAAGGTAGATATAGTCTAGTTTGAATGGAGCATTGATAGTCTGGCAGTAATATGAAATGAAACTAGAAGTTAGGGGTTGGAATGTCAGGAAAAGGAATTTGAATATTGCTTGATAAGTAATAGGAAGCTACTAAAGTTTTTTGAATGGAGGGCTGACATGCCCAGACCTATACAGAAAATTGTTTCAGCCATAATATGAAGGCTGGATCAGATCAGGAAGTGAGTGGAGGCAGGAATATATACTTAGGAGGCTATAACAAAAATGATAAAATTTGGTAACACTTATACTTACAACTTGTAAGGTTATGTTGGTATTATTGGCTGGGACTAAAATTTTAAGTCTCTACTGCCCCCTTATTCATAGTAGAAGACACTTATATTTATCAGGGTGGCAACTAAATAGCACAGTGGATAGTGGGCTCGACCTGGAGTCAGGAAGACTCATCTTCTTGAGTACAAATCTGGCTTCAGACACTTACTGAGTGATCTTCGGCAAGTCACTTAATCCTGTTTGTTTCAGTTTCCTTGTTTGTAAAATGAACTGGAGAAGGAAATGGCAAACTACTCCAACATCTTTACCAAGAAAACCCCAAATGGGGTCATGAAGAACAAGACATAAATGAATAACAACAACATATTTAGCAGAACTTGAATTCCTTTGACTATAGGTAGCCATTTTCCATTGAACGTACACACACACACACACACACACACACACACACACACAAACACTTCATTTGATTTGGAGAAAATGCTAGAAAAAAGTATGTAGTAAGCTAAATCCTCTATCTTTTGTTGTTACAGTAATATAGGTTCCATCACTACTACCTCCAAGAGTAAGTCACTTATTAGAAGGATTTTTTGCTTTACAAAAGGTCTCACCACAAGATTCCTTCCAATAGCAAATTCCTGATGTGTATTTCAAATGTTATTCAATTTATAAAAGACTGATTTACATGCAACTTTTTATTAATCTATTATGTAGAATGAGATCAACTTACATTTCTTTTGCTCCAATGGATATAAGACTCTAAGTTAATTGATTTCTCCTCTTTATCATTTTCGTTGTTTTGAGACTGAGAGAGCAAATTCTATGTACTGTCTGAAAATAAATTGTTTCAAGACTAAGGCGGGTAGTCACAAATGTGGTGGTAGGAACTGAAGAGTTAAAGGTCAATTTGCAGCATATTTATGTGGTGTCTATTCTTCATATTATAACACTTTATGTTCTAAGTTGATGAGGAAGGGGCACAAGTAGATATTTTTTAGGAAGAAATACAGAAATAAGATGAAATAGCTGAAATGAGAAAAATGAAGCATTATACACAAAACATTTCAAAGATATGATTACATCTAATATAGGCATACAAATAAATGTCGCAAATTTCCCAGGCCACATATTTTCTTATTCATTGGCCTACACCCTCTTTGGAGGCACATAAAGAGTGAAACCAATAAAAATCAGTATTCTATGCTAGTTGCCTGACTTGAATTTTTCATTTCTCTGAATAATTAACTTTCCCTTTGGGATCTCAGAATTATTGTTTAATATATTAAAGAGAGTTCAACACTAATAGCAGAACTGTCCCTAAGGAATGCTCCATGCAGTGATTTGCCTTGGGTCCCATACTTTAGCACAAGATTGATCCCAGTGACAAAGACAGGGAGAGGCAGCCCGTGGGGGTGCGTTGGGGGGATGGAGAGAGCAGCATTGTTAGATGATACTGAGATACCTGAGATTCATATAATAAATAATCATCAGAGCATAAAGGTGGACCATCCTCTCCCCCTTCCATTGTGACTTTTTCCCTTTCAAGGCTGCCCTTGGTGTTCATTTGAGCTGATTTTTGTCACATTATGGTTAATCTCTTTTTGTTCAGAATTCTATGGCAATTCAGGTTTACACTTTTCTTCTACTAGTGTTGTTTATTAATCTGTTGAAAGGCCATGGTTGATACAGTGTTACATTTCAGACCTTCAGAAAGGACTATCCTTAGTGAGAAAAATCCAGGTCTAAAAATCCTGGACTAAGCATCACCTTGATTAATTGTTTATGAATTTATAATCTAAGAGATGATTGCAGTATAATATAAGCTTCTTAAGGGCAGGAACTTTGTCTTTGTATCTCTAATATGGTACCTTATACATAGTAAGTACTTAATACATGTTTGTTGAATGGAATTAGCTTGCAAATAGTCAGTCTGGTTTGGTTATTTTAACAGTGGGCATATGATTAAAATAGGATCATTTTCAGGGTAGAACATGTTTTGTGGCAAAGCAAACCACTCCATTTCCCATTTTGTGCTATTTGAACTGTTGTGCAGATGGTTTTTTCTTGTAACATCCTTCTTTGCTAACAGACCCAGGTAGGTTATATGGCTATCATTCAAATGAAGGTTTAAAAACCAAATTAGAATCTGTTAGTCAAATGAGTAGTGTCTAGTAAGCAACAGGAGTTGAGGGCAAAGACTAACATAGCCTTGTTTTCATGGAAAAGGACAGATTTAGGAAACAGATTTCAGCTCTTCAGTTCTTTGAAGTCTTTAACTATCATGTTTTTACCTCAATTTGGACCAATCTGCTACCATTCCCCCCTACCCCCACTCTACATCTGTGTTGGGTTGATCAGAAGTGCCTGGCATTTTAGGACAGGGCTCTGGGATATTTTGGGGTGAATTCATATATCTAGGCAAATCCACAGGTGTCTGACAAATTTACCCAGTCAACAGATAATTCCACAAGTGCCTAGTTGTGATTTCACACCAGCCTTGCCCCACCATGCCTTCCGAAACACTATCATGCTTCAACAAGGAAAATCAGGTGTACCTTATCACCAAAATCCCAAGCATATGCAATGGCTAGGATGATAGTAGCATAGCATTTGGAACTGGAAAGGCTTAGAGATCATACAATAACATTTTACCAATGAGGAAACTGAGGCACAAAAGTATTGTCACACAATGGCAGATTAGGGATTTGAACTCAGTTCCCCTAGTTTCAAATTTAGTGCTCTTTTAAAGCTCTCCTAAGATCTTCCTAGTTTTCAGTTTCTTTTACAGTCTTATCAAATGAGCAAGTCCTGGGCAGCCTGCTACTTCATTATGTTAGACAAACACCACCAAGGTTTTGGAATGGATCCCTCCCTCCCCCAAGCATCATCTCATTTCTAAGCTCAAGTCAGTAAGGTTTAATGGCAAGAACACTCAACTGTAGCAGAGGACAGGAAAGAGCTAATTCTACCACTGTGTCTAACAACAGGACATAGACCAAGTCACTTCACTTTTCTGGGTCTCAGTTGACAAATTCAGAAGAATAAAGGTTTAGAGCCGGAATGGACTTTTTCATTCAACTCCCTCATTTTTCCATGCAGCTCAAAGAGTTCAGTGACTTGCCCAAGCCCACACAAGTAGTGACAAGTGTTGATCTAAACCTGGGACTGAGGGCAACTCCACTGCTTTTTCCAATTATGTCATGCTACTGTCTTCTTCTTGTGAAAAGGGGCAGGATAGCATCATCTTTAAGGGTCTTTCCAGCCTTTAGTTCTGAGGCAAATCAATTCACACAATGGACTGGTAAATTTTGGAAATTTTTTAATAGTACGCTAAGTGGGTAAAAATATTCATTGGCATTTTCCCTCTCACCATTTAGTACTAACACCAATAGTTTTAGAGATCCATATAGCACTTCGAAGTGAAAGTAACAAATTCTCCCCCACCTCATAACATTTACTCCAACCCCATTTCAAAGTTGAAATTGGGATTAATTATCGCCTACTGTCATACCCAAGAGGGGTGGGCTCAGGAAAAACTCATGGGGTCCCAAGGAAAGTAGACATTCAGAATTCATTCTTTTATAACCTGTCAATGAACCAGAGGCAGAAGTGAGGAAAGAACACAGATGATGGAGAGTTAGGTAAGGTCCAGAGAATCTGAGATAGGAAAGGAGCAGTCATCACCGGTCAAGATGTGGTTTTCAGGGCGGGAGTGTTTGCAGTCAGTTGCATGGAACCTGACTCAACCCCCATAACTGAATCTTGGGGAGGTTATAAACAAATAAAGGGCTGAAGACAGAGGATGAGTAATTGGAGTGGCTAGGAGAAACAGTGAAGGGGAAGGGGAGTGTGTGTGTGTGTGTGTATGTGTGTGTAGGGGTGGGGGCATGGTTCAAGTCTTTCCCGTTGGCCTGGCGCGCTCCTCTGGAGCGCTCCCGCACGATCCCCCGCCCTGGTTGTGCCCATTAACCATGCAGCTCAGGGAAGGCGAAGGGAGCAGCAGCGGCAGCGGCAGCGGCAGCGGCAGCGGTAGCAGGAGGAGGGGTTAGTGCCCGCGACGGGCAGGTTCCGCTGCAGCAAAGCCTCTTTGGCGCGGTGTCCATCTGAGGGCACTGTCGGGTAGCAAGGAGCTGACTAATTAAAGTCCGCTGATTTCTCAGTAGGAAGAGAAACAGAGGATAGAGGTGGGGGTGGGGGATAGCTACTGTCCATTGCTCACCCCAACTTCCCTGGACCTAAAGAACTGACCCTCAAACCCATTACGGAGCCCGCTTCAGCTGAGCTGCGTTAGTACCTTGGAAGATCGCCTCTGGGCAACCTCCCTCCTTGACCTACCCCTTGCCCCAGACTCTGTAGCCCAGTCTTGTTTCTGCCTAGCTCTCTGCGGGGCGGGAAAGCTCCCTTCACCGTAAAACTCGGGATGCGTGGAGTCCCGCGTCGCTATCAGAAGCCTTCTCTGTTCCTCAGCACTCCTCCCTCCCCCTACCCCCAACCCCAGTCACCTCTCCCGGTCCCGCTCTTTATGGGCTGCAAAAACAAAAACAAAAACAAACCTCACTCCCAGTTCACCTCCCCTCTCCCCCACTCCCCTCCATCGTGGTCTGTGCTTAGGAGAGCTAGGGAGCCCAGTTGACCCGGCAGCACCGGGGCTGCGGTATCAGTGGAAGGGTGGGGATGGGAGAGTGGAGGCGAGAGGAATAGCACTATTCTAGGCTCAGTCCTCTGCGCAAGAGACACAGTCCAGATTCGGCATCTCCAGCTTCCGCTCTCTGGAGCTCCTGAGGAGTGGGGGTGGGGTGGTGGGGAATTAATCTCTCTTCTTCTCTCTTCCTCCTCTCTTACCCTTCAAATCACTTCTAACCCCCCTCCCCCCCCCCCAGCACCAGTTTTTAACAGGGAGGGCTGAGAAGAAAAGTCGGTATAGAAATGTTTCCCTCTCTCCCAGAGACTAGGAGAGGATGTCACCTGCAGTCTCTCTCTGTCACTTCTTTCCCTCGCCGACCCAGTACAGAAATCAACACCTGTCTTCTCCCTGGCTGCAGGGTGAAGGGAGGAAGTGAAGGAGTAGGGTGAAGGTGAAAAATTCTTGCCTTCTTCAGTCAACAGATTGGGGGAGGGGGCTAAAGTTAAAGTGCTTTAGGCGCTCCTCACAACTGGAAAGAAGCCTTTGCCCCTGTAATATTAGACGCGCGTGTGTTTGTGTATGTATGGAATCGCTCTAGCGCTCGGGACCTGCAAGCCCCTCAGGTCCTCCATAGAAGTACGCACCCCCACTCTTTCCGCATCTCCCTCCTGCCCTGCACCCCTGAGTTCCTATACCTGTTTCTCCAGCGATTCCTTTCCTGAGAGGGACGGCTTGGGAGACGGTGCCCTGTCACACACGCAGCCTTCCAACAGGTACAATCCCGAGGGTCTGGAACTGGAGTCATTTTCAAAGTAGAAGAGAAGGTTTTGCAGCAAAGCGAACCACTTTGTTTGCCATTTTGTGTTATCTGAGCTTCTCTTGCTCAGATAACCTCTTCTTGTGCCATCTTTCTTTGCCAACAGCCCCAGGTAGGTTACATGGCCATCATTCAACCGTATTCCTTTCTGCATTGTGTTTGAAAGCCAACAAGATCCTGGATTCTTACATTTTTTCGGGCTAAGACCCAGGAAAACACTACCTGACAAGCAGGAGTCTAACCATTCGCCTCTCTCTCTCTCTCTCTCTCTCTCTCTCTCTCTCTCTCTCTCTCTCTCTCTCTCTCTCTCTCTCCTGCTCTCTCCTTTTCTTCTCTTCTACCCCAGTATTTACAATCCAGGATATGCTTTGCTTCAGCTTCCTGAATCCAGATGTGATATTCCCAGCCAAAGCATTTCTTCCGCAGAGCCACGTTCAATGGAGAATTTGCCTTAGGCTTTCCAGTCGGCTGGAAAATCTGATAGATTCTAGAGCTTTGGATCCAGCCGAGAGGAGAGTCATGTGATGTGGATCCCTCGAAGAGCCAGTTTCAGCACCACGGACAGATACACGCACTCAGGCTTAACAATACAGCAGCGAGGTGCATTAAAGCAACTATGTATATTTATATACATATGTACACATGCATACACATATGTATGTATGTGTGTACACACACATATATAACCTTAATTTTCCAGCCCCCCAATTTAAAAAGGGTATTTAAAAAGAATTTCACATTTATAACTACTGGACTATATGGGATCTCATTAAATAATCAACTTGAAAGTAATTTTTACTTTAATATTGTTGTGCCTGACCAATGCTCACAACGTACTTGGGTTAAGTGTCAGTTTTCATTCTTTTCTTCAAAAAAATTTTTTTGCAGTACTTTTTCTAATTCAATGTGAAGGGGGGGGGCGTCTGAAAAATATCTCAAATGATCTTTTGGACCTCAATATTTATGTGAGGAAAAGAGGTAGCACCTAATCCACTGGGGTTGTGGTGGTGGGTCACAGCACTTATTAAGACAATTCTATTCATAGCTCCATCAGTGACCCGAGAAAAGCAAGGAGCCCACTAGAGTGGTTGGCTTTCCTTTTTTTAATGTTGCCATAATTAGCTAGCTCATCCTTACAATCACACTGAGGTCTGGCTTGGGAGCCACTGCTGTGTTTCTGCAAATACCCACCCGAAATGCCGAAATGAGGCTTAAAAAGCATAAGGCTCAGGGAATATGTTAGACTTCAAATAGCAGGAATGGCGCAATGATACCTTAATGATAGATATTCCCTCTTTATTTTTAGATCCCCTCGCCTACACAGTTACAAGGAATTTATCAGAGAACGTCACATTTCCCGCATGCTGCACACACAGAGAAATAACAACGTGCGACAGTAGTTCTGCAGCAGATCTCCCTTTGGCGAGAAAGGCAGATTTTCACAGATCGGTGGCAAAAAGACCAAGGTTTATTTGCAGTCAAGGGAGGCTGCCTCATTGCCATCCAAAGGCAACTGTATTTCTGGATTGAATTGATCTCTGCCCTGTCTCTCTTCACAGCTCCTTTCTCTCCTTTCCCCTCCCCCTCTCCATCCCCAAGAGACGAAGCTTCATTTTCCCCCGGAAAACTGGAAAATCCATAGGAATTCATAGGAATTCATCCACTATCCTTAATGGAAGTACACATACAGGAGGCATAGGAATCACTTTACTTTCTAAAGTAATACCAGAATCTGATCTAAAAAAGCCCCAGGGTATGAGACACATTCTAAAGGATTTTAAAAAGAAAAAGTAATAACCTCTTCATGATTTCTTCTGCACCTCGTCCATTCTAACAAACTATGATACTATTGCTTTAATGTTCTCTACGGCTATTTACAGGTCTAAGCTCTTTGATTTTGTGCCTCAGATGTAAATGATTTTTATTGAACCAAAGATGTTAAAGGATGGAGACAGGGGAGAAAGTTTAATCAATAGTTCCTTGGACATTACAGTTGAATACAGAGAACTTGAGTTCAAATCCTGCCTCTGCTACTTATTTTGTGTGTGACCATCTTCAAGGCGATAACTTGTTTGGCACTCAGTTTTCTCATCTGTAAAATGAGATTAGACTAGTTGATCTTGAATGTTCCTTCCAGCTCTAAATTTCATGCAACTATCCTTAGCTCTGAACCAGATTTTTCTTCTCTTATGTTTTTATTCTGAAGGACCATTTAGAAACCCAATTTTTGAATTAGAAATCACATTTTTATAGTACTTTAATGTTTATCAAGTACTTTAAAAATGATAGCACTGTGAAGCAGGTCATGAAATTCTTCTCATTCTTCTTTTACAGGTGAAGAACTGAGGCCCAAATATATGATGTGACTTGTCCAAGGTCCCACAAATCATAGTATCAGATGATCAATCAAAAGTAGCAGAGCCACCTGAGGTCTCCTGACTACATATCTATTGCTCCTTATATTGCATCATACTCTTTGTCTTTCTATCAGAGTATATTTGGTCTGGAAGGGAAGTTTTAGGAAAGAATGAGAATTTGATAAGAAGCTTTCATAATTCTTGAGCCACAACTAAGTTATTAGTAAGATGATGCATTTCTCCTAGCATAAGTATTAGGCCAGAGAACCCTATTTCACATTTCTTTTTCTTTATGAGTTAGTGATTTTTCTTCAGCTGGAATGGGAACGTTGCCAGATAAAATTTGCTCCATATTTTCCAACCTTGTGTTGCTTCAAAAGGAAGACTAGAATCCATACAAACCTTCCTATTTCCTATATGACTTGACACCAACTTATGTTAGTATCTACAAAATTTCTATCCAATACTGTTCAAACTAATAGCAAAAATCAAAACTGAATGCATTTGAATAATAACATGACATTAAAAAATTCTTTGGGGAATTGAAATGAGATGTAATACTCTTATTTTCTAGAGCAGAAAGTTTATATATGTATATATGTGTGTATGTATGTATACATATACATACATACACACACATATATAAAGAAAAAAGAAAAACAGCATTATCTTATCAGTTTGATTTTTGGCAATCAGGGTTTGACAAAAACGTTCAATTTTCACACAGAGTCTCTCTACAATATCTATATTAGGCAGGAGAAAGGAGGTGTCATTTTTTTTACCCCAAACAGTCCATTTAAAGAAAAATTTAGGGGCAATTTTCTGTTTTTATTTGGTCTCTTTCAATGAAATCAAGGTTAGGGGGTGCAGTATTAAATTGTTTTTGCAAGTTACCTCAGTGTTGTTGCAAATGTCTGTATTGACTGAATACATGTTTTATATGCTTTAATTAAGTAAATGTGAATTCCAAGGTAGTTATTAGTCTCATATGGTTGTCATTAGTATTTCACAGAATAGCCAAATGCTTAAATATCTTTTTTGAAACACATTGATCAATCTCTCCTTAAACAACTTTGCCTTTGAATTTCATCACCATTACAATGAAGTTAATAGATGTGAATGTCCAGATTGAAAGGTATGTATTCCTGTAATTAGGCATTTCAAAAAAGGATCAGCAATGAATTTGGACGTATCTTCTTCACCTTAAAATACTATCTAATTGTTTTTAGGCTCTTGGAAAGCTTGTTTTGAGTGATGTCTGATGGTCGCTATTTCCAAGGACTCCCCAGATCTTGGTGGTAGAAATAAAATCATTACTCAAGAGAAATCAAATTATTACCCATTTAATTCAGGCTAATTCATTTTAAAATTTGAAAGCAAAAATATTGGTTGTAGAGTATTAACCTCTTGTTTCTGAAAAGTTTACTTTAAAAAATGCCAAAGGCTACAAAATTCATATTGAAACAAGCTTTCAGCTCCAAATTTCCTCCCTGGGAATGGACATAGTGGCCAAAGATAGCATTGACTTGAAGTATGTGCCAATTTGAAAAATTTCATAGAAGGATGATGGAAAATCATGAGTGATATTGCCTATCAAAACAAAAAAGTCATTTGAAGGCAAAATAACCCTCCATAAAGCTTGTGTGAGAACTAGCTAAACCAGATAATTCTAGGACCATTTGAGGATGAGGGGACAAGGGGATAATAAATAGACATAAATTTCTGCTGTCTTCTTAGCTATAGTGGAAAGAGCATATTTGTACTCTACTCCCTCAACACTGTATTAGATGGTACTATGTGAGGAAGTCAACACTCAGAGGTTAAATGACTTGTCCAAGGCCAGTTTGGAGAAGAGACTGGATTTGAATCCAGACCTTTCTGACTCCCTTATCCACTATGCTATTCTGCCTTCCACAAAATTTTTATGTAGGTAATTTATATTTTCATCATTTATTTATTCAACAAATATTTGTTAAACATCGATTATGTACCAGGCTCTGTGCTAGGTTCTGAGGATGCAGAGAGAAATGAAATAGTCCATGACCTTGAGGAGCTTACATTCCATTGGTTGGAAGAAACATGAGCATAAGTGAATAAATATAAAATTATATACGAAGTAAATGCCAAGTGATTTCGGTGGGAGGGTACTAACAGCTGCTGGGATGAAGATTGAACTTGAATTAGAGGAAACTCTGGATCTGAGTCTTGGGATTCTGCAGATGGAGATGAAGGGGATGACAATGTAGATTCTAGACATGGGAAACCACCTGAGTAAAAGCATAAAGACAACAAATGGAGTGTTGTATACATGAAGCAGCCAATAGGCCATTGTAGCTAAAAATATAGAGTACATGCAGGAGAGTAATATGTAATAGACTTGCAAAGGTCATCTGAAGCAATGTTGTACCAAATAGGTATTTGTACTTTATCCTAGAGGATTTCTTTTCTTTTTTTTTTTTTGCTTTTTGGAGGGCAATTGGGGTTAAGTGACCTGCCCAAAGTCACATGGCTAGTAAGTGTGTCAAGTCTCTGAGGCCGGATTTGAACTCAGGTCGTCCTGATTCCAGGGCCAGTGCTCTACTCACTGCGCCACCTAGCCGCCCCTTCTAGAGAATTTCTTTGACAAAAATATCAGAAGAAAAATATTGGATGAGAGATGGCTTGTTTTAAGATTTAAGGGGGCTTGATATGTCCAGCTAATGTTAATATTTATTGGGATGGAATTGTGGTAAAGTTGCTGTCTCAATTTGGGAAGATGGGAGATAAATGACCTTGACCACAAGATAAAATATATGGAGCCACCAAAGTCTCCTCAAAATTTCATTGAAGTGTGCAAACTCATTCTGGGTACTTTTAGGTAACCTTCTTTTTAAGAAATTATGGCACGGTTCACATGTGTAAGAAAAAGGAAAAAAGTTAAAAATAATTATGGTCTAGTGATTATTAGAGAATAGGATTAAGGTTGTAAGGGAACAATCTTCTGAAAGGACTGGACCACAGTGGAAGAAACTGAATGCATAAAAAACTTGCATGAATTTAAACATGACTTAAATCTTAGTTTAGGGAAATGTTTTGCTAGTGCAACCTGCTTTGCTGGGCCAATATAGACAATGAAGCTTCCTGAGACATCCATTTTTGGTCCCTATGTTATAATGCAGTCCTAATCCTATGACATATGAGATAGAGAGAGGTGATAACTATAATGCCAGTTTTAGGACTAACAATAAGAGTTAGGCTTTTGAAGATCATTTTCTACAGCAGATTATGTCTTCACAGTCATACAAGTGAGTATAAGATCCTGATGTGTCTATTTTTTAAAAATTGACTTGGTAGAACAAATTCAGTCTTAAAAAAATCTCCTCAAATGAGATAGTTATCAGGCATATGTTGGAATCAAACAAGATTCTATGACAGATGCCACCACAGAAAACACTTTGTTCAATGATTTGATGAATATCAATATCAAATGAGGCATAAAACAAGGAGACATATGTTTGTTTAAGGTATATGCCATTGTCATGGGGGATATTCTGCATAGTATTCAAATAGAAGAATCCCCCATCAGTAATGAAATTCTTCAGATGCTTCGCTTTAAAGGAAATATTGCATTAATTGCATTAATCTGTGAAACAATATGAGGCCCCCTCAATGACAGATGCAATTATTCAAAATATATGGAGCCACCAAAGACACTAGAAAAACAAAAGGGATGCACAAAGTATATTTATATGGCATATTATGACACACAGACAAATGCATAGCCCATTGAATTAGTTCAACAGGCTATTTGCCGTGGAAGGACACTACACACAGACAACCAACTGTTCTGGCATTTTGGCAAAACTCATAAGATACACTGTCTTACAAGTTATCTCACCTCCATTGTGTTAAGTGTATTCTTTGTGGAGTGTTTATAGAAACTCATGAACAAGAATATCATAGAATGAGAATACACGGGGGAGTTGAGATCACAACCAGTTAAATATAGGACTCTATCGAGAAGAGACATAAAACTTATCATAATAGAGGGAAAGAGGGGAGGGAGAGGAGCACTGCATGAGATCTATTCTCATCAATCTTGGTTCGAGGAAGAAATAACATACAACATTGAGTATAAAAATCGATAATATCCTACAGGCAGTAGGAGGGGGAAAGGCCAACATAGGGGGGTGATTTAGAAGGGAGGGAAGAAGTAGTAAGGGAGAAGGTTAGGAAAAGAGAGGGGGATGGATAAGAAGGGAATACTGAGGGAGGTGGTGGTCAAAAGGAAAACTCTTATGAAGGGGAAGGAAGAAGGTGAAAAACAAAAGCATAAACAGGGGAGGGAATAGGATGGAGGGAAAGAAATAGATAGTAATCATAACTGTGAATGTGAATGGGATCAACTCTCCCATAAAACAGAGGCAGATAGCAGAATGGACTAAAAACCATAAGCCTACAATATGCTGTTTACAAGAAACACATTTGAAAAAGGGGGATACACACAGGTTAAAGGTAAAAGGCTGGAGTAAAATATATCATGCCTCAGCTAAAGTAAAAAAATCATGGGCAGCCATCCTTATCTCAGACAAAGCAAAAGCAAAAATAGATCTAATTAAAAGAGATAAAGGAGAAAACTATATCCTGCCAAAAGGCACCATTGAAAATGAGGCAATATTATTACTAAACACTTATGCACTAAGTGGTACAGCATCTACATTCCTAAAGGAGAAATTAAGGCAAAAATATTTATTGCAGCTCTCCTTGTGGTGGCAAAAAACCTGTAAATTAAGGAGATGCCCATCAATTGGGGAATGGCTAAATAGGTTGTGGTATATGAATGCAATGGCATACTATTGTGCTCTAAGAAATGGGGAGGAGATAGACTTCATATTTACCTGGAGAGGCTTATACAAACTGATGCTAAGTGAGAAGAGCAGAACCAGGAAAAACTTGTACACAATCAGACACATTGTATGTGTGATGACCAACCTTGATAAACTGGACTCTTCTCAGCAATGCACAAGTCTCAGGATGGAAGGAGATATTTACATTCAGAGAAAGATCTAGAAAGAACAGAGTTTAAGTGGAGACTGAAGCAATCTACGTGCTATAGTTCTTTTATGTGTTTGGTTTTGTTTCCTTTTTCCCATTGATCACTCCAATGGTTACAACCCTTCTATACCACCAGACTATAATGTACAATATGAAAGTATTTGCAGATCCTTTACTTGATTGCATGCTGCCGTGTGTGTGTGTGTGTGTGTGTGTGTGTGTGTGTCTGTGGGAGGGGGGAGAGGGAGGAGAGAAAATTTGAAACTCAAGGGATTCTGAAACTGAATCATGAAAACTAAAAGTAAATAAACAAATCAATTAACAACTGAAAAAATAGAAAACAAAGAAAAAAAAAGAAAGAGTACCCATGTCAACCACAGAAATAGCAAAGTATAAGTAACTTTCTTATCTTATCCAAATATTCCTAAGTATAGTGACCTGTGCGTAGTGTCTAATAAATGTTTGTTGATAATGATTTCTCTGTGCTCCACAAAAGATCTTAATTTTAATATTCCTTCAACTTTAAATTTATTTTCATAGTGACACTTGCCGCCACCTGGATTACCTTCTACCTTTACAACAGATCCACAAAAAGTACATTTATATTTATTTCCTTACTCCTGTCTTTTACAATGCAATTTCTCATTCACACCCCATCTCATCAGGAACAAATTCCATAATTTTTTTCTCTTTGGAAAAGCTCAAGATTCACCAATATTCCTTTTTACGAATTAATATATGATCAAAATAATTTATTCTCCTGTCTGAGATTTTAGTTTTTGTTTTTCTTTCATAAGAGATTCTCTTTCTTAGATACAGGACACTTTATTTTTAACTTTCTTGATTATACCCGGGTTTCTTTTTTACCTTCTTAGAACTGGAAGATATCATACTGAGAAGTATAGAAAATGGGGCAAACAATTTCTATGCCACACTTGATTCCTCCATAGTTATCATTTATGGTATGTGCCCTAGTTTAGTAAAGAGAAGGAAAATGTAGTATATTTTTTTATTTTAGCCGTACATGTTATAATTTTAATGCACCCAGCCATGAGGAACTCCAAGTATTATCAACTCTGTAAAAAAATTCCCATTGCTGAGTGAATCATAAAAGATAACAGGAAGCCTAGTAAGGAAATAAAGGAAGATTCTTACTCACTTTCATGAATCTGTGAACTCATTAGTCTATATACTTTCCTCATTGGTGTAAACCTCAACCCTTCTTTGCCTTCACATTTCATATAACCTGTTTCCACGTCATTCCATGAGTTCTTCAGAGAGAATCCACATGATGTACTGGAGGCCATCCCCTGGTTCTTTTAATACCTTCTGTGACCCAATATACAGCTTAGGTTTTCTATCTGTTGTGTCTTATTTTCAATACATGACTAAAACATCTCTTTTGTTAGTCACATATTCTCCTTGATGCCTTTTATGCCACTTTTCATATAAAAGTGATCTTAACTTATGACTACCATGTGTCTTTAAATTTTGAGTTAGCTACAAGTGTGATTGTTCTGAGATCTTAGCATTTAATGGTTTGTAACGATATAGCAACAACCAAGAAATATTGGTGTAAAACAAACTTTTATGAAAGTGAGCAGTTTCTGATTTAAATCAAATAAGGAATCTTTGGGAATGGCAGAACTCATTTCCCTCATTCCTGGGGTTTGGCCTATTTTCAGGCCAGGTAGAACAAGAGATTTACTCCTTGCTATCACTCTGGTGGTTCTGAATTTAGCCTCAGGTGAAAAATCAAATCAAGACAGAATTACACTGTTGTTTTATGCAAAGGACATTGAATTTAGGGTCAATAAACCTGGATTTGAGGTGTAGTTCTGCTGCTCACTCACTGTATGACCTCAGACAAATGATTTCTGGGCCCCCAATTTTTTTCATTTGTAAAATGAAAGGGTTGGACTGGATTATTATTTTTCTTTTTTGGTAAGAAAATTGGGATTGAGTGACTTGCCCAAGGTCACACAACTAGTAAATGTGTCAAGTGTCTGAGGCCAGATTTGAACTCAGGTCCTCCTGACTCCAGGGCTGGTGCTATATTCACTGCACCACCTAGCTGCCCCCCATGCTGGATTATTTTTTAAGGAATATTCCTTCTAGCTATATTATTCTGAGAAGGTCATTTACCATAGGCTATACATTGCTTAGGTTGTTGCTGTTATTCCCACTTCTACTATCGCCCCTCAAGTCATCTTTCATACTGTTACCAAATTCACACTTATACTCAATTCTAATTGTAAGTGTAAATGCTGAAAAATGACCAATACCTTCCAATTGTCAATGGAGTGAAGGTTAAACATTTAAGGCTCTGAATGACTGTCTTCTGCCTTATTTGTCTTGATGCCCCTTCATGTACCCTACATTCTAGCCAAGCTGGACCATCTGGTTCTTTCACAAATGTGTCCTGCTTTTCATATTTTTCCTGTTCATGCTGCTCCCTTCACCTGGAATGCCCTTGTCTTCAGCTCTACCTGTGAAAATGCTGCTTGTTCTTCAAGTATGCATGTATAGAAATCACTTCTAGCTAACTCAAAATCAACTAGATGTTTTATTGGAAACCCAGCTCAAATGACACTTCATATGTGAACCCCTTTTTGATTCTCTCCTCTACCCTTGCCAGAAGTAATCTATTCCAATTCTCATGCAACCTACTTTGTGACTCTCATAGAAAATCTCACACACTATTATTCTCACATACTATATTATAGTCAATTGTGTACTTACTTGTCTTATCCTCTCTACTAAATTCTCAGTTTTTCAAAGACATGGTGCATGTGTTCATTTCTCTTTTCCCCATGGTGCTTGACAAAATGCCTTTACGTAGTTGTGTCTGGGATGTAAATAATTATTTGCATGCCATCTCTCCCATTAGAATGTAATTTTCTTGAAGGTAAATATTGCTTTTGCCTTTTCTTGTACCCTTGGCATTTAGCACAGTGCTGGGTGCACAGCAGACCCTTAAAATGCTACTTGTTGTTGTTAATGATTATCCAATCCAATAAACAATGATTAAGTGCCAGGCATTGTGATAAGTGCTGGAGGTACAAATAATACAAAGACAGTCCTTGCCCTCAAAGATTTTACAAGAGAGACAACATAAAAAAAGAGGCAGGAAAGGGGGGAAACATTGGAGACTATCTAGCATGGGGGCATCTTGTTCTGTGGGCTTGAAAAAACCAGGCAGGGCAAGAGATGCACAGTGGAGTGAGCCCCAAAGTCCGGTTTCTTCCTTCTATAAAGGAAAGCATTGGGAGGAGTTTGGTACTCTTCTGTATGGTGCTCCATTCAGAGGAGTTAGGAGGTTGAGGGAGGTGGTGTCATTCAAGGCTTGAGTTAGTTGCAGTGGTGCAGTAACTACAGTAGTGGGATCAGAGTATGGAAGACCTGAGTTAAAATTGAACATCAGAAACTTCCTAGCTTTGGACCTTGGGCCAGTCACTTTATCTTGTTTGCCTACGGATTGGTGATCTACTGGAGAAGTAAATTGAAAACTCCTCCACTATCATTGTTAAGAAAATCCCACGGGCAGAGGTTCATGGGGTCATGAAGAGTTGGACGTAACTGAGCAACAATAGCAATGAGGTTATAGGGGGTGAACTTAACCTGGGTGGGGCATCTTGCTCTGTGGAGTTGAAAAAAACCAGGCAGGATAGAAGATGCACAGTGGTGTGATGATAAAAATGAATGTTTATTGAGTGAATAAATTGTTAAATAGATGAAGAGTGCCAAAGAGAAATACTACTACAGGAGAGAATAGCATTGGCTAGTGGAGTAGATAGCAAGGAAGTCTCCTCTTCTGTTTTGGGAAAATGGATGCTTCCCAATCTATGTTGGAGAACTGAGCAGAATAGGTTAAGGTTCTTCTATATTAAACAACAACATATTGATGGATCCCTTGGTGATTTTTATTTGTCAAAATAATTTATTACTAGTTGGCCTAGCCCCAAATCCAGTAATGATTTTTTGGTTGTTTGTTTCTTTAAGGGATGGCCGAGGAAATGTAAAGCAATGTAATCCTCTGCCCTGCTTTAACTCATTACAGATAGGTTGGTGCATAGTTTATTTTCAAAATTTCTTTTAGCTAATTGATAGGTGCTGAAGAAAGACGTGGAATGAGATGAAAGAGCTTGCTTCCTCATCAACTGTTGGGACAATACGTTTTTTCACAATTGGGTTCTTTGATTTTTCAACAGTTTCTATTTTTCCACACAAATATTTAATTACTACACAGTATTGAGGACAAGAGGCATGTAAGGCATTGAGATTGGGGAATAAAATCACACTTTATTTTTAGATTCTGGCTGTAGTTTACACAGAAGATTTTGGAGTAGAGTAGATTTTTGGCAATGATCCAATTAATTTGATTAGTACAGAGAGTTCAGTGGTAGCAAAAAATACTTTAATGTGGAACTTACCTCTTCAGTTATCTAGTTTTGTCTATGATGATCCAATGAATATCATCATTGGAACTTCTCTTCATTTTATATCTTAAAAAAGGAACATTTTAAAATTTTTTCATAAACGATACTGATGCTGCACATTTTGTTCAGGTAGGTGGCAATTATGTGAGTTCTTTGAGGGTGGTGAATGGGAAAATGCAAGACATGTTTGATTGGAGAATGAAAATACTATTCATGAATTCATATATTCTTTCAGTGAATATTGAAAAACTGCTATGTCCAAGGTACTATGATTGTCACTGTGGGAGATATAAAGAGCAATAATAATAATAATAATAACAGTTGGCATTTATGTAATGCTTTATGATTAAGTTGCTCCAGTAAGGTAGATAGTGTGAACATTGTGATCCCTATTTTACAGATATATTGAGACTTTAAGTGATTTGCCTGAGATCACATAGACTAATAAATGGGAGAACAGGGATTCAAACCTAGATATTTTGGCACCAAACCTGGCATTTTTTCCAAATCGGGAAATATTCATTCCATGAAAAGGACTAATCAATCAACTCAACGAATTTACAAGAAAGTGAGCCTTTATTTGGAACTATGTATTATCTTGTCTCTCCCTGTATGGTATGGGCATCACCATATTAATCTTAAGAGGACATAAGGTAATACCTTATTAATTCTCAGTGGCTGGTCATCTAGTGCACTTTGGAACAATCACTCCTTTGTTCTGGCTTATAAAAAATGAACTGATAGCTCTACATGGTCCTTTTTAGGTTCGTTTTAATGTTGTCTTTGAGATACTGAAGGAGCACCAGAGTTGAAGGTGGGCTTGTATCCTGGAGGGAAGAAGTACCTGTGCATGGGTATAGTCTCCTTCCCCCATTCCTTGCATGTGGGTGCTGTATGTGCTTGTGCCTGTGGTCAAAGGTATTTTGTGATCAATCTTCTAAAAATCCTAACCTCTTGGGTAGACAAAGGGGAATTTTGATTTTTTTTCTAGGTAGCATCATCTTGGAATCTAGCCCTTTAACCATAGAAGGGAAATTTACATAGCATCAGCTTTAGGGAGTTGTCTTGAGAGTAACTCCAAGTTTAAGAGTTCAGGTATTTGGCTTTCTAAAAACAGAATTTCTCAATACTGTGATTCTTGCTTCTTGGAGTGAGAAGAGTTTTGCCCACTTGGTCACCTGCATCTTGAGGATAAGACAAAGACTAAAGCCACAACATAGGGGACCAAGGGATCTAGGCATTGCTACCTCATCCTTTCCACCTTCCCACTTATTGTGGGGGTTATTTAGATACTTGTCTGATGGGAAGGAGACTTCCTGTTTTGTGGCTCAATAAATTAACCAATCAACCAACAAAATCTACATAATCAAATTTATGGGAGCTGGTTGATTACTATGACTGCATTTGTGTTCTGTATCCATTTCTGGGTTCCTATAAGTCATTTTCATCTTTTGAATTTTATGTTGGGTAAAATGAAGGACGTTCTCCAACTTTTATGCATGTGCTTCTATAGCATTGGTACAGAACCTAGTGGTAGGAATCTTGTTGCCTACATTTTTGGAAATCTAAATATAACTCACATTAGCAAATTAAAAAAAATTAAACACTGGGTTGATAAGCATAATTAGCCAAAAAAGAATGAGACCTTTTGGAGTCAGGCTCTAAGATTTAATTTGGTCTGTGTGAGTCTGTAGCTTGGAGGACCCTGGGCCATATATACAAATACATGATCCCTGGCCTCATTTTACTCAAGGTTTACCCTTAGCTCAAAAGGCAAAATGTATGAGACTCTTACCATTGGTGAAGTTTGATTTTTGAATGCCCCATAAGGGACAGGGTTAGGAGGAGATGGAGGGAAGAGAAATCTAGGATCATTTGGTTTTCAGTTTCAAGAAAGAAGATATGTGATTTCTATCTCTCTTCAGGTTGCTGAAAGGAGAGAAAGACTCTGGGAAGAAGCCAATAATGAAAGAAGCTGGCAGTCTCTATCATATCCCCATTCCTATCTTGTTATGCTAGAGATAGTAGGAAATTTCTCCTTGGGTGATATCTGGGATTCCCTTTCTTAGTTGACCTGAGTTATCTCACATCCAATGAGAGAGCTCATTTATTCGATGTGTTGTCTCTATATATTCTCCTGTGTATACTTTCTGTGGTATGTATTTTGCTTTCAACTTGGATAAATGGGTTTCTTTGCTATTTGCATTCATCTAGTGAGAAGAACGTCAACTTGGATATGGATAGAGTTGGGGGACCTCCTTCCCTATTAAAGAACAAGGATAAAGAGTTGAACCTGAATCTAAAATTTCCTTCCCCAAGTCTAATGAAATTTAAGGGAAATTTCTAGTCTGGTACCTTTTTTTTTCTGAGGAGAGGAGGCCAGCCTCTGGCCCTAACCTTCTGCTTCCCCTCCTGGTTGGAATAAAAGTCTCCCACAGAGAAAGGTTTTGGGAAAGAGGAAGAGATGCTAGATCTCACCTCCCTGAGAGCCACACCTAGATGTACTCATGTGGACATACATAATCTATATGGGCCAAAACAGCATCCCATATCCACCTACTATACAAATATGTTACAAAGTTGTTGAGCTGAGTGGCATTATACAAATTAGAATGTGACTTGTACATACGAAAATTATGAACAATGTGTTACATTACTTTGAAAGGAGAGATTACTTCAGATTAGTGGATCAGGAAAGGCTTTATGGAGGAGGTGAAACTGAAGCTGAGAAATAAATGAGGAACCAGTTAAGCCTAATATGAAGAACAGGTAAGGTTTCAGTAGGTAGAGATGATTGGTTTCAGGAATAGGGAGTGGTGTGAAAAAAGGCACAGATTCATGAAAGTAATGGATGTCTTCATTGAACAGTACATAGTACATGGATACTAGGCATGTGAAGATGAGTAGTATCAGTGTTGTAAAACCAAATTGGAGACAAATGGGGGCTTGAATGCCAGAGTAAGAAAGTTGGATTTTATTTTGTTAGAGATATTTGGGCTTAATCTGATAGGAATACTACTAGATAATGTAGAACCTTGAAGGTTTTTGTGACAGTGACATGACTGGAAGATGAATCTGGTAGTGGTGTGAAGGATGGATTGGAGAGATCCAAAGTGGAGATCAAAAGATTACCCAGCATTTACTGTTTAGCTTTCAGTAGTCATGGGAAGAAAATTGAGATTTTTTTTCTTGACCTGAACTGGAATTAGAATACTTTGTCATGTAGTTCTGTTACCTAGTTAGCTCCCAATGCCTCTGACTCACTCACATAGATTGAACCTATCCATTTAGGGAGGAATAGGGTGATAAAATTATCTTCTTACCAGTTTTCTTGAGTACTCGGATCTACTGAGTGTTTTATATCCATTTTTAAAGAAGGAGTGATATAGATACTGAGAGACAGAAATGACTTATTAAGGGTCACACAGAAGAAATGCGGCATATTTAAAACTGAAACCTAACTGAATCAACAATGTCTTAGAATCAGAGGGCACCCTGGAGGTTACATAATTCAACTTTTCATCCAGTGAAAAGAGCAAAGGATTCAGTCATGAAATCTGTGTTTCTATTCCAGGCTTGCTGCTTATTAGTTGTGTGGCTTTCTTGTTCTTTCAGGTATCTTATCTTTGTCTATGTATTGCTATAAATTCTTCTTAAATACCTGAATCAACAGGCTAGAAGATTCTCTCCATCTTAAAAAACTATATTGTGCTGATGCAAGCGCATAACTTGCTCTTCTTCTTCATTGTTGTTACGTGACTTCCTCTGCTTCTTTTTGTAATTATGCATGATCTTGATGATTTATTTTGGGCCACTTCTCATATACAAACCATCGTTGGTAAGATGCTTCAGTCTACTTTTATCTAACATGTGTCTTTCTATTATTCCTTGAGCCAGTTGTAATTGTGATTTGTCAACAATCCTAGAGTTTCATTATTCAAAGCTACATCATATGAGCATAGCAGTAGCAGCAGCGGCAGCAGTAGGAGGAGGAGGAGGAGGAGAAAGAGGAGGAGGAGAAGTAGGTGTTGGAAGAGGAGTAGTAATAACTAACATTTATATAGCATTTATTATATGCCAGACACTTGTGCTATAAAAATAAATGTTAAACAACACTGGTGTCTGGAGGCAGGGAGCCCCTTTGTATCAGGGCCATTCAGTTTTCCAAATGCATTTAAGAACTTTTCTTACTTGATTTTGGGCCCAGATCATTGTCCATTTGCATTGTTTGTCCAAGACAGATGGACTTAACTCAGTGAGCTGATCATCCAAGTGCACATCATAATCCCACAACATCCAGTCTTCATCCACTTTGTTTTTCTTGTGTGAACATGTAGGTTGATCTTTTCTGAGTGGCCTTAGATATCACAGAAGGATAGCATTTGTTCCTACAGTGTTCCAGGCCTTGATACAATCAGCACAGTGTCATCTGGAGACAAGAACATCTTTTTATAGAGATGATAGAAACAACCCAAGGTCTCTAATTACATATGCCTGAGCTGTAAACACATTGATTTTACACAGTCTCTGCTGAGTACACATGTGATCTGGTACAGCTGAGATTTGTTTTCTGAATTCATTAGCAGTGACCTCTTTGTGATTCTGCCTCAGGTTATGGGCCTTAGGAAGACACTAAGAGAAGCCTTTTCTTCCTGTGAAATGCTAATGAGATGCTGAAACATAGTAAGTTTTGGTGAAGAAGGGAATAGTAATGCTATGACAGAATGGGTAGAGTTGATTGTTTCTATGTTGTGGGTCTAGAAGTTGGGAAATGGCATAATAAGCATTTCTATGCTATTTAAGAGGAATCTCTCAGAGAAAGGAACCTCTTATCTGATTTCTGTACCCCAATTCCCCTTTCAGGCCCTGTCTATACAGACAAAAGGAGTGTCCCAAAAGAGAGAGGTTATAATCCTACCATGCTTTGCCCTGGTTGGACCGTATCTGGAGGAAGTATTGTGTTTAATGTTAGGTCCCGCAGATTAGGAGGGGCTTTCATCTGAAGCATGCTCAGAAGAGGTTGACTAGGATTGTGAACAGACTGCAGACAAAATCATATGAGGAATTCATTGAAGAAATTCGGAGTGTTCAGTCTTGGGGAGACTAGACTGGGAGGGAACATGATCACTGTTGTATAGTGTTTGCAAGGGGGCCATAAAGGGTGTAATGAGGGAGAAGGAGGGGGTTTGTTCTCGTTGGCTGCAAAGGAAAGAACTAGTAATTTTGTAGTTCAATATAAGGAAATGCTTCCTATCCAAAAGTGGAAAGTATTGACTGAGGAGTGAGGCCTGGTTGACTCCTTTTCAGGATTTTTATAGAGGGGATTCTTATTCCATTTGGTGCTGGACCAAATCCTTTCTTAAGGCCTTTCCTATTCTGAGAAACTGGGATTCTATGGAAGTGTGGAAAGATTTGGTGAGTTCAGAGTATATAGAATAAAGCTGGACTATAAGATCATAGATTTGCAGCTTAAAGTGATCTTACAGGTCATCTACAGATAAGGAAACTGAGGGCCAGAGAAACCAAATTACTTTCCCAAAGTCACATATATAGTAAAATTTGAGGCCAAGCTACTGAAGCTAGTTGGGTGGGTAGACCCAACATTATACCTGGGTAAATTTTCCTTTGGCCAATCATTTTGGTTTCATTGAGAAAAAGATAAGAGTGGAAGTAATTTCAAAAGGATTAGAAATCAGTAGAGTTACTATGAGTCACATCCTTAAGGTTCTGATCATGTTGAGGTAACAAGGAGTTGGAGGAAGGTTCACATTTGGAGTTAGAAGACCTGAATTCACTGCTTATTTCAAAGGGTTGTTATGATGGAGTACTTTCTGAACCTTAAAAGGCTATATAAGTGTGACTAATAATAATTAATATTATTAATTATGATAGCTAATTATTATGCTAATAAACTATAGTTCTAGGTTTTGAAAAAAATTTCATGGAAAGTAGCTAAGAGATTTTGGTATTTAGAAAATGAAATCCTCAGTTATCCAGAAAGCTATGTAGTACTGAAGAGGGTTAGGGCTGCCTCAGACCCCCCTAAAATACCAACATGCCAGGTCCTGCTGAAAGAATTCCACTCAAGTCTTCTCAGCCAAAGAAAAAATAAAGTTTATTGAAAGATATGGAGTAGACTCTTAAGGAGCTGGTCTATGCTAGGCTGTTTTATGGACTTTCACACAGAGCAAGTCTATGCTAAGCTATTCCACGG
>CM053598.1:97393715-97421016 GCA_028646575.1 Pseudocheirus occidentalis | reverse complement strand
TCTCTCTCTCTCTCTCTCTCTCTCTCTCTCTCTCTCTCTCTCTCTCTCTCTCTCTTTCTCTCTCTCTCTCTGTCTCTCCTTGGTCCCCTCTCTTTTCCTCTCTCTCCTTATGTTATCCTGGGCTCAGAAATTGATTCACTATGATTTTTAAAAAATCTCCTGATTGGGATTTGGTCTGGTGACTTTTCTAGATCTGTTTGGAGTTTTTTTTTTCAGGTTGGGGAGGGGTAGGGTCACTCATGATATGTCTTCTTGCTACTTTTCTATCTTGGCTGTTCCTGAGAGCTGGGATTAAAAAAAAATGACCAATGTAAATTAAATTCTACCTTTTTAGCATTTTCTATAACTTTGTGCCTATCAACTTAATCAAAGGCATTTTTAACAGTGATGAAGCAAAGAAGCTTTTTTAAAAGGGCTAAATGGGGGCAGCTGGGTGGTGCAGTGAATAGAGTGCTGGCCTTGGAGTCGAGGACCTGAGTTCAAGTCCCGCCTCAGACATTTAACACAAAAACTAGCCGTGTGACCTTGGGCAAGTCACTTAACCCCAACTGCCCTCCAAAAAGGAAAAAAAAGGCTAAATGAATCCTCCATACATTTTGGTTACTGAATCAGATTCATTTGACTATATGAGTGATCACATTTTATAGAAATGGGGTTGGGTTAAAGAATAGACTGTCACTTAGGGTGGCTAGGTGGCGCAGTGAATAGAGCACTGACCCTGGAGTCAGGAGGACCTGAGTTCAAATCTGGCCTCAGACACTTGACACAAAAACTAGCTGTGTGACTTTGGGCAAGTCACTTAACCTCAACTGCCCTCCAAAAAGCAAAAAACAAACCAAAAAAAAAAAGAGACTGTCACCCACTTAGCTCAGTTGGTAGAATAGAGGAGTCTCAATTCCAGGGTTGAACCCTGTTCATAATATGTGTTATCAAGGAGGAAGAATGGTAGAAACGATGGGAAAATGACAGATGACATGGGTATGAGTTCTAGCTGCCATTAGTTAGCTATTTGACCTTGAAAAATTCAGAATCATAGACTCAAGGAAACTTCGAGTTGCAAGGGACTTCTAAGACCATCTAGTTCTACACTTTCCCTAATAAGAATCCTTTCTGCAACCCCATTTAAGTCCTTATTTTAAGACAGTAAGTGAAGGAGGACCTACTATGTCCAGAAGCAGCCTACTTTACTTTTGGGTAGCTCTTCTGGTTAGGAAAGCTACCTAATATTACACTCAAGTATCCATCTTTGTAACTTCCACTCATGATCCCTGGTTTTATCTGGTGGTCCTAACTAGAACAAGTGCAATGCCTCTTTGAACACGTGTAATGCCTTTTCCACATGGCAGCTCTTTAGATACTTTAAGACAATTTTCATATCCTTCCTGAGACTTCTTTTTGCTTTATGTTAATCATCCCCAAATCTTCCAACTAATCTTCATAAGGTATTGTTTTGAGGACTTTCTCTACCTTGGTTCAATTTTCTAGATACCCTCTAGATTGTCATTGTCTTACCTAAAAGAAATTGCCCCTAAAAACAATGTTTCAAATGTGCCCCATCAGAGAAATTAGCTGTATGATCTTGGGCAAGTCACTTAACCCCAATTGCCCTCCAAAAAGAAAAAAAAAGGAAAAAAAGGGCTAAATGAACTAAAAATTAAACCTCTATACATTTTGGTTACTGAATCAGATTCATTTGACTATATGAGTGATCACATCTTACAGAAATAGCTATGTAGATAGTAGATAGTAGAATGGAACTATTATTTACTTTTCTTGGTAAAGCTTCAGATGCAGTTAACTTTTTCAACTTCCATTTTATACTGTTAACTCAAATTGAATTATGCAAATGAATGGCTATCTAACTATACAGTTCCTACTGGTGAAGTTGATTTTTTGAATCCAAGTATAGAAATTGACATTTATTCTATTAAGCTGTTTTCCCTTCAATTTACCCCATTATTCTAGGCTGTCAAAATCGTTTGGGATCCTGAATCTGTCATATAGTGTGCCAGCTATCCATCTCTGCTTTGTGTCAACTGCAATTTTGACAAATACACCATCTGTATTTAAGTCATTGGTAAAAATATCAATCAGCACAAGGACCTTCCAAGCCTTAGTTTTCTCATGTGTCTCAGTCAAGTGAGAATAAAAATAGCTATGCTTCTAATCTCATAGGGTTGTTGTGAAGCTCAAAGGAGGTAATGTATGAAAGTGTTTTGTAAATCATAAGTAATACACAGATACCAGATATTTATTTTCCTCCTCCTCCTTATTAAATGTTTCTGCAATATTTACTGCTTCCAGAAAAGCCACTGAAATTCTTCTTTAATGAAAATTAAATTTTTGTAGGATGGATATCACATGAATGGCTGAGTTGCTAGAAGCCTGGGAAAGCATTTAGGGAGGCCCCAAGAGGAATATAACCTGCTTAAGAACATGGAACGTTAATTTTTTTGCCTTTGGTTCATAGTAGGAGCTTAAAAACATTTGCAGAATAGGATTGCATTGAATGACTATGAAGTTATATGGTTCTGCAAAGACAGTGCTTACAAGTGTAAGAGGGGCTTCTCATCCCCTCTAATTAATATAACTAACCAGATATTTTATGCCTGATATGGTACTCTAAGTCTTGATTTCTTTACCAAGTAGAAGTCCCTCTTTAAGTGAATCAGTCTACAGTCAAAAGTATGGCACAAATAAATCCTTAACCAATTTGAGAAGCATGATATGCTTTGAACAGTTGTATAAAATCATATTAGGATACAAATGAAATGTATTGGGAATAGTTGAAAGAGTTAGATATACACAGGGTACATGAGAGAAGAGTGTGTGAGAGAAGAGATTCTAACAGCAGTAGGACTAAGCTTTGGTAACACTTTGAGATGCCAGATCCTTGTACAGATGGTAAAGTATGTTCCAGATTCTTGGGGGGATTGGCTCTGTTCCCTTTGTTCTTATTTTTCCTGTTTAGTAAACAACACTCACTAAAAGTTGATCACGTTTGGTTGGCTAATCAATAATCAATGAGGGAGCACACTAGTTAGGTTTATAAATTACAGTAGTACTACAGTGGCAGCTAGGTGGCACAGTGAGTAGAGTACTGGCCCTGGAGTCAGGAGGACTTGAGTTCAAATTCAGCTTCAGACACTTGATACACTAGCTGTGTGACCTTGGGCAAATCACTTAATCCCAATTGCCCTGTCTTCCTCTCTCTCAAAAAAATATTTAAAGAAATGCAGTAGTACTGCAAAAACCCCTCAACCCCTCAAAGTTACCCTGTGACTCCTAAGGAAATAGTAGTTAATTTCCCATGGGGGACCTTGCCCTCCAATAAAGGTTGGGATTAGAAGAGTGAATCCAGAAGGGGCATTCCAATGAGATAAAATTATATAAAAATTGCTCATTTTTATATTGGGAGTCAGCAAAGAGATTTCTAAAGCATTTAACAGATCAGAAATTAGAAGGAACCTCTGAGATTATTTAGTCCAAAGTCTTATTTTATAGAAAATAATATTGAAGCCTGGAGAAACTAGATGACTTGCTGATGGTTATATAGTTATCCAGTAATAGAACTGGAATTTCTATTTCCAAGCTGGAACTCAGAGGCTTTGCCAGTAAGCCACTGGCCTCAAAGGAAGGCAATTGGGAGGTACCAGTAACTGCTGCAGAGTTTCTGATAAAACAAGTTAGTCATCGTTCATAGACCAATTGCAAAATATCCTGAGAGTATTGACAGAGCCAGAAGGGGCTGATTTTTTGATGTTCAAAAATAAATTTATCCCCTTCTTCCCAATAACAAAGCAATATCTCAAATCCTCCAGATGAACGATTTTCATTTTGATAGAAGGGATTTGCATATATTGTGGGAAGAAGCTGTTCATGGCTGAAGAGGATGTTCCAAATGCTCACACGGTTGTAAAGATCACGTAATTACAGATAGTTATTGATAGTTAATCAGGATGATAGTTAATCAGGCAATCAGAGAAGCATGATATGCAGGTCAGAGGTATGTGCTGACCAAAAGCTTATGATTCAGTCCCCAATTCCATTTATGAGATTTTGTGTGTTTATAAAACAGACCCTTCAATTGGCTTTTGGAGGTATAGCTTTAAGTGGGAGAGAGACTTGTCAATGGAGGGGCAAATTCAAGGTTTATGCCGAATTTCTTTATAGCTATAAGCGGGAGAGAAATGTCAAATGGAGAGGCAAATCCATCAAAAGAGGAGTATTTCAGTAAATCTAAATTCTCTTTAATTTAGTTTGAAACTGAGCCATAGAGCAGAAAATGAAATAACACCCCCTGGTTATGGTCACTAAGTTAAAACTTCTGGGTCAGCATTTAAGGTCCTTTGGAAACTTAAAAGCCGTTTGTTCTAAGTGGGTGACTTAAGGCCCTCTGTGTTGCCACCAATTTCATTCTATTACTTCAATGGATCTGTGATTTCAACAATGTGGTTACTTTCTCCAACAACATGACTTGCAATCTATCCATGCCAGCTCATCTTGAATGACCGTTCTCCTCCTGTAAATATGTAATAGGAAATTCACTCTGTTTGTTGGGGCCAGCAGATGATGTAGTGGAAGAATTGCTGGGTTTATAGTTAGAAAGCTCTAGTTCAAGACTTCTGATCTCTGTGGTCCTGTGAAAATTTCTTAGTATCTCCCAACTTTGGATCCGTAATTTGTAAAATGAGGGGGTTCAAATCTATGACTTCTAAGGTCCCTTTAGACTAAAAATCTATGATCCCAGGATCCTCTAGTTTTCTAAACATTGTATGGATTCTAATGCAGTGCATGGGTTGTCCATTAGTCATTCTTCCTTTTTGCTACATGACCTACTCATTTTTTTTTCTGGTCATATTTCTCTGATCTCTTTTCTTTCTCTGATTTCATTTATATAGTTCCTCATTTTTAATGTGTTTCAGTATGTTTGTGCTCACCATATACCTTTGTGTTACCTTTTCAATGATCATAAACTTCAATTATTCAGAGACTAGCTATTTCGTAACTTGCCACCATGCATAAGCAATCTAGGCATCCTCTTCTTAGCTCTTCATGCAAACCTCAGGTTAACACTCTATTAAATGTCTAGAGAGATTGAAGGAGATGATTTTAAAATTCCTTTCAGCTCTGATATCCTATGAATTTAAGACAGAATGATGAAAATATAACTTACTGTTACAGTTGAGTCTGAGTGAAGATCAAGTCATTAAAATTCTGTGAGGAGAAATCTCTAAGTATAAGCTCCCTATAGGTGAGAAGGAATAAATATCCAGCAATTAAAGAAATCATTACATTGAAGTCAGGAGGAAATGCTAAGAACTTTTCTCAAATCAGTCAGTAGACAATGCAATAAATACATTTGTGTCGCCAGTTCTAACCTTTTGTTTTATGGAAAAGGTCCAAGCAAGGGATTTTGGGATAATGGGAAATGTCTTGGACCAGGTGATGGAGGACTAAGGTTTGGGACTCAGATTTGACCTTGGAAGGCCACTTAACCTCTCTGTGTCTCAGTTTCTTCATCTGCAAATAGAGGGATGGTAATATGAGCAGTGTTCACCTTTCCTGGTTGTTTTGAAGATCAGATGATATAATGTATATAAAGTACTTTGTAACCACACAGCATTATGTGAATACATACTGCTAATGTTACATCAAAAATGTTAATGGAAAACTATCCTGGCCATCAGCTGAAATTTGCATTGAATATGATCATAGCCAGATGAAAAAGACAGAAGAGAAGTATCTAACAAGGACAGCTTGTATGTAACCAGGACGGCAAAAATGAATTATTCCAGAAGCAAGTCAGACCGTCAGTGTAACAGTTTGAATCTAGGCTTCATTCCATCCCTTCCCCCACTCCAAAATCTGCTTTTGAAGTATAAAACCTGAGTTGGCTTATTATTGCTCTTTCTGTTCTCTCTGTAAAATTATGTGTATGATGTGTACTTATATATTATTTTCTTTTCAAAAGGATCTTGTTTTAGGGCCAATACCCTATAAATTTGTCAGTAAAAATGACTACATATTTTTATGGTGCTAAATCTTGCTAATACAGAATCTAACCTGTCCCTTTGAGATATGGGAAGTAGCAGCTGGTGGATTGGGAATGAGCAGCAGGACTAGGAAAGCTGATGCCAGGTGTGAGGAATCAGAGACGTTTCATTCAGGGGGTGTTGTCTGGAGACCACAGGTGATAGGAAGAATCCTCTCTAGTCTCAGGGTTCTACGTGCTTCAGATCCCACTAAATTCTGATTTCTGGATTTCAAGGGCATAGATTAGAGCCTGAGGGATTAATAAATACACTCAAAATCTTGACTGTCATTATCAATGTGACAGATTTGTAGTCAGACCAGGGTTTAAATTCTCCTATGTTACTACTTACTTGTGGCACTTAACCTCTGTGCCTCAGTTTCCTCATCTGAAAATGTTGGTTGTGTACTGTGTGCTTTCTAAGGTCTTTTCCATTTCTAAATCTATAATTCCATGGTTCCATGATAAGAGTGATCAATCAATCAATTAGAACTAATTAAAGAGACTATGGAAATGACACAGGACATGTTAATTAGCTTATGAAGCATCATGGTATAATTGAATGAATATGATATGATGGAAAGACTTCTGGATTGAGAATCAGGAGATCTGAATTTCAGTCCTACCTTTGTATCTAATTTGTCAAGTGTCCTTGAACAAGACATCTCTCTGTCTTTGAACTTTGCCTCTGACATATACCAGCTGGCTCTCAGAGCCTCCCTTTTATTATTTGTGAATTAGGATTTCTGTAAGGCTCAAAAGAGATAATAAACATTTTATTAAAGCACTTAAAAAAAGAATCATGCCCTGACATCAAGAAGTTTATATTCTAATAGGGTGATAATATGCCCATATGAGTATATAAAGATTATATACAAAATGAATAGTTTTGGGAGGCAGGGCACTATCAGCTAGGAAAATCAGGAATGGTTTCATGGAGAAGATGGTGATTGAATCATGAAGGAAAGTAGGAATTCTACGAGGCAGAGGTAAAGGAAGGAGTAGATTCCAGATAGGGTGTATGGGGATAGTCAGTGAAAAGGCATAGAGACAGGAGATAAGGCATTGTGTGTAAAAGTGTAGTATAGTAGAACCACAAAGTATGATGAGAGGAGGAATTTGTAAGATGATTGAAAAGGTAGTAAGCAGTCAGGTTGTAAGGAGCTTTAAATGCTCAACAGAGGGATTTATTTATTTTTGTCCTGGATGGAAGAGAAAGCCACTAGAGGTGTGTGTGTGTGTGTGTGTGTGTGTGTGTGTGTGTGTGTGTGTGTGTAGCAATATGTGGTTGGACTTGTGATTTAGGAAAATCACTTTGGCAGCCACATGGAAGATAGACTGGAGTGGGGAGAGACTTTTGGTAGGTAAACCAGATAGGAGGCTTTTGAAAGAATCCAGATGATAGGGTATGAGGGACTGAACCAAACTGATGTGAGGACAGAGAAGATGGTATGTTTGAGAGTTGTTATTGAGATAGAAATACCAAGATATGGTAACTGGTTCGACATGCAGGGTGAGGGTGAGGACTTGGGTGATTGGAAGGATGACTGTTGGCTGCATGATTCCTTGAAAGTAACAGGGAAGCCTGAAAGAAGGGCAGGTTTTTGGGGAAAGATAAATTATGTTTTAGTTATATTGAATTTAAAATGTCTGGAGACATTCAGCATGAACGTTTGATAAATAGTTTGCAATGTAGAATTGGAGCTAAGGAGAGAGACTAGGTCTAAATGTATAGATCTGGGAATATCTGCATAGAGACAATAATTAAACCTATGGAAGCTGATGAGAACACCAAATGAGGGAGGGCAGAAAGAAAACAAAAGATGGACCAGGACAAAACTTTGCAGTTAACCCAGAGTTAATGGGAATGGCATCAGTGATTAACCAGTGGAGACTGAGAATGAGTGGTTAGATAAGCTGGAGAACCAGGAGTCAGTGGTGTCACAAAAACTAGACAGGAGAGAATACCTGGAAGTAGAGGGTGATTGAAAATGTCAAATGATGCAGAAAGGACAAGAAAGATGAGGATTGAGAAAAGTCTTTTAGATATGTCACTTTTAAGAGATCTTTGGTCATTTGGATGGAGCAGTTTTAGGTGAGTGATGAGGTCAGAGGCCATACTGCAGAGCTTAAAAGAGAGGGAGAGGAGAAATGGAGATACTGAATATAGCTTTTTTTTCCCCCAAAAAGGAAATGCTAAGAATGCTATATGTAGACCCTAGTTGGAAGGAATAGATTGAAGGGGGGAGTGCTGGAAGAAGTACAGGAACCTCAGTTCTGACCATGCTCAGAGAAAGGAATGTATGACTATTGCCTTAAAAAAGTTTTTATTGATATCTTCTGTTTATTACATTATCATAGTTATCTCTAGTATCTTCCCCCTTCCTCCTCCCAGAGAGTCATCTCATATAACAAATAGTACTTTTTTAAAGAGAAAAAAAAATCAGCACAATTGATTGACGCATTGAATAAGTTTGAGAACTTGTGCAGTATATGTATCCTATGGACCTCCTGACTACTTTATGTATATAGGATTATCCTTTATGGATTTTATCCTTTATGGGTAGACTGGGGATGTTCTCTTATCTCCATTCAAGTCCTGCTTGATGTTTATAATTTTGCTACATCCACTTTTGATTTATTGGTGTGGTTTTTCTTTCCATTTCCATTGTTATTGTGTTATTGTATATTTATTATACGACATTTGTGTATTGTATAGTTATTGTGTGTATTGTTTTCTTGGCCTGGCTAACTTCCCTCTGCATCAGTTCATGATTGTACATCTTTCCATGCTTCTCTGTATTTATCACACGCATAATTTCTTATAGTAAAGTGATATTCTATTACGTTCACATGCCACAATTTGTCTAACCACCCTCCAGTCAATGGGCATCTACTTTGTTTCTGATTTTTTGCTACCATAAAAGTACTGCTCTAAATATTTTGGTGTATTTGGAGACTTTTTTCTAATTTATGGCCTATTGTCTTTTGGTGAATGTGTGTTTCTGCATTTGTGGCTGATGATACCAATCTATCTTTTGTTGTACTTACATTCCTAATCCTGTTTACCCAATTTCACTGCTAGGTCACATATATATTTCATACAGTATGCTCCAGAACACTAATACAATGAACATTTATTAAGTGCCTACTCTATGCCAGGCACTGGGATTACAGCAAAAGCAGTCCCTGATCTCAAACAGCTTAGATTATAGTACAAACAATTATGTACAAATAACATATATTTTTGTATGTGTGTGTTTACGCATATATCTATATCTGTATATGTGACCAATTGTAGAGAAGGAAGAGAAGGAAGGAACTAGCATTAGGGGGATTGGGAAAGGCTTCTTGTAAAAAGTAGGATTTCAGCTGGGAGCTGAAGGAATCCAGAGAAGTCAGGGGATAGAGATGAGGAGGGAGAATTTTCTGGCCATGGGGGACAGCTGGGGAAAATGCAGAGGGTTTGGAAGATGCAGTCTTTTCTGTGAGGAACAGCAAGAGGGTTGGTATCATTAGATAGAGTATATAGAGGAGAGTAAAGTGTAAGAAGATTGGAAAGCTAAGAAAGGGTCAGGTTATGATGGTCTATAAAAACCAAATAGCATTTTATATTTGGTTCTGGAGTTAATAAAGAGTCACTTAAATTTAATGAATGGTCTTGACATGGTAAGACCCGCACTTTAGGCAGATAAGCTTGACAGCTGAGTGGAGTATGACTGGGAATTGAGAGAGACTTAGGGCAGGGAGACCAAGCAGAAGCCTATTGCTTTAGTTCATAAAGGAGATGATGAATATTTTCACTAGAGTGGTGGCAATGTTAGAGGAAAGGAGGAGGTGTAAATGAGAGATGCTGAAGAAGGTAGATTTAACAGGACAAAGCAATTGATTAGTGGGGGATGAGAGAGAATGAAGGGTCTAGGAAATTCACTAATCTATGTTTTAATCACTTCCTACACTCCCTAGGCACTCCCTAGAATCTCCTCTAACCCATTTCTCCCATCACTTATTTTATTCCTCTGTTCCTTTTGAAGCCTCCACCCCCTTTCTATTGTCAACAAATCATGGTGTAAAGGAAAGAGCCTTGAAGTTGAGTCATAGTGCCTGGGTTCAAGTCCTTGTTTTTCTGGTTATTGTCTGTAGGACCATAGGTGAGTCACTTAACATTTCTGGGTCCCAGTTACACCTTCTATAAAGCAAGGGAGTCAGACAAAATGATGTCTAACATTCCTTCATCCCTAAATCTATGATTCTATGACTTCCCTAATACTATGAATTCTCCTACATCCTTTATTTTTTTCATCCAACTTTATTTTCTATATTCTTATAACCAGAAATCTGGCTTTAACCTAAGGACATCATTGTATCAGCAAGCACCCTAGCATACCCAGGATGGCTGCTAGCACAGGTTCTTTGATCTGCTTTACTAAAGGAAAGCAACTCATAATGGGTTAACAATCTTTCTTTAATCAAACAAACATATTTACCTAGTTCAGGGGAAAAAGCCAGCACCCTGAACTCCAGAGAATACAAACACAAGTTACAAGCACAAGTTACAAACACAAGTTACAAGCAGACCAAGAAACAGATCAGCAGATGGGCTTCCAACCATATGACCATCACATCCATTATCTATTCAAGTTACCAGAGAGGGAAGCACCAACATCTGGCTTTTTCAAAGCCAGGGGGCTCAATTGCTTCCCAGAGTCTCATCTGGCCAAATCACACAACCCTTCTCAAAATGAGCCCCAAAGGAAACCTCACATCAGGGCATATATATAGGCTTCTCCTGGGTCAGAGAATGTCACAGCCCTCTTGACCCACTGTCCAATTACAAAGTAATGAGGTGTGGCCATTCCCAAAAAACAAGCCTCTCACCACAGGCTTCATGTGACCACATTCAGCCTATTATGGGGCAGAGTATATTTTCAAATTAGGGAACATTCTCGGAGCCACTTAAGCCACTTAAGCAAAGGGGCTAGGGGCAGGAAAGGGCTTCAGATTCCCATTACAATCATATCCCTTGCACACCTCTTCACAAATGATCACTCTTCCCATTCTACCTGACTCCTTTCATGGAAGACCAGGAAGGGGGGAAAGTGATCTTTTCTCCTTCTACATTCAGATAATTTCTCTGCCAATCGTTTAATGATTTCTCTTACCAGAGCTGGGGAGCCTGCAACCCTGAGGCCACATGTAGTGCTCTGGGTCCTCAAGTGTAGCCCTTTGACTGAATCCAAACTTTATAGAACAAATGCTTTTATTAAGGATATATATATATAATATAAATATAAATAAATATCTATATAAGGATATATATTATAATTATAATATAAATGCTTGAGGATGTAGGCGGCTACAATTTTCCCACCCCTAGTTCCATCAATTCCTTTGAGTAACACCCTTTTTCTCCTTGTTTCTATCATATATCAACTTCCAGGTTATTTTCCCAGATTTTTCAGTGAGTTAAAAACTTGGCTCGTGATTTTTCTCTCCATGCCAACAGTTGTTATTATCTTCAGTAACTTCAATATTTATAGTGATGATTTCTTTGGAAACATGACCTCCATCCTCAATTCCTTAACTGCCAAGTCCAAGCTCTTCATTTTACAGAGGAAGGAAGTGAAGGAGTTAACCAGAGCCACACAGCCAATAGGTGGCTGAACTAAGATTTGAATCAAAGTCTTCCTGAATACAAGCTCAATGCCCTCACAAAAACATTGAATTGTGGAAGTGTTGAAGTGTTTCACTGACTTAAAAAAAAAGGAAAGAAAGATCAATTGCATTTAACTAGTTTAGTTACTTAGTCTTAATTGTCTGTTACTTAAGTAGCATAGTTTTCTCACCATGTTAAATGTAACTGGAGGAACCCTTTGGTGGGAGTAAGGAGTATGTGTGGTATTTCCTTCTTCCTCCTACTATGTGTCAGTTTTTTTCACTTGTTTTTTCACTATCTATTTTTAAAAAGAGAAGCTGGACATCAGGTCCATTTCTTCTTTAACTTTAGTCATACCCTGATTAAAACTTTAAAACTTCTTTGGATCTCTGGAAATACATAATTCTCACTTTGAGAGAGTTCTACACCCTCCCCCCTCCCCACTCCTGCAATGGTTATGTTCTATGAAATTGAACAAGGGTGAGGAAAAAAATGTCTGGGCATAGGAATTCCTAGTTATATCTCCATCCTTAGGATTTGTACTATCTGCTCTGTCAAGTCACAAAAGTTACTCTTGCATTGTATTTCTCTCCATTCTCTTTGAGATTTCCTGCTTTCTTCCATTCCATGGAGCCACATCACATCTCATCTACCCTCTGCCCTTTGTAGCAGCAAGTACCTTAGCATACCCAGGCACAGGTTCTTAGATCTGCTTTTCTAAAGGAATGCAACTCAAGATGGTTTAACAGTCTTACTTTTATCAATTAAGCATATATCATTTATCTAGTTAAGGGGAAAAAGCCAGCACACTGAACTTCAGAGAATGCAAACAGAAGTTACGAGCAGACAGAGAAACAGACCGGCAGACAGGCCTTCCAGCCATCTGACATCCATACCTAGTTAATTACCAGAGAGGGAAGCACCAACATCTGGGTTTTCAAAATCGGGGGCTCAACATCTACCCAGAGTCTCATCTGGCCAAATCGCACAATTCTTTCCAAAGTGAGCCCCAAGTCAAAACCTTCCATCAGGGTATATATAGCCTTCTCCTGGGTCAGAGAATGTCACAACCCTCTTAACCCACTGCCCAATCACAAGGTAACAAGGTGTGGGCATTCCTAAAAAACAAGCCTCCCACCACAGGCTCCACATGACCACATTCAGCCTAGTAGGGGGCAGAGTATATTTTCAAATCAGGGAAGGTTCTCAGATTCACTTAAACCTATCAAGGGGCCAAGGCGCAGGGAAGATCTTCAGATTCCCTTAACAACCTTCCACAGAAAAATTGGAAACAGTGAATAGAACTAAGACCAGGGGTGAGTAATCTGTGACCTCGAGGCCACATGTGGCCTTCTAGATCCTTCAGTGTGGCTTTTTGCCTGAGTTCAAGTTTTACAGAAAAAAAAATTCTCTTATTAAGGGGATTTGTTCTGTGAAGTTTGGATTCAGTCAAAGGGCCAAGCTTGAAGATCTAGAAGGCCACGTGTGGCCTTGAGGCCATAGGTTCCCTACACCTGACTAAGACCATTAGAATCAGGATACTTGGGTGCTAGATTTAGTTGTTCCCCTTAGTAACTATGTGACTTTGGGCAAAGTAATGTACCTCTCTGGGCTTTAGTTCTCCCAGCTATAAAATTTGAAGTTTGGATTAGCTAGAGGATAGCTAAGGTACCTTTCACCCCTGACATTCTTTGGTTTACATTTGAGATTCCATGCATCCAAGCAGATTCAGCAAGCAGTCTGCAGAGTGAATTTAAAACTGCCTGCCATCTAGTGCTTACAGGAAATTGTGCCACCCAGTGGGTGTTTACTCAGCATACCCCCTTCCCAGCTTTTGCTAGGTTATATGCTGCTGCTGTTTTTATTCTCTTGCTCTATTCTCAGAACCAGTATGATGGTAGCACAAGATAGCTCACTGGGCCATTTTCACCTGTACCTTTTGGGCCTACTGAATTTGACTGGGCTTAATATGTTGGGATCTCCCAGTGATGGCTGTCTCTCAGCCCCAGCAACTCTCCATCAGAGCAGATGGGACAGTGACAAATGTAGTGCTGAAACACTAGGAGAGAAAGTGATGTTCCTGAATGAGCTGGGATGAAGAGGAGAGATTAATCTGTTACCCTTAAAGCAACAGGGCACTTTGGTAGCATTAATGACAGGTCTGCTGGGGGTGAGGGTAGGCTCTAGGAATCTTCTGAGCTTGATAAAATGATACCTCTGTTGACATGTTAAGTGGAAAGATTAAGGACTGTCATTAGTATGAGCAGTAGATAAATGGCAATGTGCCCTTTTCCTTGGTTCTCCTGCTTGCTAGGAATTGCAGAGCTCTGTGGGATAATATGCTAATCTCCATGTCACTCATTCAGTTTTGGATGACTGCAGCAAAAATAATGGGTTTGCTCCAATTTCATATTCTACATCATGATCCTAGGTCAGTGTTTCTGTTTAAAGTCAGCACAGACTTCCAGTCTTTCCTCGGTTTATATCCTATCTAATTTAGACTGTGGATTTGCTGGGCAGCTCTAATTCTGCATTACAGGTTTTAATTCAGTCTAATGACTCTTCCTCACCTCCATTTCCAACCACTGACATGAAATAATGATTTAATGTAATGTTGGACTGATTTGAAGAGGCAAGATAGCTTAAGGAAATGAGCATAGGATTGGGAATCAGGGGACCTGGGCTTTAGTCCCTGTTCTGCAAATAGTTATGGGATCTTGAACAGTCACTTTACTTAGCACACAGTCTTGGCTATAATAGGCACTCAAAAAATACTTGTAGCATGATATAATTAAAATCTCCTATATTTGCACAATCTGTAACAAAACAGTTACATCCATATAACTTACTAACAAATCTAAGTAACAACACTAACACTTACATGAGATATATGCTACCACATCTGATGCTGGTAGCAACCTCATAAGATAAAAATCCTAGAAATTTAGAGATGGAAAGGACCGCAGAGGCCATCTCATCCAATGTGTACCTAGAAAGGGATCCCTATCACAACAAATTTGGGAAAGTGGTTATCCAACCTTTAGTTGAAGATTCCCAGTGATGGGAAGCTCATTATTTCCTTTGGAAGCCCATTACATTTCTAAACAGTTCTGATTGTTAGGAAGTTTCTCCCATGTATTGAATTGAAAGGTGTTTCTTGACAACGTCTACTCTTAAGACCTATGGGGATGAAGAGAAGTTCAATTTCTCTTCTGCATTAAACCCCTAAATATCTGAGGGCAATTATCATGTTTTTTTCCCCTCAAGTCATTTCTTATCTAGACCATACATATTCATTTCATTCCTTCAACCAGATTTTCATTAGGCATCATTTCAAGCTCCACTTATCATCCTGGTTACCCTCTCTTTTACATGTAGCAGCTTATTTTTATTCTTTTAAAATTTTGATTGACAAGCTTCTACAAACATGAACATTTTAATATACAAAATACAGAAATAGAGGATTATTTATGAAATTGAAAAATTTCATTATGCAGAGAGTTTTTTTGTGAATACATATTAAATTTAGCATGATAACAAAAATCTTCCTTGGTAGTTTCCCCCTCCAAACTTTCTTGTGCTCTCTTCAGTGTATTTAAATTTTTCATTGAAATTGTTTTTGTTCCCTAATTCTTTTGTATCATTGTCATTATTTGCCTACCACCTCACTTCCTGCACCCAGGAAGCCTTACTGTATAACAAATATTATAGTCAAGCAAAACAAATCCACAAATTAGTCATGTCTAAAAAATGTATTACTTATTGAACTTCTAGCCCATCATTGTTCTGTAAAGAAGTAGAAAACATACTGTCATTTTTCTGATATTTCCAATCATGATTGAAAAATGATTTGATCGAGTCTTTCAAAGTTGTTTTCCTTTACACTACTGTTGTCATTGGATAAATTGTTTTCCTGATTTTTCTCTTTTTCTTTTTGGAGGGCAATTGGGGTTAAGTGACTTGCCCAAAGTTACATGGCTAGTAAGTGTGTTATGTATCTGAGGCTGGATTTGAACTCAGGTCTTCTGACTCCAGGGCCAGTCCTCTATTCATTGCACCACATAGCTGCCTCTTTCCTGATTTTTCTTACTTTACTTTGAATCAGTTTATAGTTGTCTTCCAAGGTATTTTCCAAAAGTACCCCTTTTCCCTCCCTCTCTGATTCTCTTCCTTCCTTCTTTTCTCCCCCCCATGAAAATTTGATACATGTAAGTTATTTTTAATTCACATTTCTTTTATTATTGATTTGATTTCATATGGTTGTGATTGCTTTCTTGAGAAATATTTTGGAAGTGGGGGCAATATGGCAGAGTACAGGCATCAACCCAACTGAACTCTCTCAACATTCCCCTACAAACAATTTTGAAATGACTCCTTAAATCAAATTTTGGAGTGGCAAAGCCAACACAAGTTTGGGGTGAGACATTTTTCCTGGTCTAAGACAATTTAGGAAGTTGGCAGGAGAAGTTAACACTGGGGTGTCACTGAATATAGCAAAAGTACCAGCAGTGGGCTTTGGAGGCAGCTGGGACAGTAGCCACAACAGTAGTGGTGATAGCAGCAGAAGCTTCAGGTGCTCTCAGACCAGAGACATTAAAGGGATCAGACAACTTGGTCAGAAAGAGAGTAGAGGGGACCCTTTGCTGGCACTGGGTGAACCTGCTGCTGCTTGGCAACTGTTGCCCATAAGGAGTTCTGGGTCTCAATTCCATGGTAGAGAGAAGTACTTGTGATCAGTCTCAAGGGAACATGGGATCTGGTCATAGTTCCAGGGCCAACAGGAGGGACACTTGTACTTGGGGTGCTGGAGAGCAGAGGTCCTTAGTGGGTAAAGACTATAGCACAGACATCTCTATTCCAAGGAATAGCTCTCTAATAAGACAACAATGTGAAAACAGCTACAAATAAATCTTGAAAAAAAATAGTAGTTGAACCTAAGACCAACAAGAATTACTGGAATAGTTAAAGAAAGAGATAAGAGTAGTAGAGAAAAAAAGGAGTGATGCAAGAAAATTATGAAAAGAGGCACAAAAATACTGAAGAAAATAACATCTTAGAAAAACAGAATTGTCTCAATGGTAAAAGAGGTACAAAAATTCACTGAAGAAAAAGAACTTCTTAAAAAGCAGAACTGGCCAAATATAAAAAGACATACAAAAACTCAAAGACAAAAACAGTTCTTTAAAAATTAGAATTGGGTGATTGGAAGCCAATGACTCCACAAGACATCAAGAAACAATACAGCAAAATTAAAAAACAGGCAAGAAGTGAAATATCTCATTGAAAAAGGAACTGACTTGAAGAATAGATTAAGAAGAGATAATCTGAGAATTACTGAACTACTTGAAAGCCATGATAAAAATAGAGTCTAGATGTGGTATTTTAAGAAATCATAAAAGAAAACTGCCCTGATATCTTACATCCACAGGGTAAAATAGAAATTTAAAGAATCCACTCATCACCTCTTAAAAGAGATCCCAAAATGAAAATTCCCAAAATCAGGCTCCTGGTAAGATGGCAGAGTAGTTTGGAAAATTCAGACTCTCAAGATTTTGCCTCACAAAAAAGATGAAATAGCACCTCAGGTTGAAAATAGAGTGGTAAAACAAATAAGAGTAGGGGTCTTCCTAGGACAATTGGAGAAGATCTGAAAAAAAATAATCCCAGGATGAGATTTGGTCTTTAAGAAGTGTAAACACCTTGTGATTGGGATAGACCTGAGTATGATTTGACTTTAAAATGTAAAACCTTGCCAGGACGTTCCCCTCAACCCCCAGCCCAGGCCCTGGTCCCTGCATTGGCAGGAAGCCCTCGCCAGCTGTGCCCGTCCCCTCCCAGGCTGGCCCAGCCCCCTCAGGGCCTTGGGGAGCCGTTCCAGGATAAAGCACAAAGCCACCCTGAGCAGGACGGTGATGCCAATGACAACATTCCTTAGCCCAGAAGTCCCAAAGCTCCTCTTGTTTTTCTTGGGCCTTTTGTGTGTGTGTGTGTGTGTGTGTGTGTGTGTGTGTTTTAATATAAAACAAAACTTTAGGGACCTTTTTAGAGAAGACTATTTAAAACTGTCAGGTACTAAATGGCTGAGTCGTTCTGATCTGTGCTGGATCACCTCCTCCAGGGGAGCCCGTGCCTTGGCTGTCTGTCTGTTTACATCTGTCTATCTCATCGCTTGCTCTGGCCCTGGGGGCTGTTGTGGGGGCTTTCCCTGTATTCTAGACCCACCGATGATGGGATAGCAGCTTCTCCAGCCATCCGAAGCCTCATCTCCTTCCCCCTCTGCCTTTTCTTCTTCATTCCAACCCGGCCCCAGAATTCATTCCAACCTCACCCCACCCCCCAAGAATTCTCAGTTTCAACTCCATCCCCCACCCCCAACAAAGGTTTCCAAGGGCTAAGTCTTGAGTCAACTGCCAACGTCACCGAGGGCTTCTCCTCATCTCCCACTCCCAGCAGCCTTGCCTCCACCCCCTTTCCCCCCTGCCTCTGTCCCCCTTCCAGCAGTTCTCCTGTCAGCTCTATTAACTGTAGCTCCTTAGCCCTAATGATAGGAAAGGCCACTGCCATGAGGGTTCCCATCTTTGTCCCTCATCCTCAGCCCTTGAACCCTGCCCCAGGCCCCAGAGTCAACAGCATTGGATGCCTCCTCGCTTTTTTCACACGTTTTATCAAATTGTTCACCTGGTTTGAAATAATAAAATGTAGAAAGAAAAAAAAGCAAAACCTTTTAGAAACAACTAAAAAGAGTAATTATGTTATACAAATAGGTACTAGAGGAAGAACCAGCATAGAGGAATTAGATAGGAAAGGAGGGCTGTTAGTTCTGGAAACCTACTTTCATTGAGAAGGGGTTCAAGAGGGAATAATACAAATATATCTAGAAGAGTATAAAAATCTTCTAAATTCAGAAAGCAATAAAATGCTAAGGGAATAGGGAAGGGGGAGAGGATGAGAGGTATCGCTAGAGAAGAGGTGAGGGAGTAAGTCAAAGGGGGCATAGAAAGGTGATTAGATTTATGAGAATGGGAGTATAAGGGAGGGATCTTTGGAGAGGGAGTAGGCTGATGTAAAGCCATGAAAGAGCAGCTTTCCAGAAGAATGCTACTGTGAACAGCTTTCAAGGTTCTGATTACACATCTATTCAATAACAAATTAGGGCAAAACATTCACAGAAAATAAAAATACAGCATTCACAACAACTTATAATTAATATGGCCATATAGTTTTCACCACAGTGGTCACATGGTTTTCAACAAAGTAATCATTTAGTCAATCAATCATTCAGTCATTTAATCATCCTTAAGGAGGCTTGCCTCCTTAAGGGACACAAAATACAAAGGTAAAAGTACTCCATCCCTGGGTAGTACATTCATTTAGTCAATCACAGAGTCCTTAATTCAATCACAAAGTACAATCACAAATAAATTACAATTCCATCAGTTACTACTCAACAGAAAATAACACAATTCAGCTTACAGGGCTTCCAGCTGTCTGACCATAACATCCATACCTAGCTAGTTATCAGAGAGGGAAGCACCAACATCCGGGTTTTCAAGGTTGGGGGTTCAACAGCTACCTGAAGTCTCATTTGGCCAAATCACACAACTCTTCCCAAAGTGAGTCCAAAAGCAAAACCTCACATCAGGGTCAGTTACTACTCAATATTCACAGAGAAGTCTTTGCATCTTGACCTGTGGTAGACTCTCAGATTCCTTGGATCCCCTTCCATGGTCACAGCTCCTACCTGGATTCACCAAACTGTCACCTGGGTTCAATGGCAGTTAGCTCCCAGTTCCTTGTCCAGCTATCTGTGCAGTTCCTATACCACGCTGAAGCCTACAGCATCCAGTCCACCTTAAATCCCTCACAGTCTCTGGTCCCAGGAAGTCAAGGCTTAACAAAGCCACAAACAGGTTCATACAAAGTATCAGCATCACAGTCATGCTTCCTCAGTTGTCTGCAGCTCTGGCTGGTCCTTGGAAATCCTCAGCAGCCACTCAGCAGCTCTGGCTGGCCCTCAGACTCAGCAGAAGTTTCAGCTAGTTCCCAGAATCAAAATCACTTCATCCAGGTTCTCAAAATAAAAATCATTCTCTCCAGCCTGGGCCTCTCTTCTTCAGCCTCTAGAACCTGGCTCCAAGAAGATCTATCTAACCCAGAAGGAGCTTCTCCTTATGTACACATGTGGCATTAGCTCCTTTCTGTTTCAGCCAGCCCCTTTGGGTTACATCACCAAAATGGGTTCATACCTTCTGTTTCTTCAACAGAGGCTTGATTAATTACTAAGTGCCAAGTACCTGTTAGCTATGCCAATAGAAAGGGATCAAATTACATTACTATTACAGTTGAGTAATAGGAGGGCAAATTAGTGGGTAGAACTAAAGTATAGGAGTAAGAATGGGTTAATAAATAAGAGATATACAGAAACATAAAAACAAAGAGCAGAAGTAGAATTTTTTAGGGAAAGTATGTCTATGTTTATGTAAATATGTATAGCCGTATGTATATATCTTTATCTACATATAAATATATCTACACTTAATTGTAGCCTATGAAGGAGAGGGGAAGAAGAAAAAAGAACAAAGTAAAAAGTGCACAGTAGAGAACAACAACAACAGAAACTTACAAAGAAGCAAAGAAAAGATGGAGAGTTCTAAACACAAAATGTAGTATTTATTATATAGGCTTCCATGAAATGGAAATTTACAACTATATATTTTGAATTACTTTCTTCTGTGCACATGACATACTTTTTAATTTTTTTATTTCATATTTAAACTTTAGTAATAAAAACAAACAAACAAAAGAATCCACTGATCACCTCCTAAAAGAGGTCCCAAAATAAAAATTCTCAGTAATATTATTGCCAAATTCTAGAGCTCTCAGGTCAAGGAAGAAATATTTTTAAGTATCCAGAAAGAAACTATCCAAATATCATGGAGCCATAGTCAGGATCATCCAAGATTTAGCAGTTTCACATTAAAGGAATAGAAAGCTTGGAACATGATACTCTGGAAGGCAAGGATTACAACCAAGAATAACCTACCCTTCAAAACTGAGTGTAATCCTTTGTTAGGAAAATGGATATTTAATGAAATATAGAATTTTCAAGCATTCCTGATGAAAGGACCAGAGCTGAATAGAAAATTTGATATTAAAACACAAGACTAAAAAGAAATATAAATAGGTAAACATGAAAGAGTAATCATAAGAGACTCAATAAAGTCAAATTGTTTATTCTCATATAGGAAGATGATACATGTAACTTACGAACTTTATCATTATTAGGGCAGTTAGAAATAGCCTATATAGACAGAAGACATGAGTGTGAGTCAATTATGTTTGGATGATCTTTAGAGACCCCCTGAAGGGATGAGAAAGAGGAATGCATTGGGTGAAGGGGAAGTGAGAGGCTGAATGGGAAAAATTTCCTCACATAAAAGAGACTTGCATGGAAGAGCTTTTATTGTGTTGAGGAAAATGGTGGTTGTCGGCAGGCAATGCTTGAACCTCTCTCTTATGGGGACTGGTCCAAAGAGGGAAGAATATACATACACATTCAGTTGGGAATAGAAATCCTTTCCCAATAGGGAAATATAGGAAAGGGATAAGATATTGAGGTGGGGGGAAGGATGATAAAAGGGAAGCAGGATTGAGGGAGGCATTGGTTAGAATCAAAACAAACTTTTGAGAAGGGACAGAATAAAGAGAGAGAGAGAGAGAGAGAGAGAGAGAGAGAGAGAGAGAGAGAGAGAGAGAGAGAGAGAGAGAGAAGAATAAACTGAAGAAAATAGGATGCAGTGAAAAATACAATTAGTGATCATAACTATAAATGTAAGTGGGGGGAGTTCACCCATAAAACAAAAGCAGATAACAAAATGAATTAGAAAACAGTTTCCAACAATATGTTATTTACAAGAGACATGCTTGAATCAGAAACACACACACACACACAGTTAAAATAAAGGGCTGGAGCAGAATTTACTATGCTTCAGCTGAAGTTAAAAAAAGGCACAGGTAGCAGTTATGATCTCAGTTAAAGAAAAAGCAAAAACAGACCTAATTAAAATAGAGAATCAGGAAACTATATTTTGCTAAAAAGGAATCATAGACAGTGAAATAATATAAAATTTTTTATAACAAGTTTCTCTGATAAAGGTTTAATTTCACAAACACAATTGGTACAGGCCAAACAGTATGAACAGGCAGTTTTCAGAAGAAGAAATCAAAGCTTCTTATAGTCATATGAAAAAATACTCTTAATCACTATTGATAAGAGAAGTACAAATTAAAACAACTCTGAGGTAACACCTCATACCTATCAGAAATGACAGATACTGGAGGCGATGAGGAAAAATAGGTACACTAAAATTGTTTTGGTAAAGTTGTGAACTAGTCCAACCATTCTGGAGAATAATTTGGAACTATGCTCAAATGGGCTATGAAACTATGCATACTCTTTGACCAGCAATACTACTACTGAAGAGATCAAAGGAAAAAGAAAAAAGATCTGTATGTACAAAAATATTTGTTTCAGCTCTTTTTGTGGTGGCAAGAATTGATAATTGGGGAATGGTTGAACAAGTTGTGGTATATGACTAATAGAGTGCTATTGTGCTATAAGAAATGATGAAGGGAGTGGTTTCAGAAGAAAACATGGCAAGACATATATGAATTGATGCAAGGTGAAGTGAGAAGAACCAGGAGATTATTGTGAACAGTAACAGCAATTTTGTAATGATGGTTAACTATGAAAGACTTGGCTACACTGATCAATACAACGATCTGTGACAATTCCAAATGACTCATGTTGTAAAAATGATATGTTATTCTGGAGAGAGAACTGATGTACTCTGAGCACAAATCTGAAGTATAATTTTCTTGCTTAAAATATATATTTTTTTGCCTTTTTTACAATATGGCTAATATAGGAACGTCTTGCATGATTTCATATTTATAATTAGCTTCTCTTTTGCTTGCCTTCTCAGAGGGTGAGAAAAGGGTGAGGGAGGGAATTTGGAATTCAATTTAAAAAGAAAAGAATGTTAAAAAATAATAAACTTCAAAAAGGAAAAAAGAAAATATTTGGCTATGATACTACTTGTTGATATAATAACACTAATACTAACTTTTATATTGTGCTTACTGTAATCCAGGAACATGCTTAGTGCTTTATAATTATTTCTCATTTGATTCTCACAACAGCTCCGGGAGATAGGTTGCTTTTATTATTTTCATTTTATAGCTGAAGAAATTTGAGACAAAAAGGTATTAAGTAAATTGCCCAGGGTCACATTGCTAGTGAATGTCTCAGGACAGATAGGAACTCAGTGCTTCCTGACTCCAGGTCTGTAAGTCTATCTTTTCTGCAAGACCTAGCTGCCCCACAATATCTTTCCTAAAATGTGTCATCCAGGAATGAATATAATACTGAGGGCTTTAGGCGTTTTTCACTATCGCCTGTGCCCAAAATTATCTCCCTTTTCATCTCCATCTCCTGGCCTCTCAGACTTCCTTTAGGTACCAGCTAAAAATACCACCTTCTACCAGAAGGCTTTCCTGAGCCCCCTTAATGCTAATACCTTTCCTCTGTTGGTTATCTCCAATAGATCTTGTATACATACCTTGTTTGTTCATAATTGCTTTCATATCATCTCCATTAAACCGAAGGATTCTTGTGGAGCAGAGACTCTCCCTACCATTCTCTGTATTCTCAACACTTAGCACAATGCCTGACACATAGTAGGTGCTTATAAATGCTTTTTGACTGACTGATTAGTTTGACCATGACAGAGTTACAACAGAACACTCTCCTCTCTTGTTTTGGATACTATTACAGATAAGATCATGCTGGCCGCCATGACACTCTAAGGACTCAAACACTAAAATATCCTGGTCTTTTATTTTTTCATACAACCTTTTATCTACCTACACCTCTCCCATACCATAAATGAAGATTTGGTTATTTTTTTTATTTTAGAAGTTTAAAAAAAGTAGCCTTATTAAACTTTATTTTATTAGATACTGTACATCATTTCATCCTGTTAAAATTTTTTTTGATCCTGATTCTGTCATTTAATTTGTTGGCTAGCCCTCCTCTCTTCCTATGGATGGTATTATTATGTAGGATAGGTTTTATTTTCCTTATTTTATAGAAGAAGAAAGAATTAGAGAGGACAAATGCTCCAGGTCACAAAGCTAACAAATGACAGAGTTGGGACTTGAACACTGTTTTTTTTAACCTTCTAATCCAGTACTATGAAATAAATATTCAGGGGGATATCAGTTTCTTCAACTGTAAGATGGTAATGTTGGATCAATTGATCACAGAATCATAGAGTCACTTGAGAATTGGAAGGCAGAACTATTCAGTTCAATCCATACACAAAAGGAATACTTCCTTTAATATACCCAACAAATTGTTACCTTGGCTCTGCCTGAAGACCTCCAATAAGGGGGAATTGACAGTAATATTCAAAAGATCCTGGACAATGAGAAGCAAACTCCAAGATTGGAGAAAGGGAAATATCCAAATTTTCAAAAAAGGGAAGAAAACAGACTCTGCAAACTCTATACCAGTAAGCTTGACTTTGATTCCTGGGAAAATTCTAGAATGGACCATTAAAGAGCAGAAGGGCATGCTGGAAAGGGCTTCATTGATTACAAAGACCCAGCAGGGCTTTATCAAGGACTGGTCATAATGCAAGACTTACATCATTCCCCTTAATGGGATTATGAAACTAGTAGATGAGGGTGATGCTGTGGATATTTACCTAGATTTTAGCAAAACTTATGATAAAGTATCCCATACCACAGCTGTGGAGATTATGGAACGATATGGGTGAGTTGATAATATAATCAGATGCTTTCAGAATTGGCTGGGTAGTCAGACTCAAAGAGTAGCTGTTAATGGTTCAATGTCAATGTGGCAGGAATTCTCTAATGGAGTACCCCAGGGATCTATCTTGGCCCCATGCTGATTAACAATTGTATCAGTGACTTGGAAAAAAGCATAAGTGGTATGCTCATAATATTCGCAAATGACCCAAAGCTAGAAGGGTTAGCCAACACACTGGAATACAAAAAAGATTTTATTACTCTAGAATATTGGGCTAAATCTAATAAGATGAAATTCATTAGAGATAATGTCATATACTTGAGTAAAAAAATTAAGTTTAAAAGTGGAAGACAGAAAAGGCCTGTAGTTGTTTGAGAAAAAGATATAGAGGATATTACTGGTTTCCAAACTCAATATAAATCATAATATTGACATGGCAGCCAAAAATTATGATTCTAATATGTTCTTGCACTGCATTAAGAGGGATGTAGCTTTCAGGAATAGGGGGATCATAGTCCCATTGTGCTCAGCCTCATCAGACTACTGTGTTCATTTCTGAGACCCACAGTTTAGTAAAGATAACAATAAGTTGAAAAGTGTCCAAAGGAGGACAATCAGGATGGTGAAGTGCCTTATGTCAATGCCATATGTGGATCAGTTGAAGGAACTGGGTATGTTTAGCCTCAAAAAGCAAAGAAACAGGAGGAGACATAATAACTATCTTCAAGTATTTGAAAGTCTGTCATTTGGAGGAGGCACTAGACTTTTTTGTTTATTCTCAGAAGGCAGAACCAGGAACAATAGCTGGAAATTACAAAGAGGCATATTTAAGCTCAATGTCAGGAAAAACTTCCTAACAATTAGAACTGCTTAACAGTGTTGTAGTTGTTGGGTTGTTTCTATTTTATTTTATTTTTGTCCTTTATTTTGAAGAGGAGCACTGACATCACAGTTGGTCTTGACTTGTGTGTAAATTGTGAGGCAGAGTTGCATGAAGTCATCAGCTTCACTTTCTCTTCCTGATTGACTCAAAGTCAGGACAACTGGCAATGGTTCAGGTTGCAGTGGATGACCTTGGTGCCTTTGATATCTGACCAAATTTTAAGGACTCCATAGCACCTGCTTCAAGCCACCTTCATTATCCATTGGAACAACTTATTCACATTCACCCATTCCATTGGGAAAACCCTTCACATTCATGGAGTAGACATCCCCTTAACTCACTGATAGTTTTGAAACTCATCAGTTACCCTCAATTTTCTTTAACCCATCTGCCAAGATGGTTTACTGGGGTGTGGCCACTGCCTGTGCTATAGCTTCTTGGAGCCATGAGTGAGAGATGGGTGAAGGCAGACACCAGAGGTGATTGAGCAGCACTAAACAGCATACAGTAAGAGATACTAGTCTTCCCTGAACACCCTAAAGTAGTAGCCTGCCTAAAGAAGGAAAGAATTAGACAAATAAAATATCCTAATTTTCAGAAAGGAGAATAGTAGTACAGTTTATAAACTAAAATCCAGTGAGATTGAAAGAGATGATTGGCAAACATCTAGAAAGTGAGTCAGTGATTATAACAACCAGCATGACTTCATCAAAGGATAGGTCATGTGACACCAACATCATTCATCTTTGATGATCCATTTTATAATTTTATTTAGAATCATGTCAAGCTTACTGACCTTTAGTTTGCAGATTCTGCTATCTTACCTTTTCAAAAAAAAATTTGGGGGGGGGGGCAGAGCCAAGATGGCAGCATAGAAGCAACAAGATTCTGCACCTCACACACTGCCACCTCAAATACCCATAAAATATGACTCTAAACAAATTTTAGGGCTCCCAAATTCACAAAAATAGAGAAAAACGCATCTCCTGCTGAAGGCAGCTTGGCAGGAAGGGCTCATCCCAACACACTGGGAGCTGAAATCAGCCCAGCCTGAAACTGTGGCTTGACCCTGGGGTGGCCAGTATGAGCCCACAGCTAGAGCCTTCAGGAGAGTGGATCAGCAGCAGTTGTGGCAGTTTCCAGAATCATTAAGCCATAAGAAACAAGGACTAAGTGAAAGGTCAGTGGAACTCAGCTAAAGTTGGGGGAGAAAAGTGGTCTGGCCAAACTTCCTCCAGGGCAAGGAAGTGGCAGAAGCAGTGGCCCTGCAATGGCTTTCATGTGGCTGCTTCAGAGCTCCCGGCCTGCAGACAGCACAGGGGTCAAGTGATCCTTCAGAGGCTAAGTGCTCTTGCGTGGAGCTGCCTGGATCTGGATTGTGGTCCTGGGGTGCATTTTCAGTGAGCCAAAGCTGATGGGGGCTGCAAAAAAACGGCTGCCTCCCAATAGCTCCATCAGCTGCAAAAACCCCAGCAATTTGGGGACAGAGCTTTCCCCTCTGGAAGCAGAGTTCCAAAGAGCTAAAAAAATCAAGTAATTAATTGACTGGCAACATGAGCAGGCAAAGGAAGCAAAGTAAGAACAGCAACTGAACTTTAGATTCCTTCTTTGGGGACAAAAAGGATCAAAGCATGGAACGGGAGGAAGACAACACAGTCAGAGCTCCCACTCCAAAAGCTTCCAAGAAACATGAAGACTGCCTACAAGCTATAGATCAGCTTAAGAAGGATTTTGAAAATCAAATAAGAGAAGTGGAGGAAAAACTGGAAAGAGAAATGAGAATGATGCAAGAAAATCATGAAAAGAGAGTCAACAACCTGACTGAAGAAAATAACACCTTAAAAATTGATTGACTCAAATGGCAAAAGAGGCCCAAAAAACCAGTGGAGAGAA
>CM053598.1:97381132-97393215 GCA_028646575.1 Pseudocheirus occidentalis | reverse complement strand
TAATTCAAAAAATGTAATGAAAATGAATAATGTAAACAAGAAAACAAATAAAAACTAAATTTAAAAAAAAGAGCACAAATGAAAAGGTTAGCCTAGGCAAGGGGAAAGTCTATTTCTTTGTTAGAGATTGGAAAGAAGGAAGAGAGAGAATGGAGGATGAAGAAGAGTTTTGAGGTTTGGAATGTGAGAGAAGAGGGTGCTCTTGCTGGATGGATGGTCTCTAATCAGTGAAGTTCAAAGTAAGGTCCTCTGCAGAATTTGAATGCAGATGACAGTGTTTGGCTAAAGAATTTAAACATAAAACTAAGACAACGTGAAGAGAATAAAGAATTCAGATAGGGTAATTGACTAGGAAAACATGGAGACATGAAGAACCTATCAATCACTGTGAGGATGAAGGATAGGCTTAAAAGGGGTGAAATAGAAAGAAAGATCGAAGAAAGAGAAGTTGTGGTTGGAGTTCAAAATTTCAAAGTCCTGTATTATGGTGGTAAAGTGGTTATGGGAGGTGATTAGGTATGACTGAGGTGAAATGAAGATAGAGGTCATGGAGTTTTAGGAGGTTGGTGAATTGAAAAGCAAGCATGGTAGAGGACAAATTGATCAAGATGTTGAAGTCCCCAAATATGAAAGAGAGGTTATGGCAGAGATGAAATCTGTGATCCAAGTGCTGAAATTCTTGAGAATGGAGGGAGAATGGCCTTGAGGTCAACAGACGACTATGAAGAAGATTTGGAGTAGGTAGTAAAGATGGAAGGAGTAAATCTTTTTTTTTATGATTTTTCTTTTTTTTTAAAGATATATTTTATTTATTTATTTTTATTGACTTGTTTGTTTACTTTTAGGTTACAAGATTCTGTTCCATAGTCACTTCAGTTATAGATTTTTCTCCCCTTCCTCCCCATCCCCCACCCGACCCCCCATGGTGGCATACAATCATGTATAGGATCTGCAAACTCGGAAGGAGTAAATCTTAAAAGAAGAGAGGTTACTGAGTGATGGTGGCAAATGAACTGTATGAAAATAGGAGTGAGGAGCAAGGAACACACATACTTTTCTTCCTAGCCTCTTGGCTTCAGAGATTGAAGGAGAATCTCGTACAGGAAACGGTGTCAAGGATCTTGATCTCTGTAATGGCAAGAAGGTAGATTGAGTGTAAAGTGAAGAGGTCTGTAATAAAGGAGAATTTGTTTATGATAGATCAAGGATTTTATAGGGTGCAGTGGGGTGGGAGGACAGAGACTGATACGGACTATGGACATGTAGGGCTAAAGTAGACAAGGCTGAAACCATGGGGATATAGGAAAGGAAGAGCATTTTTGCCTGAGCACACTGACTCAAACACAGAAAGAAGGCACTGGGAGTCAGGAATCTTCTCCTTATAGGATGGGACATGACAAGTTGATAGGTGAAACCAATCTTTAGGGAATGGTGGTGACAAAATATTCTTTATTGCTATTGACTCACAGTGGGCTAGACATCAAGCAGTCACTTAGCAAGTGTACAAGACCAATGATAAAAATCTCTTTACATACATGGAAAACAGAAGTTCCAGTTTGCATTTTCTAAAGACATTTAGCATTTTCTAAGAGGTAAAAATTTTGTATTTGTGCTGGTTTTCAATAAATCAAGAATAATAACAGTGAACAGAATAATATTGGAGATGAGATACTAATTTAAAGAAATTTTTTCTTTGTCATATATATGAATATTGGTTGAAGAAACTGGGTATGTTTAATCTGGAGAAGAGAAGACTTAGGGAGGAGACTTTACTAATTGAACTTATTTCCAGTTTGTAGTGGTTTTCCCTTCACTGAAAGTCTTCAGGGAAAGGCTACACGTCCCCCTGGAGAGGAGGTTATAATGGAAATTATTTTCTGTAATATGCTTGGTCTAGATGGCCTCTGAGGGCCAATCCAATCCTAACCAATTCAACAAACATTTATTGAACATGTACTACATGCAAATCTACTACTAGATTCTAGAGACACAAGGAATGAAAACCAATCCCTGTCTTCAAAGAACTTACATATTTTTTTGTGTGTGTCCTTGTGTAAATAAAATATTTACACATAAATAAATGGAATATAATTTGAGAATGGAGAGGGTTATTATTATCATTAAAAGTAAGCCTGCTGTATGATAAATGTCAACGGATCACAAAATGTTAAAGCTTGAAGGAAACAGCGATTATTTGTTCTATCTCTTTATTTTTAGAGATTAGAAATTTTAAGCCTGGAGAGCTTGTGCCTGTGGTTACTCAGGTAGTGAGTGTCAGAAAAGGTATCAGAAACCACTTCCCTTGACATACTTGTGGTGTAGCATATAGAGAGTTGACCTCAAAGTCAGTAAGACCTGATTTCAGATCTTGCTTTTGACACATACTTATGTGATGCAGGGCAAATCATTGAACTTCTCAACTCTCTAAAACTGTTGTTGCAGTCCAGTGTGATTTATACTAGTAGAGGCAGGTACCCTAGCCTCAGCTGAGAGCTCCTTAAACTGATAAAATCACAGGTCTAATACCTATGCCTATCCAATATGCTATTTTTAATTGGTAACAGTCTTCATTAAGGTAAAGGCTAAAGCTTCCCTATATCTGTTCTCTAACTAATTTAACTATAAACTGAAACCCATAGAAAGGAATGTTGTCTCTCTCTAGAGGATTGATTGTGAGTGTTGCACATAGGAATAATGGGGTCCTTTATTTCTCCGAGTTGTGAGAAGCATAGTGGTCTTTGGAATGGTGGTCCCTCATACTACTTCCCTTTTAAAGTCCCCGTCACTTGCCAACATGATATCTTTCCTGATCTTTCTCCACCCCAGCTACTAGAGATTCTCTACAAAATTGCCTTTAATTTATTTTGGATATTTATACACATATATGTATAGGTGCATGTGCATATATATATGTATATATATACACTCACCCACATACATATATATATGTGTATACATGTACATATTATTGTTGTTGTTTAGTCATTTTCAGTTGTATCTGACTCTTCATGACCCCATTTGAGGTTTTCTTGGCAAAGATATTAGAGTGGCTTTCCATTTACTTCTCTAGCTCATTTTACAGATGAAGAAACTGAGGCAAAGAGTGTTAAGTGACTTGTCTATGGTTACACAGGTAGTAAATGTCTGAGGCTAGATTTGAACTCAGGAGGAAGAGTCTTCCTGACTCCAGGCCTGGCACTCCATCCACTGGACCACCTACTTGTCCCATACATATGCATATGTGGATTTATAGTTAAATATACATATATATATATCAGCCATATATATATATCAGCCATTTATTTACATATTTGCTTATTCATAGAATATAAGCTCTTTGAGGGCAGAGACTCTTATTTTGGTTTTCTTATTCCAAGTACTCCATGTAGTGCCTAGAACAAACAGGTGCTTAATAAGTACTTGTAATCCTGATTGCTTGTTTGATTTTCCTCTTCACCTGTGGAACCCAGGTCAATTTAATACACTATCATGACCATCTACTTACTCTTCACTTCTGCTGCAGTTGTTATACAGACAAATTAGCTTTCTAATGACTTTATTAGCTATATGACCAAGAGTAAGTCACTTCAACTCTGAATCCTTGTCTCTTCATCTACAAGGGTTCAGAGGGAATAACACTTGCCTTACATATTTCACAGGGTTGTTGGAGAAAGGAAGGGTGTCATTCCTTCTTTAAAGGAGATTTCCAAGGTTCATTCAAGGAAAAGGAAGAGTATCACTCCACATGAGGGAATCTTTGTTTCATTCCATTCAATTCAGTGAATATTCCTTATTGCGTGCAGAAGTGGTGAAGATGGAAATATATGGGGCTACCTCAAGAGAAGACAATCCCCAATCTGGCATCTTGTGTAAGCTGGGCACTCCTCCAAAACAGTTCAATATCTAGTCAGACCAATAAAGAAACTCACAGGTCTTAAAATCCACACAGCATCTGAAGAGAGCTATGAATGTATCTGTTTAGCTTGGAGAAGGTGTATTGGATGCTAAGGTAAGTGAATCTGTTAAAAGAAGGCAATCAAACTATAGTGACCATTCCAGTGAAGGGCAGTGGGTAGATTTTGAGGAAGGGAACATTTCAACAGGGAGAAATGAGCAGACTAGAAGAGAGGGTTCCCAGCTATGTAACCCAAACATATTACCTAACCTCTCTGTGCCTGTTTCATCATTGCTAAAATGGAGACAATAATACTCATACTACATTTTTCTCAAGGTTGTGGTAAGGAGCAAAACAAACTTATGCAAAAAGGGAGTATTGAAAAGGTAACATGGGATTGGCCATGGTAAAGGAGGATGCAAAGTAAGATGTGAGACTTTGCTATGAAGAGATCCTGATTCCAGATATGACACTGGAAATACCCACAGTGAGCCACTAGGAGGCAGTGATTGATATGTTCTGCATATTTCATTATAAAGGTTTTTGGCTTTCTTTGTCTCTAATAAAAATCAGTCATTGAATAGTGGTGGAAGGATTCTTCTGGGAAGCTCTATGAATTCAATAAATGTGGAAAATCCTTTACCTTGAGTGAAAGCCTTAAAAAGCCACAGAGAAATCTCATAGGAAAAGAGGCCTTATTTGTAAGGCATGTTTAGGATTCATTCCTTTTTAAGACACAGAGAATATATGAAGACAATAAGAATTGTTGATGGGGTGGATATGGGTGAACCTTTTGGTTAAATGTGATTGATTTTTTTTTTGGAGGGACAGGACAATTGGGCTTAAGTGACATGCCCAAAGTCACATGGCTAGTAAGTATTAAGTGTCTGAGGGCAGGTTTGAACTTATATCCTTCTGAGTCCAAGGCTGATACTCTATTCATTGTGCCACCTAGCCACTCCATGATGTGATTGATTGTAGTTGGAAAAAAATGGGGCAGAGTTTTGGAGTTTGTAGTATCACAGGTCATAATGTTAGGGCTAGGAGGGACCTAAGGAGCCATGAAGAAAAGGCAACTAAAGCCCAGAGAGGTCAAGCGATTTAATGAACATCATACAGCCACTAAATAACAGGGGTTGGATGTGTAGGATACAGTGCTTGCCATGTGACCATAGGACAGTTGCTTTAACCTCTCCCTGTCTCAGTTTCTTCATTTGTCAAATGGAGTGGCAAATGTAAATGGATGCTTTTGCCAGGATTTGATTCAATTCAACAAATGAACAAAAACTGGTTGTCAGCTTTATTTTCTTTTAAAACAAATTTCATTTTGGTCCTTGGTGGCCACCATATTACTAAGTAATAAGATTGATGTCAGCTGAATGGTCTGTTAGAGGGAGAGATTTCCTCAGGTTTCTTGGTCAGGGAGTTCAAATCCATAAACATATGACATCCTGAAAAGTTATCTGACCCTTCATGTTAGGAGTGTTTCAGATCTATGGGTTACAAACTCCTTAGGACTTCAATTTTTAGCAGTTAACTACATATTGTTTAGTTCTTTGATTTATTATATGGTTAAATCCTGCCTCCCCAACTAAATTTCAAGTGCTTTAAGGGCAGGGATGATTTTCTCCATTTATTGAGCCCGATGGACTTCAACTATTCTTTCTGCTGTAAGGCAGTCCCTTTATATCTCCATAATTCACTCCCTATTACACTCCCTACAACAGGCTTTTCAAATCTTTTTAATCCTCCTTCAATTCTCTCTTGGTTCCTTCTCCCCTCACCATCTCAGCTGAGAACTTTGCTTCATATTTTCCTGAAAAAATTAAGGCCCATCGAGAGCTCTTTCTCCCCATTTCCTCCTCTCACATCACTCAGATGCCTTCTGTGTTATCTCTTCCTCCACCCCTATCTTGCATAATGAGGTAGCAAATCTCCTTGCCAAGGTAAACCTCTCTGTATGCCCAAGTAATTCTATTACATTCTGTCTTCTCTAGCAGGTTGTCTCCTCTATCATTCACTAAATCATCCTTTATCTCTCCCTGTATACTAGCAATTACCCTATTGCCTAGAAACATATCTAAGTCTCCTCCTTCCTAAAAAATCCCTGCAAATCATAATGTCACTTGATCCATCTTTGGCAGTTGTCATTCCACATCTCCTCTCATAGGTGGCTAAATTCCTTGAGTGGGCTGTCTGCAATAGATACCTCTATTTCCTTTCCTAGCATTCTCTTCTTCACTCTCTACCTTTGACTTCTGACTTTCTTATTCAACTGAAACTTCTTTCTCCAAAGTTATCAGAGTCATTGTAATAGCCAAATTTAATGGTCTTTTCTTAGTCCCCATCATTCTTGACCTCTCTGTATACTTTGATCCTGTTGATCACCTGCTTTTCCTTTCTCTTCTCTTTTTTTCTAAGTTTTTGTGACACTATTTTCTCCTGTTTCTCCTTCTAAAAAATATGACCACTCTTCAGTCTCCTTAGGTTCATCTAGGTTATGCCTGATAACCGTGCCTGCAGGGCTCTGTCCTGGGCCCTCTTTTTCTCTCTCTACATTATTTAATTTAGTGCTATGCTCAGGTCCCATGGATTCAGCTGTTATCTCTATGCTGTTATTCTCAAATCTGTTTATCCAGTCCTAACCTTTCTGCTCACGTCTAATCTCAAATCTCCAATTGCCTCCTGAACGAACATAGCAAAGTGAATGTCCTCTGTATATCTAAAACTAAAAATATCCCAATTAAACTCAATATCTCTCCCTTTCAAGCCTTCCTTTCTTCCTAACTTCCCTATTGCTGTTAAGCATATACCATTCGCCCAGTCTAGGGCCTGGTGGATAAGATTTACAACCTACATGTCATCCTTAATTCTTTCCCCCTGTACCTGTCATGTAGCCAAGACTTGTTGATTTTAGTTTTGTGATATTTCTCAAATGTGCCCCCTTCTCCCCTCTGATACTGCCCTACCCTGGTACAAGCTCTTATCATTTCACTTCGGTAATATTAAAATAGACTACGCCTTACTTTTCCTGCCTCAAGTATCTCTCTACTCTAATATCTTCTCCATTTGGTTATAAAATGATCTTCCTAAAGGGCAGGTCTGACCATGTCACTCCCTAGTCAATAAACTAGTGGCTCCCTACCACTCCCAGGATCAAATATAAAATCCTTTGGCTTTCAAAGCTCTTCATAATCTGCTTCCCTTCTACATTTCCAATTTTCTTCCACTTTATTCTGCTCCACATAGTTTGTGATGCATTGACACTTGCTGTTCCTTGAAAAAAAAACACTCCTTTTGCAGGCATTTTCCTGGCTGTTCCCCATACTCTTCTGTGTTCTTTGCTATGTCTTCATGCAGGTAATGACCACTAACTGTGGGTATCCCCTAAGACTCAATCCTGAGCCCCTTTTTCTTCTCCATCTATGATATCTCCTGCAGAGATCTCTTTTGCTTCCATGAGTTATCAGACCTATGCAGATGATTCCCAGATCTCTCTCTCTGTCTCTCTGTCTCTCTCTGTCTCTGTCTCTCTGTCTCTCTTTTTCTCGCACCTCTTTCTTAAACTCTGTTCTCACATTTCCTCTTTCTCTTGGATATATTGAAATGGATATCCTGTAGTCACTTGAAATTCGGTGTGTCTAAAATATTGTTTTACCCCTCAAATGCTTCCTTCTTCTCAACTTTCCTACTACTGTCAAGAGCACCACTATCCTATTAACCTAGGCTTGCAAACTTGATATCATCTTTAAATCCTCACTCACTCTTGTTATTTCTACATTCACGCCTTTCCAAGTATAAGTTCTTTACTTTCCTCTTATAAAACACTCTCCAAATGCAGGCCTTCCAAATGCATTATCTCACATCTGGATTATTTCAATAGCCTTCTGTTTGGACTATCTGCCTCAGGTCTTTTCCTCCTTCAATCCATCTTCCACTCAGCTGCCAAGGTACTTTTCTAAACCACAGGTCTGACCATGTCATTCTTAGCTACTCACTAAACTTATGTGAGTTCCTATTACCTTCCAGGATCAAGCCCTGCACCAACCTTTCTAATATATTCTTGATATTCATCGCCATCACCCATTCTGTTTATAAACACCTATATTTATTTTGAGGTAAGAGAATGGTGTGTGCTTATATATGGGATTCATTTGGCTGAAATTTATCTATTAGATGTCATTGCTTAATGATTACATTCTTTGCCTAATTTCTCTCTCTTTCTTTTTTAATATCAAGAATTAGAGTTGAGGGCTGGCTAGGTGGTGCAGTGAGTGGAGCACTGGCCCTGGAGTCAAGAGGACCTGAGTTCAAATTCAGCCTCAGACACTTGACACACTAACTAGCCGTGTGACTTTGGGAAAGTCACTTAACCCCAATTGCTGTCCAAAAAAGAAAAAAAAAGAATTAGAATTGAGCTCCCTCTTTTTGATCTTATGGGCCCCACAAGAGTATACCCTGCTTTCTCTTAACATTGCATCTGGACTGGCTTTCTGACATGAGATATCAGGTGGAAGGCGTGGCAGGTGTGTAGCTGCCTGGATTTTCTCTACGTGGAGAAAATCTGCTTGAAGGCACAAAACAGGGCAGACCACACAATCAGGACTCTCCTCATTAGTACATGAGAGGGAAAGTCACCTCACAAGGAAAAGTTTGTTTTTGATCATCCTTTACCTGTCCCGCTTTCTCTGATCCTTGTAAGGGTATGTTAAACTGCTATTGGTAACCAGGAGCCTTTGTCAAGCCTCCCACAGAGACAGGATTAGATATTAAAGAGTTATATTGTTTGTAAGAGACCAGTGACTTCATTTGCATATCAGAGCCCTAGGGTCTCTGTGGGAGCATTTTGATTAGAATTTAAGATGTGTATTGAAAAAGAAAGGAACAAGCTTAGTGCTGGCTTAATTCCTAGATTACCTTCCCCTTCCCTCATTTTAGAGAGGCAAGGGAGGAATGAAAATGGTTTTTTAATAGCTTTTATAAGGGACTTAGAAGGAGCAATTGTTGGTTTGTGAGCAGTGAGGAATAGGGGAAAGGGAACTGGTCTTGAAACCAGGAAGATCTGGGTTTAAATCTTGCCTCTGCCACATACTGGCTATATGACTCTGGACAAATGACTTAAACTCTCGGTGTCTTTGGAATTCAAAGACTATAATTTGCAGACACCCTGCATTAAGAGCAGAAGGTTTTTCTGAACCTGATATACCCTATGCCAATCCAATAATAGATTTAAGTCCTATGATACTTCAAGTATGTTCAATGCCCAACACTTCACTTTAGCAGCTGGTCTTCATATCTGAGGTCAACTCATTTATCAGTCTGCAATCAACTTGTTGATGAGTCTCATCAAACTTAGCTATGTGGGTGCTCAGATACCAGACACATAATTTAGTCCTGAGCCCATATGTTTTTAGTCATTTCAGTTATGTTCATCTCTTTGTGACCCCATTTGGGGTTTTCTTGGCAAAGATACTAGAGTGGTTGCCATTTCCTTCTCTAGCTTATTTCATAGATGATGAAACTGAGGCAGAGGTTAAGTGACTTACTCAGGGTCCATACTAGGGCCTTTTCTTACTTGGTGGGATGTACTAGAATTTGTCCTTCACTGGCACAGCCCTGGAGAACCCTGGACCACTTCCATAGAACAATGTGACATTAGAGGAAGGTTTCTGTATAGAGAAATCATTTTCCACTAAATGTACTAAATGATTTCTCTAATAGAGAGCTGTCGCCTATTTCATATGGGTAAGAGGAAGCACTAGATGAGGTGAATAGTACTCAATTAGAAAACTTAAGAGCTGTATTTGAGTATTGATTCTGACACTAATTAGCTGTGTGGACTTGTATTGAACATTTCAGGTTTTTGGTCCTTAGAATGGAAATGATGATGGAACTGGATGAGATGATTGTTATGGTCTTTTCTAGTTCAATTTTTCTGTGTTTTGAATCTTTTTTGTTCAAACAGTGTCATGCTTAAAAGAATTGAGTAGACCATAGAGAGACCAAGATGACTGGCAAAGTGGGAAAAGCCCTGGATTTTGAACCAGTGAACTAAGGTTCCAGTCCTTCTTCTCTTACTATATGTATAACCATAGATAAATCACTTAATTTTTCTGGAAGTCACTTTCCTTATCTCTAAAATGAGGAGACTGGACAAGATGTATTCTAAGGTTCCTTCTAGCTCCAAATCCATATATGATATTATATGCCAGGGTCAATTCCTGGTTCAGGGTAAATTTTTTTTTTTACGAGTCAACAACAACAGCAAAGGGTTCTAAAAATCTTAAAAACTCTAAAAATCTCTAAAACTTTAGTTGTAATTTTTTTTTGTCTCCAGACACCTTGATAGCACCAAAGGACTATTGTGAATTTGGACTCTATCAATAAATTTACTGTGTTAGAAATTAAAGCAGATACATTTTTAAAGTTTTACTTAATTCATTTAAAATAATAACAAAATAATTATATGTAAACATAAATAATATATTTTCACAAAGAAAATTTTACAAAACAAAAAACTTAATGAGAAGAGTGGCATTGTTTTATAGATTTGCAAATTTCTTTAATGTTTGGCCTAATAAAAGACAGCTGGGTTCTCATAGCTGCTTCTTGATTCAATCTGTCATATGTTGTTTTACTTGAAGGACAGAAAAAAAAATCTGGTCTCATGCAGATATGTGGTTGAAAAAGGGAAGAGTATTTTAACAGGTACACAACACCTTTGTAATATTAGAAAAGTAGGTTTGATTTCTCAAAGGGGTATGTGGACCACAGTTTGTTCACCATTATTCTAAACTGAAAATAAGCAAACAGAAAACTCAATCCATCTAATTCTTGATGGAAAAGATAAATTATAGTACCTATGTGATGTTAAGTGATTACTTAATTTCCATGGACTTCAGTTTCTTCATCTATAAGATGAGAAGGTTGGACAGCATGATCTCTAAGGCTCTTTTCATCTCTAAGTCTTATGATCCTCACTTGATGTGGTTAGTGTGAATTGTTCTGAACTCGAAATGTCTTGGGTGGGATATCAGGGCCATTCGAAGCCTGGGTGGAATGAAGTGCTTGTCCTGTTTGAGCAGTTATTCCAGTCCTCACATCTGTTTATAATCAGTCACTAACCAGCAACCAGTAGGAGATACTCATTTTTAATGTTATCATGCAGATATTTTAATTATTTGTAGTCACATGTTTAAAGATTTATTCAGTAGATTCTGACAATGAATACTGACAAAACACAAGCTTGATTTTAAAATGAGTTACGAAAAATATAAGGGAAATATTGTTTGGATTCATCCACAAAAATAACAATATATTAAATATTTTAGATTGGACTCTATCTGGCAACAAAAATTATTGTCCACATGAAAAGAAGAAAAAATTAGTTTAGTCCAGTGACATAATTCTGGCTATTTGAAATAGAGTTCATTATTTGGTTTATCTCATAGGAGAGTTTGTTAAACCTATAGTGTCACTTGTCAATAAAAAGCATGAAACTAGCAAAATTTACTTGCCATTTGAATATGAAACTTTCAGAATTAGAAAACAAATTATTAGTTTTTTTCCAGTGAAATTTTCTTGAAGTGAAATACCCAAAGTGTTCTTTTTGAAAATCTTTATTCATTCAAAGATCCTCTTTGAAGGTTTTGCATTTAATTGCCCTTTAAAAATGCTAGAAACCTTTTTGATGATAACAATCACAATAAAGAAGTCAGCTTGTGTCTGATCATGTTCTGTTTTGAAGTTCTGTCTTTACCTCCCAAGACAGAAATATTAGAGGAGAAAGAGCAGCAGTATTGTGGTAGAAATATGTAGACCCATGGCTTTTTTTGAGCAGGATGGATAGAGGACATGGGGCAGGACTGGATGGGCTAATGTCTGAATATATAATTGGAAGATAGGCCATCATGTATTCTCCATGGTCTCTAGGAAGTTGAGTTAGATTATGAGTTTATGGCACTCCCTACTCCTGTGACTAAACTAGATGGTTTACATAGGACAATAAAGCTTTAGCATCTTCAGAGTTTAAATCTCTATGCAACCTTGGCCCACCTTCAATGTTGTAGTGGGAAAACACAAATGTAACAATGAGTTTCATGGCTAACTTGTTGAGGCAAACTCTTCTCTGTTTTCCTTACCAAAAAAAACACCAAAACAAACATGGAAACATACTCATAACAATCAT
>CM053598.1:97365908-97381032 GCA_028646575.1 Pseudocheirus occidentalis | reverse complement strand
TCTCTCTCTCTCTCTCTCTCTCTCTCTCTCTCTCTCTCTCTCTCTCTCTCTCTCTCTCTCTCTCTCTCTCTTTCTCTTCCTCTCCCTGTCTCCCTGCCTCCCTGTCTCCCTCTTTCTCTCATGTTTCCTTACCAGTTAGGACAGGGAAGAAATTTAGAAACACACCAGGGAAATTCTCCTCAGGGAACCCAGGCAAATGAAGTATCTTTATCATGCCCTAGAGGTTCAAATATATCTTACTCTACCACTATGAAAAATCCAAGCTCCCTAACCTTGCAAAAGTTTGCCATTCTATTTCAATATATTAGTACTGTCAACAACCCTAAGGTCACCTTAAATATTCCTTGCAATGCTGCACTCATAACTGCTTCAGTGGCAGAACAATGCAACAAAGCTCCCTTTGCTTTCCTGCTTTCCCCTAGCCTTGGTGCTGACAGTAGGAGTTTCTTCTCTTTCAATGGTGCTGACCACAGGAATGTGCCTAGCCATAGTGCTGATCACTTCTACAACAGTGCTAACATACAGAACAATATTGCAAATCATATGGGGACTCCTAGGGTAGTAGCTCATTGTTAATGCCCTTATACCACTTTCAGATACAGAGTGGGTTCTTCCACTTGTAATTTGTGAATTTCTAGGACTGAGTATGAGATGCCATAAAATCTTTGGATTGTCATGCTTCCAAATTTTTGATCCCCCTCTTCATTTGGAGCACGTCAATGTGAACAGAAAGAACAATTATTATTGGTTTTTTTATTTTTAAAATATGAAATGCTTCAAACATAAGCATATCATCCTTGTGCAAATGCTACGTAATTGCTATATAATCCTTGCACAAAACAGGCAAATCTCATATCACTCAAAAAATCTATAGACACACAAAATAATATTGTCAGAGGAACAAAAAAATCACCAAATCTGAGTGGTATAAAAGAGCAACTCTTTTATCTGTTGGTTATTGAAAAAGTTCCTCCAAAGTAATAACTTTTGTCCTACCTTCATTGATTATGGCAGAGTCTTGGATTCAGTTCAGAACTTTATGACTCACAAACTGCAAGTATTTGAAAATCAATCTAAGTAGAGCATGAATGCCAGAGCATTTGATGTCCACACATAAAATTAATTGAATTTAAAACTTACCATCAACAAAATAATGTCTAGATTAATTAGTATAAAACATAAGGGAGACAGTTAGGGTTCATAAAAGTTGTACCTACCCTTAAATTAATTATCACATCTCCTGAATAGAATGGAGTACAAATTCCCTATAAAAATTAGATCTTGCCAAAATATCATATTAATCACTTGGCATATATGGATGGCATCAAGTTACATAGCCATACAAAACACACACATACATTAGAAGCTTTTTTAATTTGTGTAAATCTTCCCTAATAATCTCACCCTCTTTTGCAATATTGAAAGTACCATGCAAATGTTTTATTATTGTTATTATTATCATTATAGACAACTTGATGGGTATGAAATAAATCCTCATGAGTTTAAAATTTTTTATCTTTCTTATTAATGATTGGTAATGTAATTTCATTGAGTCAGTGGGGTGGTATGGTAAGAGTATAGTTTTGTAAGATAGAGGATCTGATTTAAGATCCTAGTTCTTAATGTGCACCGAGGAAAAATAAGGACTGAACACTTTGAAGTTAAATCTGGAAGTCAAACTGAGCCAATGAATGACTTACAAATATGTTGACTTACCCTAGGACAGATACATCAAATATGAAAAGATTCAAGAGAAAGCTGTGACTCTGTATGTCAAGGGACTCACTGGGATCCTTAAGTCAAAGCTCAATGAGAAGAGAATATTTAAAACAATTAAATACTGTGGTATATCAGGCTTAATGTACACTTTAAGGAAGATTAAATGGACAGCAAAAGACTTAGAAAACATCAAAGTTAGCATGTAAGCAAATGTAGGTTCTATTACCCAAAGGCAGATATATAAGGAAAAAAGATTAAAAAAAATTTCCCTCTTGAAAGTGGAGATTAATAGATGTTCTTAGAACACATAATAAATGGGTTAGAAACTTGTAGGAATAATTCTGGAATAGGGAGACATCATTTCATAGAACAATAATAAAGGCCAATAAGAGGCATACTCTACTGGATTTGTTTATTCTAATCAAAAGTGGTTTACTGCCAGAGGAGCCCATGAAATCACTAAGAACTAGGAAAGAAATTAAAAGGCTTTCCATGGAAAATATCTACAAGAGCTAAATCATCAGTATGTTGGTAAATAATTATAGAATACATTACTGAATCATGCAAATTTGCTTACAGAAATGAAAGGGTTTATGATGGCATTTCAGGACCAGGTCATTGCCCCCAGACATTACAAATGGGTTATTCTTAAGGAATCCAGAGTTGTTAATCAGTGCAAATTTCACAAAGGAATGGCAAAAACAGTGCAGCATATCACTGTAGATTAAAAAAATTGGCAACCACTAAATGACTAGAAACATGTTACCAGGATACCAGAACTATACTTGAGAAATTCACTATCTTTCATAAACAACAGGCCACAAACCCCCATAATACAAATACAGATTAAAAAATTCCTTGAAAATTCAAAAAAATAAGCTGCACTGGAGCAGTCCATTATCACAGAATGACTTCTTACCAATAATCATTCAGAGGGTACATTGATTATTAACAATTTAAGAAAGGTATTTTAATAGATATCACCATGCTAAATATTTATATACTTCATACTGTATGGAATGAAAAAAATTCAAAATATAGAGACTTAGTAGAAAAAATCCAAACCCCGTGGAAACAAGATGAGGTATATATCACCCCCATCATCTTATCTGCCACTAGAACTGTCTGGGGGATATTTGCAGTGTTCATAGAGACATTGAGATTACAATTTAATTTTTATTCAATTACACAAAACAGTCATTTTATTCACTTGCTTGATAGTCTGAAGATATCAATCTTTTTTTTTATTTTTTGCTTTTTGGAGGGCAATTGGGGTTAAGTGACTTGCCCAAGGTCACACGGCTAGTTTTTAGTGTTAAGTGTCTGAGGCCGGATTTGAACTCAGGTACTCCTGACTCCAGGGCCAGTGCTCTATTCACTGCGCCACCTAGCCGCCCCTTGAAGATATCAATCTTAAAATGAATAATAGTAGGATAATAGTTTGTTCTAGGGCACTTTATATCCGAACTCCATCCAAAAAGATGAGAGGCATGAGATACCAATAATAACTGGCATTTATAAAGTGCTTTGAGGTTTACAAAGTCTTTTACATGCATTTTCTCATTTGATTCTCATAATAGCTGTAGGTAGTAGGTGCTTCAAGGATTATAATCTCCTCTTTACAGATGAAGAAACTGAGACTCAGCAAACTAAAGATGTATATGTTGTTTCCTGTTCAACCCAAATGAGAGTAAGGTTCCAACATTATCAGTTCTCCATTTCCATCTGCTTCTTCTGTATTTGTTCTTCCTTTCATGCTCCACTTTTATAATATGATTACTCCCTCTTACCTTTTTCTTACCTAATTTTGTTTTTTAGATGTTTAAATTTAAAGATATTTATAATCTGACTTCTGACCATCTTTCTAGGCTAGTGTCGCCTAGCTGTGTAACCCTGGACAAATTATTTAACCTTTTTTGCATTTTTTACGCATTTCCCTACTCCTATCTCCTCTCTCTGGACCTTTATACAGGCCATACTCCCTTCTTGGAATACCCTTCTTCCTCCCCTATACCTCTTGGAATGCCTTGTCCTTTTCAAGGTTCAGTTGAACCAGTGCCACATCCAACAAAAAGACTTTTCTGATCCCCTCAAGTTGTTAGTGTTTATACCCTTCCTCAAAATAACTTCATTTTTATTTTGTGCTTACTTGATTTTGCCCTCAGTAGAATACTAGCTCCTTGAGGGTAAGAACTGTGTTATTTTTTTTTTTGGGTATCAGTAGCAGGCATCACAATTCCTGACATATAACTGGTGCTTAATCAATGTTTATTGAATTCAATTAAAAATATAATACCAATGACTCAGCTATGAATTTAATAAATTAAGTATGACTAAAATGATAAAAATGAAGTTTATACAATTTGTACATTTTATTAACTTAGCATTTAACAACTTGCAAATGTGTTTCATAGCTTTAGGTAAGATATTTGTACCTCAATAGACTTTTTCCAATTTGTCTCCTTTTTCATAATAAATGTTTACTGAATATTTGAAGGACAGCACGAATGCTTTGCAATTAAGGGGGCAGCAAAATCTCCATAAGCAAGTGAGTTAATTACATATGGTAAGGGTACTACAAGAATTTACAGGATAGGGTTAACTGCTGCTCTTGGAGTCCTGAACAGTGTGATCTACATCAGATTGCATCACAATCTCTGAAATTGGAGTCCAGGTGTAATTAATTAATGATTCCAATCTTATCTTATTAAAGGGAGAGCCTTCCATCCCAATCCTGTGCCAAAATAGAATCTTCCAGAATAATTACATATGACTTGTGGCATCACCCCTGTAAGTCACCAATGAGTAATTCAGTATCCTGACTTTGGGAACTAGAATAGAAGATAACATAATAATAATAATACCATCATAATATGTAGTACAATATGTCTATTATAATTGTTATAATTTATTATTTTTATTTTCCACAGAACCTTACTTCAATAACTTATCATGGCACAGAAGTAACCTTGGATTCCCTGAAGGCTAGGCCAAAGAAGTGTAAGTCCTGAAAAGTTCTACCATATTCCAAAGTCCATGAGTATTGTCCTCAAAACAGAGCATCTTTTAACTCCAGCTCAGCTCTTGACACTCCAGAAGACTTTTCCACCTCCTGGTCCCCCAACCTGAGTACTTACATCCCTAACTCTCCCCACCCCATTTGCAGCTCCTTTTTAGGTGTTTTCTTCTCTCATTAGAATGTAAATTCCTTGAGGGCAGGAACTCTCTTTTTGCTTGTATTTATATTTTCAGTACTTGCCATGTGTCGTTCACTCTAGTGTCTGACTCTTCATGATCCCATTTGGAGTTTTCTTGGCCAAAATACTGGAATGGTTTGCATTGCCTTCTCCAGCTCATTTTACAGATGAGGAAACTGAGGCAAACAGGGTAACAGCAGCAACAAAAACCTATTTTACTGTCTGTATTCTAAGAACCAGTCCAGCTAGGTACAGATAAGCTCATAAACTCCTGATATAAGCAAATAGGTTGGCCACTTTAAAATGAATTCTTTAGCCTTAGCAGCTTATAAAAATAATGAATATTCAGAACAACCTTCAGGGCTATTTAACCACTTCCTGCTTTTGTAATAAAGAGAGCAGACTAGAAAGAAAAGGGGAATAGGATAGTAGGGAGGATACAATTTTTAAGCTACATAGAAACATTATGTTAGCTATGGGTACCTTATATGAGAGATCCTTGTCCAACGACCAGTGAGTGTTTATACTACTGGAGGTACTGAATTGCATCAATCTTGACATTCTAAGTATAATGAAAGTTGCAGCTAAATGGAATGATGACTCACAAGTTCTCCTTGGGAGACAAATAAAGGAGTTGGTGGAGTCAGCTTTATTATATGTCCAAAAGCAGCAAGAAATATCATTTCATGGGACATTTTGTGATCTTATATTTCATGTTCCTGGTAAACATTTGCAAAAAGATCATCATGAAAACAATTACTGCTTGTAGATTAACACTGGTTGCAGAGGATGAAGAGATAGAAAAATTATGTGAAGAACTCAGTACTATCCTTCAAGTTTACTTTGATGCTCAGTGAATTCAATGTAAAGGAAAAGATGACAAGAACTTTGGAAAATGTAGTAGGTAATAAATAATGAGAGAGGCCAAAAAGTGTAGACTACACAAAAATTTGATTCTTATACATCATGAATATGTTCTTCCAGAGAAGAATCAGAAGCTACTAGATATGTGTGATAAGTAGCAAAATTTAAAAAGAAAGGAACTGATTATATTTTAACATATAGGAAACAAGGCATCCCTAAATCAACTATCTCTTTACATACCACAAACTTACTATAGCAAAAGAGGAAACTAATATAGCACTAAAGAAAGATTAAGAATGAGAAAAACACGGCATACAATGAAAACAATCCCAACTTATTAATCCAAGTTATTGATGCTAAAAATAGTAAATTGATGGAGGAAAGGATATTCACACACAAAGGATTATTGCAATTTTATACACTAGTTTAACTGGTCAATTGCTATCATGATGAGACCAAAAAGAGACCAAATGAGCCTTAGAACCACTTTAGTTATCAGACTTCCTTGGCAAGTGCAAAGAGATGCTGGCTAAGAATAGTGTTTGTTCAGAAGATAAACATTTGGGAAAATCATCAAAGTGAAGGTGACAGAGGATTTATAAGCAGGATAAAAAAGATAACCACTGATGCATACTAACTATGTGTCCCTGGGGAAGTCACTTAATCTTTCACTGTCCCAGGTAGTTCTCTGGGACTTTAAATTGCTGGGAAGGTGTTGACCTTTAGTGGTGGAAGGGCTGTTCTCATCTAGGTGTTCCTTATGCCAATGAAATTACAGGCTCAGTCCCTAAATGTTACCCTCCTCTCTAATTCTTCTTCAATTATAGAACAATGAAAAGAAGTGGAATAAAGCCCAACTTAGCAGTCATTCCAAGGACATTGCATAATAAAACTTTATAGAGGACAATATGCAAACATAAGATGGCATATATCTATGAATATTTTTGTAAGAAAATGTTTTCGCCACCAAGGATAATGGAACTAACCTCAGACTTTATTTACTTTAATTTTTTTAAAATGGTGAACAAGGGCCTTTCCCTTCACCACACTGTCTTCTGTAGAGCCAACCTCTTTCTTCTCACTGAGCTATCTCCTATTGACCACCAAGGCCCTGTCTTTGTCCCACTCTGTTCTGTCCTCTTCACTTGTCATAACCCACCACCTCAGATTGCCCTCTGCACTGCAGTATCACTTTTAATCTAACAGAATTTGCTCCCATGTTTAGTTGTGCCTAGTGGTAACTCAGGAAAGGAATGATCTTTAAGTGTCTGTTTAGTGGGATTAAGAAGGGAACATAGATCATCCCAAGAGCTAGCCACTAGAAAGAAAATGTTGATGGCAGTGTTTTATTTGCTGGTCTTTCTGGCTAGTTCAATTAAAGTAGATGGAGGAGTTATGTGTCTCCATGACGAGTGCCTAAGGAGATCTTAGTCTACCATCCTCTGGTTCCTAGTCCAAGTTTTGCCCATGACTATGTAAACTCAGGACTGATACTGAACCTTGTTGGTTTTACTTTTTTATTTGTAAAATGAGGGAGGTTGGACAGGGTTTTAGACATACAGTAGCAACAGTCCTGAGTAAGGAATATGAAATCAGAGTATGGAATTGAGTAAAGAACTAAATAAAAATGTAATTGGGAAATATTGAACAAAAGAAATCAAAATGCAATAAAATGTAAGTAATGTTAATATATGGTTTTCTAAGTCAATATGCAGTCATTAGGGACCCTTCTATACGGTTTCACGTCACTGTTCCAGATAATCTCTGTTTTCATTTTTAATCATGTCCAACTCTTCATGACCCATTGGGGTTTTCTTGGTGAAGATACTGCAGTAGTTTGCCATTTCCTTCTCCAGTTTATTTTATAGATGAAGAAACTGAGGCAAACAGGGTTAAGTGACTGTCCAAGATCACACAGCTGGTAAGTATCCGAGGCCAGATTCAAACTCAGGAAGATAAGTCTTCCTGACTCCAGGTCTGGTATTCTCTCCACTGTGCTACCTAGCTGCCTCACTACATAGTAAGCACTTAATTAATACTTTATGATTAACTGAATAATTTATTTACTTAATCTCTTGTGAGTTATAGATTAGAAGGAATTTTCACACTGGAAGTTTCCTACATTGATGAAATTACCTATTGGCACAGCAGCTAGGTGGCACAGTGAATAGAGCACTGGCCCTGGATTCAGGAGGACCTGAGTTCAAATCAGGCCTCAGACACTTAACACTTACTAGCTGTGTGACCTTGGGCAAGTCACTTAACCCTAATTGTCCTGCCTTTTCCCCTCTCCCCCATAAAAGACAAAAAACAAACAAAAGAGAAATTACCTATCAGTTAGAAAAAAATACTAGCCTTGCTCATCTCATAGGGGTGCCATAAAGCTTAAATGAAATAATATTTGCAAAAGCATTTTTGGAAACTATGAAGTGGTATCATTTTCATTAAGATATACTATTATTTTTCAGAGAAAAACTTTTCAAAATGTACACTAAGTAGTGCAATACTTAAAAGATTTGTGGTTCATTAAGATGAATGTTCCCTCTGCTGATGTAGACTTCCACCCTTCTATGCATTAACAGATGGTTTGATAAAGCAATGTGGCCAAAAAAATTCATCACCTAATGGCCAACCTTCTGTTGATTAGCTTCATTGAACTTAACTAGGTTGATTCTCAGAAGACAATTCCACGTTCTATTCGTATACTTATACTCCAATACTCCAAACTTGTTCAGCTCCTTGGGACCTGCCAGAATGTTTGTTTTTGAGAATTCAGAATTTCTCAGCACAAAAAGGATTTAAAAAAAATGGAGCCATATTAAATAAAGCTCCAAGTTTCCAAACTTCCTACAGTGAACTGGGCACATTTTAATAGTAGATACTTACCAAGCAACAGGGTCCAGTGAAGAAATGACCCTAATATAGATGTCTGCCTCAGGGACTATGTGAGACCATCATGGATTATCACCTCTAGGAAACTCCTTTATTTGAACATACACTCACATGCCCAGCCAGGAGCTCTTACTTCTGCCTTTATGTTAGAGTCTAACTTGTTCTCCAGATTTCTTCTCCTTCAATTTGTCCCTTTGCTTCTAGTGCTCACTTATTTAGGTCTCATGTTCTCAGAACTGTTACTTTGCAGGTCTTCACTTTACCCCAACTCCATTCTATCATTGTCTTTGCCCAGAATATGAAAACCATCTAGTAGGGGAGGTGGGTAGGGTACCATCCACCCATGCTACCTATGGTACTGCTCCCTGCAGGCTCCTTCACCACCCTCCCAACCCTTAAAGTCCCAAGATCTCTCAGGTGATGGAAAATGAACCAGTTCCCTTTAGATGAATCATAGATCTGCTTTCTTATTCTCTCAAGACAATTTATCACACTTTCTCTTGTTATCAGAGGGCTCTTTCTTTGTAGTTTGGCCTATCCAGGGAGATTTCCATGATCTGTACCCTGAGAGAATCTCAAATGGTTCTGTCATTTCAGTTGGAATATTCTTTCCATCTAAATTTATCCCAAGTACATTTACTAAAGCTACTAAAATAGTATTGTTGGTTTCATTTCTCAGTTCCATTTCTACCACCTGCTTGTACCTTAGTAGCTGGGACACCATGAATTTTTTTTTATTTTCTGGGTCCTTTTGGTAAATGACTCACTAACTTGTGTTCTACTTAAATGTATAGGACTTTTCCTACTATGAAAAGTCCACATGACAAAGAACTGGAAATTGTTGGGCTGCCCATCAATTGGGGAATGACTGAACAAGTTGTGGTCAATGATTGTAATGGAATACTACTGTGCTATAAGAAATGATGAGCTCAGTGATTTTAGAAAAAATATGGAAAGACTTGCACGAAATAATGAAGAGTGAAATGAGCAGAACCAAGAGAATATTGCATGCAGTTATAGGAATATTATTTTAAGAATGACTTTGAGTGACTAAGTAATTTTTGTCTGTTATAAATATTCAAATGAACTATAAAAGACATATAAAGAAAGATGTTATCTGCATCCAGAGAAAGAACTGATAAATAGAATTATGCATAGAATAATTTACATATATATTCCTATTTATGTCTAATGGTAAACATCTCTAGGTGGGGGGGTGGAGGGAAGAAAAAAAGGAATTTATATGATAATTTTGTTTTATATTTGAAAGGAATGGCAGGTTGTGCATAGGAGATTTTCAGTTTCATGTGCAATCATCCTTTTTATTGTACTATGTTATGGAAATGATAGTTTTATTCTATAAATTAAAAACAAAATAAAAAAGAAAGCAAAGTCCACAAATGGATATATTTTTTTTACTATTTTCCATAGTACTGAAAAAAAGTTGCTGTAATTAGATAAGGTTATTGACTAACCCGTGCAGCAACTTACTTTCCTAAAAGCAAGAAATCATGATTTACCATCTCTTGCAGTCCCTTCTAGCTCCAAGATCTACGTCTCCACAGTTATAAACCTTGACTTGTTATTTGTCCTTCGTTTTTTTTTTGAAGAGGACAAATGATATCGTGAGGTGATGTCTTGACTTGCTCATAAATTGCATTTAAATGAGGCAGAGTGCACAAAGTCATCAGCCTTATTCTCTCTTCCTGAGCCATTGAAGTCCAACAGCATGACAAAAGTGAAGATGATTGGTTATGGCCCAGGATTCAGGGGGTGACTTTGACATCTTTGATGTCTGACTGAGCTCTAAGCACTCCACAGCACCTGCTTCAGTTACCTTTATGGCCATTGGGAACAAATTGTTCTCATCCACCCATTCCGCCAGGGGAAGACTTCACACGCTTGGGGTAGATAGCCCCCTAACTCACCAATGGGTTTGAGGCCTATTGGTTGCTCTCAATATGGTTTAACCTGCCTAGATGGTTTTATCAGGGTGTGGCTGCTGCACATGCTGCTGCTTCTTGGAGCTATTGGTGAGAGTTGTTTGAAGGTTAACACCAGACCAGAAAAGGCTTTGGTAAGCCCTCATACCAGAGGTGTTGGTCCTCCTTGAATACCCTCTTACCCCCTATAAGCCCTAGCTAACATATTTACTTTTATTCATTCTTTAAAGACATAAGCTTTCCTGATTTGTGCTTCTTTAAAGCTCTGGTCTACCAGGCTACCCATAGCATCAGCTTGTTCCCCCTGCTTTTATCTAATTACTTGGCTTGAGTGGCATCTCTTTTACTTCTGAATGTATTCTTAAACATAGTTACCTATTCTTTTCTTCAAGGAGATCAGTCCTGGTTCTAGAATTCTTCTCATCTTTATGGTTCAAATGTCAAGGAAATGTTATTACCAGAGAACTGTAATTCCTACCTTCCAAATTCACTTCCCATTCACTCATCCATTCATCCATCTACCTGCCATCCATCCATCCATCCATCCATCCATCCATCCATCCATCCATCCATCCATCTATCCATCCATCCACCTAGGAGTAATTATTGCCAGCCAGCATTCAGGATAGGTTTACCTGAATTCATTCTTACCAGGTTAAAAGGAATATAAAGGCAATTGGGTCAGAGTAAGCAAGGTGTTTGATGAAGTGTATTAAATCTATCTTGTGTTGCTATGTAATCTTTTTCCTGCCTCTCTTCCTTCAATTCCAATAGGTTACTCTGTTGTTGGATATTTATATGGGCTTCAGGCATACAGTCTTATTTTGTTCTTTGGTACTTATGCATTAAAAATTTGGTAATTTTTTAGAGCCTTGCATTTTAAGTGTCCTTGTTTCTCCAAGTCCTACTTCCTTATTTAGTTTTAATCATGGCAGCTAAACACTCAACTATGAGAACATGACCAGATCGAGTATATGGTGAATTTTTTTTTACCCTTCTGCAAAAAACTGACTTTTGTTAATATAGCAGTTATTGAGTGGGTATTATGCTCCTTATATTTGAAATTTCTGGCTAATGCATTAGCTGTTCACTCAACAAACATTTAGAAAGTATAAGGAGGACAGGAACATTAACTGTAACTGCAGGAATGTAGGACCCAGGTATCAGCTTTCCCTTTCCCTTTGTAGCATTGCTAAGTGCCTACTTGAGACTTACAGAAGCTTCAAGGCATTTTACATGAACAAGGGGCTGACAGGGGCTTGATAGGAGTTGAAAGGAATTCACTTATCCAAACCCATCTGGAAGTGAGTGCTTGGAGGTGCTTTTAAAAGTTTCATATTTTAAGAGGGGGAGGTCAAGAGAAAAGGTTTTAATAGCTTTCAGGAAAAGGAAAATGCCTTGATAACTGCCTGCAAAAATCATTTGTATGTCAGAAACTAACAAAAGAACTAGAACTATGTTGGTTGACTCTAAGGCTTGTTGGCCTGGGTCAATATCCTTAAAGAGTTATGACCTCTACATCTCTTCCCCTGAGGAAGAAGATTTAGCAAAGGAGAGGAACATAATTTTGATAGAGAAGTAGCAAATGGAATGGGGGCTGTTGAGGTGGAATGGAATGGCTATAATGATGGAAGATTTGAGACCACTGTGGGGTTAGGGAGGGGCTTCAGAGGCGTCCTTGTGACAGTATAGCTACCGTGGTAAAGGGAATATACCTTTGCACCAATTTTGAAATCTGTGGAGACTGTAAACCTTTATGTATTATATATTGGCTTGTTTGTTTTGTGCAAAGAAATGCTTTGCTATTTGATTTATGGGTACTGATTGGTCTGTTGATAGAGGATTACTGAATGGGGGGGCTTGTGCCATATTTGTGTAGCTATGATTACCCCAAACACCATCTCTTCTCATTGAGCCTGGTTCCCTAGTTTCAAAAATAAAGTGGGACCAATATTGCAGACTTGCCTGTGGTGTACAGAGCACTATGCTAGGTTCTGGGAGAGATGTGATATTTCTATAAATAATATAGCACTTTAAGGTTCCTTTATTGCTTTAAAAACTTTGTCTCATTTGAGCCTCACATCATGCCCATGAAATAACGACTAGAGGAGGAAATGAAAGCGGAGACAGGTTAAGTGAGTTGTCAATAGTCACGTAGATAGTGTGTGTGTGTGTGTGTGTGTGTGTGTGTGTGTGTGTGTTGGCGATTTGAACCTAGGTTTACTTGACTATTTTTTTGCCATAATGTATGAAAATGGTCACTTAAAAATTACTTTTAGTTTACAACATTCAGTTCCACAAGTTCTTGAGTTCCCAATTTTCTCTCCCTCCTTCTCTCCCTCCTCCCCATGGCAGCATGCAATCTGATATAGATTCTACATATACCTTCACATTAAACAGTAGTCAGATTGTAAAGAAGAATCATAACCAAAGAAGGAGCAAAACAAAAGAGAGAGAGTAGTTTGCTTCAATCTGCATTCCGACTCCATAATTCTTTCTCTGGATTCTACTTGACTTGATCAGCTATTCTATCCACTGTTCCAGACTGCCACTGTTAGAGGCAAGCCTGCTGCTGATAGACCTTAATACATAGAAGGCTGAGACAAATATATAGATATAGAAACACATGTATGTGTTTGTTGTTGTTCAGTCATTTCAGTTGTGTCTGATTCTTTGTGACACTATTAGGGATTTTTCTTGGCAAAGATACTGGAGCTGTTTGCCATTTCCTTCTCCAGTTCAATTTATAGATGAGGAAATTGAAGCGAACAGGGTTATATAGCTAGTAAGTTTCTGAGGCTGGATTTGAACTCAGATAGATGAGTTTTCAAGTCTAGCACCCTATCCATTGCTCCACCTAGCTGCCCTACGTATGTAGAAATGTATCTATGTGTATGGAAGTGCTTTCTGTATACACACACACACACACACACACACAAGCTTTGGAGAAGCACCCAAAAAGTGCATTGTGAGACATAGGGAAACAGTCACTACTAACAGAGAAATCAGAAAAGGTTTAATGGATGGAGAAGGTGGCATTTGAGGTGGGCTTTAAGGATGGGTTTGGATTTAATAAACAAAGCAGGAGAGTTGAAGGCTCATCAACTATGGAAAGAGATGAAATAGTCCCACGGCTGTCCCTGGTTGAGTCCTGGTTTACCTGGGACAATAAAGGAAGCTCCAGCATTTAATACTAACAGCTAGCACTTAGCTGTGTGCTCTGTGCATTACCCCATTTGTTAACTTGGTGAGACAGAGACTTTAATGATTTGCCCTTCACAGATGAGAGAAGCTGTTAAACAAGATAAGTAATTTTCCTGAGGTGACAAAGATAGTCAGTACTGAAGAAGCATTTGAACTCAGGTGTTCCTTTCTCCAAGCCCAACATTCTATCCATTGTATCACCAAGCTTTCAGCTATACTGGTATCTTGGGTGGAAGTAAGTGTGGTTAAAAAGGCCTGGGAGAAATTGCAGTGAGTGAATTTGGGAGTGTTGGAAACTAACTTATTGTATGTGAATTTCAAACAGAATGTATTGTTTCTAGTGTGATCCTTGAGTGAGTGTATGAACTGTGAGTTAGTTAGAAAGGAGACAATCCTGATTGTGAGAGACCCTAATTCTTAGGATGAAGGGGGTAGAACAAACAGGAGAACTGGGTTGTACATGAAGAATAAATGCTTGTAGCAGTTCTGGACATCATCATTTAAATGTCCAAAATCTGGTTCCGTTCTTCATATCCCCAACCTCCTAGATTCATCCCACTCAATACCTAATTGACAGAGTAGACTTATTCTTGCCTCTGAGCCCTTGCTCATATCATTTGACACCCACACCAATGACCAAGGTCCCCTGCCTTTCTGCCTATTTGAAGTCCAGCCCCACTTCCTCCATCAAATCTTCCTCTTGTCTATGCTTCTCTGTGTTTTTGCATTTGTAAACCTTGAGTTACATATACATTTTTACTCCTTTTGTAAAGGTAGGACCCTTCCTGAAGTATGCTCTGGTATACCAGGATATCTGTAGCTTAAGCTTATTCCCCTTGCTTTTCCCCCAACTCAAATACTACCGTCTCCAGCAAGCCTTTTCTGGGTTCTCTGTTAGTAGTGACTGTCTCCCTGTATCTTGCAAAGCACTTTTTGGGTACTATTCCAAAGCTTGTGTGTGTGTGCACAAAAAGTTTGGATTCAGTAAAAGGACTGTGTTTGAGGACCTAGAGCAGTGGTTCTCAACCTGTGGGTCACGAACCCTTTGGGGGTTGAATGACCCTTTCACAGGGGTCACTGGGGTGGCCTAAGACCATCGGAAAACACATATTTCTGATGGTCTTAGGAACCGAGACACTGCTCCTCTATCCATCTCCAGGTGGGTCCGCCTACATGCAGATACACCCACATATGAGTATTAAAGGGTTGTGGCATTAGAAAGGTTGAGAACCACTGACCTAGAGGATCATATGATCTTAAGGGCACAGATTCCCCATCCCTAATAGTCACTTATCTATAGTAGAG
>CM053598.1:97344162-97365408 GCA_028646575.1 Pseudocheirus occidentalis | reverse complement strand
GCACAGAGGGGCGGTGCTCAAGGAAAGGTGATAACTAGTATTGGACAAATTAAGATTTCATCCCAATCCTATGTCAAATCCTACCATTTGGGACCTGCTTAGAGTTATAAAAGCCCATGACTCTTTACAAATCACACCAAGAAAAGCGGCTTTTTAATCGATTATATGGCCCCCAAACGTTAAACAGGAGAAAGAAGTGTCCAAAATGACTTTTGCTCTTTAGAAAACTTTGTGTAGGTGTTTAGCAGTTACTTTGCTGACATTGAACACTCCCTTCTCAAAATGCTTTTTAAAGAGACATATGTCTTTACAACCTTAGACATTGTGAAAAGGTGCTGTTACCTGTTACTTCCCTGATATAGCTAGGAAGAAAAGAGGAAATACAGTTGGGTTGTACTGCTTTTGTCAAAGAAAACCACAGATAGATGGGTTCTGGGACTCATTAGAAGAAGAAGAAATACTTTACTGAAAGACATGTGACCAGGCAATAGTTCTTTATTGTTTTATTTTTTTAATTACCCAGAAGCAGACTATGTAGATTGGGATGAGGGATAACAAAGTGAAACTACAGGTAGCGCTGAAGACATAAATTTATTTCTGTTTTTCAATTGTATCTGACTCTCCATGACTCCATTTGGGGTTTTCTTGGCAAAGATACAGGAGTGATTTGCCATTTCCTTCTCCAGCTCATTTTACAGATGAGGAAACTGAGGCAAAAGGGTTAAATGACTTCCCCAGGGTCACACAGTTACTCTGAGGCTGAATTTGAACTCAGGTCTTCCTGAGACTCCATGTCCAGAGCTCTATCTATCGCACCACCTAGCTGCATCCCTCCTTTCATCTGTGTCTTGGAACTTCTTACCAAGGAGCATAAAGTGCTACCTCCTACAAACAGCTTTTCATGAGCCCCCAGCTTCTTAATACTCTTCTCCTTAAATGAAATTATTTTGTACTTAACTTAAAGTTTGATTATGGTTCCTTTGGTATAAGGAACTCCCAAGAAGGAAACCAATTTTTACCAGCACAGGTCTATTTCTTTTCTGCAATTCATCATCTAAGAGAGTTCTTTTGAGCCCTTATTGGTTACATGACATCCTCGGGGGCATACAGTCGTAGTAGTGTGGTGATAAATGTTTAACAACAGCCACCTTGAAAGAAATATATATATATATATATAGTTGGACAAACTTTTAAGTTAAATCTGCGTGGTCATCATTTTCTCCTTCACTTTTGTAAGTCTAGACAAGCAATAAAACAACAAATGAAATCTTGATTTGTAGTTTCTGCTGTTTTCTCAGGAATAATTACTCACACTGAAAATTTAACAATCTACTTTGGAGTCAGTTTGACTCCAGCACCCTCTTGTATGGTGGTGTGTCAGAGGCAAGGCTTGAATTCAAAGCTTGGCTTCAAGGTCAGACTACATTCACATGTATATGTATATTTCTTATTTACTTACCTGTATACCACCTACCACCCAAGCCCTAGAAAGAATGACACATGCATACAGTTTACCAATTTATTTATTTCAAACTTAACTTCTATCATTGCATCCCCCTTGCTTTGAGGGGGGGATGCCTTGCTCAGAGCCTATGGATGCTTAATAAATGTTTATTAAAATGAAATAAATTGAATTGATAGCTGGGGGGAGGGAGAAGAGGAGACATTTCATTTTTTCTCAGTCTTTGTGTTTTTCACAAGCACCCCCAAGCATTAGCAACAGTCTCAGTAGACACCTCAGCAAACTTTTAAATTAAAAGTAGATTGGATTGGGAGACAGGACAACAGAACACCATTCCTGACGTTTTTTTTTGCTTCATCTCTGTTTCCTCACCTGTAAAATCAGGGGGTTTAATGAAAAGACACCAAAGACTTGTATTGCTCTGAGTATTCTGTGGTTTTCTTAGATGTAGGAACATGTCTCATGTAAAAGAACAGTCGATGTCCAGTCTGGAGACCGAGTTTTACCTGGTGCTGTTCAATCCTAAGATCATGGCCAGATCAGTTAACCTTTTTGAGCACATTTCCTGGTCCATAAAATGGGAATAGTAACATTGAACTCTATACCTCCCAGGGCTGTTTTGAGAAAAATGCTCTGTAAATCTTGAGGCACCATAAACATGTGAGTTGCTGTTGTTGTCAGGGCTGGGGAATTTTGAAACATCTACTTTGCTTAAGTAAAACTTCTGTGCCTATCTGCCCTCGAATTTAGGCTGTCATTTTCCTGATTTCTACACAATTAATTATTAAATCTCTCTGCATCTTTGTTTCTTCATTCAGAAAACAGGGGAGCTGGATGAGATAATCTCTAAGGTTCTTTTTGGCTCTGGACCTGGAGTAAAGAAGACTCATCTTCATGAGTTCAAATCTGACCTTAGTCACTTACTAGTTATATGGCCCTGGGCAAATAGCTTAACCCTGTTTGCCTCAGTTTCCTCATCTGTAAAATGAGCTGAAGAAGGAAATGGCAAACTACTCCAATATATTTGCCAAAAAAACCTCAAATGGGGACCCAAAGAGTCAGATCCAACTGAAACAGACTGAACAACAACAAAAAGCAAAATCTATAAACACCTTGATTTCTCTCTGAATTGTAGCATCTGTCAGTGTTAAACAAGTATAAGAAAAGGGAAAAAAATCAACTCATTACTTTTCCCTCTAATTTATACACAGACTCTGAATTTTCAAACTAGAAAGGACCTCTGAAATAATCTAAACTGTAAATTTCTTAAGAGCAGGGGCCTGTTTTATTTATTTTTGTAGCCTCAAAGGCTGGAACATAGGATTTAGTGGAGGAAGGAGCCATAGAGATCTTGCATTTTCCCAGATGAGGAAATACAGTCTCAGAAAAATAAAGTCATTTGCCTCAATTTCCACTTTGTCAGGGTTAGAATTAAGTCTCCAGACTAACATCCAGCCCCCTTTGTTTCTCACCTGCTGCTTCTTCCACCCCCAACTGTGTAACCTTGGTTCAATCCCTTTCTATCTTTGTACCTTGATGCCTCCACATGGAAAAGAAGAGTGGGATTGATAGTGTCTAAGATTCTTTTGAGCTCTTAGAATCCACAAGTGTTGGTTCTTCCTGACTTGTAGCATCTGTTTCTCCTCCACCAGCTAATATTTTTCTTCTCTGTTCAGTGAAGTGCTGTAGGAAATACTTCCTAATTTCAACTAACATTTCCACTGACTACTTCTGTACTTAATTAACATTTTCACAATAGACTTCTGAGCTACTGTTCTTAATGAGTACTTCAATAGGGAAATTAATTCTTTAATCCTTAACAAGCAAAGAATTCATATCAGAGCATTCAAAGTACAGGGAGAGTTCTTTCATTTCTACAGTCAATTTCTCATACAATCTTGGAAAAAAGAAACAAATCAAGGGCAGGGGAAGCACATTTCCTTTTCAGAGCTTCATTGGTAGCATTCCATTGTCTCTTGGACCGTATTCTATAACAGGTGACTTCCCTTCCTAGTTTCATTAGCCACAGGTTAATGTGTGATAATGCAAGTGAAAATTTTCTTAGCCTTCTATCTCTTTTACCATCTCCTTTTGTCTTGGTAGTGTCCCTAACCTTCACCTTTCCAGAGGACCAATGGTGAAGGTTAGGGGTGCTTTGTTTTGGGTCCAACCCAAAGACCAACTCTAATATCAAGTAGATAAAGAAGAAAAACTAGAAGATCACAAGTCTCGATGACATCCAAGGAAACGTATCTAAATACTTTAGATTTCCCCAAATCCAGTCAATCAGAAAGTAGATACTAAATGCTTGCTATGTACCAGGCATTATGGACATGTTGGTATGACAAAGAAAGAAAAAAGAGTCCCTTCAAGAGTTCATGTTCTATTGGAGAGAATGTAGGAATATCTCATTGTCCAGAGAGCTTGAAGAGGAATACAGTTCCTATATTTATCTAGCCTCATTCATATGCAGAGAATGAGAGGATCTGGCAAATTCTGATTATATAATTATAGGTAATTCGGATGTAGAAAACAGGGAAGATAGTTAACAAACTGATATGGCTACAGGTATCTCTGATAAACTCAAATGTTGAAGATATATTTGAAAGCACAAAGGAGAAACACAGTTCTATGGATAGAGAAGGCCACATAAACCTATAAGAAAAGGTCAAGGAGGCTCATTGTGAAGAAATGCCTTCCTTCTTCCTTAAAAGTGGATTTGTGTTCAATTTAAAAATGTCTTAATCACAGCTCTACTGCTTATATTCTAGGTGCCCTTGGGGAAGTAATTTAACCTTTTTGGGTCTTATTTGTGAACTAAGGGGAATGGAGTGAATGATCTCTTCAATTCCTGCCAGCTCTTGACAGTATGGTAAGCAGTGCATTGAAATTAGTGCTTACAAGAATTGTTCCACATGTGTCAAAACAATGGTATGACAATGCCATGTATTTCCTAATTCTATCTACAATGCCAAATTCTTTCATATACATCATCCCACTGTGAGACAGGCATAGAAATCTCTTACTATCTTCATGTTGCATATGAAGGAACTTTGGCTTAAAGAAGTAAATAAGTGGTGAGAATGAATGAGGACTAGAACCTACATTTTCTGGCTCCAAGTTTAATATCTGCTCTCTACTCATCTTCCCTTTGCCCCACTTCTACCCTGGGCTTTCCCACCCTGATTGGGAAGAGTGAAATGGATGCTGATTTCATTCAATTCACCAAGCATGGTTTAGAGTGAGGTGTCATGGAAGGTCTAATCTAGTCCTTCCATTGCATCTTAAAGTATTATGGCCCTTACTATCTCCCCTGTCATGATGCTCTCCACATCCCTGGACATTGTCTTCTGACCTGCTGGTGCATTCTAAGGCCCTTGTCACCAGCTACCCCACCCAGAGCCTTCTGGGCCTTTCCATTCCCCCTGAAGCTGAACTCTTATGTCTGTTTCCTTTCCCAATGATGATGTGAGCTCCTTAAGATAAGGGACTATGTTTATATTTTTAAATTTGTATCCTCAGTGCTTAATATCTCGCTTGAGTATTGAATAAATACTATGGCATTCACTTAAGTATAAAACACTCTCATTTTGAAGAGAAGTTAGAGCTTATGGAAATCTATGTTTTTAATGAAACCCTTATTATTTTGGGATATAATGTTCTGCTCACAGCTGGAATATTTGGGTAGTAGCAAAGGCAGTCCTTGGGCAGGAGGGGGCAGAATTAAATAATTAAACAGTTTGAGGTGTTTGTAATATATAGAATCCATTGGCAATAAATAGAATTGAGTCTGGATCTAGGAAGGGGTTCACTACACTATGACCGAGGAAGGTTAAAGAAGGTTAAAGGGGAATGAACCAGAGGTTATAGAATTGTATAAGGGTGGGGAAGGATAAATTCTAGGTAGAACCAACCTACAGAATAACTTGAATCTGGGCATAGTCTTCTCCCCAGGCTCCAACCCTGCAAACCTGTGCCCATAGAGTTTGGGAAGTAGCCAAGAGGGCATTCTACACTAATGGAACTGGACATTTTAGGAAAAAGTAGAGAGGAGTTGATTTTAGATGTTTGTGCTCTGATATGAAGGGGTTTCCAATTTATTTCTTAAAGAATGTTATTTGAGGAAGAATGATATCTGTAGTCACAGAATTGATTGTGATTCTTGAATTCCTCAATGGGTAAGTGGCACTCACTTTCAGGGCACAAATTGCAGCTCATCATATCCATTATTTTTCTTGAAATGATAGAAAATCAAAATTAGCAGACAAAAATTGGAGCAGATGTCTGGTTGCTAGTAAAGCTTGAGAAACAACAACTCATGAATTTTTTTTATAAGGAAAATGAATTTAAATTGACTTGGATATGAACACTGTCAAAGGCACAGAAAATTAGCAGAGAACCTGCAAAGGCAGGGTGTAATAGTTACAGCTGTCCTTCATAATCAAGAATGCTATTGCTGACAGTGGCATTTCCTGGTCAGAAATGCTCATCACAAGCTGAGTGTACCCAAAGATTCAAACACTTGCCTTGTTATCCAGCTTCTCTCTCCTGATGAATAACTGTGGGGGAAAGTCAGGAAACTGTGGATTAACTAGAAGCCTGGCGGGAGAACTAAATATCCTGGGAACTTGCTATCTGGATTCTGGATATCTTCCTCATTGATGTTTTCTTCCAAAAGTTGGGCAGAACTGCTAGGCACAGAGACTGTGACAGCAAAGTTCTCTATCAGTCAGTCAGTCAATTGATTATTTTGGGGGACCTCCTGACTCAGAGTGAATATAAATAGTAACTATTTCTCTTTTGGCCAGCAACTTTGAGGGTCTTCCCCTCCCAGTTTGATTTTTTTTAATTAAAGGGACCATCTCTTGACTTCTTCAAGAGTCCTGTTCACTGAATGGGCATGCCTCGCTCAAAGAAAGAACCTGAAAAGACTGTAGCTTAAAAGGCTAAGGTCTCCCACTGCATCCCGGGCCATCTCCAGTCATCCTGATTCACATCTGGCCTCTGGACCTACATGAATCTGGAGGCGAAAGTGAGGCTGGTGACCTTGCCCAGCCCATCCTCAAACTGAAGTCAATTGCAAGTCATGCAAGTCATCATCTCCCTGATGTCATGGTCCTCTTCAAGAAAGAAGGATAAACCACAACCATGAGTCAATTATAATTTATTAAGTACCTACTCTATATGGGTCAGAGATTGTACTAAGTGCTGGGGATATAAAGAAAGACAAAGGACAATGCCTACTCTCTTGGAGCTCAGTTTAAAGGGAGAGATAATATGAAAACAAAGATAGATATATAGGATAAATTGTAGATGATAAATAGAGATGACCACTAGCAATAAGAAGGAATCAAGAAAGACTTCTCAGACAAGATCGGATTTAATCTGGGATTATTTTTATCTGGCTAGCCAGGAGGTGGAAATGAAGAGGGTAAGTATTCCAGGAATGGGGACAGCCAATGAAAATGCCCAGAGTTTAGAGAGAGTGTGGCTTATTTGATGTATAATAAGAAGGCTAGTGTTACTTGAATGTAGAGCATGTGCGGGTAGGGGCAATAGGGTGTAAGAAGACTGAATAGGTAGGAGAGGGTCAGCCTGTGAAGAGCTTTGAATGCCAAATAGTATTTTATGTGTGAAGTAGCACATATCAAGAAAATAGATTCCTGTGTGGAAATCCAGGTATCTGAAGGAGAAAGCATGGTAGAGAGCATTTGGAAAGGAGAAAAAGAGAGAAGTACTGGCAATATTATATTATGGTATGATTATTTTATAGATCTCCTGCCCAGAAGGAGGATAGATACTGAAAACTATGTAGCATGAGGAACTACAATTATGCACAGACAGAACTAATGTGAATGAGTGAAATCACTAAGGGAGAAAATGTAGAGAGAAAAGAGAGGGTTAGTACAGAGTCTTAGAGGATATCCATGTTAGGAGAAGGGAGATAGATGATGATGTAGCAAAGGAGATGGGGTAGTGGTTAACTAGGCAGAATATTCAGGAAGAAAGAGTTCTTCATAGTCGAAAGCTGCATAACTTAAGAGATTTGAGAGAGTAGTTCCAACAGAGTTGTGACATTGGAGCCAGATGAAAAAGTCTTTGAGAAATGAACGTTCATTGTTGCTGTTTTGCTAGTTTTCAATTATGTCTGACTCTTCATGACCCCATTTGTGATTTTCTTGGTAAAGATATTGAAGTGGTTTGCCATTTTCTTCCTCAGCTCATTTTACAGATGAGGAAACTGAGGCAAGCAGGCTTGAGTGCCTTGCTCAGTGTTATACAGCTACCAAGGATCTGAGGCTGGATTTGAATTTAGGAAGAGGGTGTCTTCCTGGCTTCAGGTCCAGCACTCTATCCATTGTGCCACCTGGCTGTCAGAAAAGTGAACTAGAAGTGAGAAAATTGAGTGTAGATGATGTCCTAGGACTTTTGCTGTGAAAAGGAGGAGAGATACAGGTTGATAGTCTGAGAAGATGGATTCTTCAGCCATGGCAGACCATGAAACAAAGAAAAATGACTGACTCTCAGGGGCGGCTAGGTGGCACAGTGAATAGAGCACTAGCCCTAGAGTCAGGAGGACCTGAGTTCAAATCCGGACTCAGACACTTAACACACACACACACACACACACAAACCATACACACTCAGACACACAAAACTAGCCGTGTGACCTTGGGTGAGTCACAATTGCCCTACCTTCCCCCTCCAAAAACACAACAACAACTGACTCTTGGTCCCATTGGCCAACTCTTCAGTTTCTGCAATCATGTGGGCAGAGTTGGGGAAAGTGTGGATAATAAAGGATGCTGAGAATCATGGATGTTCCTTATAAGGAATTCAACATTTCCATAGTGCTTTATAGTTTCATGTTAACATTGATATAGGAATTTGTGGTTCATAAAGTGTTTTCCTTGTAATAAACTTATGGAAAAGATAGCATCAAATTCATTTTCAGATGTGCAGATGAAGAAATGAGGCTGAGAGGTTTGGTGATCTGGTCATTATCTAGATAGTAAATGACAGAATTGGACCTGAGACTTAAATCTTCTGATTTCAAGGAGAGTCCTGTTTCTGTTCTATGACTTTGCCACTCAATTATTATTATTGTTAAGAATGATAATAACGGCAGCTAGTATTTCCATAGTACTTTAAGATTTTCACTTCACACATTTTACATTATCCTATTTGATACTCATAGCCTTCCTGTAAGATAGCTGCTATTTTTTACTTTATAGAGGAGGAATCCTGAGGCAGAGAGAAATTAAATGACTTGCTCGGAGTCATAAAGCTACTAAGTAAGAGGTAGGAGACAGACTCAGGTCTTCCTGACTTCAGGTCCAGCTCTCTATCTACTATGCCAGCTAGCCAGTAGGTATATCTGGAAATCACCACTAATGAGTGGGTTTACTTTGCAGGGAAAAAGAATTGTTTACTACATATACATGTACATTATTTTGTTGCAATTATAACTGTTTAGATTTTATTCATGGCAAACCTGACAAAATACTAATTGGTAAGAAGAACCCATCAGCCAATGACAGGAGGGGATTTCTTTCAGCAGGGGGCATAATTATCTTTCTTCAACCTGCATCTTGATTTCAGAAAATCAATTTGTAGGGTTTCACAGGGAGGGAAGCACAGCAAAAGCTTTGGCTATTCCTGTGAAAAATGTGATTATAGGCAGGAGAACACTTTATCATGACTAATTAGCAAAACACCATTTCCCAAACACATGACTTCTGAATCATGCACACTGTGAGGATGCTTCATGTCTATAGCCCTCTGATGATCATGCTTCTGTGCCTTGGGTTAGCCCTTTCCATAAAGGAGAAAGGTAAGGACAGTCATAAGTAACAGAGGAAGGAGTGACTTTTGGTCACTGGAAGCTTTAACTGGATGTCCCAAGGTTAGAGATGAGAGAAAGATAGGGGAGAACAGATTATGACAACATACAGAAAAGAATATCTACTTGTTTGGCTGTTCTTGGCTATACTCTAACTCAACGAGCAATTACCTATCTGCATTGAAAAACAGTTGGAGGTCCTTGTCTGCTTGGAAATGCACTGACTGTAAATAAGATCGTTAGGCTTTGATAGGAGTCGTTCTGACTCTGTTCCCCATGCCCTGAGAAGGAGGCAAGGACTGGATCCAGTGTTTCAAAAACTTTAATTTAGTGGTCCCCCTGGACCTCCATTTCCAGCTTGCAAAAGGAATATGAAACCAGTTGAATTGTATCTTTCCCTGATGTTCAGGATTTGAAGTGGCCTATGGGAGTATTGGGAGTAGATTGTATCTGGGACAGGGGTTCTTAAACTTTTTGTGTCCAGTTTCCTCACCTCTAAAATGGAGAAATGCCTATGGAGTTCTTCTCACAATAATGATTTTAAATGCATAAAATAAAGTACATACAATTACAAAGGAAAATGATATTGATACATACATATGCATACACACATATAGGTGTATGTATATATATACACACACACTTATATGTATATATATATACATACCTGTGTGCACATACTAAAAGTGAAATATATAGAAATCTGTCTGATCAAACATTAAAAAAAGTTTCTGAAATCTTGACTAAAAATCCTGGTGGAGAAGTGATGGCTTTATAGTTGTGTGGTAATGTTTCATGTATTATTCTTTTCCTCTAATTGATTCTATACAGAGAGAAAAGCACTATGTTCTGTTAAAAATGTTCTGACTGTTCCAATGAAGGGGGTCTATTCTGTTATAATAAAGTTCTTGACTAAGTTTCAGTGAAATATGACAATATAAGGAAGGGAATTTTGGGGGAAGGAAAGGGGGACTCACAATTAATCTTGATTGGATAAACCCATATTAACCACAACCTCTAGACTGATGATATGATGGAATCACTTAGCAAGACACGGATGGGCCAGGGGACAGCCTGGTACTGCTCCAGAACTTCCACCCCTACCCACATCACCTATAGTGAGGTGTATGACTTTGAGTACGGGACTTTTCAAGAGCCTTATCTTTCTTGTTGAATAGGACCAATATGGTGGCTAGCAACATCATCTGTTGGTCCATATTCTTGTTGCTTGTTGTGGTGGTATACTGCATTGTGCTACATTCCTATGAATGAACTGACTAGGATATACACATAGAAAGACCCCTGTTGTATAAACAGACACATTTTCTAACATCCCTCAGAGCTAATACTCTAAAATTTCACATTCTCATTTTTATAAACTTTCCCCCTAAGAATACATATTTTTATATCTATATATTTTTTGTGTGGCTCATAACTTTGTTCTATGAAGGTTGCCTAAGGTTGCCTAAGATGTATACAATATACACCCAAGATTCCTGTCTGGGATGGCCCACCCCATCCCATCTCAACTTCTTGAAGACAGAGTTTTTTTGTCTTTGTCTTGCTCATAGTAGGCACTTAGTAAATACTTATTGAACGAATTTAGCACAATGCCTAACACAGTAGGTATTTAATAAATGCTTGTTAAATTAATTGAATTGAAAAGGGCATTGTGTAACTTCAGAGACATCAGTACTTTACTGAGACCCCTGGTTCTCAGCAGGCTTTAATCACTGCAAATTAAAGTCAATTCCAATTTGTCTGTGGCTAGTTGCTTCTGTTGCTTAGAGCACAGTGCTAATGAGACCCAAATTGTGAGTCAATCTCTATATAGGCCAGTTAGTTTCACTGTATGTGAAATGGTAGGGGTGGTCCCAGAGGATCATGTTTGTTTTGTAAATATGTGCCATCAGTCAAAGTAGGGCTAGGTAACTGTCCTAGAAAAAAAATTCAAAACTTGTACATTGTTTTTAGCAGCTTAAATAGGTTCATCTTTTATTCAGGTGCATAATCCCATCTGGACTCTCTTCTGCTGTTTCCTTGAACTGTTAAAGGCAGTTAGGTGTAGTGGCCTGGGAGTAAAGAGACTTGGGTTCTAGATCCTGTTCCTTCAGCTAGGTAGCTCTGCGACCTCAGATATATTGTTTTATCTCTAAAGAATTCAATTTCCTCACCTCTAAAATGGAGAAATTGAATTGATCATCTAAAGTGCTTTTCAACTCTTGACATCCTCTGATTCTTTTCTACTTAGACAAACTGATCGCACAGGCAGTGGTTCTTCTTTGTAGTCAGTGATGTTTAATCTTCTTTTCAAATAGTCATCAAACTTTGCTATTTTCTTGGTTGCTTTCTGGCTTTATGGAACTATAGAAATGGTAGAATAAGTTTGCAGAGATTCTGTGCTGGTAAGGATCTGGGGATAAATTTTCCCACGTTTCCATAAAGTCCAATGGGTGTCTTTCCTACCTCTTATTGTTTGGACAATGGGGCTAAAAAGGTGTAAATTAAGTTCTGGACTAGGATTTTCTTGTTTCTGCTAATTAAAACATCTTAAATAATAACAGAAAAATTATTCAACTCTTCACTGCTTAATAAGTATAGCTGTGAGTATATAATATGAATGGTCTTAACTCCATAACACACCTACAAGTCAAGTTCCCACAGTAGGTCTATGTTTTCCCCTCAGGATTCTCTGGATGCCTATGAGGTATTTATTATGGATATCCTTCTAATACTATCATCTCCAACCTCCTTTTATTTGTGTTCTTAACATCATTTGCCAGTGCCAGCTAATTTCTCTCCTATATCATGTATTTATCCAGTGAATAGCACCTGTCTATAGATTCTAAAATTTAGTATCAATTGGATTTTACAACGGGATTATTTTCTGAGGAGATATAGAAAGAACAGAAGTTACAAAGCATTTCCCAAACACTATGGGCCTACTTCCTCCTTTACTTCATAAGTCCCTGGAGAGAGCGAGCTTAACCTAAATTAGTTGCTACAAAGCTTTGTAATCAGAGCCCTGGGTCCCTCCAGTCCATATCATCACAAACTGCCAGAGACAGACTCACCACTTAGGATTGGTCCCAGGGCTGGGCTCTCGTTGGTCAATCTCCCCTTTACCCTACTGTCCAATGTTCTAGGCCACTCTCTAAGACCAGTGGTTCTCAACCTTCCTAATACTATGACCCTTTAATGCTCGTATATGGGTGTATCTGCATGTGGGCAGACCCGCCTGGAGATGGAGAGAGGAGTGGTGTCTCCGTTCCTAAGACCATTGGAAATATGTGTTTTCTGATGGTCTTAGGTGACCCCTGTGACCCCAAGGGGGTCCCGACCCACAGGTTGAGAACCCCTGCTCTAAAACTTCTAAGACTCTAAGATTTCAGAGAAGGTGTTGACCTACATAGAGGGAGTTTCCTTATCTCTGAGTTCCTATAATTTGAAAAAAAAAAAAGGACGATCAGAGAGGCTGGCTTATTCAGGACCACACAGCTAGTAAATATCTGAGGAGGGATTTTCCTGACTCTGAGCTGATCATTCTCTCTACTGTCCTTCACTATCTTCACTTAATGATTATAGAATCACTGAGGCAACCTAGAATATGTCCGTATGTCAGGTTTTTTTTACCCATCCCTTAGGATGGGGCATAATTCCTGCTTATGCTTAGTTGTCTTATCATTTTTATCCAACTTGATTTTGACAGAATGTTTCACATATTTATCTGACATTGTCTGCAACCAAAATAGAGATTCCTTCTCTGTCTGTCCTGGATCACACGTGTCACACTGCCTTAGAAACAGACCTAGAATTCCAATTCAAGAATTCACTTGGAATTCTTTGGGGGGGGGGATGGAGAGGGTATGTTCTTGCAAGTTATAGAAGCCTGCCAAATGTGTTGCTATGCAATACCCTATTATCCAGAAGTGACAAAAAAAATATACACCTTAGCAAATGAAAGGTGACTTGTAAAACATCCCTTCCTCTATCTAGAACAAACCCCCTCCTTTCCTCAATTCCTGTTAGCATTCACTCTCTGCACTATTTCCTCTATATTTATCTACTGCTGTTTTTTTCTTTGAGTTATATAAGTGTCCTCAAATTTCCTAACTAGACTACAAGACCCTTGAGGACAGGTCCAGTGTCCCTTCTTTGTATCCTCCTGTTAAAAAAAATCCTTCTTTGGGCCTTTGTCCTGATTAAAGAGGCAGATTAAACTCAGAAAGTTGAAAGCATTTTGCTCAGCAGGTCTAGGCAGAAAAGGATCGGTTTTTATAGAAAGGAATAAACCACTCCCATATGAGGGAAAAACAATCCTGATTTGTTCACATTTCAGTGAGAAGATGGGATTAGGGATGAGGAGATAAGATTCGTGTCCATGGGCAGGTGGGACCACCCTCTTCTGCAGGTTGGGCTTCATGCAGTCAAAGTCAGTGATGTTTAAAACATTGGGTCACCTCAGAATAGCTGCATTAGTGACTGACTTTTACACATTCCTCATCTGACAAAGAGTTATAAGTATATCAGGTACTAATTTCCTTCAATTCAATTCAATAAACATTTATTTGTCCCTGTCCTCAGGAAGCTTACATTCTAAAAATTTATTGTTGGATTCTACCACTGATTTTATTGTTTACCCATTTCAGTCTTGTCAATTCTTTTTGACCTCATTTGGTATTTTTTTGGCAAAGATACTGGAGTGGTTTGCCATTTCCTTCTCCAGGTCATTTTACAGATGAGGAATGCCTCAAATCAAGGTGACTTGACCAAGATCACACAGCTAGTAAGTGTCTGGTGTCATATTTATAGAAATATCAGATCCTCCTGACTCTAGGACTAGTGCTCCATCCACTGCCCAGTAAGAAGCAGAGCTGGAATTCAAATCCCCAAATTTCAAATTCACTCTTCTCCCAAATGCCTTGTGTTTCTTCTATGACTCAAAGAATTTCTATGTTCAGGTTTTGACTCTGTCACTCATCTAGAGCTGTGTGACCTTGGTCAAGCTGCTTTATTACTCTGTCTTTCAATTTTTTCAGGAGGAAAATGAAGGGTTTGGACCATATGATCTTTTAGGTCCCTGCCTGAGCTATTTGACATTCTAGGATAGTTGCACTGTCTTTTGTCACTTTGAATAGATTGGGACACTTAACATAAAAAAAAGCTGCAATGGATCATAACTCATCTCCCTCTCTAAGTCCCCAGGTGTAGCATGGTATGATATGTGTTCATGTGCCTGAAGGTGTACTCATGCATGTGGACGTGTGTGTGCGTGTGTAAGTATGTAAGAAGGGAGGAATAAATGGTCAGGGAATAGGAGAAAGCAGCAGTCGTTCTGTCCTTGCTCTGCCCTCTTACAGAAGTGGGAGAGGAGGAAGATCAGAATGTTTTCCTATCATTGCACCTAAGCCCCACAAATGGTTTGCAGTCTTCAACACTTACTGTTGTCTAATCCCCAAAGGAAAGAAGGTAAAAGTACAAAACAGGAGAGAGCCTGCAAGTGTTCTCACTTTGCATTTTCTAAACCAGCCCTGTAAAGTCTGTTGTCCTTTTGGAAGGAGTATTGCTGAATCACCTCTGGAGGTCAGAAAATCTCCTTTGCTGGCAGCTTTATTTATCAGAGAAATTGCTCAAGTCACTTATATGAAAAAGAAAGACAAAGCAAATGGATGAAAACCACCTTTCTGGGTCTGATTTCACTATCTATAAAATAGGGATTCCAACTCCTGTTTCTTGCCCACCTCACAGAAATTCCAAGAGGACAAATGCAAACATATATTTAAGCTAGGGGAATCTGAGATCCTTGGAGAAAGGTATGAGAGAGATGTAAGTTGTTATACTTTTGCAACTTGCATGCTCACAGGTCTCTGCAAATCCATGTGTTTTGGCTTCTGTCTTTTTTCAGAGTTTTTTTTTAAGCCTAGCTGGTTATATATTATCTGCTGGCTTGAGTTATTTTGGGCATTATTTCAAGTGTCACTGGTAACTGAGAATACACTAGTGAGAAGCTGACACATTCAGTTACAGAAAGAACACAGTTCCTGAAAACAACTAATGGTGCCGGTAGGAGAATAGAGACAGGAATATGCAGAATTTGGTCTTCAGTTTAAACCATAAATATCTGAAAATGAGAAACTTCTTGGAGCCAGTCTCCCAGGCTGAACATTTCATATTTTCTTACAAAAGGAGCTGTAGAACTAATGAAATAAATAGACAGACCCATGGCAAGACACAGCAATGGGAAGTGTATTGACATTTCCTTGCTCCAATTTGAGTTGCATAGGGCTTATAACCATTGGAATAGAATGAAAAAAAATGGTTAATGTTTAGAGATTTATCTAGAATTTTCTACCTAGTCAAGTAGTGAAATTAATTCCATAAAATAGCACTTATTAAGCCCGTACTATGTTCCAAACACTGCACTAAGCATTGGAATTACAAAAACAAAAGCAAAGACAGTCCTACTCTTTAAGCAACTTACATTCCAATAGAGGTAGATAGTACATGTAGAGGAGTAGTGGCCAGGGATGAGTACCTTGGTGTGGAAAGTTACAGGGATGCTGAATACAGTGATAACAAAGGCAGAGATGATTTGATCATAATTGCAGAACTGGAGGATAAGGGAATTTGGTGGAGGGAATGTACGGAAACTGACCGAGGCAGGTGATCAGGCTGTTGAGGAAATAGCTGGGGAGTAAAGAATGAATTGAAGTGAAGTATGATTGCAATAATGATCCAGGCAAAATGTTCACCATTGAAGATATCTAGCCTTAGGGGTGAAAGTGCAAGAGATTAAAGTGTTACAGTATGCAGGGTGTGATCTATAGTCTAGTGGACAAGGTGATTGGCAAGGTTAATGAGAATGTGGCAGGGGACTAGAGAGATTCATTTTGCACATTATTTCGTACCTCTTGCCTCTGTCATGAACTAGCTTTGTGAACTCAAGTCTCTTCTCTGCACCCTAGTTTCCCCATTAGTAAAATGAAGGAATTAGACTAGATAATCTGACATTTTGTGACCATCTTATACTATACACTCTAAATCAGTTGTGGATTGAATGCCGAGTAATGATGACCACATACATTTGATATTGAGTTATGGCTTGGAAACCCAGGTTTCTTGTGGCTTAGGAAAATGATCGCAGTTGTGGAGTGGCATTTTAATATCAGAACTGGACAGTGCAGGGAACTGTAAGCATGTTATTGATTCAGGGATATTTCAGGAAGAAACTTACTACTGAATAATAGAATATTAAGAGATGTGAGGTGGGGGCAGCTGGGTGGCTCAGTGAATAGAGCACTGGCCCTGGAGTCAGGAGGACCTGAGTTCAAATCCAGCCTCAGACACTTGACACACTTACTAGCTGTGTGACTTTGGGCAAGTCATTTAACCCCAATTGCCCTCCAAAAAGAAAAAAATAAAAATCAGAACTCAAAAAAAAAAAGAGATGCAAGGTGGCTTGGAAGCCATCTAGAATAAAATGTTTCTGAAATGGGCATCCTACTTGGAACATCTTTGTCTTGGTGGATATTCTGTTGCTTTTTCTAATTGAATAAATGTTCTCGAGGTTACCTGTCATAGTCTTCTTATCTTTTATAATTCCTAGGCCATGAACCTATGGTTCAGAGGAACTTCTTGGAAGAAGATTCCCTGTCTTCTAAACCAGAGGTGGGATGTGATCTCTGAAAATTTCTTTCCTGACCCTCCTAATCTTGATTCCCACTAGTTTGCTCTTGCTTTGTTCGGTACCTCCAAAATATACTAACTCATCATACATTTTGTATTTTATGAAAGGCAATTTGACAATGGGTGGCATGCTAGATTTGAAATCAGGAAGACTTTGAGTTCAAATCCCAACCTGGACATCTACTAGGTAGGAAAGTTACTTGATATCTTTTTCTTTGAGCCTCATTAAATCACATGAGGCTCAGAGAATACTGTCAAGGACTATAAGTTACAAATGTATTGTGATTAGTAGAGGGAGTTCTCACACATTCCCACATCTATGGATGTATCCTGTCCCCATTCTAGATAGTAAACTCTAGTCAGTACTAAATACATATTTGTGGAATCAAATACGTTCCCTCTCCCATCTCAGTTCATCTTGAGCTAGGGTCTTCACTGGAATTTGGGGATTCAGTTGCATTGAAGGACAATGGTTTTCTAACATGAATGTTTTTTTCTATGAATTTACTGAATTCTAGCTTTTGCTGAGATATAATCAGTCCCCTTATATTTTTGTCCTTTCTGGTGATTAAGCTGGTATGATTCATTGGAGACATGCCCATCATGACCTTTGCATCAACATGTTCACTTACATTTCCACCAAGCCCTTCAACCACAGTTACTGATCCAATGGCATGACCTAGTTATTGCAGTCAGTGTGCATCACCATGATGTGTGAATCAGAAGAAAAGTTAAGCAAGTTGGAGAAAGAACACAGCTGCTCGGACAAATCAGTTTAAAAAGATTCACTTGGTCTATGCTTGTGGGTTCTTTAAGAAGATGTAAAGTAAGGTGAAGAAGAAAGAACACTGGATTAAGAATCAAGAGACCCAGATCACAGTCTCCACTCTACCACTGGTTAGCTGTATGACCTTGGGCAAGTCACTTAATCTTAGTGTTTGATGAACGGATTGGAGTAATAAATAATAATGTTTATTTAGTACTCCATAAGCAAGTAATTCCCTTGGAAGAATTCCATGAGAGAGGTGGTATAAACATTATTATATTCATTTTGAAGATGAGGCAACCAAGGCTCAATGGGGTTAGTTAATTGACTTATGGTGCCATTTCTCTAAGATCTAAGACTTGAATTCATATTGTCTAACTCCAAGACTAGTGCTTTTATCACTAAAGTCTTTCTGAGTTTCTATAAGCATCTTCTAGGATATGACTGAAGGATTGGATATAATAGGATGAGATGAAAGGGTAAACTAATCTGGAATAAGTGGATTTTGAAAAGACTATTAGTATCAGAGGGGATGGGACAGATGGTTCCAGGGTCATGGCAGAGTTAGGACAAATTTCAGGGTTAGGAATGCCATCATATACTCCAAGGAAGCCACGTATAAGAGTACCTCTATACACCAAGTTATTCAGAGCAGCACTCTTTGTGATAGCAAAGATTGGAAACAAAGTAGATGCTCATCAATTGGGGAATGGCTCAAACAAATTGTGGTACATGGATACAATAGAATACTGCTGAAATGTAAGAAATAATGAATATGATTAATATAGGAAAATTTGGAAAGATGTGTGGACTGATATAGATTGAAGTAAGCAGAGCCAGGAGAACAATATAGACAATGACTACAGCAATGTAAATGTTTCTTTCCTTTCTCCTCTTATTCTCCAGGTCCTCCTCCTCTTCTTCCTCTTCTTCCTTCTTCTCCTCCTCTTCTTCTTTTTCTGTCTTTAAATGTATTGTTTATTATATGAGATGTCTCTTGGGAATGGGGGGAGGGATAACAGGAAATTTTGGCAAGATAAAAAGCAAAAGACATCAATAAAAATAGTTTTAAAAAGAGAACATTGAGTCAAATCATTGAGGGAGAGCACAGAAGTCAATATCAGGTTATTAGCCTGAAGCAAGATAAAGATTTGGGGAGAAGCAGAAACTGAGTTCAGTCTTAGCATGATAAGCTAAATTAAGGAACACAGAGAGTAGAACCAGGTTTGCTAGAGGCAGGCAAAGAAACCCAGAGATCAGAGTGAAGAAAGGTAGAGGAAACCATCTTATTTCAAGCTCATAGGCTAAGAGAATGGACAAGAGAGGCAGCTCTTTAGCAGAAAGGAGATTTCTTAAATGCTCAAGGAGATCTGGTACTGACTCATTCTCTACCTGTCCATGGTTTCCAGGTTAACCCTTACATGCCTAGTCTATCTAATACCCCACAGAGTTTTAAGATAGATGTTGGAAATATTTTAAGAAAAAGATCAGTGACTTCCTTTCTTATACATCAAACTATCACAGTCTGTTCAGGGATATTCTCACATTAAGCCTCTCCTGCCTGGTTACAATGCCATCGTGCCTGGTAATGGGGCCATGCTTCTAATTATTTCAGCATTTCCAAAGTGGCGACTTTCACAAACATTTATTAAATACTTTCTGTGTATGAGCAGAGTGCTGTCTTAGGTGCTGGTGGGAATACAACAATCATTATGACACATTCCTTGACCCTCATGGAACTCAGAATCTGGCAAGGCAACATGATATGTAGCCAAATAACTATTGTTCTGGAGGTAGCTGTTGGCACAGTGGTTAGAGTGCTGGGCCTGGAATAAGGCACGTGCACTAAAGGTAACTAGTTGGTACAGTGGATGGAGTTCTACACATGGACTCAGAAAGACCTGAATCCAAATCCGGTCTCAGATACCTAACAGCTGGGTGATCTGGGACCAGCAACTTAACCTCCATTTACCTTAGTAACCTCAAATACAAAATGAGAATAGCAACAGTACCCATCTTGCAGGTTTATTATGAAGGTTAAATGAGATAATATTTATAAATAAATCACTTAGCACAGTGCCTGGCATGTAATAGGCACTATGGAAATGTTTATTTCCCCTTCCCACCTTCTACCCCCCAACTTCAATATTGGAAGGATTTGTTTTCATTAGTATAGGTAATACTAGTGATGGAGTTTATAAACCCTTTGATATGTTAATAGACAGTATTTGTGTGTTACCTGGATGCAAAATATGCCTGACATGCTGCCCAATCAATGACCAGGAGTTTCTCTGTCTTAGTTAGGCTGGTATTTGGACAAAAAGCCCACTGCTAAGTCCGCACACAAACAGCTATAATATAATGCAGTGCATTATAACTGCATGAGACGCGCAAACCAGGGTTTATAACAGTTTGGAGGAAAATGACTACTGAGTGTGGTGGTCTGGCTTCATGGGGGAGGTAGCATAAAAACAGAAATACCAAAATAACAGTCCTTATGCAATGCTATCAAATAGAGTAATTGGTATTTTCCAGATGTTGAATGACTTCGTTTTCTCCACTGTCCTGGGTATATGTACCTGCATATCTAGTGGGGGAAAGAAGGTCGGGGAGAAGTCACTGCCTTTGACTTCCTCTTTCACCAATCACACCGCACCTAACTTTGGGGTTTTTCTAGTAGGACTGTAGCAGGTCAGCACATTTCTTATTTGGAGTATAATCCTCCAAAGACTTGAAAATTATTATCCCTCCCCCCTTTTTACCTGAATGCCCTCCTGGCACATGCACCTAAATTAGTGTTTGTGCAACTAATATATCTATATCTTTGTATCTATACCTATATCCATCCATCCGTCCGTTCATCCACCTATCTATGTATCTATGTATGTATCCTTGTATGTATTTATGTGTGTATCCATCTATCAATCTATATATCAATCTATCGATAGATCTATCTATCTTTCTGTCTCCCTTTCTTAAGCCCCAAATAGGTGGAAAACCACACTTTAACCACATTCCAATTGTTATACTTAGGGAGTACATTATTCCTTCCGAAGAATTCATCTTCCCACTATTAATTAACAAATCTTGCAGTTGTATTTGGGGATGACTCAGTCACTAGTGTGTCTACTTATCTGTGTGCAGCAGTGTCTTTCCATGCTGGGTACCAGTGACATATTGTCCACTTTTAGCTCCCAGGGCAACCAACCCTGGACTTTGGGAGAGGGTGGGTGGTGACAGAATTATCTGGATCCCGGAGGCTTGATGAATAGTTCTAGGATGACATAAGCACAGTGATGTCAGTTCTGAGACATCAGCATCCATCCACTTGTTGGTGTGCCCACGGCTCCCTAGAAAGTACCAGTCTAGAATCTTCAAGCAGTTGCATACCTCCCTGTTTACCTGTTTACTTTAAGGCTCTCCTATGAGTGAATACCTGTCTTGACTCTGCTGGACACATGATTGGTGGCATGAGGAAGAACCAAGAAA
>CM053598.1:97315239-97326539 GCA_028646575.1 Pseudocheirus occidentalis | reverse complement strand
GGATACCTGGACCTTGGTACTTTGTAACTGAATTGAGAACTTGCTTGCTAAATGAATGAGTTAGGTGTGACTGTTGGCAAATCACAGTAATGTCTCTGGATCTTAGTTTCCTCATCTGTAAAATGAAGTCTAGATGACTTTTTACCTCCCTTTGAATTCTGAAACCTTTCCTTCAAGGATCAACTCAAGCACTACCTTATACATAAAGCCTTTCCTCACCCTCCCAGTAGCCAGTGCCCTTCCTCTGTAACTACACTGTATTTAATTCTATTCACTTGTTCTTTAGATTTATGCTACACATAGATGTAATATGTGCATGTTACTCCCCTTCCCCTTCCTTTCCCTTCCCCCTTTTCACTTGATAATGCAAGTTCCTTGAGAGCAAGGATTATTTATTGTTTTTTTTATTTGCCTCTCTAGCATCTAGCACATAGTAGGCACTTAATGTAGTTAGGTGGTACATTGGATAGAGTGCTGGGCCTAGAATCAGGAAGGCCTGAGTTTAAATCCAGCCTCAGACACTTACTAAGCTGTTTGACTCTGGGCTAGCCCTTTTACCCTGTTTGCCTCAGTTTCCTCATCTACAAAATGAGCTAGAGAAGGAAATAGCAAACCAGTCCTATATCTTTGCCAAGAAAACCCCAAATGGGGGTCATGAAGAGTCAGCCACAACTGAAATGACTGAACAACAAAGAACAGACACTTTATACATGGCTGTTGATTGATTTCTGTTGGGAATCCTGTGAATTCTCATGACTGTAGTGAAATAAGTTTGCTGCAGTCTGGGCCTGGTGTGAGTTGTTGACAAGTTTGATGTTTAGAAGGGAAAGTTAGACAATATCGAGGCCTAAGTTTTCTGTGCTATCCCAGGAATGAGTTCCCCCAAGTCCTTAGGTGATAGTTACAGGGGGTGACAGCAACAGTTGGCAGCTGAGCCTGCCTGACATTTTGTCACAGAAGCGTCCTAGTCCTTTCTGAGAATGGTGAGGTAAGACTATATTACATCTCCATCTTGCACATGGAGATAGATATGAAAGCGAGATTGGGGTGAGGAGTGGAGGGGGGGAAAGAAATCATGTGACTTAGCTACAGTGGCACAGAAAGCCAGGGCCTTAACCAAAATAGAACTGAATAGCTTCTGAGTCCCACACCCCTGCTCTTTAATTGGCAGATTTTTGAGGTGAATAGCTAATGCTCTGTCTTACTGTGTAATGCTTTTTTTCCCCCTCAGAGTAAAATGTCAAGTATGTATCTTAAAAATGGGATTGAATTTTAAGGGATGATATTAAGAAGGATACACATTTGCAGACTCACATTAGAAATCTCTTTGTTTCTATCCTCAACCTGCGGTCCTCATATTTCACAGGCAAAATGCAAATGAGATGAGTGTCAGTACTCATTATATCAAAACAAATCTCCCCCTTTCCCCCACCTTCCAAAAAGGCAGCTTTTGGTCACTGGGGCAGCCAGTCATTTACCACCGGTGACAGGGCAATGAGAATTACACGTTTGAGAACCATTTGCTGTTTCCTAATTGCTGACAGTGATTTCTTTACTCGACAGAGATGTCTTTTCATGCTCGGCTTTGCCTTTGTGTTCCTGACAGGTACATTCAGATGGCCCATCTGAGTCAGTCTCCAGTTCCTGAGGTGCACCTGCAGCTGGATTCAGCTACCATGGCAACAAGATGGGGAAACAGCATGAGGAGCTCACAGCCTAATTTGACAACCTCCTCTTCCCTCTCCTTCTGGCGTCACCACATTTCAGGAGATGTTTGTACATGTGTCTGTCCAGTGTAGTTAAGAGAAAAGACATTCAAGTGGATAAGTCTGTACAAGACTTTGCCAGGAAATACTGCTCCCCCCTCAAAACAATAACAACAACATTAACAAGTTTTCTCTCTCTAGTTGGCTATTAATAGCTATTGAACACATATACACATGCACACACAAACACAAATGTACTCTCTTGATGGAGTAATGTTGAGTTATTTTAGGAGCTAAAGATGAAAGCACAGAAATAGTATAATGTGGGGAAAAACACCCAGGTCTGGCAGGGTTCTTGTCTTCCTCTTTTACCAGTGAGGTGTGTGAATCTGGGCAAGGCATTTTGCCTCTTAAATCTCAGTTTCCTCATCTGTAAAAGAAGCGTGTTGGTTTAGGCAACACCTAAGATCCCTAGTGTTTTCTATGATTCCATATACATTGATCAAATCTCTACAACTCCTCAGAGCGAGTCCTCTAGTACTTATAACAGAATCCAAAGGAGGGGGTGATGGGAAGTCAGTTTCTGAGGTTAAACTCTAGTTTGGGAGATAGGTGTCTTCTGGCTGTCTTCTTGTGTCATTTTGTGGAATTACACGAAAGTTTAATCTTTTTAATTTTATCCATTCAGAGATGAATTTGGAGTCAGAAAGACACTGGCTTGAACCCAACCTCTAATGAGTATTAGTGTTTGACCTGAGCCTTTCTTTGTCTATTTCTTAAATGGGGATAATAATATGTATAGTACCCACATCACAGGACAGTAGTGAAATTCAAATTAGATAATGTATGTAAATCAGTCAATAAGCATTTATTAAGCACCTGCTAGGTAGCAGGAACTGTACTAAGCACTAAGGAGACAAAGAAAGATGAAAGAGAATCCCTACTCTCAAGGCAGTCAGTCTAATGGGGAGACAGCAGGCAAAGAGCTATGTACTAAAAAGACAGATAATTGAAGGCAATCCATAGAGGACAATCACTAGCATTCGTGAGGATCTGGAAAGGCTTTCTATGGAATGTGGCATTGTAGCTGGACTTGAGAGAAGCCAGGGAAGGGAGGAAGGTGTCTGAAACAAGAATGGAGAGCCATCAAGGCATGGGGAGCACTCACTTCTTTCTGGACTAGTGAAAAAGAGTGTTTTGTGTAAGAAACAGGAATGAGACCAGTGTCTCTGGGTCTCTAAGTCCATAGGTGTGAGTGAAGTATAAGAAGACTGGAAAGGTATGTGTGCTTGTGTGTGTGTGTGTGTGTGTGTGTGTGCAGGCATGCTTGTGGGGGAACAGGTTATAAAGGTCTTTGAATCCCAATGGGATTTTATATCTGATCTTGGAGGTGATAGGGAGTGAGAAGAATTTTTTGAGTAGAGGGGTAAAATGGTGAGATCTGTTTTTTCCAAAGATCAATTTGACAACTGATCATAATTTGTCAGCTGATGGATTGGAGTGGGGAGATGTTTGAGGCAGAGAAATAACCAGCAGGTTAATTCAATAGTCCAGGCATAGTTGATGAGAGCTTGTACCACTGCGGTAGCAGTGTCAATGGACATACACAAGAAATATTACTTGGCCAATTTTAAGGCATAGTATGAGTATTGATGGTGATGATGATGATGATGATGATGATGATGATAATGACAATGATGATATGCTTACTTGTGCAAAGCTAGCCACTAGAGGAAGATGCAAAATTTAGATACCATCATATTAGCCTGAGTCTTTTAGGGGTTGAGGCAAACACTCATGCCCCTTTCCACCCACCTTGCTGACTCCTATTTTTCCCCAATCTAATGAAGAGTATTGGGTCATATAAATTACCTTGAGGCTTAGATAAGCCTCAAAGAAGCTTACAAACATACTGTAGAGTATAACAAACATAGAACACTATTCAATTAAGTCCCAATCATGAGTAGTTAATCTTGAGAAGTGGTCACATGTATTTGAATGCACATTATTCAAAGTTATAATTATGTAAAATATAGTAATTGGTTCTAGCCTATTAGAAATATGACACAAATTCAAATAATATGACTACTTCACAAAACTTTTTATTCTTGGTAATTGGGACCTGGTTGTAACATATGGTACAAGTACACTAGAAATGGCAAGCAATGGACTATGTGTAGGCTGAGAGGAAAATTAGAATTCAATAAAAAGGTTCCTCAAAGAGTGGCATCTGACTTTTCAATGTTTTTTCCCATTCATAGAGCTGTTTGAATGGGTCATGATGAGTGGGGCCATAGGGCCAATTCAGTCTTTAGTCTTATACATACAATGGAGACAAGCACCTTCATGATGGTATCCTGACAGCTAGACACTGTCCCAAACTTCAGATTTTTTGTGCTACTAGTTCTGGGGGTCTATAAGTTTTCAGATTTTCCAAGGTGGTATGATCTAAGGAGAGGTGTGGTCATTGCACTCTTGGCCTGTTCTATGGTCTATGAGTGACCACAAATACTCCTTTCCACCCTGAAATTGTGACCAGGGTCCCCACTTCTTATAGCACTCCTCACTCTGGGATTGTGACCTTGAACCATATATGGGCAATGCGACAGAGTCCTACTTTCCAGTGCCAGCAAAAGGTCCCCTGTAATCTCCTGGTAACCAGTTATTCAACTCCCTTATGGTCTGTGGGCTGAGAGTTCCAGAAGTTATTGCTACTGCAGATTCAGTTGCCCTCAAGGTCTGCTGCTAGCTTGCTTGCACTCTCCTGCTCCCCACTCATACTCCAGTGAGAGAGACTTTTCCAACCTGCTAAATTGTCTTGAGCTGGAAACTTATTTCATTCCATCCTTTTCTGGTTGTTATTCTAGAATTCATTTTGAGGCATTATTTTAGCATTATTTGGAGGGGAATTTGGGAGATTTCAGGCAAGTACCTGCCTTTACTCTGCTGTTTTGTCTCTGTCCCTCTTAAGTTTTCAATGAAGTGTTGCTTTGACATTGATGCAGTTTTTAAATGCCATCCTGCAAGACTTTGACACCATGTTTTGACATGGTGATGTTTTACCATTGTCCCTAGGAATATTCCTTGATAGTCAGGTTTATCTTTTCCTTACCATAGCAATGGCTGAAATATGTATTGTTGTATGCAGATCCTGGAATGTTTTTATATCTTCTGCTGTGTGTCATGGAAGAATTAATTCATCCTCAGTTACAGCAAATACTGGATTTTTTTTGGAATTAGTCTACTTTGGTATATTTGGTTTTCTGTTTGTGATCATGCTGTTAGATTCCAAAAAAGCTTTTGGAAATTCTATTCTGTGCACCCATCTCCTATTCAGAATAATTTGAGATGTCAAAATTGTTTTTATCATCCATTTTGTTATTGGGTAGAATTTCTGGAACAAGAGTTGTCAAGATTGTTAATGACTTTATATACTTTAAACATTTTCAGTTGTTTCTGGCATATGCATTTGTATCTTCAGTCCATTTCATGTTCATTCACGGTCTACCCAGTTTAGTGGTCAGTATAATCTGCACTGAAGCATATCCAGCAGGTGGCACTTTGACATTTGACAATTTATTTAAGAATATCTAACTTTCTTGTGGCATCGTAACATGAAAGACTACCATTCACCTTCCATCATTATTATTATTACTTTAATTATTGTTTACTCAGTTAACTGTAATACAAAATATGCTGTGAAAATACAATGAGAGGTACTTTAGATACTATGGGAATTCAAAGGAAGGAAGATTACATTGGGTTGAAGGATATCAGAGAAGACTTCATTATAGAGATGATATTTTGGTCCTTGAGGGACAGGAAGGAAGTAGATGGGTAGAATTTGAGGGAAATGACATTCTAGAGAGTATGTACCAAGGCACAGATATGGGAAGGTAAATAGTGGGAGGTGGTAAAAGAAAGCAGTCTGATTTTGATAGAGGACAAGATATATGATGGGGGATGTAAGACTCACTTTTCTTGGAAGTGAATATACTATGAACAAGAATATCCTAGAGAAACCAGGATAGGTGAGTGTCCTATCATGTGATCATAGATCTAGGGTTAAAAGTTATTAGTTCCATCTCCATCATTCTTCACGTGGAAAAACTGTATTCAATACCAGACAGTCTAAGTGAACTACCTAATATCCTTCAGGTAGTAAGTGAAAGAACCAAGAGTTGAACTTTTATCTTCTAAGTCCCAGATTTGTGCTCTTTGGGAAGCTAGCTAGCTCTAGAACTGTGGGTGTAAGCAACAGATTGCCATCTGCTGCTTTTGAAAATTTCCATTTTGTACTGATTCAGTGACCTCACTGTACAACTATACTATGAAATTATTTTGCTTAAGAAACTGGATTTGAAAAAAAAAATCCTCTCTTGACACCTACCACTCAGTGCCCAGATTCATGAATGGGGAAAGGTGGGTGTTTGTGGGACAAGACGAAAAATGATAAGTAGTATACAACTTGATTCCATCTTTCTCAGCCTCTCACCAGTACTTCCCAGATGCTGAATCATCTCTTCTTGAAATAACACCCTGCTATGCTGGGATCCAGAATGTTGGAGTGGTGTTCCACAAGCTGGGAGGAAGTAGCTATAGCTCTGTTCTTGTGTGTGTGTGTGTGTGTGTGTGTGTATGTGTGTGTTTATGTATTTGGTATGTGTGTGTGCCCCTCTCCATTTGTATTTTTTCCGGTCTCTAAGCTGTTTGTGGGCTTGGATGCCAGGTCCTAAACAAGCAGTCAGGATTTGGAAGTAACTGAACTGTCAGCACTATTCAGGAGCACTTTTGGGAACTCCCTGTAGGCAGCTGCAGGTGCCACATCAATATGTCAGGATTCTAATGATGAGTTCATAGCATTTTCTGTTTGTATTCCACTGTCTACATGGATTAGCAATTGGGCTGATTCACAGAGCCATTCTCTGGAGCCACTGGTTTCAAAATTAATAATGAAACTCAGCTCTAAGTTATTTCTTGGCTATTCATCCTAGAAATAGCTTGTTATTTCTTAAATGAAGATGGCTGGCTGGGCTTGAAAACTGACTGCATGCTATGTTACTTAATAATTCTCAGAATTTCTGATTTGCTTCCATGGGGTAAGGAATGGGAATTAGGGTGGGACAGAGAATAAAGTTGTATTTACAGCAGAAGACAACACTCATGGAAACCCCGTGATATTCTAAAACAAAGCCTTTGACAAAAGTTAAATGGTGAAAGACCTTTAGAGATTGAATTTGCCTCAGAATATTCCCATTTTAGAAACTTGAAGCCAGAAAAAGGTAATGATGTAGAAATGCAGGGAGAGAAATCATGAGACAGCTCCCATTGAAGTCCTAGTCTGACATGCAGGTAACCCTGTGTTCTCAAAAGCCATGTGAGTGGGCCATAAGCTCTAGAAACTCTTAATAAGCCAGGAAAGACTGAGTCAATTGTCTAAAGACCAGCCGTGCTAAGTTTGGAAAGGCCAGAAGGTTGACCATCCAAAAATACATTTTTAAATTTTAAAACTTTATTTTTTTGCCATAATAACTCATTCAACTCTCTTCAGTCCTGGAGAGGATTTAGTCTACATCAGTAGGCAGATTATCCACCTCACTGAAATCTCAACTCCTTGATGCATCGAAGTGAATATGTGTGGGAGCGAAGGTTAAGATCCTTTATATTTGTTCTCTGATTCTAGTTCTAACCATAGAAACTTAACTGAACTGATTTCACCAAACAGAAGTCAAGTGAGAATAAAAATGAGCCATCATGACTATTATTCACTCATTAATACATCTGTGTAACATTTTTGATCAAGAATCCAGCTTTGAAAATATTATCTATACTTTACTAGACATACTAAGAATACATTTGATTCAGAGTTCATGTAATGACCATGGTTGAAAGTGAGAATTCCTACCCCTCTAGTTAGCCTCAAATATTCTGGCATCTTTTCAGATTACTCAGGAGAGAGGGAGGTGGGGGGGAAGGGAAGGGAGGGCAAGAGAGAGAGAGTGAGTCTGAAGATATCTGGTGGCAGTCAGTCAATAAATAAATATTTATTAAACATTATATGTGCCAGGCACTGTGCTAAGACCCATGGATTAAAGAAAAAGAGGCAAAAGGCAGTTCCTTCTTTCAAGGAGCTTGTCATCTGGTGTGGGAGACAAGAATGTACAAATGAGCTATGTATAGGAAAACTAGAAAATGATTAAGAGAGAGAAGGCACTAGAATTAAGAGGGGTTGAGAAAAGCTTACTGTAACAGATGGGCTTTTAGTTGGGAGCTGAAGAAAGTCTAGGAAGTCAATAGATGGAGAAAAGAAGGCAGAGCATTCTGGGGATGGGAGACAGCAAGAGAAAAGGTCTGGAGCTGAGAGATGGACTATCTTATTTGAGGAACAGCAGGGAGGCAGTACAACTGAATTGAATAGTATGTGGTGGGGCATAAGGTATAAGACTGAGAAGGTAGGAGGAGGCTACTTTACGAAGAGCTTTAAACCCCAAACAGAAGATTTTGCATTTGATCCTGGAGGTAATAAGAAGCCGCTGGAGTTTATTGAGTAGGAAGGTGACAGGTTGGGTCTACACTAGGAAAATCACTTTAGTAGCTGAATGAAGCATAGACTGGGTGGGGGAGAGAGACTTGAGACAGGCAGACTTAGCAGCAGGCTATTGTAATAGTCTAGGCATGAAGTGACAGGAGCTTGTGCCTGATTGATCAGGGAAGAGGAGGGGGAATATTTGAGAAATGTTCAGGTGTGAAGTCAACAGGATGTGGTATCAGAAAAGGAGGATGAAAGCCATCTACAGTAATAGGGAAGGTTGGGAGAGCAGAGTTTAAGGGGAATGATAATGAGTTTAGCTTTGAACATGTTGAATTTAAGCTTTCTATTGGACATCCAGTTTGAGATGTCTAAAAGGCAGCTGGAGATGTGTTTTGCATTCCCCACCAACACAATTTCCTCTGAAAGTCAAGTAAAGAGAAATAGGAAGTTGAGGAAGATATATTCCATTATTTTAAAATTTTCTGTTCATATTAAGTATACAAGCATGTAAGTCAATAATCATTAGAATAGCTGCTATAAAGAGTGATATATCTATATAGAACTTAAATTCCATGATACGCACACATAAATATATGTGTGTGTGTGTATACAGAAACACATTATGTATATCCGTGTAAGTTAGATCATGCAGGTATTATTGTTCCTGACATCATACTGGTAGTGGATTTTAATTATGGCATCATTTCCTTGTATACATCAAATACTCGAAGGGGGTATTTTTACTATGCTTGGGACAGTATCAACTTTGACAGACGAGGACACTGAATCTCAGATAGGATGACTTTCCTGCCATCACAGAATGGGTGAGAGTCAGCAGTAGAAGCAAGGTGCTCTAGAAAAGCAAGGCACTATTACAGAATGAGTATAGAACTTGGAGTTAGGAGAACTGTGTTCAAATGTTGACTCTGACAGTTATTAACTGTGACTTGGCAAGTTGTTTAAATTCAGCCTCAGTTTCCTCATCTGTAAAATGGATCACTGTACACTTTCTACTTAGTTAAAGGATTGTTGAAAGGAGAGCATGATATAAAACCTTAAAGTCTGATAGAAATGATAAAAATACGAGTTATTATTTTGACTATACATTGTACACTGAAACTGATTGGAGAAGTAATAGTGATAGGTAGCATTTATATATTACTTCACTGTTTGAAAAATGCTTTGGCGAATATTCCTTTATTTTATCCTCATAATAAACATGGAAGGTAGGTGCTTTTAGTATTCCCATTTTACAGATAAGGAGAGGAAGAAAGAAAATAAGTGGTTTGTCCAGGGTCATACAGCTAGGAAGTATCTGAGGTCAGATTTGAACTTAAGTAGTCTTGACTCAAGCTTCAGTGTTCTTTTCAGGTTTATGAAGTAGTTTCCATGAATTCTTATCTCATTAGATCCTTATGATGGATGTATTAAGTACTTATGTCTTAGATTCACTATTTCCTGTGTGGCAAGGTATCTTTTGCGTTGGCCACAAGAGAGATATCCTACTAGTATATTTCAAAATCAGAAGACCCTAAATTCCAATCCCAGTATTAGTAGGGTAGTATGATCCCCTGCATAGTCACCTATGCTTTAGGCACATTTTCAGGAGGTGAGCAGCTTCCTGCAATCTTTGGTTACTTTGCCTGGTGGTTTAGTATAATGGGAATTTGTCTATCCTGCTTCATGGTGATCATCCAACCCTGAACCCAGGGGCATTCAGTTGAATACAAATCATTTCAAAGAAATTGCCTGAGGAAAAGAACATTTCTCAGTTAATTTTCAGAGATGCTTGGAGTGAATAGCAGGGTGAAATGTTACCCACACATAACATTCCATCTTCCATCCAGGGTCCATCTCCAGCCCTTTGCAAAAATAGTCCCCCTCATCTGGAATGTCCTCTCTACCTCATTTAATCTCTAACTTCCTTCAAAGCATAGCTCTGATGCCACTTCCTACCTGAGGCTAAATCTGACCCCTCATGCACCCCCACTTATTAGTACTCAGTCTCTGTCTCTGTCTCTCTATTCCTCCCTCCCTTCTTCTCTCTCCCTCTCTCCCTCCTTCCCTCCCTCTCTCTCTTCTTCCTTCCCTCTTTCTCCCTCCCCCTCCCTTTCCCTCTTCCTTTCCTTCTCCCTTTTCCTCCCTCCTTCTATCTCTCTTCCTCCCCCCCCATTGTGTACATCTTTTGTCTTCACTTATTTGTATTACTTATATCCTCTGTAGTTGAATAGAAGGTCTTTTGAAGGGACAATCTTTTTTTTATCTCTGCATCTCTAGTACCCAACATAGTGCATATGTGAGAGCTAATAAAGATATTTGTTGAATTGAATCAAATGATTGAAAGTTAATGTTAAAAAAATCTTTTAATATAGTGTCCTGCTTTTTAAAAATTGGATTGGATAAAGGCAAGGTAGGGGAAGGCAGCTACTTTGGGCATAACACATAGTGAAACACATTGAGCGACATTGTTTTATGACTTTTTAAAAATGAGGGATGGGGATGGATCCAAGATGGCAGAGTAGAAGCAGCAAGGTCCCGCAGCTCCCACACCGCCACCCTAAACACCCAGAAAATATGAGCCCAGACAAAGTCTAGGAAAGTCTAGGACTCTCAGACTCACAGAAATACAGAGAACACACCTCTCGCTGAAGGCAGCTCAGCAGCAGGGGCTCAGCACGGCCACCAGAATGGAGGCTGGAACAGCCTGAAACTGAGACAGTGGCCAGGCCTGGGACGGTGGGAAGGAGCTGGGCTGAGCTGAGCCCAGCATCTCCACATCTGCCAAGGTGTGAGGAACAGGACAGGAGAGGGGCAGCTTGCACCGCAGTGAAGCAGAGACCGGGCCAGCCCAAAACCGCAGCTGGGGCAGGCTAGACCCCAGGGTGGCCACAGGAGGAGCGGAGCCTCCCAAGCCACAGCATGAGTCTACTTCAAAGAAAACCTAAAGCAACTGCCTGAGGGGAGCTTCAGCCAGACGGTTAGTGATAGTTGAAAATTTGAAAATTAGTTTGGGGGTGATAAAGCAGTTCGCCAATCTGCCCCCGGGGCAAGGAAGCAGTGGG
>CM053598.1:97295729-97314739 GCA_028646575.1 Pseudocheirus occidentalis | reverse complement strand
ACATTGACAGGAGTCTTGTGCTATTTCCTAAGTGCTACTTGATTGATTCCACATAAACTCTCTCAGTTCCACTCAGACTTCCCCCTCCCTCAGCCTGACTGCCCTTCCAATGTCCGTTTTGTAGTTCCCGAGGAGCTTCCTGAATTTTTTGACATAAATAATTCCTTAGCGTCTTCTTGACATGCATATATCTCTGGCATTCCTTTACTTTCTTAGATTACAGCTCTGATCCTGTGTCCTTTTCCCCAGAGGCATATTAGCTTGTGTACTTCCTAATTGGCACAAGTTGGTGCCATCCTCATGAGGGGATTCAGTAAATTTGACTAGAGACGATTTCTTCACCCTTCTGGACTTTGTTTTCCTTAGCTGTAAAGTGGAAGGGACCTAGATAAACCTTTTCAGATCTAAAACATTTTTTATGGTTTAATATGCCTATAGATAGCTCAGATGCCCTACAGTATCCCAGAGGAGACCAAAATAACCCATGATGAGAGTAGATAGTCACCTTGAAACCAGCATGAGCTAGATTTATATACACACACATATAAATGTATGAATATGTATTTAGGTATGTATATACATTTACATATATATATTAATATCTATAAACACACATATGAGGACATAGCTATGTAGACAAAATTGTAAGTACATTTTATGTCTATCAATCTATCAATTTATTTAATCCATATGTAGAAATGTATTATAATGCATAATACATATATGTATTTCACATATGTAATGTATTTCTAGTTATGGCTTAATAGCTATAGTCTATGAAAGAACCTGGGAAGGTTAAATGACTTGTCCAAAGTCACACATGTAGAAAGTATCAGAGTTGTAAGGCATTTGACTCCATACCTGAAACTCCAGCTTTCTTTCTACTACAGCAAGTTTTCTATAATTATAATTTGGTGCCCATTTCTATGGTCTTGCACCCATATCAACCCCACCCCCCCCAGTAGTAACTGCTAGGTAAATTCTACTGAGAAAGTGGCTAAAAGTTAAATGAATCTTAGGATTCTGTGTCAGCCCTCAGCTGAAGTGGGCCATTTAATTAATTGTAATAAATAGTAACAATGAATTAAATCAAAGCATATCAGAGTCCTTAGAAACAGTTGGCATGACAAAGAACAACAGGCAGAAATTTTATTACCATCTGTATGCTAGTCACCAAATTGTTCTGCTTATTTGTAAACAAGCTGCAGCATCTTTGTGAGGATACTGGTGCTTAAAACAACTCACTTGCTATTTGCTTTCAAGTTGTATTTGTATATGGGTGGTAATCGCCCAGTTTTACTTTGGGAAATATTGTTACTGCCAGGTGAGGAGCACTGTGGTTTACTGGAAAGGGTGTTGGATTTGGAAGCAGGAGATCTGGTTTCCCAGACCAGCTCTTGTTTTTACCAGATGTATGACTCTGGGTAAGTCAATAAGCTTCTCAAAGCTTCAGTTTCCTCATCTCTCTCTCTCTCTTTTTTTTTTTTTGCTTTTTTGGAGGGCAGTTGGGGTTAAGTGACTTGCCCAAGGTCACACGGCTAGTTTTTGTGTTAAGTGTCTGAGCCTGGATTTGAACTCAGGTCCTCCTGACTCCAGGGCTGGTGCTCTATTCATTGTGCCACCTAGCTGCCCTTCTCTCTCTTTTTTAAAGCAAGTGCTGGGGAATGATTGAAAGTTTTTGAGTAGAAGCATATTAGGATCAGAGCAATACTTCAGAAAGAGGAAACTGGAAGTATGTGAAAGATAAATTGGAACGGCCGAGATCTGAGGCAGAAAATAAATTAAGGGGACCTTCATGAAACTTTAGGGGATGCTGATGAAGATGAAGGTGATTGTTTACATTTATTCAGAAAGTTGTTTGTTCATTTCAGTCGTGTCCTACTCTTTGTAACCCCATCTGAGGTTCTCTTGGTGAAGGTACTGGACTGGTTTGTCATTTCCTTCTGCAGCTCATTTTATAGATGAGGAAACTGAGGCAAATGAGGTTAAGTGACTTGCACAGGGTCACACAGCTAGAAAGTATCTGATGCCAAATTTGAACTGTGGTCTTCCTGACTCCAGGCCTAGAGCTTTATCCACTGAGCCACCCAACTGCTCTATCTGCAAAATAGAAAGGGTCTATGTTATATATAACGCAAAGTGCTTTATTTACATTATCTGATTTAATACAACAGCCTGGCAAAGGTAAACACTATTGTTATCCTTATTGATATTATCCTATTGAAGAAACTGAGACTCAGAGAGGTTATGTATCTTGCCCAAAAAGATCTGAACTAAGGTGATATAGCAGTGGAGACAGAAAGAAGAATATGAAGGATATTGAGGGGGTGGAACTGATAAGATAGTTGATGAGTGATAGGGAAGGGTCAAAGATGATCCTTAAGGTTTTAAGGCTAGATGACTTGGAGATTGGGTGGTACTATACTATGGGTTAAGAGAAAGAGTTCATTTGGGGGGGATGGGAGGAAGAAGAGATCAGTTTTGGGTGTGCTGAGCTCAACATGCTACCAAGACATCCAGAAGAAGTTATTTAGCAAGGTGGAAATGCTGGGGCCTATAGCTAAGGAGAAATGTTAAGGAGTCATGGATTGGGAAGTCATCTGTAGGGAGGTGGAAGGCATGGGAGTAGATGATTCTTTTTTATGTTTATAATTACAGAGAAAAGATAAGACGTTGGAGAAAGCAACTATTCATACATTTGGAGGGGGGAAGTCAACAAAAAAGCAATGAGGAGAAGTAGAAAGAAAGCATTATAACTCAGATGTCAAGGAAGGATAGTCTCTAGAAAGGGGATAGTCGATAGTGTCGTGTGCTGAAGAAGAGTCCAGAAGTGTGAATACTGAGAAAGAAGGGAAGAAATTGTGATTTAATTGATAGAAATTTCCTGGGTAAGGAAATCCCCCTCTCTAGTGCTGATTGGCAGTGTCTCTGGTGCTTAAAGATCTATCTAGAATACTGAGATATGAAATCACTTTCCCAGGGTCACAGAGCCATACTGTGAGAAATGGGACTTGAACCTTGGTGTTCCTGAATTCAAAGCTATCTTTTTATCCACTATACTATGGCTTCTCCAACAATGGGATATTTTTTCCAATTAGAAGGTCACTGATGGCCTTGGAGAGACCTTTTAGTAGAGTTTTAGTTTAGTAGAGTTTTAGTAGAGTGGTAGGGATGGAATTCAGAATTTAGTAGAGTTGTAGGGACGTAATTTAGATTCTAGGGAGATGAGGAGAGAATGGATAGTGAGGACGTGGAAACACTGAGTACGTGTTGTCCATATGGGGGTCATGAAGAGTCAGACATGAATGAAATGACTGAACAATCTCAAGCACGCAGAATAGACTCAGGGCAATAGAAGACACTTAATGAAATCCTTCAATGAATCCCTATGATATATAAAAGCTGGAATAATAATACTTGCCCTACTTACCTTAAGAAAAGGTCTTTTTTTTCTCCCACTCTGCTGCTTACTGACTAGGCAGTCTTTGGCATGACACTACTTGTCTCTGGGCAGCAGTCTTCTTGTATATAAAATGAACTGAATCAACAAGAATTTATTAAATGCCCACTACATGCCAGGAACTGTACTGAGCATACAATTGGATCAAGTAATTTCTAAAGCCTCTCTACATCCTATGGATCAAAGAATGATCAAAATATGAACTATTGAGGGTCCTGGTGAGACTGGCTAAGATGGCTTTTTTCCCTATACTTTAGCCCTTCCGTCGCTAAAAAGGTAATCTTTTTCTCAAATCAAACCCTTTTGTAAGTACTTACGTAGCCTGGGCATTTTTTTATAGCACTTCCCCTTTAAGAAATAGAGCATAACTAACACACCCAGTAGACTATGGCACAGTTAACATCTTCACCAGTTGCATTGTTTGGTGTCCTCTGCTACCATGGCCTTTTGGGCTTGCTCTTCATGTTTTTCTTAATTGCTCTTCTGTTCTCAGGAACTGTAACTTGTGTATTTGACCCAGGCTGCCTATATGCTGTTGATATACTTCATGCTCCTATTCCTTGTCTTTTTGCTCATGCAGGGTGCCTGCAAATGTGATCACAGCAACTTTAAATAATTATTATCATTATTTTTTAAATTATAGCATTGTATGCCCATTAGAAAATCTATAGGCAGGGTTGACTGGCACATTGGAGAGGCTAAGCTTATGTTCTCTTTGCTGTCTGATGGATGCAATGGTGTTAAACACAAATAGAAATTGTTGTTTAATCATTTTTCAGTCATGTCCAACTCACCACGACCATATTTAGATGAGGAAACTGAGTCAAACAGTGTTGATGACTTTCCCGGATACACAGCTAGTCAGTATCTGAGGCCACATTTGAACTTACAAAGAAGAGTCTTCCTGACTCCAGGTCCAGCCCTCTATCCACTGAACCACCTAGTGCCCAGATAGAAATAGGGATTACTAAACAATACATAATGATCTCTTGGCAACCCCATATTGATTTAGAAAAACATATTAACATTATCTATGTTCTCTCGTATTTTTATTTGTTTTGTTAAATATTTCCCAAGTACATTTTAATCTGGTTCAGGCCACATTTATGTTGTCTGCTGTGTGTTTGATATCTCTGTATCAGAATACTGGAAATGAAAGTATTATATCCTCCACTGGGAGTCAGGATCTTCCACTAACCATTCTCTTGCATCCTCTAATTTGTTGTCCTGAAGCCTCCTACACAAACTGTGGCTTTGCTTCCTCTGTTAATACATTAACATGCATTTCCACCCCCCCCCACACACACACTTTGTAATACATTGCTATTTCAGAATCTTGTTACCTTACATATTAACTCTCACATGCCTGGTTGGAAGGCCATGCACAATGTTATCCCTACCCTAGTGCAACCTCAGAAGTTAATACTTGGAGGGTACATACTTTGAGGTATAGTTATAAGGATATGAACAACTTTTTGAGTGTCAAGAGGAAAACTTTTTAAATATAGTAAGTTGAGATTATTAAAGTTAAGTGAAAGAAATTCAAAATGGCCTCACAAAACTAGTGAGGAATTCTTTTTGTAAAATTATCTCATATGGACCAAACTCATTTCTTTTAATCAACCTGTAATAGAAAGGGTAAAAAAAGCAATCTTCTTATTTTCTTGTTGTTGTTGTTGTTGTTGTTGTTCTTCTTCTTCTTCTTCTTCTTCTTCTCCTCCTCCTCCTCCTCCTCCTCTTCCTCTTCTTTTGCTTCCTTCTCCTCCTACTCTGTGTCTTTATCTCTCTCTCTCCAACATTAATTCATCAGTCAGCCATATTTATAGAATTCCTTCTGTGTATATAGGACAACAACAGCAACAACAACAACAACACAAATAGCATAGTTGAGAAACTGTTTGGTTCTGAAAAGAACAGGAGTAAACAAGCCCTTTCTTGCATCAATAAAAGTAAATAGGAAGGTTTTCTGAAGTTGGAGCTGGAGGATAGAAAGTAGTAACATCTCTAATCTTAGGGAGGACATTAAGGTTCTAGAACTTCAGCATTCAAAAATAAATCTTGTCAACATCCAGGTGTAGGACCTCTACATACAAAGGAAAAAATTGTGTAAATTCCACAAGACTATTACTTGGTCAAGAGAAATGATGGAAATTGCATTATACAATATTCTGAAAATAAGTTTGTATCCTAAAGTAACATATCCTGCCACACTGAGCTCAACCATCAATGAAAAGATGGATTTTCCAGAAAATGAAGGAATTAGAATTATTCCTATTAAAAAAGAGGCAAGTAGAGTATTCAAATTCATTCAAGTACAGCACATAAATTCATAATAATAAACTTAAGACATGAAAACAAACCAACATAACATGAATATGTCAAGCATTTTAATAAATACTTATAGAAAGAACCAAGCTATTTTGTCCTTTTAGAACTCTCATTTACTTGGAGGGCCACTGAGAGAACAAAAAATGAAAATGTATCAGTCAAACCCATCAAGAGGCAACAGATGTTTTCACAAAGAATGAATGGAGGGGAAAAGTTAATTGGATACTAGATTTAAGGAGGGAGAGAACCTTGGATATTATCTAGTTCAATCACTTCATTTTGGTGGATTAGTTGTTTCTAGGATGGGCATGTGGTGAAGGGCATGTCCGGATTAGGCTTGGAATGCTGAATTGGATGCTGAACCTGAAGTTCTTATAATACACTATCTTATTTTTTCAAGGAATTATTATTTTTAGAAATGAGGTTACACATATAAAGGTCTTCAAAACAAAGATATGGGGAAGAGAAAAGGTAGAGAAGATCGAGATTCACAGACTTTTCTGGACTGGGTAAAGAAGGTCACAGGGCTGTTATCTTTTAGAAGCCAACTAGTTTGAGGTTCAATGACATAACATTTATGTGTTAGTTCAACAAAAGAAGATTAGATCCTATTGCTTCTTAGAAGGAAAAAATAGTAGGGAAGGAGAACTGAATTCTTATTGCCTTAAAGGGAATAGCAATAAAAGTAAAATCTAGGAATCTGGGCTTGTACTGAGCATTGGAGGGTGGATATGTGTCTATAGGAGGATGCTGTGATCAGCTTAGTATAAGCAAAATAAAGCACAGAATTTAGTGCTGGCTTAAGAGGAAAAATTGGAATTTGGTAGAGGGAAACAAATTTAACAATTATAACCTTGAATGTGAATGAATCAAAGAAGAGAGTGCAAGAATTTGCTATGAAGAAGAAACATACTGTAAAAGAAACATACTTTAACATGAGTTAAAGTGAGGAACTGGAATAAAATTTAATTATCTTTGGGTATGGAGTGTTTTTAAAGAATTGCAATCATGATTTTGAATAAGGCAACATTTAGGTAGTCTCATGAAAGTGTAGATGAGTCTAAAAATTTTCATATGAGAAAATAAGGATGAAAATTTGGTAGTTTATGATATTATCTTGGTTGCTTTTTAGGTACTAATAAGGTGACTGGTCACTTAAGCTGTTTGAATCTCAGTTTCCTCTTGTGAAAAAATAATGGGGTTTGAACTAGATGATCTCCAAATTTCTAATTTGAAGTCCAATCGTATGATGATCTCTAAAGTCTCTTATAGTTCTAGCATTTTAGGAAGGTGTGCATGCCCCAAAACTTCCCAGGGTAGCTCGATGAGAGAGTCAAGGGCTGATACCATCACATATTGGCAAGTAATGATATGTGAATGCCCTATTGTCATTTTCTCTAGTTGTGAATCCTCAAGGAAAGTGACATTTCCCCAATTTTCGGTTCCTTCAAATATAAATCAAGATTACTCCAGATATACTGGGAAGAATGTGGGGAAATAGGTACACTAATGTACTGTTTGGTAGAGTTGTAAACTAGTCCAGCCATTCTGGAGAACAATTTGGAGCTATGATCAAAGGTCTATCAAACTCTGTATACCCTTTGACCCAGTAACACCACTACTATGTCTGTATCCCAAAGAAATCAAAGAAAAAGCAGCTTTTTTGTGGTGGCAAAGTATTGAAGACTGAGTGGATGCTCATCAATTGGGGAATAATTGAACAAGTTATTGTACACAAATATGATGGAACATAATTGTGTTGTGAAAAATGATGAAAGGGATGGTTTCAGAAAAACCTAGGAAGACTTACATGAACTGATGCAAAGTGAAGTAAACAGAAGCAGGAAAATGATACATACAGTAATAGTAATATTCTAAGGATAATCAATTGTGATAAGCATAGTAACCCTCCCTGATGAAATCAATGAACCACCACAATGTGACAGAACTCATGATGAAAAAATGGCATCTGCTTCCATATAGAGAACTAATGATCCCAGAGAGTAGAGTGAAGCATATTTTTTCTTTATTTTTTTCTTCAGAGTAGACCTAATGTTAAAATGACTTCATATGTATAATGGGTATCATATTTCTTCCTTTTTCAATGGGTGGGAAAGGAGTGGAAAGAGAGAAAGAATTTGAAGTTGAAAATAAAAATAAATTTTAAAAGGTTAGCTATAAAAAGCCTTGGGGCCTCTACTTCCTCTGATTCTGACTCCAGTTTCATATGATAAATGGCTCAATATATAACCTACTAATCAAAGGATTATAAATTTAGGACTGGAAGGGACTTTAAAATTCATCATTGGTGTAATTGTGAACTGATCCAACGATTTTAGAGAGCAATTTGGAATTATGCCCAAAGAGCTATTAAAATGCTATACATGGCAATACCAGATCTATTTCCAAAGATAATTAGGGAAAAAGAAAATGAACCTTTATGTTCTAAAATATTTATAGCAGTTCTCTTTGTAATGCAAAGACCTGGAAATTACAGGTATGCCTCTCAAATGGGGAATGGGTAGACTAGTTATAGTGCATAATTAGCATGGAATCCTACTGTACTGTAAGAAATGATGAGCGGAATTATCTTAGAAAAGCATGGAAAGACTTGCAGAAAATGAAGAGTGAAATGAGCAGAACCAACAGAATGTTGTATACATTAACAGCAATATTGCTTTAAGAATAACTTTGAGTGAAGGTCATTTTAACTATTATATATATATATTTGAATGAGCTACTATGTGCATATGAAGGAAGATGCTATCTGCATCTCTGCCTCCAGAGAAAGAGCTGATAGATAGAAGAATATATATATACACACACACATTCATACACATACATATATATCTATATATAGATACATAGATATATATACCCACACGTGTATGTGTGTGTGTGTGTGTGTCTAGTGGCAGCCATCTGTAGCATGGGGGGAGGGGAAAAAGAAAAAAAAGAAATTTATGTGATTGCTTTATTATATATTTAAATGCAATAGCAAGCTATATGCAATAGATTGCAGTTTTGTGTGGATCATCTTTTTATTGTACTAAGTTATAGAAACGCTTGTTTTATTCCATAAATTAAAAATAAAATAAATAAAAATGAAAAAAGAACTCAACAAGTCCAAGATCCTCATTTCACAGACAAGAAAACCCAGAGGCCCACTTAGATTAAATGATTTGCCAAAGGTCATGAAAGTAGTAAGTGACATATCCAGGATTTGAACCCAGGTCTTTTGCCTGCAAATTTTATGCTTTTCCAAGCACATCCTGCTTTGCATGAAAATAGGAGACCTAGTTGACCCTCAGAGATCTAATCAAGGACAAAGCACAAGAGTTGTTATTGTCCAGCTCCAAGAATTATTGCCACCAGGACAACGAGGGCCTGGAAATTGTTCATATTCAATGTTTGATTTGAATAATGTCAAGAAATGCCCAGTATTTCTGTTATGTTTATCCTTCAGGGTTGAGAGTGGCAAGAATGGTAAGGACTAGGAAAATAAGCAAACATGACAGATATGTCACAGAGAAGTGACTATGTGAAATGCTAAACCAGAGAAGCATTAAGTTTACACTGGTTTCTCCCATTTGCAGGATCACATACAGCTGGCTTTCATGCAATTTGGTCATTTATCCTACCAGATTCTGAGAGGAAAAAATGCTCCACATGGCTCTCCAAACACTTCCACGAAAAAGTTCTTAAAAATCATTATATATGCAAGTGGCCAATTTTTCAAAATATTTTTTCTACCTAATAAAAATAAAGATGGTAGTGGTTGGTTTGTGATGGTGAGGAACAGAGAGTATCACAATCTTGATGTTTCTAAGGTCTCTATACACACAAGAGATTTAATGACCATCCTCTTGGACTTCCACCATGTGCTTAATTCTGTGACACTGGAATCTCAGCTTTATTAGTGTTAATTTCATTTGGTTTTTCTTTTTTAAACCAAGACTATCTAGTACTTTTTTTTTTCAAAGCTCAGCTCAGTAATATTTTCTACATGAAGTCCTTCTGGATCTCCCCCAAGCTGATAGTACCCTTCCTGCCAAATGACTTTATATTTATGCGTTTGTAACTTGGGGCTCAGGGTAAGTAGATAGCGGTAGAATGTTGGACCTGAAGTCAGAAAGACTCATCTTTCTTTTGAGTTAGAATCTGAACTCAGACACTTATTAGCTGTGTGACCCTGGGCAAGTCACTTAATCCTGTTTGCCTCAGTTTCCTCATCTGTAAAATAAGCTTCAGAGGGAAATGACAAACCACTCCAGCATCTTTCCCAAGAAAACGAGATCACAAAGTCTTACATGACTGAAATGACTGATCAGAAACAACAACAGCAGCACCAGGAGCTTAAATTTGAAATTTGCGTAAGACTTCTCATTGGTAGATAGAATGATTGAGCTTCAGATTATATATTAGTTTAATATATTAATTTTATATGTTATATATTTATATATTCGTTTAATATATTATTTTGCACATACTTAGTAGTTCTATTTTTTGATAGAATGCTAGCTCCTCGGGAGCAAGAAATGTTTCATTCATTGTTTTGGTATCTCCAGTGCCTAGCACAGTGCCTGGTATGAAGTGGGCACTTAAAAATGCTTATCAATAGTTTTTTGGTTGGTGAATTGACAATTTCATAGCTTCCTGATCTCATTGATGCTGCTAACCCTCCACTCCCACCCCATGAATCTATGTCTTCTGATAGTGAACATTTCTTGTCAGTGCTCTGCCATACATATAGTATAAAGCATCAAAATATTATTGGGGAGACCTTCATCAATCAACCAATCAAAAGCATATATTAAATGCCTATTAGAGACAGCTAAGGATAGAATTCTAGGTCTGGAGTCAGGAAAATTTGAGTTCAGATCTGGATCTCAGACACTCATTAGCTGTGTGATTGCAGGTAATTCACTTACTTTGTTTGCCCCAGTTTCTTCATCTGTAAAATGGGGATAATGATAGTGTCTACCTCCCAGAGTTGTTGTGAGGATCAATGATATAGTAGTTGTAAAGTACCTGGCACACAGTGTTATATAAATGCTAGCTCTTGCTATTATTATTAAAAATAGTAATTTGCCAGACGTGTTCTAGGCATTGGGGGCAAAAAACAATGAATGAAATGACTTGCTTTCAAGAAGTTTACCTTCTGATGGATAGTCTTTGAAGATTTCATAGGTTTCAGTCTCACTCTCACTCCATACCCATATCAACAGCTTTTCTAGGCACAGATATAAGTGAATGCACATACACACATACATATATGTGCATATGTGTGTTTATACACATACATATATGTAAATGTGTGTATGTATGTATAGATACAGGTATACAAAATTTCCTTGCCTTTCCCACCACTTCTGACCGTCAAAGTATTTTTAGTGCTATGCTACAGTTTTACTTGGAGCTACCATGCATTTTTCCTTTGGGGTCATCTACTATTTTGATTCTTCTGAGATCATGATGTTTCATGATCTGTAGCCATATATAGCACCACAGGGAGAATTTGGTGTTAAAAAGATGGCTTTGGTAGCAAGGAACATTTTGGGAACTCCTTCACTTATTTCTTGCTTGATATTGATCATCAGAAGGTTTTTGAACAAAATTATTCCTGTGGATCCATCTACAGGGAATTCTCATATGTTCATCTTATGTGTTTCCTGGACATCAGACTTTTGCTTTCTAATATTCAAATTTATTTCAGCAAGAATGCAAACTTAGAGCAAGAATACTTGGTGGGGAAAGAGGAATTCATGACTTCTCAGAAGAATAAGGACATACAGTTTTCCTGTTTTCTTTTAATCTTGCAAAGACCCCTTGTGGCCAGGGATCAAATGCAGTGTGCTTAATTAGGGCAAATTTAATGCCAAGAGGAAAGGGTTATGTAAGGAAGAAGAAAGCAAGCATTAATTTAGCACTATGCATTGTGCTAAGTGCTTTCTAAATATTATGTCATTTGATCCTCATAACAACCCAGGAAGGTGGGTGCTACTATGATCCCCATTTTACAGGTGAGGAAACTGAAGCAGACAGAGCGTAAGTGACTTGTCCAGGGTCACACAGCTGATAAGTGTCTAAGGAGGATTTGTACTCAAGTTCTACCTGACTCCAGGACCAGCACTCAGTCCTCTGTACTGCCTAGCTGCTTGTAAGAAGGTCACACAGGGGGCATCATCAATGGCACCCCATACTTTCCAAAGCACAATTCTTTGGAAAGACTCCATAGCAGCAGAGTCTTTAAGGTTGTGTTCTGTTCTACGTCATTAAAAAAATTCTTCTTATAACTAACAAGTAAGCACAGCAGGATATTGTACTCTCTTTACTTCTCAATCTGGTCAGGTGGAGTGGACCAATGGCCTGTGGAAAGATCCAGACATTGAGACTAGTTCCTACAGAGAATACTTTGGTCACAAGTTCTGCCACCAGACAGGATCTTGATGAGAAGGAGGCTGTATAATAAGAATTCTCAAAGCAGTTGCACTGACCTTGAACTCACATTTGTATTTTTGGCATCTGGAAGGACTGAACCAATGCCAACTGGCACTGAGGACTTTGTATGACTGGGGCATAGAGATATAAAATAGGAGAGCTGGAAAGGACCCTAGAGGTATCTTAGTCCAACTTCTTTTAGGCATAACAAAGCTGAGGTCCATGGAGTGAAATAAATTTCAGGAACAAGAATTGAAATAAAGCCTTTTAACTCTAGGTCTAGCTGGTCTTTCCAGTATGCCAGTTTCTAAATATGGTGGGTGAATTTGATGGGCTAAAAATGCCCTTCCTCTTTGAATCTATCACCCTATGAGCCTGTGCTCCCTTAGTTCATTGATATAAGAAAACCAAAGTTTGTAGAGATTAAGTGATTTGCCCAAAGTCAATCACAGTCAATCACTGTGACTCAAACCCAGGTATTCAGAACCCAAATTCAGGGCTTTTTCCACTGTCCCTAATTTTCTCAGGTCACCATATGACTTTCACATATTCACCTATTTTCCTAAGAGTCAGTTTTCTTTCTTTTTTTTTTTTTTAATAAAACCCTGTAGCCAGAGTACTTGTAAAGGGAATAGACAGTAGTGTCTACCATTGGGTAGGGGCAGGAGCCAGCCACTCTAAAAAGCATCCTGGTATTTTGTGTGTGGCAGTAATTTCTTCCCAGTAGGTTAAGAGGCTTATTTAGCAACCTTTGAATACCAGATTGGATAACTTAAGTTTATATCCTCTAAACTCTTCCTCCCATCCCCCATTTTGAATTTTAATTTTTTAAATTGTGAACTTAACACCAAAAGTTAACATTTCTAAATACACAGTAGAACAGAAGACTGTAAATGAAATTGTTTCTGTTATGTATAACTCATCAACATGTAACTTTCAAAGCCTTTTATAAGACATACTATTACCATTAAGATTTGTGTTTAGTTGTTATAAGTGTTGTTATAGGATTAGTTTCCTTACACCCTTTGTCAAACCTCCCACCTCCCTATCCATGTGTATAGTAAAAAATCATAGAAATCGCTGCTAGACTCAGTGTTGTGATGATTGTTCAGTCATTTCAGTCATGTCCTACTCTTTGTGACACTGTTTTGGGGTTTTCTTGGCAAAGGTACTGGAGTGGTTTGCCATTTCCTTTTCCAGTTCATTTTACAGGTGAGGAAACTGAGGCAAGTAGGGTAAAGTGACTTGCCCAGGGTCATACACCTAATAAATATCTGAGGCTGGATTTAAATCCGTGAAGATGAGTCTTTCTGATTTGAAATCCAATGCCCTATCCACTGAACCATCTAGCTACCCAGTGTCATGAAGACCTAGATACAAAATCTCCTTTTGGTCTCACTTGGTGTGTTAACATAGGTAAATTACTTAATCATTCTTAGCCTCAGCTCTCTAATCTTCACCATGTAATAATACCTGTAATATCTACCTCACAGAGTTCTTGTGAGACTCAAATGAAATGATGTATTTAAGCACTTTGAAATGGTTGATAGAGAATTCTGTGGGTACTCTCCCCAGGAGATGATAGCTATTCTGTTGGAGTGAAAATACAGCTGGGGAAGCAGATGGAGGCTCCTCTTGTTACAAGTTCTTCCTAAAGCTCATGGAGCTTCTCAAAATCCCCCATAAGCCTTTTGAGACTTGCTTCTCTTTCCCCCCAGCATCATGTTTCCAGTCCAGCATAATGACTGGACTTCTGGTAACCCTTCTTGGTGTTTTCTTCTTCTTCAGCACTGACGAGAAATGTAAGAGTTGTTGTTTTTTGCTTTTTTTTTGTCTTTATACCTCTGCTCTCTGCCACCTGGTAGCAGCATCTATTTTAATGTCACTGTGCATTAGGTCTAGCTCTCCTAGGCCCTATTTCCCTACTCAATTAGTTATCCAACTTTTGTCACCTGTGTATTGCATTTCTCTGCTCACAGATTTCCTGGGTCTTGGTGAAGCTTGGAGGCCAATGTGGGTGGTTTTTGACTACTTGATGACTTTGTCTTTCAAAGTTCTATCCTCAGGTTCTTAGATCAGCTCTTCATAAGGCTGGAGCCTGGAGTACCTAACTTTCACATATACCAAAAGGGTTGTATTATACAAATAAAACTACCCAGGAATGGAAGTTTGAGTTGGGAGTTCAGAAGACCTTGCTGTAACAATTCAATAGAAGTTTTGTCGATGCTTTAAATACACAGAACTTGATAATCATGCCAAAATTCTTCATGCATCCGGAAGTAATTTGATTTGAATGCTATCCTCAGTGACATGAAAATGTAGGCACAGATTCCCCCTCTGACCTTACTTGGTATCTTAACATAGACAAATAACTTTACCTTTTTTTAGGCTCAGCTTTCTAATCCACAGAAACGTAATACCTACCTTACAGGGTTGTTATGAGACTCAAAGAAGATGATATATTTAGCTACTTTGAAAATTATAGACTATTTTAATGATATAACTATTATTGTTGTTTCACAATACAAAAATTGAACAAATAGGGTTAGATTTTGTTTTGTTTTGTTTTTAAGACCTGAAATGGATCCGAAAGATTATCTAATCCAAAAGTGTCAAATATTTGGCCTGCAGACTCCCCACAACACTTCTGAGTGTGGCCTAAAACAGGCTAAAATGTAATTGGGAAATCTTTAATAAAATAGATAAAAATGAAATAGAACACAGATAATGTTAATATGTGGCTTTCTAAATCAGTATAGGACTCACAGGGATTCTTATGTATGGCTTATTGCTCACTTGTGTCAAACTCTTTGCGACCCTATGGACCATAGCAGGTCAATACTTTCCATGGGTTTTCTTGGCAAAGACTCTTCAATGGCTTGCCATTTCTTTCTCCAGTAGATTAGAGCAAACAGAAGTTAAATAACTTGCCCAGAGTCATACAACTGGGAAGATCCTGCCCTTTTTTCTGTTCAGCTCTGGTCTTTTCATCAAAAATGCTTGAAAGTCCTCTATTTTGTCAAATATTTGTTTTTCCCCTGAAGCATTATATTCAATTTTGCTCGGTAGGTGATTCTTGGTTTTAATCTTACCTTCTCTGACCTCTGGAATATCATATTCCAAGCCCTCTGATTCCTCAATGTAGAAGCTGCTAAATCTTGTGTTATCTTGACTGTGATTCCACAATACCCAAATTGTTTCTGACTGCTTGCAATATTTTCTCCTTGACCTAGGAACTCTGGAATTTGGCTACAATATCCCTAGGAGTTTCCCCTTTGGGATATTTTTCAAGAGGCTATTGGTAGATTCTTTTAATTTCTATTTTACCCTCTGGGTCTAGAATATCAGGATAGTTTTCCTTGATAATTCCTTGAAAGATGATATCTAGGCTCTTTTACTGAACATGGTTTTTAGGTAGTCCAATAATTTTTAAATTATATCTCCTGTATTTATTTTCTAGGTCAGTGGTTTTTCTAATGTGATACTTCACATTGTCTTCTATTTTTTCATGCTTTTGATTCTGTTTTATAGTATCTTGAGTTCTCATGAAGTCATTAACTTCCATTTGTTCCATTCTAATTTTTAAGGAATTATTTTCTTTAGTGAGCTTTTGGACCTTCTTTGCCATTTGGTCAATTATTCTTTTAAAGACATTTTTCTCCTCGTTGACTTTTTGGACCTCTTTTGCCATTTGGGTTAGACAAATTTTTTAATGTGTTATTTTCTTCTTCTTCTAATGTGTTATTTTTTGAGTCTCCTTTAGCAAGCTGATGTTTCTCCCCCCCCCCCCCCCGATTTTCTTGCATTCCTCTGTAATGGTAATTAATTTGAATTTGAAGACCCCTCTTTGTATTGGCAAGTAAGCAGGTACTTAGCACCTTGTTTCAAGTTGAGCAAAGGTAGCAGGTACTTAGCACTTAGTAACTGATCAAGCTACTATTAGGGAAACAGAAGGTATGAACTCCTGTCTCCTGTTGCTGACATATCAGAAAGGCATTGACTGAAACAGGAAGCTATTGCTGTGTATATATAAGAAAGAGAGGCACAGTTAGAATTTCTTGGGACAAGAATCTGGTGGCAGAAGCTGTTGTGAATAGGAGCCAGGAGTCCAGGAGTCCAGGAATCTAGGAGCCAAGGAGACTGAAAAGGAAAGCCCCACCCCCTCTCTGCCCTAGGCCAGAGAGAATGATTTTTTTTTTATGGGAGAGCCAGGGAAATGGCCTAGTCTTTTATTGAAGGGAAGAAAACATAACACATCTCAAGTAAACCAGTTCAGGGGCTCAGTGGCTAAACTGGTGGGGTACCAGTTTGTAATGGGTTCCACAGTTAGGGCAACGCTGTGTCTCGCCTTTGTGAAGCCAGAACCAGATGACTGCGCTGTTGTCCTCTTCACAGATACAGCCCACTATTCGCTTGTCAGTGATGGAAGGGACCAGGTTGGGCTCCTCCTTAGTCCCTGCAGCTGCCTTTGGGGCTAGCGTATTGTATGGATCCAAATCATTCTTTGCAGCCATCATAATTTCTCTCTCCAAGCCTGTAGCCTGCTCCTCATCAGAAGGGATACCTCCTCCGCTTGCCATGGACCGAGCGGCCACCCGAGCAGGGCCACAGGCCCTCAAGGCCTGAACCGCCAGTACCCCGGCGCCCCGCAGTAACCTTGAAGCCATCGCGCCTGAGACAGCTACGACCGGTAGTCCCCTTCAATCTATTTCTGATCAGTTTCCCAATCCCTTTTCTATCTCTAGCTAAAAGTACCTGAAACTGCTGCTGTTACTTTAATGCCATCACATTTCGACATTGGTGATATGTCCAGCTAGGTTCTGGGCCAGCTCTCAATCCCATGTTTTCAATTTCTTCTTCCAACCTTCCCAATTGTCTAATGCTGGAAGAATGTCTCAACCCGACTTTTTGTTGCTTCTTTAACTCAAGAACTTAATTTGAGGTGTTATTTTAAATTTATTTGAAGGGGAATGTTAGATGAGTTTGTTCTTAGTGCTTCCTCTATGCTACTATCTTAGCTCAGCCCCCAGAAGTTTCAGAAGAGTAAATTGACTTTCTGATGTATATCTTTTATTTTATGAGGGAGTTGACATTTATGTTTATGAATTGTAGTTATTATTATACCTTACATCATATCCTCTTATATTTCTTACCCTCTTTGTTCCTCATCCATCTTTTTACAAGTAAATATGCAATAAAAGTAATATGATCAATATTTGAAATTTATAATTAAAATCGGTCTCATCCAACTCTTCTATTGTTTTCTTTCTTTTTATTATTTTAGATACTGACCAGTGTCTCAGTCTTCTGGTAGCTTGAAATACATGTTAACTTAGGTCTGTTTCTCTGTAGTCTTGTCCATGAATTATTGAAAGTTAAGAGTTGTTGTTGACTCGTTCTATGGAGCTTAGAGAATACCACTTGATATTACTGACTGTACTGATAAGAAGTCTCAAACAACATATTCCCACCCCTCTTTATGATGACCAAATACTCCATTTCCCACATCCTATTTTGGCATTGGATAAAGTTTCTTGGATGCTATATGGGTCCTGTCTCTTTCTGAGATTTTGGAATATACTTCCTGGATATTTTAATGACTTTATATTTGCCCTGGCACTTAAAAAGGCTGCCTACCTGCTCTATGTGGCTTCTGTTTCAAATTCCTTTTCTGCATCAAGTACATTGTAGACTTCTTGAAGTTTTTCTTGGAATTTCTTTATTTTATGTAGAATATTACAGCCAATACCACTTAGTTTTCTCTATCATTGTCATTTCCTATGAATTTTAAAATTTTACTAATATATTTATGTAAGTGCTGGGTTCCTCTAAGACATTCAAGTTACCATATTAAGCAGAAGTTCCATTTATTTTCATTTCATAAAGAAGTTAATTATATCTGTATATCAGTGGTTCTCAACCTGTGAGTTATGTTCAGTTTAAATGCACCCTGCATATCAGATGTTTACATTATGATTTATAACAGTAGCAAAATTACAGTTATGAAGTAGCAACGAAAATAATTTTATGGTTGGGGGTCACCACATGAGGAACTGTATTGAAGGGTCACGACATTAGGAAGGTTGATAAACACTGCTCTACATGAAGTTTCCTTATCCTTTCCCCAGTGCCTTTCCCTTCACCTGCCTTCCCTATGAACATACCTGATATTTTTATAGTTACTTATGATCTCTCTTGATAGAATGTGAGAGTAGAGAACTTTTGAGTTCTCTTATTGTATCCCCAGGAGTTAATTCAGTGCCTGCCATTGGTAAGAGTTTTGTAAGTGGTTATGATTTATTTTGTAAGTTTATCTATTTATTTTTAGTTTTCAAAATCCACTTTTTAAAATATTTTGACTTCAAATTATTCCCCCTCTTTGTCCTCCACAAGACAGCATGCAATCTTATATAGAAAACACACACAATCATATAAAATATATTTCCCTATTAGTCATTGTAATGGTAATCAATTTGTTTGATATTTAGGGCTAAGTGGATAGGATACTTGGGGCTGAGTAGATCAGAAACTTAGGGCTAAGTAGATCAGATTCTGAGGGCTAAGTAGATCAGATATTTAGTGCTAAGTATAGAACTCTGTCCATTGGTGAGAAGGTGTGAACTCCCCTGTTGACTTGGGAGAAGGCCAGTCCTTATAAGCAGGAGAATTTTGGAGAGACAGACAGATTTTGGAGTTGGCTCCTCAATGAAGGAGGATTCTTGGAGACTGAAGTCAGCTGAGAGGGAGAGAGACAGAGTGTTCCTCTCCCAGTATCTGAAAG
>CM053598.1:97273396-97295229 GCA_028646575.1 Pseudocheirus occidentalis | reverse complement strand
AAAAAAAAAAAAAAAAAAAAAAAAAAGAAATAGATTGAAGGGGACACTGGGTGCAGTGCACGGGTGCACTGGATGCAGGACCAGATGCACTGAGGATTGCACTGAAACAAGGCGGAACAGAAAGATAGAATGGGGTAAATTATCTTAGCCAAAAGAGGCACAAAGGAGTTTTACACTAGAGTGGAATGCAGGGAAAATAGAGAGGAGTTCTTGAAATCTACTATCATGATAACTGGCTCAAAAAGGAAACAACATACACACTCAGCTGGGTATAAAAATTTATGTTACCTAAAGAAAAGTAGGAGGGGAAGAGAATAAATTAAGTGAATGGCTGATAGAAGGGAGAGCATAAGGAGGAAGCAGTAATAAACAAAACACTTTTGAGAATAGATAGGATGAAAGGAGAGAGTAGGATAAATGGGGGGAAATAGGATGGAAATGTACTGTAATTATAACTGTGAAAATTTTTTCAGCATCTCTTTGATAAAGGCATCATTTCTCAGATCTATAGAGAACAGCATAAAACTTGTGAGAACACAAGTAATTCTCCAATTGATAAATGGTCAAAGGATATGAACAGACAGTTTCCAGATGAAATAATCAAAGCTATCTATAATCATAGGAAAAATTCTCTAAAAGACTATTGATTATAGAAATACAAATTAAAACACCTCTGAAGTAACACACCTAAATCTATCAAAATTGCTAACATGACAGATATTGGAGGGGCCATGGGAAATGTGGACACTATCAGCTGAACTGTGAACTGACTGGAGAGCATTGCACACAGTAACAGCAATACTGTACAATGATCAACCATGAATGATTTAGCAATTCTCAGAAATACAATTAACCAAGATGATTCTGAAGGACTTAAGATAAAAAAAATATATTCTCTTCCAGAGGAAGAACTGATGGATTCTGAATGTAGATCAAAACATATTTTGTTTTAAACTTTATTTTTCCTGTGTTTTTGTTTGTGTTTTCTTTTTGCAGCATGATCAGTTTGGGCAAATGTTTTGCAATACTGCATCTGTATAACCTATATCAAATTGCTTGCCTTTACAATAAGGGGGAAGGGATGTAGGAAGGGAGAGAATTTGGAACTCAAAATTTTAAAAAAGCATGTTTTACACATAATTAAAAATAAAATGCTAGCTATCTTTCAAAAACTATATTGCCTATTTTAGGCCAACAAAACCAATAATGTAAGTAAAATGAAATAATATTTACTAAAATGCAGAATATCCAAATTTAACAGAATAAGAAACAGAATTGAAATTACCCATGCTTAGAAAAAACAATTTAATAAGACAAAATAAATTAATAAAAAAAAACATTTCTTAAGCACCTTCTTTGTGTAAAGCTCTATGCCAAGAGTTGGTAATACAAATAGAAAAGGAATGTTTTACTTTTTCTTAAGAAGTTCACATTCTAATGGGGGAGACAACACATATTTGTGGTTCAAAATGCAAGGCAGATGGAAAGGCCTTATGGTACTGAGTTTGCAGTGGCAAAATAAATAGCAATATATCTTCTTTAATGTCATTTTCATTAATAATTACATATTGATTCATAGTACTGAAACATTTGAAAATGGCAAACAACTGGTGGTAGAAACTTCAGTTCTGAAACTTTAGCAGGAGTGGCTATAAATGAAGCAGGAGCTGCTATATTTTCAGAAGAATAGTCATATCACTATGTGTTGCTTTCTTAAATTACAGATGCTGGGCTAAAAGAAATGAAGAGCTGCTCTTATGTGGGATGTTGCCATTTACAGATTTCTTGAGTTCACCAACCCACTAATGGCAGTTGGTCAAGTGATGATGGTGTTAGGGATGGCTGGCCCCTTCTCTACAAGGGTTCTTCCCCTCAGTTATGGATGCAAGAGCTGGAAACAAGAACATCTGAACTTGGTATCAGGATCTCTGGTTGTGTCTATCAGGCTCTAAGGGAAAATGGTGTTTGAGGTAATTTGACCTGTATAACAGATGTGGCCTCCTTTATCTCCCACAGTCTAGCTGAGGGAATTTCATGAACTACGCTGATTTCCTTACCCTGGTGGTAGTACTTGGTCAGCAATTGGTGGAAGTAATGATGGTTCCTTCTCCACAATGATTGTGTTTTTTTTAATGGCTGCCAAGACCTGGATAAAAATCTCAAAGGAAAAAATAAGTCCAATATTAGGGTAGCTTGGTGTCACAGTAGATAGAACTCTGGGTCTGGAGCCAGGAGCACTTGAGTTCAAATGCAGGCTCAGATATTTCTAGTTATGTGACCCTGGGCAAATCACTTAACTTTGGGCTGCTTCAGTTTTCTCATCAGTACAATAAAGGTAATAGCATGATATACCTCTTCAGATTGTTGTGAGGATCAAAGGAGATAATAATAAAGTGTTCAGTGAAGATTCTAGCACATAGTAAGCATTATTTAAAAAGTTAATTATTATTGTTATAAATGGATTCCATCAAACCACCCAGAGAATAATTGGCTCCAATATGAGAGAGAAAGAGAGAGAGAGAGAAAGAGAGAGAGAGAGAGAGAGAGAGAGAGAGAGAGAGAGAGAAAGAGAATTTGCTCTTATATCTAAACTCATGGGTCAGTAAGTCAGTCATAAAGCATTTACTAATTACCTTCTGTGTCCTGGGGAATGCGCTAGGATCAGGAGATCTGCAATGACAATTCAAAGAAAAAAAATTATGCACAGATATCCTAATGAATATTAATGCAAAAAAGAATAGAATATTAACAACATTTCTCCATCAACATTAGTATAAGATGCACTATGATAATATAGTTAGATAATAAATAGATTCAGTGTTAGGAAAACTATAACTCTTATAACATATTGATAATAAAAATGATATAATTATGTGAAAAAGTTCTTGAAAAATATAATAATTTTATGACAATGGCACTAGAAATTTTTAAAAAATAAATCGACCCATCCTTTATATTGTAAAAAATATTTATCTAAAACTGAGTACAATTCTTACTTTAAATGGAGAAAAAGTTAGAGGTCTTTTCAATAAGATCAAGGGTAAAGCAAGCATGTCCATTGTCACTATTATTATTTTCTATATATCACTATATTTTAGCTATTGAAGTGACAAGAAAAAATAAATTAAAGGAATAGGCATAAGTAAAGATGAAACATGTGTCATGGTAGAGAATATATAATGCTTTTACTTTGAATGCCCTAGAAATGTATCTAAAAATAGAAATTATTAGCAGCTTTGGCAAGGTAGTAGGATATAAAATAAACCTACAAAATCATCAATCTTCATATAAGATAGATAGATAGACAGACAGATAGATAGATTTGTATGTATGTATGTATGTATGTGTATATATGTATATATACATGCAATAGAACTCTGCAGAAAGCATAGGCAAAAAGTAATTCCATGGAAAACTAAAGAAAGTGTAGTTTCTGTGAGTTCATTAATCTAATCATACTTTGGATGCTGTATTTTGAATCCATTTAAACAGCATTGTTCAAAAAAAATAAGGAACTTTGTTTTTTGTTTCTTTTCCATTCTACTTGTCTGACTGTCACTTAACCAACTCCCAACCTCTGCCACCTTCCTCTACTAGTTCACTATAACATCAATACTGTTATCAATACTGGAAACCACAGTTCCATATAACCTTGTAAGGTTCCTTTTGTCTCCAGCAAAAAAGGACGTACATTGACAATTTTGGGTCTTCTAATACAATTTCTCAATGTCTTTGCAACAATTTCTTCTCAAGTCTACCATCACTTTAGTTCAGGTCCTCATTAATGTCTTTATATAATGTTGTGATAATATCGGACTGTCTACCTGTAGTCCTGTACTGATATTCTTGAAACTAGGATCTGATCTTACTACACCTCACTTAAAATCCATCCATGGCTCCTCCTTGCCTGTTGAATTAAGTCCAAACTCTTCAGCCTGACATTTCAAGTCTATTATTACCATTAATGTTACCTAAAGTCTAAATAAAAATGGAAAAATATCATTTTCTGAATTTTCCACATCCGTTCACTTTCTTATTGTTTCCTTCACCTAGAAATCTTTCTTTTTTCTCACTACCACAGTTGTTGTGCTGTTTGTTTTGTTTTTGTGTTGGAAATCCTGTTCATCCATCAATATCTATCTCAAATGCTATTACCTTTCTTGGTTCTTCCATCATAAGATAAATGATACTCTCTCGGATCATGAGCTTGATAGTATCCAAACAAAAAACAAAAACACAAATAAAGAGATTGTCATGCCCAAAGTCTTCATTTTCCTTATGAGGAAAAATGGCTCAAGGCACTAACATGACTTGACAGAAATCACAAAAAGTATAATCCACAGAGTCTGGTTAAAATCTTTAAGGCTTTGGACTCCCTGTGCAGTAGTATTTCCACTATACCACTCTGATTCCTGACTCTTTCTTATAATATGGTAATTTGTATATCTGTCTTACACTATTAGATTGCATACTGCTTGACAGCAGGATAATATCTTGCTCATTTTTATACACCTAACTGTTTAACACAGTATCTAATACAGAGTTAGTATATGATAATAAACCCAATCCAGTTGAATGTATGAAATTCTCTCTTTCTCCCTCTCCTCCTTCTCCCTCTTTCTCTCTCATTCTCTCTCTCTCTCCACACTCAGATATATATATAAATATTTATCCTTTTATACATATTCCCATTTTTCTGCTTTTTGGTACATTCTCAAAGACTATCCCATCATCATTCCCCATGTTGAAAAATTTGGGTAGGTATTTATTCATGAACTACATGTCTGTCAATAACAGACTAGAATGTGCTCATGGAGACATCACTGACAAACTGAAAGCTGATGTGGACACAGCTCTTAAAGACTATCTAATAAATTGCAGTGAAGTTGTGAACTATCTTGGCATGTCTGAATCAAAGTAGATGCTATGCACTATGGGCAAAACATAATGACAGTAGCTCAAAAGAAATGCCAGGTGCTCAAATATAGAGACATTTCCATCCCAAATATTTAAATGGACCATTTGTGCCCAGCCAGTAGAAGGCACTCCAAATTCATATTGGTCTAATCAACCAGTCAAATATACTATACCTTGACCCAAAATCATGGTGTCATTTTAATCATCTTCAAGGATGAAGAATAAATAACAACAGTGAGGCTGTGAAATATTTTGGTGGAGGGACTACCCATACCAAAGAAAGTATCAGAGTAAATTGGAGTATATACATGTAAACCAGGCTTATCTCACAAACAACATTGTCACCGTGGAAACTAGGAGATACAATTACCTGTTTGGGAGCCAGACTATCCAGAATTCCCTAGGCCACAGTAGTGCTGTTCTTAAACTTGAAGAACTTAATCAGAGAAAAGCAAGAGTGCTGTGGGAGAGAAAACATGATGGTGGACTGATGAGAAGTCAGGGTAGAGCATCTCTTCTAATCTGTTGCAGAATGTTCAAACACCAAGCAGAGAGATGTGAAAGCAGAGAATAAAAAGGAGGGTGACAGAAACTGGGGGTAGTGAGATCTCCAGTAGGGGGGCTGGTAAGAAGCATCTCATCAGTTAACAAAACCTTTCTTTCCCCACCATCTTTGCTCTAGGGAGAAGTCATTTTCCTTACATTTGTCAATTAATCACTTGGCTTCTTACTTTTCCCTTTGTTGTTCTTCAACTGCTAGGTAAATCTGATGGCCTGGGAAGTTTTCATTTCCCCCACTGTTTATTTTAACATCTATGCTATTTAAACTGTAATTATAAAAACTTGATGTCCATCAGTACTCAACCTATTTGTTTATTCAGTGTGTGGAGTAGAGGAAAAGAGAATCAAAGTCTCTTTTGACAGAAAGCATTTTCCTTCTTAGTGGAAAATGAAGCATGAATATCAAAGTCAAAAATAAAAAATAGTAAGAGAGTGCACATATATTATTTAACATGAAAGCAATTTAGATTATCTTAACCCTAGATTTATTCATTTTCTTCATCTATGTGAGAAAAATAAGGACAAGAAGGAGAAATCTTCATATGAATAATGTCATCTAAGCGAATATTAGGCTCTTTTCCAAATGACTGACTGAAAGACTTCAAATCCTGACTCTGCTGCTTATTGCCAATGTGAACTTGAGCAGGATGGCACAAGGAAAGGAACTCCGGCTCTGGAGACAAAGGAACTGAACATTCATCCTATAATCGATGTTGATTTCCTATGCAAACTTGATTCAATTGCCTCATCTGTGAAATAATGGTGTTGGACAAAACAATTACCAAGGTACATTTTAGCTCTAGATCATAGGTCTATGACTCCCGATAGAGCTAGGATCATATTAGTGCAAATAATGAATACTATGACATAGTTGCATGTATGAAAATTCATTCTATTTAAAGTTTAAATAATGTATAATATGTTCCTTGGTTTCTGTCCAATGGAAATATCCAGTGAGAATTTTAACAATGCAACCAATTTTGGGTCTTCATTATTCATAATAATAAGAATCTAGCTATATATAAATCCATAAATTCTATCCTCTTTGACATCCTCAGAATCAGCTGCCAAAGTCTTAGGCAGGGTTGATGGTTTAGAACAATCTTACTTCATTTCTTGGAATCAAAATTTTGTAAAAGTTCAATATTATCTTGTAAATCCCTATTCTCACATTTGCCAGAAAATAGTTTCATAATCTATATTAAATTCATTTTTTAATTTCACTTTCATTCTTTTTACAATTATTAAAGGATTATAAATTCTTACTAGATTGTAATATCCTTGTAGGTAGGGGTCAAAGAATATTCCTCATTTTACTCTCCCCAGTGCCTCACACAATTTGTTTGTACATAGAATGAAGTTCAGTAACTAGTTCTGCGACTTTAGACAAGTCACTAAAACTCTGTTGGACTCAGTCTTATCATTAGTAAAATAAAGGATTTTGTCTGATGGCCTCTAAGGTCCACTGTGGCTATAAACACACAACTCTATGATTATGATTTTGTGACAAGGATTTTTGTGAAACTAGATCAGAATAAAAGATTCTCTTCCAGCTACATTCACAGGAGAGAGAAATGGAAGGAGGGGGGAGGAAGGGAGGGAAGGAGGGAGGGACACACAGAGGGAGGGACGGAAGAAGGGAGAGACAGACAGAGAGACAGAGAGACAGAGAGACAGAGAGAGACAGAGAGAGGGATCATTAAAGTAAAATCCTGATCATGATAGACATTTGCTTTTTTTTAATCAACAGAAGAAAAGAAAAAAGATAAGAAGGAGAGATTGACAAACAAGATAATCATGAAATTGATGTGTCAGATTTACTATATAATTTTGAAAAGATGTAAACTATATGTGATGGTGATCTACCATTTCATGTAAAGTAGTCATTTTTGTTCTATTAATCTGGAAATGTTGGTGTTAGTCAATATTTCTCAAATTAAGAATAATACAAAAATTAATATAATACAAAATTATTTTAGAAAGAGAAAGTCTTCATATGATACATCACTAGGTTCAGGTGGGATATGCTGTAAGGAGACCTATAACTCTTCCCACGCAAGATAACCTGTAAGTAGTTTTTCTTTCCCTTGTCTTGTTGACCTCAAGACATCTTGTGAAGGAAGAAATGGCAGGACTTGTCAAGTGGTTGGATATGGGAGAGACAATAGAGAACAAGGAGTCAAGGACAGCACTGCAAGGATCTTGATTCCCTCAACAATAACAGGAAAGTTAGGAAGAAGAAAAGATTTTAGGGGAAAAGATAATCAACTTAGTTTTGGACTTGCTGAGTTTAAGATTTTGTTGAGATAATAATTTTAAGATGTTTAATAGACAGTTGGAGACATAAGACTCAAATAAATTATGTTGAGTGCAAAAAAAAAGGTTAAATTCAGATGGGCCTAACTAAACATTAAAATTCTTCTCCAGTAAGGTGTCTTCCATGAGTATGTCACATAGACCACTTAACAAGAGTTAACCAGGATGTAGCTGGCCTTATGTATTTATCTCGAGGTAGACATAGTTATTCTCTTCCTCAAAAAAACCTGTGCTATAAGTCTGAAATGAGTGGGGAAATGGAAAGTGAGGATAGGTGACAAATATGTTTTTCTCCCATAAAAATTAGCACCTTGCTACCTTGAAATCAATAATCTATTTCATAGAGCCACAAAAAGAGAAGCAATCCTTACTACAATCCCTTTCTTTTAAGTAAGATAGTGTTTAAATGCATCCCTCAAAGATAACCTTTTGCCTCTGATTTTATAATCTTCAGAGAGAGTGGTAGGTTCTTGTGTCTCACACTGAGCAAGGTTTTCTTCCCCACCCTGCAACGTCTAATCTAAATCACCCTTCCTTGACACTATTCACCTTTTACCCCATCTTCTGTCACACTATGTTCTGTTCTTGCTACAGAGAACAATGACTCTCACAGTAACCTCTATACAATTCTATAGACTTGAATAATGTTGTGAAGTTCCACTTCAGTTTCCTCTCCAGGAGAAATAACCCCAGTTCTTTTAGCCCTTCCCCAGAAAAGGCTTTTTATTACTTTCATTCCTCCTTTCTAGACTCTCTCAAAGCTGATTTTGATGAGTCTCCTTTTGTGGCCTAAAAGAGCACAGGGACATTGACAGTGTCAGGGTCAAGACTCCAGGAAAACATTGCCTTTGGGGCATATGGTGATGGCCACATATATCTCATGGGACAGTAGTCAGGGTGACAAAGATGGACAAGTATATTAAATTTGCTCAAAGAGTAAAGCATTTTTTTTTCAGTCAGTAAACCAGAAGCTGACCATGAGTCTGTTTGGAAGCCATTTATTCAGACAAACCCCCAGTAACTGCCTCAGTAGACTTTTATAACATGATATAAATCAGCCATTTCTAGATAATTTTCCTGAATCATCTTTACAAGAATATCCTGCTATCACAAGAGACAAACGGATCCAATATACCAGCCATCAGCCTGATGATGCAAGCAATGCAGTGCAATATTTATTTGGAAGACTGTGAATGAGGCATTAAAGCAACTCATCATCCTGATGACTAATCACTGATAAATAATATCCGGGACCCACAGATGAACCTAAATTACACTGAAGTGCCTGGCTAAGGAAGTAATGATACTCAGAACAAAACATTCACTCCCCCACCTACATGTTCTGCCCACTTGTTCTCTGCCCAAGCAGGACACGGCTAGTAAAATAAACATTAGTGGGATCCATTAGTGCTCGGGTACACATCATAAATGCTCATGAGTAGCTGATGACGCTGGTTTCTCTTAACTGAGGGACCCTTTGTTATTCTGAATTGGATTGGTTAGCCAGTGTGTGGAGAGATTATACTCTATGCCTCATGTCTCTGTTTTATCCACTCACTGCCTTTTTCATTACTCACTAACAAATCTATAAAAGGGTGGGTGGAGGAAGATAAGTAAAAAGAAGCTCAAATCAGTCCATTTTCCTGCTCATTATGAACTCCTATAATAGTAGGACAAAGAAGGAGATGGAAAAAGGAGGTTAGAACAAGATACTAAATGAGGTTTCAGGGTTTCTGTGTTTTTAATTAATCCAGGCTATGCAACTCCCCATTAGTAGAGTGAGATCAAGAGTTTCCATGCAATTGATTCTGTTGGGGGGGCCAGGAAGGGAGGAGGAGGGATTATTCTGTTATAGATTTCTCAGATTTTTAATTCCTAGCTCAACGTGTGTGCAGAGGGGAAAAGGATGCTGGCTGTTCTGTGGTAACAATTCAGGACTTAGCCGGGAGACAAATTCCAAAGGAAAGAATCATTTTCTCAATGCTGCTAATAGCTTTAAGAAAAGGTATAATTACAAGAGCTGAGCTGAATGTAAATATTGTATAAAGCCTCTTGGCTGGAGACAAACAGTAGCCCACAGGAAGCATCTTATTCTAACAGACCCCCATCCTCTCCCTTTGAGAGGCAGGTTAATGCTAATGCAAAGAATTTCTTCAACTTTCATATGTACTGCTATTATAGATTTCAAGGTATTTATTACTGTAGCACCTGTAAGCACTATAAGAGGTAGGAGTCTGCTAGTCTTCCCCATCATGATCTCCTATTTACAGAGTTTTTATAGCACATCCATAAAAGATGGCTTCAGGCTAAACTTTGGCACAAAAGGATTTCACCCTCTCTCCTTCAATTTCTTTCTAGAGAAAAAATAAAACTTAGAAACACTGAAAATTAATTTAAGGTTCAGTAGAATGATATTGTGCTTATCCTGCCTAGGAAAAGTGTTTACTGTTTCATATCAGTAAAAACAATAGCAACAATGATGAGACAATTAAAGTATTCCCTAAGTATCCTGTCAATATCCCCTTATGATTTTAGAGAAATTCTACTATGTCAATATCACTCAGAGATAACCAATTATCCTGCTCTTGATATTGGAAATCCTGGTTCTGATTCCTGGAAATATCAGTAAAAAAGTGAACAGAAATGGGCACCATGCTTACTGGACTGGCTAATGTTAATTTATTTTTCTCCTTTTAGGGAAAATGATCAGAACTAACAGATAGATAGACACATGTGTGGGTGTGCACACACACACACACACACACACACATCAGGAAAGAGCCTTAAAACAAATTTTAGATTTGTAGTTGGACAACTTTGGCTTGAATTCTATCTGTATCATTTTGTTATTTTGGTATGGTTTTCCATCTCTTGTGCTAATCTGTTCATTGCCTTTTTAATTCGTTGTAGCTCTCACTTCTTTCCATTTTTTTTTTACCCAAGGGTGCTCACTTTGCTTAAAATAAACATGCAAATAAGTAAATAAATTTTAATTCTTGCATGAATTTTTTCCAGGAATTCTAATTGAATTTTTGCCCAAAATGTGTTATTCTCTGAGGTGTTGTTTATAAATATTTTTGAGTCATCCTCTTCTTTTGTGTTTGTGTTTTAAACATCTCTGTTACCACAATAGCTCATCATGTTGTGGTTCTTTTTTGCCAATTCTTCAAGTTTACTTCCTGACTTTAGACTTGATATTAGGGCTGGACTCTTCCACAGTTCTGCAGGAAAGGTCTAGGCTAGGTCTACTACTGCTTTCTTGGAGTATTAAATATTCTGTTATTTCAGGATCTGGACAACAGAAGACCAAAGTAGTCTGATCCACTGCAGAGACTGATAGCTGTATACCTGGTATAAGCTTTGCATATTTCTGATCTGTTTGGGTATATGCAAGAGTAGATTAATGGTAGATTCAGGTCCTATCATCCAGCTGCTTGATTTTATTTGTTCAGAGTCATAGAATTATAGGCTCCACTTTGGTCTTGGATTTCTGTCTTGGTTATTCCCCTGCATACTGAGAAATGTGCTTTAAATGAGACCATATTCTGTACATGGAGTCTGAATCACACTTTTTCTGGTATTACTGGCTTTAGAATTACCTTCTTTCTTGTCATACCATACAGAGACTGCCTACTAGGAATGCCACCCCCTCTGCAGAGGTCCCTTTATCAGTCTGTGACTCAGAACTAGATAGTGGGTAAGAAATCAGCCAGATGACTTTTGTCCCTATCATAGTAACCCACTACAAGTCTGGAGAAGTCCCAGTATGTTTCTGTGATCTTCATTTGCATTGGTGCACAGCCTTTCCCTGGACACTTGCAGTATGATCCTAGCCTACCCAGTTGCCACTCTCTGCAGACCTTACTATCTATTTTCCTTTGGTGTACTCAGCTAAATAAATTGCTCACGGTGACTTTTTCTGTATTTACCCATCAGTCTTCAGTCTGGTGCATTCATAAACCTTAAACCCTATAGAAATGAAAGTTACTGTCATAACATTATTATCTATAGCCAATGGAAGACTAACTAAACAATGTGGAGAGTATGAATCTCACTGGATATGTTGGTTAACTCAGAGTAGTGCCATTTATGTTTGGCTATAGTAATGATTGAAAAACTATTTGTAAGTAGATATACAATGTTGATAAGTCATTGATGAATGAATAAATGAATAAAAAAGTATTCATTGTGCCTGTTCTGTCACAGGTAACATGATACCTGTTAGGGATATAAAGATGAAAGTTAAAGAATCTCTACTCTTGAGAGATTTATGCTACAGGAGATATATAGTATATATAGTGGAGTGGAACCCTGGACAGCTATTTGAAGGAAATTTTGACCTCAAAACTCACAAAAAATTTTAGTAGAGCTATTATTGCTCATTCTTCATTTTCAAAGAAAACCAATCCCATCATAAGGTGATGTCTTGACTTGTGTGTGAATTGAATTTAAGTGAGGCAGAGTTTCATGAAGTCATCAGTCTTATTTTCTCTTCCATAGTCATCTAAGTCCAGTGGCAAAGCAAAAATCAAAATAACTGATGATGGCCCAAGAGGGAGACATGTCTTTAATGTCTGACCAGGTTGTAAGCACTACACAGTGACTGCTTTAGCTGCCTTCATGACTACTGAAACAAAGTGTTCCCATCCACCTATTTCACAAGGAGAAGTCTTCACATTCTTAGAGTAACTATCCCTCTAAGTCACCGTTGGGTTTGTGGTCTGTCAGTCACCCTAAACTTGGTTTAGAACATCTGCCAACACAGGGTGTTACCAGGGTGCGGCCACTGTGCATATTTGGTTTGGTTGTTGTCCTTCTTTCTACAACTATGGCTGATCATACCAATACCAGCACAGAAGATTCTACCATAGGTTGGTTAAAAATAATCTACATGAAAATTCTGAGTGGGGTTGTCTCTATATTTACAAAAACTCATGTTTCTTTCAAGTTACGATAATTCTGTTTGACCGCAGAGTTCAGCACCTTCTTTGATGTGGGAATGCCAGCCTGGATGATCCTGTGCCATTGTCAACTGAGTCTAAAGTTCTTCAAAGAAACCTTAAGAATGTCCTTGTATTGCTTTATCTGACCTCCATGTGACTGCTTGCCTTGTGCGAGTTCTCTGTAAAATAATATTTTAGGCAAATATACATTTGGCATCCAAACAACATGCCATCACATCAGAGTTACACTGTCTGCAGTAAAGTTTGAATGCTTGGCAGTTCAGCTCAAGAAAAGATCTTATTTTCTGGTACATTATCCTGCCAAGTGATCTTCAGAATCTTCGTAAGACAATTCAGAATGGAAGTAATTTAGTTTCTTGGCATGATGCTGGTAGATTCCCCAGGTATCACAGGGATAGAACAATGAGGACAAAACAATGGCTCCATAGAACTTCATTTTGGTAAGCAGTCTAATACTTCTCTCACACAGCTTCCTTTGGAGCCTTTCAAACAAATATTGAGCTAGCTCTGGCAATGTGTGCCAGCCTCATCATCTATGTGTACATGGCTCGAAAGTAACTGCTAACATAAGTGAACTTAGCAATAGCATTCAGAATTTATCCATTTGATATAACTGATGGCTTTATATATGGTTGGTATGGTGCTAGCTAGTGGAGAACTTCTCTTTCCTTGGTGTTAGTTCTTATGCCAAAATTAGCATAAGCAACATAGAATCAATTCATACTTTGTTTCATCTCAGCCTCATTGGCTGCAGTGAATGCACAGATATCTGTGAACAAAAATTCACACATAAAATTCTCCCTTCACTTTAATCTTGGATAGTAGTCTTTTCAAGTTAAATGATTTACTGTCAGTGTAGTAGCTGACCTTGATGTTGTTTTTGAACTTGTTGAAGGCATCTGACAACATAACAGAAAACATAATGCTAAAAACATAGGAGTAAGCCACAGACCTTCTTCACTCCATTCATGACTGGGAAAGTATGAAAGCATTGTCCATTATTCAGAACCTGGGTAAGCATGCTGTCATACAAACAATGTACAATACTGGTGAACTTCTTCAGGCAAAAAAACTTTGCCATAATTTTCCACAAGTTCTCATGACTGACATTATCAAAGGCCTCGGTCAGATCACTGAATGTTGTGTACATATCTCTGTTTTGCTCCTAGAATTTGTCTTGGAGTCTTTGAACAGCAAAAATCACCACATTCATCCCTTGTTATTTTCTCAAGCCACGCTAGCTCTCAGGTAGATGACAATCTTAAAAGTAAAAGATCAGCCAATTAAGGACTCTGGTTAGAATCTTGTTGGCAATAATTAAGAGAGACCTGCCTCTGATATTCACAAGACAACCTATTTCTCTTTTCTTTGCAGAAATGGACAGTGGAATCATCCTTGTACATGGAAGGATAACCCCCCTTTCCATATAACCTGGAAAGTTTTAGTCAGCTTTTAAATAAGAAGTGGCCTTACAGATCTGGAGTAAAATCAGCACCAGGCTCTTTTCCATATGAGATGAGGTAAATGATGTTCAAAACCTCTTCCTCTTCTTCACTTGGAAGTTCAGTTACAGAGGGATTGAATCCAGTCAGAAGTACACAGTCAATGGTTTCAAAAGTGGCTGACAAGAGTCTTCTGAGAACCTTATGGAAGTGTTCAACCCATTCCTCCAGGATCATGTCCTTATTACTAATTAATATTACTCCATTATCACTGAGCAGTAGAGATGCACCATATGTCTTTGACCCATAAATAACCTTCAGGGCATCATAATAGTCCTTTGGTTTTGTATCAGCAAAAAATTTAATTTGATCTGCCTTTGTACTGAGCCAAGAATCCTACACTTCTTTAAGTTTCCCTTGAACTTTACTTTTGATGGAGTTAAATGCTGCCCTCTTAAAGATGAATGATCAGTACAGCACTCTGAACCACACATAACCTTAGTCACTCTCACATCCTATCTGTCCCTTCTCTTTATATTTATATAGACTACTAAATACCAATATTTATGTCAAGGATGTATCCACGAAGTTTTATTGCATTTAGATAAATGGAAGACAGTGTTTGTGATGAGAAGGTCATGAGACACTCAAGCCTTCAGTAGTTAGTTGAGGCTGCTGTCCCTATTTCTGACTCCATTCCTTCCAAAGACTCCTTGCCATGTCTGATAGTTGGTACCTGATCTGGCACTAATATTATACAGAATTATAAGCTAGTCTTCTTTTGGCACATTGATGATAAGGGTCTCCAGAATTTCATAAAAATTTTCCTTAACCTCATAAATGTTTTTCATGGTAGAAGCACATGCACTGATAATGGTGGCATGACATTTTCCTGAAAGTGTCAATCACATTATTATGAGTCTTTCATTCAGTCCTTGGGGGGGGGATATTAATCCTTCTAGACTAGATTAGTTTTGATTGCAAAATCTATGGTGGCTTCAAGTTGCTCCCCATCACTATGGCCCTTAAAGAACAAAACGTGCATCCAGCCGTGACTTTGGCAAGCTGGTATTCATTTGCTAGTCTTGTTTCACTCACTTTCATTGGTAGTGATACCTGCTGAATTGCCCCAGAAAAAGAGCTACCTGTCTTTAAGGTCTTCTGCATTTCATGTTATCCATAAGTGTGCACACATTCCATGTAGTGATGATGAGTGGAATAGTCTTTGCAAAGTTTTGCATATACTGTTTGTGTGTGTTTCAACCACCAGGTGGGATTCCCATCCAATATGGTAAGCAAGTTACAGTTGGATGAAGCAGACAATTTTTAAGGCACTTTTTCTAGCCTGTTCCTCACACCAGGAAGTTAGCAATGAAGTCCTTAAAAGGCTGATCAGGCACTTATGGGGCTGCCAAATCCCACTGTTTCTTTTAGTGAGAAGATTACCCTATAACCTGGGCTGCCTTTGTGTAGGTTTGTGACTACGGGTCCCAATGTATCTGTACCTGCTGCTTCATGTTTTGCCTGTTGCCATAAGACTTTGAGGTAAGTAAAAATAGCAAAATGGTATGGGTGTCTTTTGATTCATGCATAAATGAGATTTAAGTAAGGAAGAATTAAATGAAATCATGCGCATCACTTTTCATTCCAGAGTCATCAAAGTCCAGTAGCAAAACAAAATTCAAAATGACTGGCCATGGCTTGGAATACACTAGATGACCTTGGCATCTTTGATAAAAAATGAAGCTCAAAGCACTACATAGCACCTCCTTCAGTTGCCTTCATGGCTGCTGGAAAGAATTGTTCTCAGCTGCTAGTTTCCCTGGAGGATGTCTTCATATGCGAGAAGGCACCCTCATAACTTATGTAATTCTTTAAGACTCTTTGGTTATCCTCCACCTGGTTTAGCACATCCACCAAAATGGTATATCACATTATGGCTGCTACAAATGCTATGGTGTCTTTTTCTTCTTTTTTTGCTTTATGGAGGGGGAAGGCATGGCAATTGGGGTTAAGTGACTTGCCCAAGGTCACATGACTAGTAAGTGTTAGGTGCCTGAGGCTGCATTTGAACTCAGGTCCTCCTGATTCCAGAGCCAGTGCTCTATTTACTATACCACATAGCTGTCCCCATGCTACAGTTTCTTAGAGTCACAGCTGAGAGTTGAGTAAATCAGGTGGACATCAAAGGTGGATGAGAAGGAATGAAAATGACTTGGCAAGCCCTTACAAGAAAAGTGCTACTCCTCCCTTTATGTTCCATATACTCTTTGAGTAGAATTATAAGTCAGTTGACTGATTGATCTTTTTTTCCCTCAAAGCAACAGAAGTGTTTATTTAATTACTTTTAAAAAAAATTTTCAGTTTCAAATCCTCTCCCCTTTTAGGTCTCTCTCACCCACAGAGAAAGTAAGAAATGCAATACACATTTAATATATGCATGTATGTGTATGTATACATACATTATATACATATGCACATTTATGTGTGTACATATATCACATACAAATATATATGTGTGTGTATAGTCACACAAAGTCTAATTTTGCATTACCCATATTCTCCCCACTAAGAAAAAAGAAGAGCTTTTTTTAAATATGCTTCAATCTGTAATCTGAGACCATCCATTCTCTATACTATATTGGACAGCATTCTTCATCATGAGTCTTTTAGAATTTTAGTGTATCATTGTATTGATCAGGGTCTTTTATAGTTGATTATCTTCATAATATTGCTCTTACTGTGTTCTGGTTCTGCTCACTTCACATTGTATCAGTGCCCGTAATTTCCCAAGGATTTACTCACTCACACATCAATCAGGATAGAAAATCCACCATCCCAAATATGAGTAAATTCACTCCTCCAGAAATATAGGAAAAGATCACTTTTCAAGAGAGGGAAAGTGAGACTTTGGCAGGGCAAAAGCAAAGTGCTACTTTGTCAAGATGACTATGCTAGACAGTCCTGATTTGTAGCTAGATGATTGAAATCATCAAACATTTGAAATATTTTTTTCCTTGACATCTGGACAATTTTATTACAGATGTAGTGAACACAAAGAAATATTATACATAATATGTAAAGTGATATAGTATACAGGGATGCAAGGTAAAGAAAGTACAACTCTATTTAGGAGGAAAAATCACATTTTTTAATCCATAGCAATTCTTGTCATAGTTAATTCTCTGTTTAGGATGAAGTTATTCTGATGGAAAAAGAAGTGACTTTGGTATATGAGTGTTCTGTTCCCTGTGACAGGCTGACTAATCTCTTCTGCCATTCATCCTCACCTGCAAGGCTACAATGGGTAAATCAAAGATGTAGTAAATGTCATAATTATGGAGTTCAGCTTTTTCATCTTATTGATATTCTCTGTCATATTATTAGGTTACTCAGAGGACTGTACATTTTAGTTTGTTCATGGAAATCCTTTTGGGAGAAAAATGATGTTTCTAGAATATTCTTGCTTCAAACCTTAATACTGCCACTATGGAATAGTGTGGGCATGGGTTCCAAAAGAAAAAGAACTCTTCATATAGTATCATGGCATTAATGCCATATCCCCAGGCAGCTACTTTTAAAGGATCTTGGAACAAGCAAGTATCCCTGGCAAGATGGAAATGGACAGGATCCTGTATATAAATAATTCAACTTAATTCTATTACATTCAATGAATATTCATTAAACACCTACAACAGAGAAGTACTAATCACTAATAGGAGGAGATATAAAGATGAAAATAAGAGTCTTTCCCTTAAGAAGTTTAAATTCTACTGGGGATAGCTATTACAGTAGGTATATAAGTAAGAAAAAACAAAGTAGATAAAAGTAATACATGATGAAGTGTAATTATCTGAACTATGATTTGGAAGAAATGGGGTGAAGAAAGAGTACATTCCTGATGTAGTAGAGAGTCTCTACAAAGGCACAGAAAGCATGCCAATGGAAAGAATGTCAAGTGTAAGGAACAACAAGGATGTTGTTCTAAATATATCGGAGACTATGAGAAAAGAAACAACATGAAATAAGTCTGGAAAGATGTTTGACATCATGATGTATGGAATTTTAAATGGTAGAAAGAGTATGTATTTTATCTTAGACAAAATAAAGAGCCTTTGAACATTTTAATAGGAGAATGAAGTGTTCATATTTAAATTTTAAAATATCAATTAAATAACAATACGGAAGATAGATTGAGTTGTGTCACTTACATTTGTGCCATTGTTAGGTTTATAAACAAGTTTCTACTCCTTTCACCAACTTTAAAGCAGCAATAAAATTTTTATCTTCTATCACATACCTATACCACTTTTGCAATTAATAATGCAGTTTAATTAACATGAATTGTAGAGTTGGAACTTCTCTGATATACATCAGAGTTCATAATTAACAAGTACCTTGCTGGATCTGAAGAAGAGAGGTGAGTTATAATAAAACACAACACCATAAACATTTATTAAGCATTCCTACATACCAACCACTATGCAAAGATCTGGGGATAGAAACATGATAAAGAGCAGCCCTTTCCCTCAAGGAGCTTATAGTCTAATGGGAAAAGACAACACAGAAAAGGAAGTTGAAAAGTGGAGAGGAGGAAATGGAGGAGAAGACATAAGGATGGTGGGATCAATCCAAGGAATACAGCAGATGAATTTGTAATTGTTTTAGTCTTTAGATCCCAAGCTGCTAGTGTTTTAGAGGGGGATAGGGTTCAGAATATTTTTCTCCTGATTGAAAATAAATACACACACGCATACATGCCAGACGCACATGTATGTATATGTGCATATGGTGTGTTTCTGTCTGTGTGTTTCTTGAAGTTAGAGAGTTGGGGGGGGGAGTGACTTTCTTTGTGTATCACCTAGCAATTAGCACAGTTCCTAATACATTTTTGCTATTATTGTTGTTGTTCAATTGTTTCAATTGGGTCTGACTCTGTGATCACATTTGGGATCACAATTTCTGGATCCTAGAGTAGTTAATTTGCCTTTTCCTTCTCCAGTTCATTTTACAAATGAGGAAACTTAGGCAAACAGGGTTAAGTGATTTGCCTAAGGTTATATAGCTAATAATTATTATCTGAGGGCAAATTTGAATTGAGGAAACTGAGTCTTCCTGACTCCAGGGCCCCTACTCTGTCCACTTTACCACCTAGCTCCCTTCCAGTACATAGTAGGTACTTCTTAAATCATTGTTGATTTTACATATCATGATATTTTTCTATATATCCTTTCCTCCAACCCCAACTAGACTGCCATTCCTTATAATAAAGAACAAAAGAAAGAGGGAAAGATCATGAAAACTGAACATTTGTAAAAAAATAATCCTCACCTCAGCATTCCATATTCAGAGTCCTCAACTTCCACAAAGAAGGCAAAGATAGCCCTTCAAATATTCCTCCTTTGAGGACAGCCCACCTTGATATTTAATCCCACAACATTGTTTTTGCTGCTTTATTTTCCGTGTTATTTCTATTTACGTTGCTGTAGTCATTGATGGGGCACATTTTTCCTAATTCTACTTAGTTCACTTTTCTTCAGCACATAATGGTACTCGCATGATTCTTTATACTCATCATTTATTATAAAACATAATTGCCCAGTGTATTCATATGCCGTGGTTTGTTTAGACATTTCCCACTTGATAAGAAGTTTCATTTTTATTTTGCTCTTTTCTACTACAGCACTACAGAAAGGTTGTGATATGTTTGTGTGTACTGTGTGTGTGTGTGTGTGTGTATAAGGAGGAGCAAGAGGAAGGAAGACACACATGTTAGTATGTATTATATATACATATATATGCATATACATGTGTATATCTGTGTATACATATACAACATATATTAAGTATTGATAAAATATTTCATTATTATGGTTAGCTATATTGGTTATTAAATTATGTTTACATTATATACAACAATACTTCATATATAAAATATCATACAACAATAATTATTATAATTATTAAAAATATAATAAATGTTATATGTGAAGCATTGCTATATGCAGAAACACTTCTATAGTAGCAAAGAACAAATTTAATCAATCCTTATCAAGTAGGAAATGGCAAAACAAACTTTGGTATATAAATGTAATGGAATATTATTCTATAAGAAATGAGAAATACAAAAAAATCATGCAAAGAGTTATGAATTGATAAAATGTGAAGTAAGCAGAACTAGGCAAAATATGCACAGTATTACAATGGAAATTTAGATTTGGCTGATATATGTGTGTGTGTGTGTGTCTATTAAGATGTGTATCTATATGTCTCCCTGTCTATATTTCCCTGTATCTCTTTCTCTATTCATCTATTTCTCTGTCTGTATGGATACGTGGGTATTTGTGAGTAAGAGAAAGAGAATAAAGATGACAGCTAGATTGTAAGACTGGGAGACTGAGAAAGCATAGGGAAAAAATTAGGGACACTTGGAATGAGGAATCTGGGAGAAGGGAGATAATGACTTTAGCTTTGGATGTGTGTTTAAAATGACTATAGGAAATATAGTTCAATTTGGCAGTTGGTGATGTGAGACTGAAGATCAGCAGAGAGATGAGGGCTGGATATGGAAATGTAAGAATCATCAGTATCTTAGAGATGCCGATTGAATCCATGGGAACTAATGAGATGACCAAGTGAGACAGTATACAGGGAGAAGAGAAAATGGCTAGGACAGAGTCCTTTAGGAAGGAAAATCACAGTTACTGGCCATGAGCTGCCTGAACAAACCAGCAAAGAATACTGAGTAGGAATTGTTGGGCAGAAGGAGAACAAGGAGATAATAGTGTACCCAAAAACTAGAGACAAAAGAATATTATCAATAGAGATATCAATACTGCCAAAAAGTGAAGAGAGGTAGAGAAAGATGAGAATTAAGAATAGACCCTCAGAGGGCGGATAGGTGGTGCAGTGAATAGAGCACCAGCCCTGGAGTCAGGAGTACCTGAGTTCAAATCTGGCCTCAGACACTTAACACAAAAAACTAGCCATGTGACCTTGGATAAGTCACTTAACCCCAACTGCCCTCCAAAAAAAAAAGAATACACCCTTAGATTTGATAATTAGGAGATCACTAATAACTTTGCAAGGAATATATTCAGATGAAGGATAAGTTAGTGGACACATCTCTTTTAGAAGATTATCTCAATAGCATTACCTTGGGGGGTGGAGCCAAGATGGCGGCGTAGAAGCACCAAAGGTCGGCAGGTCCCACAGAGCCACCCTAAATACCCATAAAAATACGACTCTAAACAAATTATAATCACAAAAATATAGAAAACACATCTCTCGCTGAAGGCAGCTCGGCAGGAGGGGCTCATCACAGCAGGCTGGGATCTAAGGACAGCCAAGCGCAAAATCGCAACCAAAGTCAGGCCCCAGGGTGGTGAGGAGGAGCTGAGCCACAGTGTGAGTCTACCCCCAGAACAGATCTACAGAACCTGAGGAGATCTCCACATCTATCAATTAGAGAAAGGTCAGTGAAAGTGAAGCTTTCAAACTAATTTCAGGGGAGGAAAAGCAGTTGGTCCAACCTAACCCCAGGGCAAGGAAGCAGTGGGGGAAGGGCAGGATCTGTCCTCCACTGGGCTGCTTCAAAACTCTTGACCTGCGAACCCTGCAAAGGTGGGGGGGG
>CM053598.1:97250427-97272896 GCA_028646575.1 Pseudocheirus occidentalis | reverse complement strand
CTGCTGGAGCTATTAAGGGGGGGTGTTGCAGCCCCTCCCCCAGCTTTGGCTTGCTGAAAGCGCACCCTAGGACCACCTCCCAAGACCACAATCTGAATCCAGGCCGCTCAACACAGGAGCACTTGGCTCTGATCAATCGATGCAGCTCCCCTGCTGAGTCTGCAGGCCAGGGGCTTTGAAGCAGCCCAGTGGGGGCAGCCGCTGGTTACAGCAGTTCCTGTCTTTTCCCCACTGCTTCCTTGCCCTGGGGGCAGATTGGCCGAGCTACTTTTCCTCTCCCAAATTAAGTTTCAAAGTTTCACTTTCACTGACTGTCTCTAATCATGGTTTGCTGGATGTGAAGATCCCCTCAGGTGCAGTAGATCTTCTCTGAAGTAGGCTCAAGCTATGGCTTGGGAGGCTCACCTCCTCCTGACTGCCCTGGGGACTGGCCTGGCTGTGTTTCTGTTTCAGGCTGGGCTGGCTTCGGCTCCCAGCCTGCCACGATGAGCCCCTGCTGCCGAGTTGCCTTTCTCTAATCCCTATTTTTCACACCTTGGTAGATGTAGAGTTGCTGGAGGCTGTAGATCTTCTGTCTTGTAGACTGGCTGTTGCTTGGCTCGGCTCCTTCTTACCACCATGGGCCTGGCTATGGTTTCAGTTTCAGGCTGGGCTGGCCTCGGCTTGTCCTGCTGTGATGATCCCCTGCTGCCAAGCTGCCTTCAGTGAGAGATGTGTTTTCTGTATTTTTGTGAGTCTGAGAGTCCTAGACTTTGTCTGAGATCATATTTTATGGGTGTTTAGGGTGGTTGTGTGGGAGCTGTGGAACCTTGCTGCTTCTATGCCACCATCTTGGCTCTGCCCCCCAAAAGTGGATCTTTAATGTTACAAAAGTTTGGGTTTAGTTGCTTTAATATTGAATATTTTCTGAAAAAAACAACAACAATCCATATTTTAATGGGAAAGCATTTCAACTCTCTTCCATCTCGCACTCTCACTCCCTCTCTCTCCCTTTTTACCTCCCCCCCATTTCTTCTCCCCTTCCCTCTTTTCTCTGCCTTTCTCTCTCATCAGTCGAAAAAGCTTGAGTCTTTATTTCAAGGTTTTAATTAGTACACTACTATCCAATAAATCAATTACCTAGAAATAATCAGTTTCACAATTGTGTCTGTGCAAAACCCAGGTTAAGATATGTAGTATCTTCATATACTGATAGACTGACAAGAGTTGGGAAAGAGTCAACAAGGGCCCCTTATCCGACCTTCTCATCCAATTACTCATGCAGCATCTCTGATAGTCATCTAGCCTCCATAGGAAGACCCCTTGATAGTAAACTCTATATAATAAGGCATTTCATCCTATTTTAATTATTTTGTTAGAAAAAATTTTCCTTATTTGAATGTATTTTCTTCCCTGTACATTCCAACTATTGTTGTTAATTCTGCCCTCTGGAGGTATGTGAAATCATATCATCCCCTCTTTTTCATGGGTCTTTAAAATATATGAAGATCATTATCACATTTCCCTTTCAGTCTTCTCTTTTCTAGACCAAATATTCTAGTTTGTTGAAAAATGGTATAGAAGAAAGAGCACTGGACTGGAAATATGACTAAGCATGGTGTTGCTGCTGGAGCATTTGTTTTGGTGTCAGAAGGATTTGGGTTGGAGTACTACTTCTGATGCTTTCATGTTTCTTTCTGTGAATGTCATTGGAAAAAGAATCTCTTTGATCCTCAGTTTCCCCATCTGTAAAACTGGGAGTGATAATATCTTTTACCTTACAGCATTAGGACGAAAAATGAGATAAGATATTTGTACTTTGAATACCTAAAACCACGCCATTAATGTGAGCTATTATGAAGAGCAGGGTTTTGTCTTTGTCACTGACTAGCTTGTAATTCTAGACAAATAACTTAAACTTTCCAAGCTCCAATTTCCTCATTTGTAAGATGAGGATAAAAATATCTGCCTAGAAGGGCAAATACCATTATTTTCATCTAACTATATCAAATGTGGAAATATATGCAAAAATGTTTAAAAATACATCCACACATGTAAAATATTTTTGTATAGACCCTTTACCATTTTAGCCACTGTCCATTGGATACACTACAGTTTCTCAGCCCTAAGATACGGGCAGAAAGGCATGTTAGTTAACTCTGGAATGACATTCCCTCAGAGAGAGCCTATTTTAAAGCTTTTAGATCAATCCAACTCTGGAAGCTGGCATCAACCTTAAAACATGATAATTACATAATTTTGTGCTAATATATAATCCTGACTTCACTTGTCAAGATTTTCTGGATTTTATTGCTAGGATAAGAAAGGATTGGAAATGATAAGCCTCTGGTGCTTCTCCCACACCATTTCCTTTCATCATTAGCCAATTAGTGAATTCAGTCTCAGAAGGAAGATGGATTGCACAGCAGAACATATTTCCAGTGTTCATGGAATTATTAACTGAAAGAATATTAGGGCTGGAAAAGACCTCAGGGATCAACTAGTCTAGGGGTTCTTAAGCTGGGCCCATGAATAGATTTCAGGGGATCTGAAAACTTGGATGGTAAAATGTTCTGAAAGCTATATTCCAATAGAATTGGTTTCCTTGGTAATTCTATATATTTTATCTTATGCATATAAAAATAATCTACAAAAGGTGCCCATAGACTTTACTAGACTGTTAAGGGAATCCCACAAACAAGGGTTAAGAATCCCCAATCTCATTTTTCAGCTCAGAAACCAGAAGCCCAAAGTGGTAAAGTGACTTGTCTAAGGTTACTTGGAGCATTATTAGAATCAGCACTGTTAAGTAGTTAAGATTCCTCCAGAATCAGTTTAATTATTAACTCAGTAGAACACTTTTCTTTTCAGACTAATGAAGGTCACTTAAGTTTCCTGAGGTCTTCTATTTCACATATTAGAAGACTTTTGCTGCTACATTTCTCAAGGATATGGATTCTTCACCCTGTTCCCATAAAATTAGCATAACAGATAAGAACACCACAGGGGAAGGGAAGCCTGGTACATATACCACAGACAGATTCTGGTTACAAATGTTTTGTGGCCAATATGTCAAAGCACATAGTCTTATAAACATAGCAGACTGAAAAAACCAAAATCACTAGTGGCCAATTCTCAGTTTCTGACAAATGTATCCCTTAAAGGGTTGTATGGGGTGTTCAGAGAGGATTATGGTGTGATGGCTTGCTGCTGAATGCTTTTCAGGGCTGCTCATCCACCTTTAGTGTCCATCTGCTACCTAACTCTTCATCTGTGACTCCAAGGAGCTGTAGCATGTGCAATGGACACACGAGGTCAAATTGTCTTGGCATATGGGCTAAACCAGGTTGAAGTTAACCAACAGATCTCAACCCCACGGGTGAGTTAGGAAGGTGTCTCTACCCCAAGCTTGTGAAGACTTCCTTTGGTAGAATGGACAGATGAGAGCAATTTGTCCTATCACCAGTTGTCTTGACTTTTGTCTTGTCATGGGATTTCAGTGACTTTGGAAGAGAGAATGAGGTTAATGACTTTGGGCAACTGCTTCATTTATATCCAATTCATGCACAACTCAATATATCATCCTGTGATTTCATTGGTTCTCTTCAAAAACAAAGACGGAACAGCAACAACAACCACATCCCTTTGAAAAGTGGAGGTAGGTTAGGAAGGGGAGAGGATTTCTTGTCAGAAAGTCTCATTTTCCTCTCCCTAGGCTTTAATGGATTTGCACCTCTACAGTATTTGCCCTCAACTTGTTCTTGGTACCTCCTCCCTCTTCCTCTCCTCTTCAGTGTCTTGCTAACTAATGGCTCATCTCTTCATTTTGGTTCCATTAAATACTAATCTATATGAAGACAGAGTTGGGTGGTTTTAGATTTTTGCATTTTAAGCAATAAGGCTTCCTGTTCTTTCAGGTCATTTCACCCTGTTTGCCTCAGTTCCTCATCTGTGAAATGAATTGGAGAAGGAAGTGACAAACCACTCCTGTATTTGTCAAAAAGTCCCCAAATGAGGTCATGAAGAGTCAGACATGGTTGAGACACATGACCAACAAATAGCTGTTGCAACTGTAGTTTGAGTTATAGTTTTCTTCATGTGGGTATCTGTCAGGGACTGAAGAAAATATCTTGCCTCTCCTAGTCTGGTTGCTATGATGATGGGCTATGACTTTGGATTTACCCTCTTAAGCATCTGGCAGTGAGACATGAAGTAGTCTGTAGTTATTAAGAAAAAACAAATCAAAATGAAAACAAACAAACAAACCCCAGAGCATGTACACTCAAGTTCATAGACTCATAGGATTTAGAGTTGTTGCATTGTATAGGTGAAGTAAATGAACTCCAGAAGGGAAAAGAGACTACTACAGACACATAAGTAGCTAAAAGACTTGACTTCTGAGGACTTCTGAGTTTTGGTTGGTTGCTCCTTCTCACTACACCATGTTTTGATGTACCATACTGAGGTGTCAGCAAGGAAAATTAACATGCTTTACTACTTCCTGACATAAAATTTCCCATCATTGGTTGGTAGGCCAGTTGGGTACCATGGGAACAATTCCATCCTGTCTCTAGAGCTGGGCAGCTTATTAAAATCCCACTGCACAGAGCATCAAACTACATACGAATTCTGTATGGAGAGGTCAGTGGGTGACACTGAATACTCTGATCTTATGTACTCACCCAGGACAAACAACACTGTCACCAGATATCATTTTCTAACAGGAAGAGAAGCCAAATATAAGTCAAATCCCATTATAATGGATGCCATTACAAAGCAGCCTTGTGCAAAACAAAGCTTTAATCAGGGCCCAGATGATGACTCGGAATATCAATTCATTTTCTGTTTACAATGAATCATCCTTTACAACAAATTATTTCTTTGGTTCTGGTCCATGTAACCATCGCTTTCAGTAGCAAAACAGCCTTATTGTATATGGTTTGTTTGTATTAGAGAGAGAGAGAGAGACAGACAGACAGACAGAGAGAGACAGACAGAGAGACAGAGAGACACAGAGAGAGAGAGACAGAGAGAAAGAGAGAGACAGAGAGAGGGAAGGAGAGAGAAAATGCTTTCAGCAGAACAGAGCTGTGACTGAATTCTTCTTTTCTTATATAAGCAAGTAATAGTTAACTAACTGTTATTCTTCCCTCACTCCATCTTCCCAAATTCTCTTGACTGCCATTCTTTCTCACTAAACTATAAGACTACTCACTACAACAAAACATCACAAAGAAAAATCTAAGAGTTGGTAGGAGACAAGGGAAGACGGTGATTTGCCTGTGTCACCTCCTTCTTTCTTCCATGGACTCGAGGGATTCTTTGTCCTTTGTTAAATTAGCCTAGGCATGTGATTTCTACCAGTGTAGCCCTGACAATAACATCTCCCTGAAAGGAAACCATTTCTAAGTCCTGTAGGATTCATTTACCTGGAAAATGCAGAGTTGATATGAATAGAAATAAAACAATAAAAAAATCATGCTAGAAAGAAACCTTAATTAAGTTCCCATATCTTCCAGTCAAATTTTAGCAGGACATTAATGAGCTAATTTACGATCTGCATTATTGTCTGCATGGATACAATAGGAGGTGGTTTTTACACTCCAGTTTATTCTATTTAAAATAATAAGGACCTGTTGGCCTCCTCCCCTTTTACACATATTTTTTTCCCTATTGTTCACATTATCTTACAGGCAGCCCTTATAATTGTAAATGCTAACAGCCGTTCAATTTTTAAAAATGCAGAAGATTGCACGCTTCCACACTGAGTTCAACATTCCCAAACATAGAGAAATTCATAGCTTCTCCAGTCATGGTTTTCAGCTTGGAAAAGAGGTTGAGGGGTTTCAGAGAGCCTAGAGTTACGTTAAGAAGGTAACTCAGGGGTGGCTAGGTGGCTCAGTGAATGAAGCATTGGCCCTGGAGTCCGGAGGACTTGAGTTCAAATCCAGACTCAGAGGCCTATTCTAGTCTTTTGTTTTCTTTTTAGAGGGAGTATGGTTGGGCAATTGGGGTTAAGTGACTTGCCCAAGGTCACATGGTTAGTTTTGTGTCTGATGCTGTATTTAAACTCAGGTCCTCCTGACTCCAGGGCTGGTGCTCTATTCATGGTGCCACCTAGCTGCCCTTCTAGTCTTTTCTATATGATACCCCTGTAAATACTTGAAGAAATAAATCTAGGGGCGGCTAGGTGGTGCAGTAAATAGAGCACCAGCCCTGGAGTCAGGAGGACCTGAGTTCAAATCCGGCCTCAGACACTTAACACAAAAAACTAGCTGTGTGACCTTGGGCAAGTCACTTAACCCCAACTGCCCTCCAAAAAGCAAAAAAAAAAAAAAAAAAGAAATCAATCTATAGACATTGGTTGAGCACCTATTATGTGAAAGCCACTGTGGTAGAACCCGGGAATAGTGATATTAAAATGAAATAATCCTTGCCCTCAGGGAGCTTACATTATCTCTTTAATACAAGTTCAGAAACTTAAGAGGAAACATAGGGGGAAAAAACCCTCCTTTGCAATTTCTCTGAAAATACTAAGAAATACTCTAGCTCCAAATCCTTTCTAGACTTTTCCATCTAGCAAAGTAGGAAAAACAAAAATTACGATCTTTCTTTGAAATGGATTAATGGAAATAAGTTTAACTTTTGTCTGAATGAGACCACTGCCTGCCAGTCTAACTAGCTCTCTCTGTCTCTCTCTCTGTCTCTCTCTCTGTCTCTCTCTGTCTCTCTGTCTATCTCTGTCTCTGTTTCTCTCTCTGTCTCTGTCTCTCTCTCTTTCTCTCTCTCTGTCTCTCTCTCTCTCTCTCTCTTTGTCTCTCATATTATACTCTTTTCCTTGTTCAAAATTCTTATAAATGTTACCACAAGTAATCTTCAGGGCAGAGAGCTATGCCAGTTTGGGCACCCCACCTCCTTCTCTCTTTCTCTCCTCCCAAATTTGAATTGATTTGCCTATGTATTACTGTCAAATCAAACAAAATTGTGTTTTAGCAGACTTGAGACTAAATAGCAGAACATATTATCACTATTAATATATTTTTTTCTTCAACACTGGGAGCCAATAATCACAGTTTCTCCAGGTCTTCTGAAGAGGAAGAATGAGGCTGATTACATCTTGGAGCAACTGATAAAAGTTCAAGAATTGTAATCAAAATTGTTTCAAGATGGAGTCAGTCTCTTCCTTCTCCTCCTCTTCTCCCCTTTTCTTCCTCCTCATCCTATTCCTTTTCTTCCTCCTCTTTCTTCTTCACCCTTTTCCTTTAGGTTAAACAGCTGCAGTTCCTTTAACCTTGAAACCCAAGTCTATATTTATTGGGCTATACTAAATCATGGTAGACCTAGCCACTTTAATGATATGGCCCAGACAGAATTTAATGATTATTGTTCAATGTGACTTAAAAGTAATTAAAATAACCAGAGGTAACATTCTATGGCTGATGTATTTATCATAAAAACAAAACTCAAGGGTGGCATTTAAGGACTGCATTTGTTTCTTTGGGTCTTATATTTGAAAGAAGTTGGTATAAGGATGTTTATGTGCAGAATAGACCCTGAATCTCAGTATGATACATAGATTGGATGATTTCTAAGGTCTTTCTAGCTCTAATTCCTATTATTCTGAATCTTCAAGTAAAGCAAGATTGAATTACTACATGGTGTCAAAGTGGGAGTACCATATTTATTTATTTTCAGTACCATATTTATTTTGAATGACCATCACATAAGGTTTGCTCTTTACTCAAGAAATTGATATGGGCATCAGAATGACTCTAGCATCCTAGTGACAACCCTATTCCTTGTTTGATAACAAGAGATATGAGTGGGCTGAGAGAACTAAAAGCCAAAGGCTTTGCTTTTAAAAGGTTCTGTCTGGAAATGTAAGGTGGTAATTATATACAAGCTGGTAAGCCCCTCACAGTGCTGAATTACAAACATTCAAAGGAAGCTCTATGGTTGGAGAATATAAATAGGAAATATTGCAGGAAGATAAGTCAACATAGTTTAAGATATAGATTTCATTTCAAAGAAAGACAAAAATACCCCAAACCCAATAACCTCAGGAGCGTTTGTTATCTTTACACCTGAAGGATTATATGTTATAATAGCTCATTAAGTCAACAAGTGTTTATTAAGTACTTTCTATGTTCCCAGCACTGTATTAAATACTGGGAGTACAAATAAAAGCAGAAAGACCATCCCTGACTTCAATTAGCTTACCTTCAATTGGGGAAGATAGTACATTAAAAAGGGTTGAAAAGACTGGGGGCGGGGGAAGAGGGGAGGAGAGGAAGAGGGAGGTGGAATAAAGATATCAGCTAGGGTCTAGTCTAGTGAGTCAGTAGTGCACCCTGGGGAGGAATAAACGTGTGGATGGATAACCTAGTCCTCCTTAAAATAAGTTCAGGGAGGAACCAGCCAATCAGAGGGAGCAGCCCAAGGGTTGAGAGTAGTCTGTGTTGAGAAGTGGTCCAGAGGTGGAGTGAATTTCCTGAGTGAAGAGGTTTCTATGGCTAGGTAAAGAAGTCCTGTGGAGATGAGTCAGCTGTGCAGTTGAAGAGAAAAATGAAGACATGGTTGTCCTGGATGTCCTCCTTTTAAATGGAACCAACTTGGGAAAGGCAGGTCTAAATGAATAAAAAGTTTGAATTGAATTTTTCTAATTAATATCAGGTACATATCAAAATGCATTAAAATAATAAGTCCTGTGGCCCAGAATTGGAATGGGGAGTGAGACTCCCTTTTCCATTAAGGAGACCTGGACCTTTGGGCTTACCCAGCCCCAAATTAGCCTTGGAGAAAGAATTTGCTGGTCAAGAGAAGCGTCAGACTCTTTGTCTTTGTTTTAGTCTCTTTATATCCACCCCAGAGTCCTGGAGAGAAATAGCTTAAAGTTTAGGTTTATCTCTTGTTTAAGGTTTCTCAAAAAGAGATTTGAGAGATACTCAGTGTACAAGATAGATCAGGTAGGAGATAGTTATATATTATACCCCACCCCCAGAAAGTAAGGGCTTACAAACAAAAGATTCATAATTGCATTAATGAAGACTTTAACCATGAAACAGTAATTTATAACTCCTATTACATTCTCTAGGAAAGTTGATACTTGAAACATCAAAATATGAAACATTTTGTGGAGTTGCTTAAAAGCCATTTCACTTGCACTTTGTCTTTGCACTGTCCAAACAATTGCCTTAAGGTCAATATTATTTACTAAGTCAGGAGATTATGTGGACTCATCCTTCTGGAAGTGGTAATTTCTTTCACAAGTGTATGGTTGTAGAAAACTCCTGCTGACAATCAACAACAGCTTAGGAAACTGGGAACTCAAAAACTCCCCAAACCATTTCTCACAATCTTTGTTGGTTACCCCTAAGCTGGAGGGGAAACCCCACAAAGTAAAAGACGCAACTGGAGAGTTAAGGTCCAGTCTTAGGCTTGTCTAGGTCAACACATGTGCTGCCATATGTCTGCCAAAATGCCAGGAGTGGGGGAGAGTGTAGCTTCTTCCCTCTTCCCCACGCTTAAGGAAATGCAAGGAGGCCTTCTGAGAGTCACAACATGATAGGTAAATGGGAAAAAAGAGTGTGCCAGAAGATAGAGTCATATCTTTTAAGTCTACTGAATGGCTCAGTGACCAATTTTCTTTGTTGGGATGCTTTTCCCACCCTTCTAGTATTATTGCAGTCAAAGGGACCAAGGAACCAATAAGAAGATTGCTTCAGGATTCCAAAATGCAAGTTCTTCAGTAATGAATCACATGTCTCACCAGGAGTGGTAAGGGGAGTTTGCTCCAAACCAGATCCTGGCTATTAACCCAAGAACTTCATCACCTCATTTGATACTCCATCAAAATGTTTCACATGATTGCACATGTATGACCTGTATCTGATTGCTTACTATCTTAGAAAGTGGGGAGAGGAGGGAGGTGAAGAAGAAAGGATGGAATTGGAACTCAAAACTTTAAAAAATTTGTTAAAAATTGTTTTAACATATAATTAGGGAAAATTTTATATTATAATTCATATATATATATATACACACATATATACATATATACATGTATACACACATATACCCAAGTTCAAGGGTTCTTACACTGAAGTTTGTGGACTTTTAAAAAAATTTGATTAAAAAAAAAACTAAAGAAAGGGGCAGCTAGGTGGTGCAGTGAATAGAGCATGGGCCCTGGAGTCACGAGGACCAGAGTTCAAATATGGAATCAAACACTTAACACAAAAAATAACTAGCTATGTGATCCTGGGCAAATCACTTAACTCCAATTGCCCTCCAAAAAAAGCAAAAAAAAAAAAGAATTTGATCACTATGTTTTGATATAATTGGTTTACTTTGTAATCTTATCAGTTTTATGCATTAAAGATTTCATTCTGAAAACAGGTTCTATAGGATTCACCAAATTGTCAAAGGAATTAAATGACACAAAAAAATTAGAATTCTTGGCCTAGAATTGTTTCTGATATCCTTGCTAATTCTCTTATTCTATGATTTCAAGTGTTGCTGAACTGAGATATTTAACAGTTATTTTCAGAATGCAATGAGTGCATTATAGTGGAAAGAACACCAAATTTTGAGCCAGAATCCTTGGGACTGAATACTGGTTCTGTCCATATAGTGATAAAGAAGCAGAGGGGGTCCAGATCTTTGATTTCATTGGTTTAGGGAAATCCTAGGAAATAAATCCCTTTTCACCAATTTAAAATCCAGTGAGGTGAAGTGATTTGCTTAGTGTCAAACAGGTACTAAGCAACAGAAGAAATTACTAATCCAGTGCAATTGATTTACTAATCACAAATTATTTAAGGAAATTGGAATATGTGCCATCTGTCTATAAATAAGTGTTTGCAAAAGTACTGAAGAGTACAGGAAAAACATTTTCCCTTAAGTTCATTATATTTTCAACCATTTGCTAGAGTTAAAACTCTGGGTTTGCGTGGACTGAGTCCATTCTTGGGGGGTAGCATACATGAACTGTTCTTTGGCTCGTGTCTCAACGTAGGATTTCCCATAAGAATATTTGAATTTGCCTCATATATAGATTTCCACAAAAATAGTGCATGTAAACATTCAGTCTAAGAAAACTTAAAATTCAGGGCAGGCTTTGTTGAATCTGACAATACCCACAAAATGCAAAGGATTTCTGAGCTCATAAAAAAGTCAAGCAACTCTTGTTCCTTTTCTTGTGAGACCCACTTCCCCTAGACGCCTATAAAATTCTCCAAAATTTTAGTACTACCTTGGAGCTGAGGACTTTCCCTTTGCCCCCAAATACACATACACGAAGGGAAATCACTTAGAATTATTAGATAGTTAAACCATCTACTCCTTTGATGAACAGAGTACCTCCCAGGGACATAGACATTTTTCAGGTTGATCCTCCACTAGTAGAAAACACCAGTTACAACCAGTTGCTCAAGAATTAACCTCTTTTCCTGGACTTGCACAGCACACAGGATCCATAATACCAGTGAAGCACAGGGTTTACTCCTCCATTTCACAGATTTGTCCCTTCCTTTCTTCTTGGCTCCAGTTCCAGCTTGGTCTGGACGATTGTCTGGCCTTGGAATTCCACTACTGATTGTGTTCAGGAGCCATGGTTCAAGAACTCCTGTTATGGTTGAGGAATTCTCTTATAATTCCAGCTTCACATATCAGAATCTAACTTTTGATTGGTTTGGGTCTGAGTTGGTTCCTCAGAGAAATAGTTCCCTGGGAGCATCATGTGGCTGTGCAGCTTTCCCTCCAAGGAATTAAGTTCAATTGTAAGGCAATAGGTTCTCTCTGTAAACTTCTCAACTCTTAATTCTCTCTCTGTGTCTCTGCTCTCCCTTTTAGATATCTAGCCCCAGGCTATGTCCTGGCATATCAACTATCTGTAAAACGATAAGTCACATTTACTGTTGTGTCAATGGGGAAAAATGGGATGAGGGAAAGGAACTCAGATTTTATCAAGAGATTAACTATGCTGGGGGAATTTCACACTTTGCTCTGGAAGTTTCATGAATGCCAGAAAAATCTTATAAGAATCATAGATTTAAAGTCTGAAAGGACTCACCTCCCTCACTTTAGAGATGAGGAAACTAAGACTTGGAGACATTAAGTGATTTGCCCATGTTAACAAAGCTAGTAAGGAATCAGACCCAGATCTTCAAAACTCCAAGTACCATATGGGTTCTCATCTTCCTTACCTAAGAGAAAATTTTACCGCAGACACTCTGTTAGAGCCATCTGAAGGTAAAAATTGTAGGTTGACTTTTTTTATAGTGGCCATAGAATATCAAAGTTAAAAGACTGAAATGGGGAATAAATACATAGTCATGGACCTATTGGTACCATGACCTAACCCCCTAATATAATAGCTTAGTCCTCTAAAACTAACCAGCAAGTCAAGGGTTTAAAACATCCCTTTATTCATTCTCCTTCAATAATATTTGACTGTGATATAGAGATTGTAAGTACTGATGACTATATCAGAAGAGGAGAGAGGAGGGTTGGACTGTGTACATGGATTTATTCCATAGACTTAACAGCTTTTAAAGCTCTATGAGAATTTAGAGACTATAATCCAAACCCTTCATTCTAAAAAGGAATTGGTAGAAATAAAGTGACTTATCCATAGTCACCTTGAGAGTTACATCTACATAAATGTATAAATATTGGGCTAAATGGTCTCAGAGTGCCTTCCTTCCTTTGAGACCCTGTGATATTGTCTATATCAAATATGGTTGGGGGTAAGGTTGTAGGTTGGCATCCAAAGTATACTGGAAAGGGCACTGGATTTGGAATCAGAACATATGGGTTTGAATCTCAGTGCTGTGACTTATTATCTGGATGACCTTGAGCAGATTATTTGGCCTCCCTTGGTATCAGTTTCTTCATCAATAAAATGCAGATCTCTGTCTAGATCAGGGGTAATTAACCTTTTTTTTGGACATGAATCCCTTTCTCAGTCTGATGAAACTGATGGACCCCTTCTCAAGATAATATTTTTAAATGCATAAAACATAGAGGACTGCAAAAATGCCCCCAATTATACTGAAATATAGTAAGCAAAATATATTTTTAAAAAAAGAAGTTCACAAAGCTGAGGTTGACTCCCAGGTCTAGATGATCTCTGAGTTCTCTTCTACCCCTAAAATCTTGATGAATGTCCTCTCCCCTTGCCAATGTTTAGTATTCTGTGCATCATTGATGGAAAAAGGTTGGAAAATACTGGACTGGTTCAGCTCAAATAGAGTGAGACCCCTTTAAAATAGTGTTAAATATTCAATGGTTTGACATTCAATAATGTATCAGTCATTCATTCTTCATTGATCTTTTATTTTTTCATTTAACAGCCATTAATTAAGTGTCTGCTGCGTGTAGAGCACTGTGTTAGGTCCCAGGGAAGAAAGAAAATTAAAATTCACACTTATAATCTAATGGGAGCTGGAAATACACAAAGATGTAATACTTTAGAACAACTTACATACAAAATGGAATATAAGATTTTGGGCAGTGGTTGAAATAGTGAGTAGAGGGAATAAAGTACTTCATCAAACTAGAGAAAGGAATGATTATATGTAGGAGTTCATACAGGGTATAGGATTTTCACAGGAAGGATAAAGGGAATCAGTGAAGATTTCATGAAGGAAGTGGCACTGAAAGATGGGTAGGATTTTCAAGGTGCAGACTTGGATTCAAGTCCCTTGCTTTGTCACTAGCTACCAAGTAATCTCATGCAAATCATTTACCACTTCAATTTACCTTTTTCTTAAAATGGTGGGAGGAATGGATTATGCTATCTCTAAAGTCCTATCTAGCATAGGTTAGATAACTGGTTAACAACTTCTTAGAGTGCAGAAAATATAACAAGGTGGTGACTTTGCTTATTGTCTTTGTGGTTTGGGGCCAGTGACTATAAATGCAGATTTCTGCAGAGACACCATCCTATTCCTCTTTTGGTAATGACAGGAAGCCTTACACTCTATGTAGCTGAAGAGAATGGCACCCCTAGGCTACACATCGACCTAGTAGTTTTGATGCAAGCTTTTGCCAGTAAACATTTGGGGAGGTCAGTTGAAATTACCTGCTACTGTACAGAAAAGGCCTGACATCTTTTGTATAGCTGTCGATTGAGCTAAGTGTCCTCGGGCATCTGAAGCATGTGTGGGGCACTGGGATGTAAACAATGATTGCTTGGAGGCTTTCCAGAAATAGTCTCTACTTCTTTTCATAGGAGTCTGATATTTTATTCAATTTCCATAAAAACCAGAGACAAAGGGATGCCTGAGTGACTAGACAAGAAGGGTAGCTGCATGGATTTGGATCCTGATGCTTGCCATTTTACTGCAGAAGTAAAAGATGTCCCCACCCATGACAGGTCAAATGCTTTGCCTTATTACTTCATTACAGGGAGGTAATGTAAGGTAGTGTCATATGCTGAACCTGGACTCACAGGACTCAAACCTTGGCTCTACCACTAATGACCTTAGGCATGTCATTTAAATTCTTTGACTCTCAGTTTTCTCACCTGTAAAGTTAGGAAATAGACTGTTTTAAAGTCTTTTCAGTCATGTCCAATTGTTTGTGACCCCATTTGGAGTTTTATTGTCAAAGGTACTGGAGTGGTTTGCTTTTTCCAGCTCATTTTACAGATGAGGAAACAGAGGCAAACAGAATTAAGTTACTTGCCCAGGGTCACACAGCTACCAAGTGTCTGAAGCTGGATTAGAACTCATTAAGATGAGTCTTCCTGATTCCAAACCCAGTGCTCTATCCACTGAGCCACAGGGGATAGACCAGGTAGCCTCTACTGTCCTTTCCAACTCTAGATCTGGGATTTGGGATCACAATGATTTAGACACTTCCCAGAAGGAGAGAGAATTTATCAAATGTATTTTATTTTAAGAGCCTTGTTAAACTGTGACATCATTAAAAGAGAGAGAAGGAAAGAGAAATTATAGCAAAATCAAAGAAATTGGGATTGTTGGAAAAATTGTTGAGAAATAGTTTCATGGAGGCAGTAAGGTGCAATGCAAATGATGTAGGATTTGGCTTCATATCTTGGCTTTGATACTGCTTCCAAAATGTAGGGCAAGTCACTGCTTTCTGAGCCTCAGTTTTCTCATCTGTAAAATGTGGTCATTGAACTAGATGACCTCACTAGTCCTTTTCTGCACTAAATTTACACTTTTATGATTCTATGTAAATTAATGTATTAATTTTGAAGAAAAACAACACCACCACCAAACTGAGAGTCAGAAATCTTGGGTTCTAGTTCCAGCTTTGCCACTGGTAAACTGCATGGTATTGGACAAGTTACTTAACCTTTGAACTTTCACAGTCTTCTTAATGTAAAGAGGCATGTTTGGGTGTCTTGACTCTACCCTTGATGGTTTGGTATAACTTTTTCATTAGGTAAGTGGATTCTGAATAGTTAGCCACATATTGGAGGGATTTTCTAGGTGAATACTGAGAAGGTGACCAGAGAGGAGAAAACAATGAATCACAGAGAGAAAGGGCATGACAGTTGGCATGAGTTTCCAGAGTTTGAGTGTTTTTCCCCTTTAATGTCTTTTCATCTATTCTCTTGCTTTCTTCCCAATACTAATTTTCCAAGCTCTACTGTTTTATGCTCATTCTTTCAGAGTCTATGTACTCTGGGTTAGAGGCTTCTCATCCTGAGAAAAAAAGACAAAGTTATATAAAAACATCAAGCTACTGCCAGGGAACTGTAATGCCTCCTTTTTACATGTAAAATTTAGAGAACAGGGGAGGGTCTAGATCATCTCTGAGGTCCCCTCCAGCTCTAGAACTCTGTGATTCAGTAAATCTAGTGGGAACACTATTACATTAGAGACTGTAAACCATTTTTCTTCATTTGAACTAGGAAAAGACCAAGAGAAATGTTGACCTTGTAATGGGTCAGTGTTAGAGATGTAGGCAGCTCTTTCCTTAGATACTGTCTAGAATAGAATAAGCACCCATCTGTCTGGGATACACTAAAAATTATCTAAAAAAATAGGAGATGGAATCCAAGATATTTGGTGGTGGTAGTGGTGGGGGAAGAGTTGACTTTCATCCTTATTAGTCTGTATGCTGATTTTAAATCATATGTTATGTTTATCCAGGAATAAGCAACAATTCCTTTTCATCCCCAGCCCCCAACCTCTAGCTCATATAAAGCCTGGAGTATGGGCTATAATCACAACTGATGTTAGTTAAGATGAGACTATTAGGAAGAGGAGAAAACAATGAAAATGCCAAAGACTAAAAGAATAATGATGAGGAAAATAAATAACGCATTTAATATTTGCATTGGAAAAAATATAAACAAAAGCTTCCACATTAATTATGTATTTTAATGATAACTCAATACTTTAAGAATCTATGATCTTTTTATGGGCAGACTCTTCACTGATACAGATGCAAAAATGCATCATTGTAATCAAACTGGGGATTAGCCTTTCCAGACTTAGCTGGACCATTTCTCAGTCAACAGTCATACAGTTCATCATTGCTAAGCCTATACACAGTACATAAAATCTTGGACCATAAAATCATAGATTTAGGACTGGATGGGTCTTTAAGAACCAGCCAGTCCAATTCCTTCAGTTTCAGAGATGAAGGAACTGAGGCCTGAAGAAATTAGTTGGCATATATCCAAGGTCATACCAGCAGTAAGTAACCAAGGAACTCAAGCTCTCTGACTTTCAATCCAGTACTCTCTAAACTGTATAAGGTGAAGAAGATATTAAAATATAACCTATAAGAGAAACTAGAACCAACCACTGGACAGGTCAGAGAGTTTCAGTGATCAAGGAGGGAAAGCAGAACCAGAGGAATTATTGGAGGCATTTCTTCAAGTAGGGCAACAGAAAGCTAGTGCAGCATAAGAAAGCAGCTCAGACGCTGTGGACAGCAACCTGACCTAAAACCTTGAAGGCATATCTGCAGGTATATGACATCAAGGAGATTCAGGATATTCATTATTACTGGTAGACATACTCAGAACTAGATGAAGAAGTGCTAGAGACTAGTAAAAGAAAAGTGAGAAAGGTAACTGATTGTAATTGTGCTTATTTATTTTAAATGCTTTTTCTATGTTTGATATCATCAATTTAGGCATGGGCCTATTCTACTTTCTCACTATAGCATGTAGATGACCCTGTGTTCTCAAAGTCTATGCCAGGGGCAGCTAGGTGGCAAGGTAGATAAAGTACCATCCCTACAAACTTACCTATTGGTTTGTCATAGAATCTCAGAGTTAGAAGAAGCCTCAAAAGTTGTTTAGTTTAATTTCTTCCTAAAGGAGGAATCCTCTAACAAGGGAATATATAGTCCCTGTTTGAATACTTCTAGGAATGGAGAACTCACTTTGAAAGCAATAATATTTTACTTAGGTTTATATTAAAATAGTTTGTAGTCCCAAACTAGCCAATAACTGACAAATGGAGATATATCATATAATACAGTTTATTTTTTTGTAAAGTAGAATTCAGTATAATGCTATATAGCTTACATTTCATTCTGATACAAATCAAATAAGGTAATATATGTAAAACACTTTGTAAGTCCTAAAGCCCTATATAAATGTTAGCTGTCATCATCATCATTGTCATCATCCAATAGGATTTAGTTCTTGAAGTACCAAATACCACTAAAAATCTCTAGAAAAATCTTAGCTAAATAATAGTTAATTGTACATAAAATTGATTCTCTCTGACATGGTGGCTATGACTAAGTAGCATATTAGGGAAGGAAGCACATTATTAAATAGAGGACGGCAATAGGCTTTTAAACTTCATTAAAGGCAGCCTAACAGGAATGAATAGCAAAAGGGATTTAGCAGAGATAAAAAGAATTACACAAAGATTAAAAGAAGAGATTGAAATGTTGAGAGATGTCAAGGAATTTTATTTTTGTAACTTCCCCTCACCCAATCCATTTAGAAGTAACATTATTACTGATTTGTTCAGATTTGGCCAGGTGATATCCTGGACAGGCAGTATATTATAATGGAAAGAACATTTAAAATGAATCAACCTTAATTAAAACCCTGACCCTCACATTTATTATCTGTATGATCTTGAGCAATCACTTCATCATTCTGAGTTACTTTCCCCATCCATGAACTAAGCTAGTTGGACTATCATTCAATTAATGAGCATTTCATAGCACCTACTTTGTTCTGGTTACTGTTGTAGGTGAAAGAAATACAAAGGTAAAAGTGAAAATAGTCTTTAATCTCAAGGAACATTCTTTAAGGTCCTATCCATTTCTAAATCCTATGAATCTATACATGTAAGTGCTGAGATATATCAGGTAACCTCTGTAGGATGCATCTAATTCTAGAATTCTATGGAGTTAAAAAAACACAGGCTCTCCTAGAACTCCGTGATTATCATTAAAAAAAAAAATGGATAAGCAAGTACAGCAAGCAAAGGGGATTTCCCCCAATCCCGAGCAATTAGAAAGCACTATGGCACTACCATGAAAGCAAAGCTCTTAAATCTGGATATGTACAGCTGCCAAGTTTACTTCTTCCAGGTTTCTACAGCTAAGCATCTGGCGTATCTAAGGTCCCTCAAGTTTAGAAGTGACAAGATGGGGAGTGTAGCCAAGATGGTGAGGTAGAGAAAGCACTCAGCTGAATTCTCCCAACATTCCTCTCCAAATAACTTTAAAATGATGTTTCAGATTGAATGCCGGAGTGGCAGAGCCAACAAAAGGTCAGAATGAGACATTTTTCCAGCCCAAGACAACATAGGAAATGGGAAAGAGAGAGTTGTAACATAGCGAAGGAGGCTGACCCAGAACTCATGTGGATGAAACAGGAGTAGTGATACCAAATGGTGGTGACAGAAGCAGTAGCAGCTTTGGGAGTTTTCAAGCTGAAGTCAGAAAGAGCCTCTGGCAACTCATTGGAAAGAGATTACAGGGGACCCCTGTGTTGGCACAAGACATTGGACCAGTTTGGCAACTCCATTGCCTATACCTACTTCTGGGTCATTGCTTAATGGCAGGGAGAAATACTTTTTTGCCAAGAGGGAGTGGGAACCTTAAGGGACAGTATTACCTCTAGCCCCAAGGGATTAGGGACCCTCAGGACAAGTACTGTTTCTGGTACCAAGGGAACAAGGGTACTTACTTATATCACATATATACTAGGTGTGTGACCTTGGGCAAGTCACTTTACCCCAATTGCCTTTCTCCCCTCCAAAAAAAAGAAAAAAAGAAAAAAAGGGAGTAGGAAGGAGTTGATTATATTGGGGTGATGTAAAAAAATGGATAGGCAAGAATGAAGGATGCCCTGGGAAATGAGAGGAGAGGGGAGAAGGAAGAAAAATGAGCAAAACTGTCTACATAAAAGAGGCTTGCAAGAAAGAGCTTTCAAAGTGAAAGAGAAAATGATGGTGGGGATGTGGGTAATGCTTGAACCTTACTCACATCTAATTTGGTTCAAAGGTGTGTGTGTATGTGTGTGTGTGTGTGTTTGTGTACTCAGTTGGTAATAAGAATTTCTTTTACCAGAAGAGAAGTATGAAGGGAAGGAAATAAGAGAAAGGTGTGTGTGTGTGTGTGTGTGTGTGTGTGTGTGTGTGTGTGTGTGTGTGTGATAAAAGGGAGGGCAGATAAAAAAGGCAGTGGTCAGAAGTAAAATATACTTGAGAAGAGGGACAGGATAAAAAGAGAGAAAAGGATAAACAGAAGACAACAGGATGGAGGGAAATGTGCAGTTAGTAATCATAACTGTGAGTGTAAATGGGATGAACTCATCCATAAAGTAGAAATGGTTAGCAGAATGGATTAGAAAACAGAATTCAACCATATGTTATTTATTTAAAAAAACACTTAAAGCACATGTATGCACATGTGCACACACACACACATGCAAACACAGACACCAGAGAAAAAACAAGGGGCTGGAGTAGAATCTATTATACATCAGCTGAAAGGCATGAGTAGCAATCATGATCTGAGACAAAATAAAAGTGAAAATAGACCTAATTAAAAAGTATAAGCAGGAAAACTATATCTTGCCAAGAGGATCCATAGACAATGAAATAATATCAATACTAAACATATATGCACCAAATGACATAGCATCCAAGTTCTTAAAGGAAAAGTTGAATGAATTACAGAAGGAAAAAGACAATAAAACTATGCTAGTTGGGGATTTCAACCTTCTCTCTGAGTTAGATAAATATAACCATAAAATAAATAAGAAAGAAGTCAAGGAGATGAATAGAATCTTTTAGATAACAGACCTCTGCAGAAAACTGAATGGGAACAGAAAGGACCATGCTTTTTTCTTTCTTTTAGCTGTGCATGGCACCTTCACAAAAACTGACTGTGTTTTAGGGCATAAAAGTCTCACAACCAAATGCAGAAAAGCAGAAACATTTCCTTTTCAGATCACAAAGCAATTAAAAAAAAACCTAAATTTAATAAAGGACAATGGAAACATAGATTAAAAGTTATTTGGGAACCAAACAATCTAATCCTGAGGAATGAATGGGTCAAAGAATAAATCATAGAAAAAAATCAATAACTTTCTTAAAGAGGATGACAGCAACAAGACAGAATCCAAATTTTATAGGAAGTAACCAAAGCAGTACTTAGGGGAAAATTTGTATCTCTAAATATGTACATCAATAAAAGAGGGAAAGAGTTGATCCATGAATTGGGCATACAACTAAAAAAATTAGAAAAAGAACAAATTATGTATCTCCAATTAAACACCAAAATGGAAATCCTGAAAATCAAAGAAGAGATTAATAATATTGAAAGTAAAAAAAAACCTATTGAACTAATAAACTTGGAGCTATTTTAATGAAAACAACCCAATAAAATAGGTAAACCATTGGTTAATTTGATTAAAAAAGAAGTAAACCAAATTAACAGTCTCAGAAATGAAAAGGATGAATGCAGTACTAATAAAAAATGAAATTAAAGAAATTATTAGAAGTTATTTTTTAACTATATGCCAGTAAGACTAAAAATCTAAGCAAAATGGATATTTATAATATAAACTCCCCAGATTAACAGAAGAGAAAATAAAACACAAATAATTCTACCTTAGAAAAACAAATTGAACAAGCCATCAATGAGCTGCCTAAGAAAAAATCCCCAGGACCAGATGGATTTACAAGTGAATTCTACCAAACATTTAAGGATCAATTAATCCCAATATTATGTAAACTATTTAAAAATATGTAAAGGAGTCTTACTGAATTCCTTTTATGACACAAATATGGTTTTTGTACCTAAATCAAGGAGAGCAAAAACAGAGAAAGTAAATTACAGGCCAATTTCCTTAAAGAACATTGACGTAAAAGTTTTAAATAAAATGCCAAGGAGATAAGATCAATATATAAAAAATGTCATATAATATGATGAGGTGGGATTTATACCAGTAATGCAGGGCTTTCAATATTAGGAAAACTGTCAGTATAAATGGCAATATGAATAACAAAAACAATAAAAAATAATGTGATTGTATCAATAGATGTAGAAAAAGCATTTGATAAAATACAGCACCCATTCCTATTATAAACATCAGAAAACCATAGGAATTTATGGAACCTTTCTTAAAATGTTAAATAGAATTTATCTAAAACCAAGAGTAAGCATTACCTGTAATTGGGATAAACTTGAAGCCTTCACAATAAGATTAGGAGTGAAGCAAAGCTGTCTACTATTACTCAATATTGTACTAGAAATGTTAGCTATAGCAATAAGACAAGAAAAAGAAATTGAAAGAATAAAAATAGACAACGAGGTAACAAAACTATTACTCTTTGCAGATGATATGATGTTATACCTAGAGAACTGTAGAGTATGAACTAAAGAAAGTAGTTGAAAAAATCAACAACTTCCACAAAATTGCAGGATATGAAAGAAATCCATGTAAAACATTAGCATTTCTATGTACTACCAACAAAACCCAACAGCAAGAGATAGAAAGGGAAATTTCACTTAAAATAATGATGGACAATATAAAATACTTGGGAATCTATCTACCAGGACAAACCTAGGATTTCTATGAGTACAATTACATGCTTTTCACACAAATAATGACAGATCCAAATAATTGGAAATATTTTACTTACACATGGGGTGGCCAAATCAATATAATAAAAATGACAAGTTTACCTATGTTAAATTATTCAGTGCCATGCTAATCAAGCTATCAAAGAATTATTTTATAGAGCTAAAAAATAGTAACAAATTCATCTAGAAGAACAAAATGTCAAGAATATCAATGTAATCAATGAGAAAAAATGTGAAGGAGGTTGGTTTAGCAGTTACAGATTTCAAAACTATAATACAAAGTGGTAATTACCAGAAAAACCTGGTACTGGCTAAGAAACAGAGTGCAGGGGTAGAGTCAAGATGGCAGTGCAGAAGTAGGAAAACTTTGTGGCTCCCCCCATTACCACCTCAAATATCTATAAAATATGACTCTAAACAAATTTTAGAGCCCA
>CM053598.1:97196575-97250327 GCA_028646575.1 Pseudocheirus occidentalis | reverse complement strand
AAAGTATGACTCTAAACAAATTTTAGAGCCCACAAAGTAACAGAGAGAAACAAATCTCCCATTGAAGGCAGCCCAGCAGGCCAATAAGAAGGGCTCATCACAGTACACTGGGAGCCAAACCCAGCCCCATGATAAGCTCACAGTTTTAGCCCCAGGGCGGCCCAGACCAGCTATGGCTGGAGCATTTGGGAGAGTGGATCACCAGCAGCTATGGTGGTTTCCAGAATTATCAACCCATAAATGCCAAAGACAAAGTAAAAGGTCAGTGGAAGCCTGCTAAATCTCGGGGGGGGGGGGAAGGGAGGGAGAATGTAGTGCAGTCTGGCTTTTACCCTGTGAGTGAGAAGTGGTGGAAGCGGTGGCTCTGCAGCCACCTCCATGTGGCTGCTTTAGAGTGTCTGGCCTGCAGATCACAGGGGGGCCAAATGAACATTCAGAGGATAAGCGATCTTGCCTTAAGCTGTCCGGACCAGGATCATGGTCTTGAGTGGTAGTACTGAGGTGTGCGACCAGTGAGCCAAAGCTGGTGGGGGCTGCAGAGACAGCGCCCTCTTAATAGCTCCAGCAGCTGCAAACCCCCCAGCAATTTGGGACAAAGCTCTCCACTCTGGAAGCAGAGTTCTACTGTGGTAAAGAGCTCAAAAGTCTTGTCATTGGCTGGCAAGATTAGCAAACAGAGGAAGCAAAGCAAGCACAGCCATTCAACTTTAGATTCTTTTTTGGGGACAAAAAGGATCCAAGTATGGGATGGGAGGAAGACAGCACAGTCAGAACTCCTATACCAAAAGCTTCCAAGAAAATATATAAAAAATATAAACTGGTTACAGGCTGTGGAGGAGTCCAAGAAAGATTTTGAAAATCAAGTAAGAGAAGCAGAGGGAAAATTGGGAAGAGAAATGAGAATGATGCAAGAAAATCATGAAAAGAGAGTCAGCAGCCTGACTGAAGAAAATAACATCTTAAAAAATAGACTAACTTAAATGGCAAAAGAGGCCCAAAAAGCCAATGAAGAGAAGAATGCCTTAAAAAGCCAAATTTTCCAGATGTAAAAAGAATTTCAAAAGCTCACTGAAGAGAATAATACCTTAAGAATTAGATTGGAGCAAATGGAAGTGAATGGCTTTATGAGAAATCAATTTACATACACATGTGTCTGTATAGGGGGTATATATGCATATGAATGAATACATATGTGAGCGTATATATATATATATATATATATATATATATATATATGTCTACAGGTATACATAGTCAGAGGGCACAGGATCAATTGAATAAGTAGGAATGATATTTAAAAGGTGAAATTGAGAGGTGAGAGAGGAATATAATCAGAGGAGATGGGAAGAGACAGAATGGGGTAAATTATCTCATATAGAAGAGGCAATGGATAATTGTTACAATGGAGGGGAAGAATAGGAAGGCAAAAGGGAATGGGTCAATCTTACTCTCATTGAATTTGGCTTAGGGAGGGAACAACATACACTCTGAATTGGGTATCTTGCCCTACAGGAGGGTAGGGGGGAAGGGGATGGAGGGAAGGGCAGGTTGGGGGCAGGGTAGTAAGAAGCATACACTTTTGTAAAGGGACAGGGACAAAGTAGAGAATAGAATAAGTAGTGGGGGGAATAGGCTGGAGGGAAATATAGTCAGTCTTTCACAATATATCCACTATGGGAATGTTTTGTGTACAGGTACAACCTATATTGAATTGCTTGTCTTCCTAGAAAGGGTGGGAGATGAGGGAGGAAGGGAAAGAATCTGGAATTTTAAGTTTTAAAAATCAAATGTTTAAAAAAGTTATTATTGTTGTTATTTGCATGCAACTGGGAAATAAGATATACAGGCATTGGGGTATGGAGACCCATCTTGCCGTACCAGAAAGTCAGAGGGGGGGATAAGGTAGGATATAGGAGAGAGCAGATTGGGGGAGGGGGTTTACAGTGGGATCACTGTTTTAGGGTGGTGGGTAGGGGAAAGATGGGGAGAAAATTTGTAACTCAAAATCTTATGGAAATGAATGATGTAAATGAAAAATAAACACAAAAGTTAATTTAAAAAAAGAAATAGAATGGTGGAGCAGTGCAATAGATTAGCTACACAATACAAAGTAATAAAAGACCATAGTAATGTCATGTGTGATAAACCCAAAGATCTGAGCTTTTGGGCCAAGAAGTCAAAAACATCTGACAAAAATTGCTGGGAAAACTAGAAAGCAATTTAGCAGAAACTAGGCATAGACCTAGTTTACCTGTAATACCTCACACTATATACCAAGATAAGGTCAAAATGGATTAATGATCTAGACATAAAGGGTGATATCATATGTAAAGTAGGGGAGCATAGAAAAATGTTATGACCAAACAACAGATAGAGAACATCACAGAATGTAAAATGGATAATTCTGATTATATGAAATTTAAAAAGCTTTTGCACAAATAAAACTAATGCAGGCCCAGTTAGAATCAAAATAGAAAACTGGGTAAAAAATTATAAAGAAGTTTCTCCGATAAAGATCTCATTTCTGAAAAATACAGGAAACTGAGAAAAATGTATAAAAATAACAACCATTCCCTAGTTGATAAGTGGCCAAAGGATATGAACAAGTATTATTCAAAAGAAGAAATCAAAATTCTCAAGTCACATAAAAAATGCTCTAAAATCACTACTGATTAGAGAAATTCAAATTAAAATGATATGACCCCACACCTCTCAGATCGGCTACTATGACAGAAGAATAGAATGACAAATGCTGGAAAGGATGTAGAAAAATGAAACTAATGCAGTGTTGGGTGAGTTGTGAACTGATTCAACAATTCTGGAGAGCAATTTGGAACTATGTTTAAAGGGCTATATACCTGTCCATACCCTTTGACCCAGCAACACCACTACCAGGTCTGCATCCCAAAGAGAGCACAGGAAAGATAAAAGGACCTATTTGTACAAAAATATTCATAGCAACTCTTTTTCTGGTGGCAAAGAACTGGAAATTGAGGGAAAGCCCATCAATTGGAAAATGGCCAAACAAGTGTGGTATATAATTGTGATAGAATACTATTGTGCTATAAGAAATGATGAACATAATGGTTTCAGAAAAACCTATAAGACTTATATGAACTCTTGCAAAGTAAAAGGAAAAGAATCAGGAAAACATTGTACATAGTAACAGCAATATTGTAAGGATGATCAATTGTGAAAAACTTAGCTTTAGCTTTTCTTATCGACACAATAACCCAAGATAGTTCAAAGGATGAAAAATGTTATCCACATCCAGAGAGAGAACTGATGAGCACTGAATGCAGATCAAAACATGCTTTTTTAAAACTCCATTTTTATTGTGTTATGTTTGTTTTCTTATACAACATGGCTGCATGGAAATATGTTTTGCATGACTTTACATGTATAATCAATATCAAATTGCTTGCCTTCTCAAGAAGTTACTTCTCTCAAGGAGGCATGAAGAGTCTGTGTGTGTGTGTGTGTGTGTGTGTGTGTGTGAGAGAGAGAGAGAGAGAGAGAGAGTGAAAGAGACAGAGAGAGAGGGGAGGGAAGGAGAGACAGACAGAGACAGAATTTGAACTAAAAATTTGTAAAAAATGATTATTAAATTTTTTACCTATAATTGAGAAATATTTAATAAAATAAGTGACAAGAAGTGAAAAGAGAAGCAAATTGTTTCTCTGTTTAACTCCTTCAACAAACATTTTTAAGCTTTTTTTCAAACATGACCATAAGCCTCTATTTAAAACAGTCTTTCCCCACCCCCCATCCCAAGCTAGGATTTGAAATCCTTTTGGGGACCTTTGGGCCTTTTTTGGGGCCCATTACCTAAAGTACCCTTCTTGTTATCTCATAATCCATGGAACCAGAATGAACATACTGAGCATGCACCTTCAATTACTTTGGTCAAATAGTCAAAATAACATTTCAAACTCTTTCCTGGTGAACATGAAATTTACTAATGATTAATTTGCTCCCTGTGTTTTTTCTTAAATCAAAGAATTATAAGAAAGCATATCATCCTCAAAATCATGTCATTTCTGATATAATATTTTCATAGTTCTCCCAAACCTCTCAGGAAGAGAGCACTCTGGTAAATATCCAGGGGAACTACCTGGAATAATGCTTCCCTCTTTCTTCCAGCCCTTAGAAAGCCCCAGCTCCCGTCATTTCACGCATCCCAAAAGGGTATCCCCAATCTAACATGGGAAAAGCAGACGTAAGTGTGTCAATAGGAGCAGGGAGGAAAGAGTGAGCTGGAAGCAGCAGAAACCGAGCCAGGCGCCGTGAAATTGAATGTGGAGGTGTAAATTGAATGTGTAGCTGAAAAAGAGATAGAAAACTGGGAACAGCTAAAACAGATTCAGGCTTTGTGAACTGGTAAGGACTGCAAAATTCTTTTCTTTTGCTTGCATTTATTCTCCCCTATTCCTCCCAGTTATGCTTAATCTCACTGCAGATCCTCAAAAGATAGCTAAGCTTTCGGTACCCAAAGTCTAGATGTCCCCAAGGATCTTATTGCTTAAGCCACTTTTTGGGGGGTACAGGAAGGGTTTGGTAGACATACCATACTGCTTTATGTAAATACTCCCCATTCAAACTAAATGTATTAAAGAAGGTGATCAGAAGTAGCTCCTTATTTGAGAAGCATATTAAAAAAAAATCAAACCAAATCAAAACCTCTCCACTCTAAGATGGACCTTCTTTTTTCAAAGTAACAGTTTCCATTTTGCCATGCTAAACACTATAGTGTTATTCATGTAAATTATGCATTGTGATTTTAAGCTTTAATATAGTTTCTAGAGATATGCCATCTATACTCAAAACATGAGATGTTTTGGTTTTTTAAAATGTGTACTTTGTATGTAATAGGCAGAGTGTCATCCTATTAACTCTTTTCTGTCTGAACTCAACTTGAATTACTCAGGAAGAGGAATCTCTGAGCATGGGTAATTTGTATTGAGATAGCCACAGAAATCCTGTGTGTGTGTGTGTAACTTTAATACTGTGCCTACACCTGTCATTTCTTTTTCTCCGCTGGGAAGGGGGCTATGTGACATTAACTGAGCATCACTGTGTGGATTGTTCAATGACACAACCCAGAAAAATAATATTATCTCAGATCTTCTTAATACATTGCTATCCTCTTTGGAGACAGATTGACAATGTTTCAGCCAGATTTCATGTTGTGACATACCAGACCTATCCAAAAACATACTGCAGAGAAGGCAGCTGTCTGGTGAGAACAGTACTACCCCAGGACCTCACTGGAACACAATTCAATACGACTTGTTTTTCCTGCACCCCACTTAAATACCAAAACAATATTATTATGAGGTGATTTCTCCCTTAAGGCTGGGTCCCATAACACAGACACTAATATCAGCATCAAAGTCTTGCTCTAGGGTACTTGGATTTTACAGCCTCTCTCTCTTGTTTTAAGGTTTGCAGAGCATTGTTCTAAAATTGAAATTGGTCTATACTGACCCTTAGTACAAAGTGTCACAAGCAGTATGGAGATGACGTGCAACTTTTTTGGAGCACATAGACAGAGGCCTCTGGTTGGGAGCCATGGTCTTTTTCCAAGGTCAGGTATACATGCAATATCTAAGTGTCATGCTTAAGAGTGCTTTTGCTAATGCTATTACAGGCATTGCAGAATGATAGGACTTGAACTAGAAAAAGGATGACAGCCTGTCCAAGAATATTGATTCTTAGAATATCCTAAGAGAAGCCAAAAGGAGGAGATATATATTCAAGCATGGAGCCAGGACCAATACTTCCATTAAAATAATGTTTATCCCTTTAGAAAGTTTGGAATATTGCCAAGGAGGCAACAGTCATGAGATTTACATATATTTTATTCTGTTTTATTTCCCTTCCTCCATCTGCCAATGTCACTGCTTGAGAATATCTTTAGAGAATGGAGACATAGCAAGGCTGACTTACTGGCTAGCTACTCTCCTTATATTCCCCTTGCCTAAAGTCAGAACTGAAGTCTGAGGCTTGACTGAATTTATAGGCAGGAGTTAGGTGGCCCCAGGTGCCAGAGTTATAAAGTGGTACAGAGGATCACATGTGAATCTGGGAGGAGGGAGCCACTATCAGAGGTCATAGTTTAAGAAGTAAAATGAGAACGTGAGTCAGAGATAGGGTGCTGAACAAATTACAACAGCAGATGAGTCCGAAACAGGAGGCAAAGAGTTAACCAACTTGAATTGGAAGAGCAGCATTAAGAATCTAGAAAACAAACCAGGTTCAGAAGCACAAGACATAAGTGATACCTAAATTCAGCTTCAAATAAAAGCTCATGCCATTGATTGACCTAAGTAGGGGTTGGAGTCAAACAAATGGAATATCAAAATATGGACAAAGTAGTATTGAACCAATAGATTTGGTTAGATTTCTACTTCCTTTAAGGAGAGCACAGATCATTGGCAAAGCCCTAGGTAGGGTTCTCATTTCATGGAGGACAAGTGTGAGAAAGGCCAGATATCTATCTGCATCTGGTCAGGATGGTACCTTACCAATCTTAGGTCCACCTTGACAGTCAGGTAAATGAGATCCAGATACTGATCTGAACAATTTAAAGCTACTATTCTAGTTAAATTAATATGACACAGCAAATATTGTTTCATTCTTTAGTTAAATGGACAACCATACTTTTTTTTTTTAGCAAAACGCAAGTAATATTAGAAGGAAGCATAACTTCCTTGATCCTAAATGTCCAATCTCTGACCTAAGACCACTTTGGGTAGAGTCCATATTTTAAGATCCAGAGAGGTATGTTTTATCTCTTGACTCACCAAATTTGTTTTAGTGACTTATTCCCAGAGCTCCTTGACACCTTGTAACACCCAAATCTTGGGCAACTAACCTTCTTTTTACATGTTGAGGCTGATCCAAACTCTGGTTCTAAGTAAAGGAAATATAAGGAGCTCCAGGTAAGTAGCTAACCAGTGATCCATAGCCTTGCTATGGTTCTTGCCATATTTCTGTGCGTTTGTTAGAGAAGGTAAACCATTATACTATTTAGTAATGGGGTAAGACTTACTGACTTTCTAGGATGGTAAGACCTTGATTCCATGGCCCCCACTTCCTAGAAAACTGCTCATTTGTCAAGAGAAAGTCAGGATCACGTGTTTTTGTTGTGGGGAGAGGGCAAAATCCACACCTTTCATGCTAGAACACCTCTGATAACTTAATATTATCATGTAGGATTTGCATATGGTATATTGATCTGCTGGTTATGTATTCTCAGTTGTCCCTCCAGTCTCAGGGCAGCTACTGGTAGGTGTAGCATCTGGTAGACTTTCTTCCCTGTGACCAGATTCTGGGCTCATATCTTTAGGGCCACCTACTGGTCATCTCAGCTCTAGTTGGCTAGGGAATAATATCTAAAACCAATCTGAATTGGGTAAGCACTTTGGTCCTAGCCACCACTGAAACTAACAAAAGTTAGTTGGAGTAGAACTACACAAAGATAGTCTTTTCATTTATGAATTCTCTATAATTAGGGAGAAGTTGAAGTTCTCTGTTACAGGTTGTTATCTAAATTAGGGTTAGACACTTCCAAGATTCTCTTGGTCTTAGCATGCAAGTGACTTTGAGTCAGAGCAAATGACATGCTAAGGAGATAATGTTGTTTTCCCATAAGGCAGTTGGCCCACATTCCTCCCTTTATTATGTTTATAGGTCAGTGAAAAATTCCCCTTGTTTTTGTCCTATGAACAAAATATATAATCTTCCTGCATTATAGTCATCAACCTATCCCATTTTTCAGTAGGCCACAATTCATTTCAGCTTATTTGTAATCAGGGACATGCTGAGAAATGTTTCACTACTGGCTTTCCAGGAAAAAAAATATATACATAACAAAACTTTAAGTTTAATCTGCATGATTGACATTTTCCCTATCACTTTCTTAAATTTAGTTCATAAAAAATGATAGGTCAAGTCTTGATTTGTAGTGTTTGCTGATTTCTGAGGTATAAATGCTCATACTGAAAATTTAACAATTGACTTTTGGGACCCAGTTCAGGCTGGCTGCAGCATACCCTTGTAAGGGGCACAAATACTATTCCCTAAAGGAACATATTGGTAAGGATTATGAAATCCTGGTCAAAATATGGACATGCACAGGTTATTCTACATCTTCCAATATAAGGAGGCAAATTTGTCAGATTATTGAGAGTTGATAGAATAGGATTCATCACTGGAATGGCTCTGGAAGGGTATACATTGTCTAAAAAGAACAGAAAAATAAGAGTGGCAATGGAATAACACTGTATTTGAAAAAAAAAGTATATTCATATGAGGAAATCCAGGAAGCTGAAGGAGGAAGCATAGAGAAAAACATTTAGGTGAAGATCAATGAAGGGTGAAAAAGAGTCAGTATTGTAGTAGGATCAGGACCAATGAAGGAATTAGAAAACACTTTGGAAGATGGATTTAAAAACATGACATGATATTGTAATTATGAAAGACTTCACAAGTCTGAATGTTCACTGGATTTCTTTTTTCTTTCAAAAAACAAAGCCACTGATATATCAGCGACTTGCCTTAATGATCATTTTATCATTCAAAAGGTAGAAGAAGCAGTAAGACATCGGCTATTTTCAACTTGATCCTCACCAGTAAGAATGAACTGTTTGCTAAAATAAAAATGATGAATACCTTGGGAGTTGGTGATCATTTCAACTTACAGTTTAGAGTAGAAGAGACTAGGAAAGCTAAAAATAATCTGACAGGAACCCTGAATTATTCAGTGTTCAGGAAAAGAAGAGGTAGCATCTAATGGTTCCAGAAGAATAATTCTCACTAATGAAATTCTGAACACACACAGAAATTAATCTGATGAGTAAGAAAGGGGGAACTGCATATATTGTGGCTATATAACAAACATCAATAAAGCCATACTTTTAAAAGTCGCATAAAGATGATGGAAACAAGTTCAGGATATTGAGGACAAATATAAATAAGCAATTGGTTTCTGAAAGAAGTATCAGTGATACTAAATTCAAGAATTTGCTGAGATTGGCAATGGATGTGAAAGAAAATTATTAAAGGTTTCTTTTAGTGTGGTTAAATTGTTTTGAGCTAGGTTGGATGTAAAAGGTGGATCAATTAGGATCAATGCTATAAGTGGATGGGATGATGGTCAAAAGACTGAAGTATTCAGCTATTATTTTCCTTCTTTTTTCTCTTTTGAGAATGGAAAAGCAGTAAAAAAAATGTAGAAATGTGGAGTAGAAATGAAAGATTATTGAGGGGACAGGAAGAGATTACTCAGCTGTTCTCAGTGAGCTCAAGTCAACAAGCTTTGGAGAAGCTCCTTGCTAGATTACTGGCAGAACTGGTATATGGGAATGAAAAATTGCTTTCAATGACCTTAGAAAGGGCTTGGAAAATAGGGAAAGTGCTACAGTACTGGAGAAGGACAAATGATTTTCCAAAAAAGCAAAAGTACAATATATTAATGATAGGCCAGTGAATTTGAACTTCTGTTCCTGGCAAAATTCCAAAATGCATTGGTAAAGTAATAATCTGTTAGTATTTAAATGGAAAAGAAGTAAGTATCAAAATCCATCATGGTGTTATCAAGGATAGAACATATCAGAATAATCTCATTGAATCACAGAATCTCAGAATTGAAAATGGACCCATAAGGTCATCTAGTTGAACCCATACATGAGCAAGAAGTCTTTCTGAAGCAAATCATCTCGGGCATCTTGTCCTTGGAGATGTCTGATAAAGGGAAACTCACAGTCTGTGAAGCATGATACCTGACTTTTGTATAGCTTTAGTTGTTACAAAGTTCCTCTTTATATCAGCCATAAATTTGTATCTTTAAAACGTCCTCCTGTTGCTTCTATTATCTTCGGAAGGAAAGCAAAAAACAAAACCACAAACAAATCCCCCAAAATTCAATCCCTACTCCACATATTTTTTAAATACTTGAAGAGAAACATGATATTCTGCTTATGTTTTATCTTCTCTAAGCTAAAACTCCCCAATTTCAACGAATACTTTCCCTGTGGAATGAATTTGAGCCTATTAATCATCCTTATTGCCTTTCCAATTTATCAGTATGCTTCCTAAAAGGGGCCACCCAGAAATGAAGATAGTATTCCAATTGTATTTTGATTAGCATAGAATATAGTGAAGCTCTCACATCCCTAACTTTGGGCACTAAACTTCTCTTAATTCAACCAAAAATGACATTAGGTTTTTTTTTTTGGCTGTCACCTCATACTATTTTCTTATAGTAAATTGTAGACACTAAGAAATCCTACACATTTTCCAGATGAATTATTGTTTAGCTGTATTTCCCTCTTCTTATGCTTATGAAATTGATTTTTTGAACCTAAATATGTAGCTTTACATTTATTCCTATTAATTTTCATCATGATAAATTTAGCCTGTTTGAGCCCATCAATATATTTTCTTCTTTTTTGGGGGAGGGGGGAATCCTGATTCTGCATTCCAATACTATCCTTCTCACCTTTCTGTCACATGTAAATTGGATAAACATGCATCTCTGAGCTGTGCTTTGAGGGAAGTTAGGGATTCTGTGAGGTTCAGTTGAAGAGAGAATGCATTTCAGGCATACAACACCGTCTGAACAAAGGAATGGAGGTGGGAGATTTATATATAAGGAATAGCTAGCAGGCAAGTTTGATAAGAATTAAAAAGTGCATGCACTTATCAATCTACAAGCATTTAAAAAGTATCTACTATATGCTAGGCACTGTGCCAGATGCTAGAAGTATGGACAGACATGTGAGCCATCTCATATGTTCTGAGAGATGATTGTTAAATTTTCACTGTGAACATTTACATCTCTGAAATCAGGAAACATGATGAATCACAGCCTGAATTACTGTTTTAATGATTATCTAAATTGAAAAGAGTGATGGAGAAACTGTGAATAGTGCAAATCAAACTTAAAAGTGTGTCCTGACTGTTAAATACTCCCGGCACTCATGTATAAAAGGGGAACTCTAACACTGGAGGAACTCACATTGAACTTGAAGGAATGGAAGTAAAATGAAACCAGACTGGAAAGGTAGGTGGGAAAGAATATGGAAAATATGGAGAGGTTTAAATGCCAGGATCCTTATTTTTAAATTCTATCCCAACGGTCATTGGCATCCATTAAAGATGTTTGAATGGTAAAGGTGGAAGGGCGACATGATCTTCTCTATGTTTTAGGAATATGAATTTGGCATCTGTCTGGAGCATGGATTAGAGAAAGTAGTGGCAGAGTCAGGGAGACCAATTAGGAAGCTGTTGCAGTAGCCAGGGAGAGATGATGAGGGCCTGAAATTTAGTAGAGGCTGTGTGAGGGGAGAAATGGGAATCAATTGGAGAGAGAGTATAGAGTTAGAATGGACAAAACTTGACAACTGATTGGAACTTGGGGACCTTAAAAGTTGGACATGAGGAGTTTTTTTTTCAATCCAGTGGGCAATGGGGAACCACTGAACATTAAATTGAGTGTTTAAGAATTGCTCTAATTTGTTACTGATATTTTCTCTTGCGAGGTATAACTACTTACTGGTTTCTGTCTGTATGTCTTCAAATTGGCTAAATTCTTTAACTGACCTCTACCCTAGAATAAAAAGCATAAGAATCTCCAGGCTGGGAGATGAATTTAACTCAGAATCAAGACTTCTTTAGTCCTTGTGCCCCTTCCTCACCTTGGCCTGACATCTTATATTTCTAGGTAAATTGACTTTTGGTGAGCCTTGGCCTGAAGAGTAGGGCTGGGGGTACAGGTTGGATTTTCATCAAGGGTAAGTGTTAGACATAGGCATCTCGACTCTAACATTCCTAAAACAGAACCCATTATTCTCCCCTCCAAAAAAAACCCAGTTTCTATCCAACTTTCTAACCATGCACTCAGACACCTCAAATTGCAACCTTGGTACCATCTTTGACTCCTCATTCCCATTTACTCCATATTTTGAATCTGCTCTGAAATCATTATTTGCATATTTATTACATCTCTCATATGTTCTTACCACTTACATAGACACCATCCACACCATTTATGTCATCTGTAGCAAGCTGTTTAACCTTTTGGGACTCCATTTACTCATCTGTAAAATAGGAAGAAATTATATCTGTAGCCTTTCATCCCAGAGGTGTTATGAATCTCAAGTGAGAGAAGGCCTATTAAACACTTTGCAAACCTTAAGGAGTTACTTCAGCATCACTTAGTATTATTAAGTATCCTTGAAGTGAGGGGAGATGGAGGCAGTAGGATATTTTCTTGGTGTAACTAAGATGCTTAACAATTAGGGTAAAAGATGTACCAAATGGAAAAACCTGGGAGATGGATGGGGTAAAAGCTGAAGGGAGATCTGTAATATAAATAAATGAGGAGTCATTGGTGGATTCTATTATTTGCTGAAATTAAAATAAAGCAATTTATTAAATTAGACTATGCTAACAAGGGATAAAAATACCTTCCTAACTAATGATTCATTTGGTTGTTCACAAGGCTTTCCTTCCCTCTCTGTCACACTGTATTTGGGGCATGAAGAAGGAACAAGTCCTGGAAACTGTATCAGGACAGGTTTTACCTGTCCCTTGTAAGAATGATAAAAGTAACAAAGTTATTCTTACAAGTTCGTGGTTCAGCTGCTCCATGAGAGTTATTTCAACTCTGAGAGAACCAAGCATATCTTCTTCTTTGGAAAGACATAGTACCACTGCTAGGATCACCTAGGGAGTTTTCACCAGATAAATTCTTATGACGTGTTTCAGGATCAGCTGAGGCCACAAATCCTCCCTGTGGTAGCTTAACATGAGAAACTCTATTTTTTGGTACAGCTCTTTTGGTTTATGTGGAAAGAGTTTGGGTAGGAAATAGGGGATCTGTTATTAGAACAGTGCCTAAGGAATGTAACATTAGTAGGTGCATAGACTATATAGTAGAGAGTGGAGATACTTGAGGGAAGAAGAACAATTAAGAGGATATTATAATTCAGGTGAGAAATAACAAGTTCTTACATTGGAGCTTATGGCTATTTGGTTGGAGAGAAGGAGACAAATCCAAGAAATGTAGAGATACGTGGACTGAAGGAGAATGAGGAGTTAACGATAACTCTGAGATGGTGAGCCCAAGTAACTGGAAGTTGAGGATTTCAGAAGAAGGGTGCACTGATGTTCAATCCAGTGTTACTCCCCACTATACTCTGCTGCCTTTCAGTATCCCGATGACTTTGCAGAGTTCTGCCTCACTTAAATCTAATTCATGTATAAGTCATCAGCCCTCACTCTCATGACATCATTAGTACTCTTCAAGAATGAAAGACAAACAACAACAATCCTTCTAACCTCATACAATTGTTATGATAATCTAATGAAATAGAAAGCACATTGAATAGACAACACTGTGGAGAAGTTGTTTGTTATTTTATTCTTACTTCTAGGCCTCTTTCTTTGTTTCTTTGTTTCTTTTTTGTTTCTTTGTTTCTTTCTTCCTTCCCTCCTTTCTTCCTTCCCTCCTTTCTTCCTTCCCTCCTTTCTTCCTTCCCTCCTTTCTTCCTTCCCTCCTTTCTTCCTTCCCTCCTTTCTTTCTTCCCTCCTTTCTTTCTTTCTTTCCTTTTTTCTTTCTTTCTTTCTTTCTTTCTTTCTTTCTTTCTTTCTTTCTTTCTTTTCTTTCTTTCTTTCTCAATGGTCTTCCTTTCTTCCTTCCTTCTTTCCTTTCTTTATTTCTTTATTTGTTTGTTTGTTTCTTTCAGTTTATCCTTGAATGATACCATCTGTTTTCTTCTGAGGTTTGAAATAGGAATAGAAGAAAGAACCTCATTGAACCTCTAGTAGCAGCCAAGGTGAGATGCTCATCACAAAGCAGCTTGGTTAATTCTCATGTCATTGTGCCTAGAGAGACCATGAAGTTAGTGGTGTTGACTTGGCACTATTTAAACTCCAGATCTGGTTTGGGTAACAAGGGATTAATCAATCAATCAATCAATCAGTCAGTCAATCAATCAATAGATAAATGAATAAATAAATGAATGAATGAATGAATAAATAAAATATATATACACATATATACATATATAAAGCAAGATTGTGACTAAGAAAGGGGGTCCTACCAACCAGTTAGCTAGTCAACATGAATGTGCTACTTCACAACAATCACTATGTGTGCAATGGAACCAAGAGAGTGTTGGAGAGAGTGCTAGGCCTGGAGTCAGGAAGACTCATGAGTTCAAATCTGGCCTCAGTCATTTACCAACTGTGTGATTGTGGGCAAGTCATTTAACCTTGTTTGTCTCAGTTTCCTCATTGGTAAAATGAGTTGGAGAAGGAAATGACAAACCACTCCAGCATCTTTGCCAAGAAAACCCCAAATGGGCTTGCAAAGTCAGACGTGACTGAAATGACTAAACAGCAATAACAAAGCAGAGAAAATGGGAGGCCAGAGTCTAAGTGTGAGGTTTCTTGGTGAAGTCTAAAAGTCGGCATCAGAGATAGAGGTCTCTCACTGATCTCTGATCAAGTTATTTCAGTGCTGGCATACTCTAGTCAAGTTCAGGCAACATTTTCCACTGGCTGTAAGAGCCCAAAGGAGAACATGGGCACCTTAGGACCAGGATTTGGACTTGTAGATCTTTCTTACTCTTGCTATCATCTTCCTCAAAATGGGTGGGAGTCTGGGATATAAAGACAGACGTGTGTAGGTGTCCGACCACTATGCAGACTTTCCAAAGGTAATAAGCCAGCTTGGAAAAGGACAAGTCCTGATTATCCCATAAGCCTCTAAGCAAATGCTCAGTGGTCCTGTGGGAGATAAGAGAGCTGTATATCAGTCTTAGTCATGAAGAATACCTTTTGCTTCCATAGAATTAAAGGATGTTAAGTCCAACCCTATGCCTCCATGTAAGTAAATGACTAAGCCATGCAAAAGAGACATTTACAGTATCCTTGCTGTGTTTCAATGAGGAAACTATTTGAATTAGAGAATCTCAAAATTGGAAAGGACCTCTGAGATCATCCCTAACATTTAGCACAGTGTTTTACAGATAGTAAGTGGTTAATAAATGTTTTGTTCATCTCTTCATTCCTGTACTTAAATAGCAATTCCCTTCTTCAGCATCCTTGACAAGTAATCATACAGCCATATTTTAAAGGTCTTCAGCAATGGGAGCTCACTACTCTTTGATGCAGCCCATTCCAATTTTGAATACCTCTAATAAGAAAGTTTTTTATGTTACATAGAGCCAAAAATGTTTCAATTTTGCATCATAGCCCCTACTTCTATTCTCTGGGGCCAGATGGAGCAAATCTTATCCCTTTTTCACATGGTGACATTTCTAATTTGTAAAGTCAGCAATCATGTTCTCTCTAAGCCTTGACTTTGCCATCCTTAGTTCCTTCAGCTTTCCATAATATCACAGCTTTAGAGTTAGAAGAGAATCTCAGAGTCCATCAAGTTCAATTTCTTCATTTTATAGAAAACTGAGGCCTAGAAAAATTAAATGATTTGCCCTGGATCTCAAAGCTACTGTCTAAGACAGGGGTCGAACTTGAGTCTTCCTGAGTCCAAGCTCAGCACTATAGATTCACTATAGATTATTTTTGTGTTGCATGGTCTCTGGTCTCCTTACAACCTTCATTACTTCTTAGAAGATATACTCTAAGCCTGTCAAATTCTTTCTAAAATTGTAGTGCCCACAATTGAATGCGGTGCTCCTGATACAGTCTGGGGGAGTGCAATAAGACTGTTGCAGTCTTTATCCCAACAGCTTAGCAGTAGAATTCTGATTCCCTTCACAACCCAGGCTCAATTCCAGCTCAATGAGTTTGTGAGCAAGAGTAAATTTTGCCATAAGACTGGAACTATTGTTTTCTTTTTCACATTGATGGTAGTTTTGAGCAACAGATCCAAGATGTCACCTATTTATAGGAGTGATTGAGTCATTGTAAATAATTGATTCGTGAATCTTTCCCACTCCATTCCCCCAAATACCAAAGCCAAAAATCCCTTCCCTACCATGACTATGTGAGCCATCCCTCATTCTCATCCAATAATTCTATTCTTCAAATACCACTTGAGACCTCTCCATGCTTTCAATTGGCCCAATCCCCTCTAGAACTCTTGGACAACTCTTAACAAACTTCCTTTCAGCTTACCCTATTTCTTCTTTGACTCTATTCTTCTGTCACTCACTAAGACCTGGCTCTCTATGGATAATACCACATCCTTGGGCACCCTTTTCAGTATTAACTTCACTTCTACACATACTTTCCAACTCACTGGTTCCAGTTGGGAAGTCACAATAATCCTTGTTCACCATTGCAAATTTGAAAATCTCTCTCTACTGCCATCATTCCATGAACCTCTCATTCTTTCAAATTCATGCAATTGATATTTACCACTCAATTCAAATTTTAGTAGCTCCAATACATTCTCCCTCCTTTCTCTTTTTTTTTTTTGCTCTTTTTTGGATGGCAGTTGGGGTTAAGTGACTTGCTGAAGGTCACACGGCTAGTTTTTGTGTTAAGTGTCTGAGGCCGGATTTGAACTCAGGTCCTCCTGACTCCAGGGCTGGTGCTCTATTCACTGCGCCACCTAGCCGCCCCTTCTCCCTACTTTCTCAATGAGATGAGTATCTTGCTAAGAGTTTTCCTCTCCAATGTGATTTCTATTCTCCTTTTTAGAGGATTTCAATATATATACCTTTAAAAATTATTCTTTTCAATCAACAAAACTAAATTTTCTCTTCCCACCCTTCTCTATTGAGAAAGACAAAAACTGTGTAATTATATGTCATCAAACAAAACGAAATCTCACACGGATCATGTCCAAAGTGTATTTCTTAATCCACATTTTGAATCAGGAATTTGTATCTCTCTATCACTAAGGGAGTAGCATGCTTCATGCACAATCCTGGAATCAGGGTTGGTTATTTATATTGATGTTTCCTAAAATATTGTAATCTCTCAGTTCAGCAACCTACGCAACTCTTCTTACCTATTCCCTCCACTCCCCAGGAGTTATTCACAGGGATGGTCATATACTTTATCTTGTCATTGCCTACAACTATTTCATTTCTGTCTTTTGTTGTTTTAAAATTGTACTTTAAATTGACAGATATAATGACCCTTTCTCAATTTTGTTCCTTCTTGACCTCTTCACAGTGTTTGACCCATCAGCTATCTCTTTCTGGATCAGCTGTCTCTTTCTGGACACTTTTCTTCCTATGTTTTCACGACAATGTTCTCACCTGGTTCTCTTCCTTTCTACCTGACTTTTCATTTTCAGTCCCTTGGCTAATTCTTCATATTTGTCACTTCCATTAGCTGTGTGTGCCCCAAGGATCTTTTCTGTGACTTGTCCTCTTTTCTTGCTATACTTTCACACTTTTTAGTCTTATTAGCTTCCATGGGTTCAGTGAGTATCTAGGGCCACATAACTAGCCCTAGTCTCTATTCTGAGCTCTCCTCCTGAATTACCAACTGTGGACATTTCTGATTGGATTTCCCATAGGTATTTCAAACTCAACAAATGTGAATGAGAATTCATTATCTTTTCCCCCAAACCCACCACTCCTCTTACTTTCTTCATTCCTATGCAGAGTACCATTATCCTTCCAGATACCAAGGTTCATAACTTAAATATAATGCCTAATTTCTCACTCCCCACTACTCCACATATATAATCACTTGCTAAATTTTATAATTTCTGCCTTTGCAACATTTCTCACAAAAATCACTTTCTATCTACTCACAAGGTCACCACTCCAGTTCAAAATCTCCCTACTTCTTCTCTGCTCTATTTCAATAACTTTATGCTTGGAATCCTTGCCTCAAGTCTTCCCATGCTAATCTGTGCTTCAAATATCTGCAAAAGTAAATTTTCTTAAGCACAACTTTGACCATGCCGTTTCTCTCCTTGATAAACTCTACTGCTTCCCTATTATCTCTTGGCACTTTTCTATCTTTCTGATTTTTTTTAAACAAAATGATCTTCTTTACAGACTATTAGGTCCAGCCATACTGTACAGCTTGCCATTCCTCACGAGAAGCATTCCATTTCCCATTTTTTCCCACTAATGCCTAGAATGTTCTTATTCTACCCTCTGAGAATCACTGGCTTCCTTTAAAACTAAGCTTATATGTCACTTTGTTAAGATTACCTTTTTTGATCACCCAGCTATTAGTGCTTTCCCCACTAAGGCTTCTTTCCATCTACTCTGTCTATCTCACATGTATTGATTTATGTTCATATTAGCTTCTCCCATTAGAATGTAAGCACCTTGAGGGCAGGGACTATTTTCATTTTTTATCATTACCTGCACATTATCTGGCACATAGTAAATATGTAATAAATGTTTGTTCATTGCTTGATAGAGGTATAAGACTGAAAACTTACTTTTCTTATTTGTCTATGAAGAGCTTTCTAATTATTATTCATTAACATCTAAAAATATTTCATAAGGGCAGCAAGGCATGAGTGAATAGAGCACTGGTCCTGGAGTCAGGAGGACCCAAGTTCAAATCTGGCCTCAGACACTTAACACTTACTAGCCATGTGACCTTGGGCAAGTCACAACCCCAATTGCCCTGTCTCCCCCTTCCAAAAAAAATTAGTAAATCAATTTTTTGAGTGGGGAAATAACCCTTGACTGTTTATTACTCTATTATTCTTGGGTCTTGTAATAATTATATATTACATAATATATTACATAATTATATATTGATATAATTACATAATTATATATTACATAATATATGCAATATATGTAATATATGTAATAATACATATATGCAAAGTAAATAATATATGTAATAATACATATATTATACTTAGCATATACTATAGGTAACTTGAAATTCCTTATATGTACGATATAGTCCTCATAATTCTCCAAGAAGCAGCTTTCTAGCACATCATCTTAGCAAACTGATGGGATATGCACATGTGCCAGATTCCCATTATATCAGAAAATAGAGACAACATAAAAGTTGTTACTTTACTTTCTGTTTTCTGTCATCATCTCATCTACTTTAAGCAATGGTCCTGGTCCTTTTGTGATCTTCCTTTTGCCTGTAATGTTGCTTAAAAAATCATTTCAATTATTAGCATTCATTGTTAGCATCAACTGAATCTGCATTTTAGGTTTCTTAACATGAGTCTTATGGGGCTCTTTTGAATTCATTCTCTGTTATCAACTTTTATATCCATTTTCAGCACATTTCTTCTAAAATTTTGTTCATCAATGAATTCTTTGTTAATTTGCTTTGGTCTCTTCAGACAGCGTCCTCTTTGCTTCTCTGTTGCAGTCATTCATATTTATTTCATCAGAATTCCAAAGAATCCCACCTTTCTTGAGCCAACCACCCTTTCTTATTTTACCTTTCCTAACCTTTCTCTGAACTCTTTGAAATCCAGTCTCTAAAAATCAAAGGTCAGCAAAAGATTATGTACAGCTATTCATTGCTTATTGATTACCAACCTCGTGATTGCATATTTATTTTACCCCCTTCCTTTTCATCATTTCTACCTTAGGTGATCAGTTTCTTCTTATTGTCTAGAATTAGACTAGTATGTTAGCCCTTTTAACTTTTTCCACTTTTTGAAGAATTAAGTTGTTATTAAAGCAAGAAAATAATTCACTCTGTGCTGTTTTGTTAGAGTGGATGGTGTAATCTAGCAGAGTTCTACATAGTTGAAAGTCCCAATGACTATTATCTCATGTCTCCATTCTATGGCTGTGATCCGTTTCCTCAAAGTCCATTCTGGACATCTTATCTTAATGCAAACTACAATAATAACATTGACTCTTTTGAATGCTATACAATACTGTTGATTCATTGTAAGCTTATAGTCCACTAAAATCCTCTGATTATTTTCATGCTGTTGTCTACTCATGTCTCCCCTATCCAGTAGTTTTAAATTTTAACTTTGTGGAACCCACATCTAGGACTTTATAGTTATCCTTCTTATATTTACATTATTAGATTTGGTTCATCATTCTAGACTGTCAAGATCTTTTTGGATCCTGAATCAACTATCCAATGAGTTAGCTGTCTCTCTCAATGCAAAATGTCAATTTGACAAGGATATGATTTAAGCCTTTGACCAACTCATTGATAGAAACATGAAACAGAACTAAATTAAAGAACAGTTCCCTAAGGCATTCCACCATCAACCTCCTATTACATTGACATTGACCTGTTTACAACTGCTTGAGTCCAGCAGTTCAATGAGTCTTGAGCTCACTTAACTGCATGTCATTATAAGTATATGAATATTACTATCTTTATAACTAATGTGTCTTCACCTTGTCCATAAGTACAACATAAAAAACTATCAAATGCTTTTCCAAAATCTAATTATACTCAATCTATGATATTTTTCTGATTTACTATTCCAACTAGCCTCTTGAAAATGAAGTAAGGTTATCCTGTTCTTACACTACTTTCCTTTCCAAACATTCACAAATAATCCTAAAACAACACACCATAGAATTTTGTTACCCCTATACATAGGATGATGAGGGGCAAAGTTCTGTGTGGGTCCAATACAAAGGAAAAAAACCTGTTCAACATTACTTTTCCAGACGGAGTCCTGAAAGGAGATACCTAGATTCTACCCTGGTCCTTATGGTCAAAGTCAGCCTTACGTATGTAGATAGGGCAGTTTCCTATCAAGTTGTGTTATGACAGGCAACATTCTCCCTTCTTCAAAAAATATCTCCCTCATCATCCTGTCACTGATACCTTGAATGTGGCAGGTAATTAATAAATGATTGCTGAATGAGTATAAGAATGTCTGGAATTCTAATATTAGAATCATCTGTATGTCTCCCCCCCCCCAACCCTCTGGTATATAAACTCTTTGGAGGCAGTCATGTACTCATTTTGTCTTTGTACCCCAGGGCCTTGGACAGTTCTGAGCACAAATTAAGCACTTGATAAAAACTTGCTGAATTGAGTCCAGCTCCTTCATTTTACAGATGAAGAAACTGAGGTATAGAGAGACCTAAAGTTACTTGTTCAGGCTTAGAAGAGGATGTTAACTCATAGGTTCATAGATTTATAGTTGTCATAGTGGAAACTCCTTAGTGCATTGGTTAGAATGTTGGCCATGGAATCTGAAAGATCTGAAACCAGATTCAACCTCAGATATTTATCAGCTGTGTGACCCTGAGCAAGTCACTTAATGCTCTGTTTGCCTCAGTTTCCTTTTCTGTAAAATAGGGAATAATAATGGCAAATACCTCCCAGGGTTGTGCAGATGAAATGAGATTATATTTGTAAAGCATTTTGCAAACCTTAAGGCACAATATAAATGCTAGCTATTATAATCCAGCTCTGTTTTTATTGTAGAGTTGTTTCAGTTGTGTCTGACTCTTTGTGACTCCACTTGGTGTCTTCTGGGCAAAGGTACTCTAGTGGTTTACCATTTCCTTCTTTAGCTTACCTTATAGACGAGGAAACTGAGACAAACAGGGTTAAGTGACTTTCCCAGGGTCACACAGCTAATACGTTTCTGATGTTAGATTTGAATTCAGGTCTTCCTGACTCCAGGTCTGTTACTGTATCCATTGCACCCTTCTAGCTATCTCTATCATTTTAAAGATAAGGAAAGTTAGGCTCAAAGAGGTTAAATGCCCAAGGTAGTAAATGGCAGGGGCAAGATTGGAAGCTAGGTCCTCCCTGAGACCAAACTAGAACCTAGGTCTTCTGGTCCTTAAGCCAATTTCTCTTTCTTCTAGAAATTCATTTATTTTAGCTCCTTTAGGATTTACACCTTGTTAAAGCACACATTCTCCTGGGATGAATAAATATCAGTTAGCCTTTGCCTGAATCACATTACAGCTCTTTCCCATCTGAAAGTGAGCTCATTCCTGACAATGAGCTCAGAACAGCTTTCTGTCAAATGAGGTATCTACTATGTGAGTTTGGACAGGAAATAAGGTAGAAAAATAGGTCCAGAGTCAAGTCTTTAGGAGCTAAAGTGATGACTTTGAGGGGAGGGGGTTAGGCGAATTTAGGTGGGCATTTAAATAGAAGGTTATACTGATAAAACTTGGATATTTATAATCCTCTAGGTTCCCAAACTGCCATCCTCATAACAGCACTATGAGGTAGGTAGTTTAATGTTAGATGTCTATTTTCTATATGAGAAAAGAAAGTCTCAGCAAAGTGAAGTGATTTGTTTAGGACCATGTAATTTGTTAGTATAAGAGTGTGAGGATCTAGACCCAGATCTCCTATATACCAGTCCAATGTTCTTCCTACTACAACATAAAACCTCTCTGAAAGGTGAGACAAAAGTGATGGGAGTAAGGGAGAAGTAAGATGAACAGGTTTTTTAAAAAAATCTGTTTGGTTTTTTTTTAAAAAAATAAGTTATATCAAAACCTTTTCATCTTGAATTATAGATTGCAAATGTGCTTCCCCCACTCTATCTTCTTATCCCACACTTTTAGTCCTCCCTAAAACAAAGAAAAATAGTTCAGCAAAACCAACTGACAGCAACTTTGTTGGAAAGTTTGACAGTTTATTCCACACTCTGCACTTGTAATGACCTACATGTGGATTGAAATTAGGTAGGTGTCTTTTATCTTTTCTCTGGGACCAAGACTGGTAACTATGAATAGTCAAAATAAGGCTGTCTTTTTTCTTTTTTTACGTTCTTGTACTCATTTTCTGTATTGTTCTGATAATGTTTACTTCAGTCTGCATTGGTTCATACAAGTCTTCCCTTGTTTCTCTGAATTCCCAAATTTATTGTTTCTTATGGCATGATGATATTCCATTACATTCATATGTCACAATTTGTAGTGCCAGTCCCCTATAAATGGCACCTACTTCCCTGCATCCCATTTTTTTGCAACAGCAAAAAGTACTTATATCAATATTTTGGTATAATAACACTTTTCGTTCCTCTCTTTGACGACCTTGGCATCTTTGCTTGGCAGTGGGATGAGAGCTTTACCAGTAGCCTTTCTTCTGAAAGGCCCTCCAACATTGACAATTTCTGTACTATATTACCTGTACCACTTTTCTGGGTGTGAGGTGAAACCTCAGGGTCATATTAGCATGCAATTATCTTATTATTTGAAAGAATTTTCCATATTGCTACCGATAGCTCACAATTCTTTTGGAAAACTGTTCTAAACCTGTGATCATCTGTCTACTGGGAAGTATATATTTGTATCAATTCTCTGTATAACTGGGAGATTAGACTTATTCTCAGAAGGTAAACAGTTTTGCTAGGGACTATGGTCACAGCATCAGAAGAATGCAGAAGTGGTGAATCACAGACAAGCCCAAGCTTTGGCTTGTAAATCAATATGCGGGGGGGTGGGGAAATGCGCTAAAATGACCCAAGAAAAAACCCAGCAATGAAATCTCTAAAGAAATGCTGAGGCTATTGGTTGTGTGTAGCTTTACTGCCACCTAGAGGTTTGAATGGTTTGGGCACATATGCAGAATCTTATGAAATGGAAATACTTGAACATGATGTAAATTAGATCATAAGACTCAGTCCTTCCTACAAAGTTAGACCTTTTTTTTCTTTTGCCATGTTCTTGACACAATATGTCTCGTTCTTATATGTTTTCAAAGTTGGAATACTTGTCTATTAAGATCAGTGTGACGAAATGGCTAGAAATCAGCAAACAGGTTTAAATCATGTCTCTGCTATCAGTTGTGTGACTAGAGGCAAATCATTTAACTTCTCTCAGGCTCAGGGTCCTCATTTATAGAAAGAACTTATGATACGTGTAGGCTTAATTACGAGATTGTGGTGACCATCATGTATATAAAATACTTTGCAAACTTTAGAAAGCTACATTTGTATTATTATGATTTTATTAATATATTATTGTGGTCTTGATAGAGGACCAGTTCAGGAGGAATGAGTTATAGTTGCAGTTATGGCAATAACCACTGTCTGATCATGAACAAATCACTTAGTACCTCTGGGATGTAGTTTCCTCATCTGTAAAATGAGGTTGGGTGCTCTGAAAAAAAATGTGGAGGTTAGACCGGATCTCTGAGGTTCCCTCCAAATGCATATCTTAGCCAACTTCTAGCTTTAAATTCTATGATTCTATCCTTTAAATTTGTTTGTATTTAAACAATCTGGTATCAAATTTAGCTTTTCCAACTAGTTTTTCCAATAATTTGGAGAAATTCCCAGCAGACAAAAGATGAATTTAAAAGGTCAAGATTTTATACACACACATATGCATATACACACATATGTGAATATTTGATATACACAAACATATATATACATATATGTTATATATGTGTGCATAGTTATCAGAGCTTTATACGTATATACACAACCTATTTATTTATAAATATAATACAATCAGATCAATGAAACATTACCACAAAAATCAGGGAACTGAAAATGATGGATAGATTCCCCCAAATTATCTTGTATTAGCATAAATGTTTCATATTCTTGAGCCATAGAACAAATGTATCAGTGCAAGCCCTGAAAAATCCTTACCATTCTCCCTAATCTTAGCCTTTCTGAGCTTTCCAATTTTAGTCCAATCAAAGACTTGGTGATGAGACTTAACCTGTTGACTTAAAACAATAATTTGCCCAACTTTTTACCCTTAAAGTATCTGAATCATTGAAGCTTGAGGCATAAAGGGATTTGTGAAATCCAATTCATCACTGTCTTCTGAAAAAGCCACACCCATACCACCTGGAGAGATCATTTTATATTTTCTCTTTAAAATGATTCTATCCTGTTGGCTTCCTTTACAGATTGTTACAAATAAGCTTAGATTTTTGTCACTTGAAGTTATATCACTGAGTATAGGATCTTATGACTAATAATTACTGAAGGATTGTAGTAAATGGGGATTTTTAATCTAAGGAAAATACTGGGTGGAGGAGAGGTGTGGTCATGATAGGGATGTTCAAGTATTTGACTGGCATATGGAAAGGAGTTTAGACTTGTTTGTTTGATTACAATGACCTAAACTATGAGCAATGAATAAAAAAAGAAGTAGAGGTAAGAGCTGAGCTTGATGCAGAAACAAATTTCCAAACGATCAGATTAATTGGAAAATGGTTGGATGGCCAGTTATGGGTGAGGAAGGGGCCAGTTATGGGTGAGGAAGGGGTCAAGTATGATTTGGATTTGTGCTTCTGAGGTCCCCTCCAATTTGGACAGGCTTGGTTTTCATGATTAACTAGTAAATCAGTCAAGGGATGTTCCTGAGATAGGGGAATGAAAGCCTGGAAGAGGCTACTTGGAGAGAGATCTTCTGAGAGGTAAAGTGACAATGACTTGAGTTTCACCCAGACCAGCACCTTCAAATAACCACAGAATGGTAGAAGTGAAAAGAACATTGGAGATGATTTTAACCTAGACCCTTGATTTTCTAAAAGAGGATATCAAAGCTCAGCAAAGTGAAATAATATGCCCAAGATCACTCAGCTACTAAATGGGAGAGCTGGAACTAAAATCCGATTTTCTTGACTTTTGTATCAGTGACTTTTCTACAATCCACAGTCAAAATATTGTGCATTTTTCCTCTGTGGATTGTTTGTTGACTGATGTCTTATCTATCTCAGAAGAACGTGCAGGGGTTGAAAGCAAAGAATTTAGAAGGGCAAATGGTGACCTTTCCTTTGATAAGTAGTGCATTGGGAGTTTAAAAAAAAATCTTAGTAAGAGGAATTTTTAAAAAGGTTGTTGGGTCTTTGACCCCTGGTGCGCTATAACTGAGCTCACTCTCCAGGAAGGTTTGGAACACAAAGTTAAAGATTCAGAATTAATTCTACTCAATCCTGAAGGAAAACAAGGGTTAGATAAAATCATCATGGATATAAATAAAACATTAATGACTTAGAAATCTCATAGTATTTCTTTAAGACTTGTTCCAAATTATGTATCATCTTTAAAAACCATTTAATGTCACTAATGTTAAGCTTCGATATTTTCTTTTCCTTAAAAAACTAGATTTTTGTAGATATCTTTTGTTTTTACATAACCCAGACTTTTCTCCTCTATCCTTCCTCCTCATCCAAAGAATCCATCCCTATCTTATCAAGAAAAGAATTGATATTTTCTTAACAAAACTTTTATTTTATTTTATTTCAAAAGCTTATTTGAGCAGAAAAAGGAATACGTTCTTGGACATAGTGTGTTCCTCTTCACCTAGGGGTATTTCAAATGATAACCACTTGATATTACAGGACACATTCCTGTAAAGGTACACTTGAATCTAGATGGCCTCTGAAGTCCCTTCCAACCATAATAGTCTGTGATTCTGTTAAATATACTAATGAGAATATTTTGAGCTCCTGTCCAAAATAAAATTACTCTTCCCATTTATTTGCAGCTTAAATTAATTGAAAACATAGTATCTAGGAGGAAATAATTAACTTTCAGAGTATTAACTTTTGTGCCAGTCTGGAAAAACATAGTTGGGGAAGTCTTCCCCCGCCACCCACTACTGCTGTGACAGGCTCTCTCTGCTCTAGATATTTCATTGTCCTTCCTAGAACTCATTCCTTTTTCTGGAATCTGTTATATCTGAAGCCCACCATGATGGAAACTTCCATCACCCATGCAAACTTGCTAATCAGCATTTCCTTGCTTGTAATATCAGAAGTGACAAGCCAAAGAGACTCCTTTCCCATAAAAACCCTGACCCTTGCTGGTTTCACTATTGCTTCAGAAAATAATCCCAGGTTTTCTAGTAGATATCCTAGTGCATGAAGGAACTGTAGCATGAGGTATGAGCTTATGACCTTAGTGTCAGGTCAGAGTGGAGACTGGCACACAGCCCCAGGATGGGTGTTTGATATGTTCTTCTGGCACAGGGAAGACCCCAGACAGCTCCTATATTGATTAGAAGTGAAAAATAGCTGAAGGTGGGAACAGAGGAACAGTCTCACTCCAGGCCCATTGTTGAACCTCTTTACTCTTTCTACCATGACCTGAAGATCATAAGACCAAAGACCCAGACCCTGTGCACTCTATACAGTTCTAGATTTTGGCTATATCTTTGTTTCTCTTATGATTATGATATGGACTTGGACTGTGGATCTGCCCCCTACAGGTGATAGTTGTTTACTTGACTCCTTGATGATGATCTTGACAACTTTGACCCTCTTCCTTGGATGTCTTCAGTTAATCTACACAACCTTCCCTAAAAGAAGCAAAATACTGGGTGTATTTGATGTAATTATTGGGAGGATTAATTTATGATCCAGTAAAAGACTAGAGCAACCTTGTAAGCCCTAGACTACAAACTGTTTAAGAAGATAATCTATTATTTTATTATTATTTATACATTATTATTAATATAATTATATATAATTAATAGAAAAGCATTAAATCTTATTAATTATTTGAAGGCAAAGATATTACCAATTAATACAATCATTTTGGAAAACAATTTGCAACTATGTAAATAAAGTGGTTAAAATATTTATTCCTGGGGATGCAGAGATTCTGTTACTAGGCATATAACCCAAGGAGATTATTGACAAAAAGAAAAGCTCCCAATACACCAAAATACTTAAGCAGCATTTTTTATGGTAGCAAAGAAATGGAAGCTAAGCAGATGTCCATCAACAGAGGAGTGGCTTAACAAAGTGTGGTACATAAATGTAACAGAATATTATTATGGTGTAAAAATTCTGAATAAATGAATAAAGCACTTATTTAAATTATTACTATGGGCAAAGCATGATGCTAAGTGCTGGGGATCCAAATAAAAATGTAGGACAGTCCCTGTTGTCAAGGGCCTCACATTCTAATGGGGTAACAATACGGGTAGAAATTTTCAGTAGCAAGTCAGATGGTAAAGTCCCATGGGCCTTAGGGTGCAATGACAAAGCAGATGTTAATGTTCTGTCTTTTCCATTTCCACTGATAAAATCATATCAGTTTCAGATGCTGAATTATTCTGCTTTGCACTAGAAGCATTTCTATTCCAAAGGCTCTTGGATTTAAGACTCTGAGCTATTTCTATTAGGGTCTGAGGGGAGGTGGTAGGCAAGGTGATGGTGGTTTGATTGGCCTGGCACATACTTTCTTCTGTTCTCCCTCATGGTGCCTCTGTACTTCAGCTAGGCTTGCCTGATTTTCCTCTGGACGGCAGCTGATTGACAGTTAGTAGAGATGGCTAGATTCTTGTCCATAGGAATTTTTTCCATGAGCATTGTCTATGAGGGGTAGGACCAATGAGTGATCTGAGAGGTCTGCCACCCCTCCAAGGCCCTTACATTTGACTGTTGGTAGCCATTGGCCACATGCTGTTGCTGGTGGTGATGACGAAGGCAGGCAGGTTCTTTCTCCACAATGATTTCTCTCCTCAATGACAGCACAAGTGCTGAGCTGTCTAGTAGCCTAGAGTAGAGGTGTCAAACTCATAGCCCACAAAACTCTTAGTGCCCTGGAACTAGAATAAAATGTAATTGAGAAATATGTAACAAAATTTGTATACAATATGACATAGATGATATTATTTTTTTTATTTTCTAAGTCAATATGGTCTCACAAAAACCTGTTTTTGTTCAAGTTTGATACCATTGGCCTATATACCATAGCTATTCTCAAGACTCTTGGTTTCAGGGTCTTGGGTTATCTCCAACAGGATCTTGGGGCAGATGTAGACAAGGTGGTTGGGGGTGTGATTTGCCAGGGTCCCACACTGGCTGTCTCCCTCAGAGTACTCTTGTTCCATCTAGACAGTCTTTTCTTCTATGTGGGTGGTGAAAATAGCTGGTCTCGTATAGAATACAGAGAAACACAAAAAGACTTGTATAAACTGATGCAAAATGAAGTATGCATAGCCAAAACCAATATTACACAATGGGGTTTTGGGTCTTCTTTTGTTTTTTCTTCTCAGTTCTAAATGCAGGGAGTTCTTGGACCTGGGAGTTCTCCCTTAAAGCCCAGGAATCCAGGCAGGATGTTGTACAAGCTTAGGAGAAGCCAGCGCCCCAGGATGCAAGCTCAGGGTGGGGTTTTAGACTTGGAACTTGGTGGGACTAATGCTATCTAGGAAATAAACTAAATTAAGAACCTGATCTCCTTCTCCTTCCCAGAGTCCAAGAGGGTGTAGAGGGAATTCTGAGTGCAGAGGGGAATGTTTATAAGTTTTTTCTTATCATACTTGCCATGATCCAGTAAAATTGTCTTTCTTGCTCTTCCCAGAATAAGACACTCCATCTACTGATTCCATGAATTTTCACTGGATATTCCTCATTCATGAAAGGTGCTCCCTCTTCATCTCCACCTTCTGATTTCCCTGGCTTCTTTCAAATCCCAGGTAAAATCCCTCGTATTGCAAAGAGCCTTTTCTAATGCCCTTTAATATTAGTGCCTTCACTTTGAGCTCATCTCCAATTTAGCCTGTCTATATCTTTGTGCGTAGTTATTGCATGTTTTGTCCTCTGTTTGATTGTGAGCATCTTAAAAGCAGGGACTGTTTTTTGCCTTTCTTGCATCCCCAGTGCTTAGAATAGGGCCTGACACATAGCTCAATAAATGCTCGGTGACTTGATTCATTGATTCCTTCTTGTGCCCTTTGAGTCCAAGCAAACCAAGTCTAATACTTGCTCCACATGACAGAGAATTTTTCAGAACCTTGAAAGAAACAGTCATATTCACACCCAGTCGTCTCTTCTTTTGACTAAACATCACTTAACCAATCCTCAGCAGTGGGAAAACCTTGGATGTGCAGTTAGGGGAGACCAGGTTTCCCACATTTGACACTAGTTGACACTCATAGGCATGTTTCTGAACTTCTTGTGCCTGTGTTTTCTCAATTGTTCCACTTATTTTGCAAGGTTATCAGGAGGACCAAATGTGATAATGCATTAAAGTGCATTAACAAATCTTAAAGTCCCATTTGGATGTCAGTTCCTCTTGTATTGAAATGCTTTCTAGACCCATCTCAGTTCTTTGTCCTCCTCTAAACATCTCGTAACTTACCAACTTCGTTCCTAAAATGTGGTACCCAGAATTGAATTGAACAATTGAATAATTGTTCAGAATTGAACAATACTGCAGATGTAGCCTGACCACAGCAGGGCCCAGTAGAACTATTTCTCCCTCATGAAAAGCACCATGCATCTGTATTTGTGTCCCAAGATCCCACTGGCTTTTTTTTTTTTTTTGGCTACCACAAAACATTTGTTGACTCATGTTGAGCTTGCAATCTACTAACACCCCAGTGTCTTTTCCACCTGAGTTATTGTCTAGATACATCTCCCACACCCTGTACTTATGCGGTTGATTAAAACAAAACACAACAAAACAAAGTGCAGGATTTTATTTCTTTCTATGCTGTTAAGCTTCTTTTGTCAGATTAAGCACATTGTTCTTGCTTGTCAAGAGCCTTTTAGATCCTGATTATATTATGCTCAATAATAACTATTCTTTTCCTTTTGTATCATCCACAAATTTGATAAGTATGCTGTCCATATCTTCACTTAAGTCAGTGGTAACAACTTTAAATAGAATAGGGCCAAAGACAAATCCCTGGGGGCCACTGAAGTAGAGACCTCCCTCCAAACTGCCTTGTATATATGAATGACTATTCTTTGAATCCAGTCATTGAATAGCTCCTTAATCTGCCTAGCACCCACCTCATATCTCTCTGTCTTGTTTACCATGGCATTGTGAGATACTTTGACAAATGTCTTGCTGAAATCTAGGTATACTGCACCTGAGCCTTAGATTCTAAGGCAAAGAAAGCTTATTTAAAGAAAAAAGGGGGGGAATTGGAATGAGCTTAATCTGAAATAGCCTAATCAGGTTTAAAGAGTTTTTGAAACAGGAAGGGATATTAGAGGTCATCTAGCAAAATGTCACATTCTATAGAAAACCGAGAAAATTCTAGTAGAAACCTATCAGAAAAATTATGAGAATTCTATGAGAAAACTGAAATGCAGAAATGAGTTACCAAGAATTTACTTTTAGAAAATACTTTTCCTTTAGAAAGTTGCTTTTCCAATTTTTGAAATTTCAGAAGCAACATTGAATAAAACTATTCTTAAATATTTTAAGTTTTCATTATAAAGAGGAAGAAATGTCAGGTAGTAAAAATCAGAGAGAGATTTGTAGTCACTCAGATAAATAACTATATTCTGACAGAAAGACAAATGTCACAAAGATTCAGGTTGATAAAAAGTAGAAATATAGGATTATTTACCATCTTTTCTGTTTTGAATGAGGAGAGATTTTGGAAGAACAGTCAATACAAGATTTATTAAATCAGAAGACTTATCTTCCAAACTTGGATTGGCTTTTTACTATCTGTGCGATATGGAGCAACTAGGTAGTGCAGTGGCTAGAGTGCTGGCCTGGGGTCAGGAGAATCTGAGTTCAAATCCAGCCTTAGACACTTACTAGCTGTGTGACCCTGGGCAATTCACTTAAGCCTTATTGCCTTCAAAAAAAAAAAAAAGGAACAATCTGTGCAATCTTACTCAATTTATACTGGAAAACATGTCAAAGTTTCGATCAGCTAGCACTTATTGCCAGGAACTTTGCTTGGGAACGGAGATATGAAGACAAAAATAAAGCAACCCCAACCCTAATGAGTTTCCATTCTATTGGAGGAGACACCATGTACATATTATAACATAGATATAAGAAATATAAGTTAATTTTGGATGAGAAGGTATTCGTAGCTGGGTTGGGGGGATGGAGATCAGGAAAAGCTTTATGTAGAAGGAGATACTTGAGCTGAGTTTTTTTGAAGGAAACAAGGGACTCTAAAAGGTCAAGGTGGAAAGAGAGTGCCTTCCAGTGATGGAGCACAGCTAGTACAAAGGGAAGAAGGAAGATGGAGTATATTGTGGGAGGGATGATGATGCTCATGTATGATTAGACTGGAATGGTCAATTAAAGGAGTATTTAGTAGTCTGAATCATGGAAATGTAGAGTAAAGAGAAGTCATACTTTACATTATATATATTATATTGTATTAAGATTGGAAATCTAGATTGCAGTCAGATTTCTGCAGGTTTTAAATTTCAGACTGAGGAGTTTATATTTTATTCTAAATACAATAAAGGTCCAATGAAGGTTTTTGAGTAGGAAAGGGAATGATCAGATCTACATATTAGGGAAAGTATTTTGATGATTTTATGGGGAACAGTATGACTAGGGGAGAGAGTAGCAGGGAGATCAATTATCTGTGTAAAATTTGTACTCTCTTCCAATAGAATGTAAGTTACTTCAGATTGTTTTTTAAAAAATATCCTTAGGGTATAGGGCAGTAGCTTCCTCACAGGAGGTGCTTAATAAATATTGATAGAATAAATTAATAAGTGAAAGGATGAATGATCCAGGTGAGAGGTACTGATCTGGATTATGATATTGGTCATGTGAGTAGAGAGAAGAAAATAAGATGGCAGTTAATTGGATCTAGGAGAGGAAGGTAGAGGGGTGAGTTAAAGATAATTGTGAAGTTATAAACCCCGGTGACTGGGAGGATCTTGGAGCTCTCAAAAAAATAAAGAATTTTAGAGGAGAGGCAACTTTGGACATGTTTTATTTTATGGAGTGATGGCACAGCTATGTGGAGATTCTCAGCATGCAGTGGTAGATGTGGGATGGGAGTTCAGGACTGGATATAGGACTGTATACAGAGATTGGCATTGGCATTAAGATGCTAATTGAACTCAGGAAAGCTAACAGCGGAAGAGGACCCAGGATAGAGTCTTGAGAGCTACCCATGCTAAGGAAGAAGGGGATAGATGATGGCTCAGCAAAAGAGCCTAAAAGAGAGTACTAGACAGGTAGGGGTGGGGCCAGCACAAAAATATCACAGAAGCCAAGAGAGGAGAACATGTCCAGAGGGAGGTGGTGGTCAGAAATGTCAAATGCTGCAGAGAGGTCAAGGAGAATAAGGACCGAGAAAAGGTCATTGGTTTTTGGCATTAAGAGATCATTACTAGGTAAACCTGGAGAGAGTATTTTAAGTTGAGTGTGTGGGTCAGAAGCCAGATTATAAAAGGCTGAGAAGTGAATGGGAAGTGAGGAGCAGAAATGATAATCATTGACTACAGAGGGTATCTGCCATTCTGAGTACATCGAATGCTCAAATTCTAGGAAGTGGTTACTATGACAAAAAGACATTTCTATGGGTTTGTGATAAACACTTAGGTGGAAGTTAACTATAGGTATAAACATGTGGAAGGAGAAAAATAAGACCCCACTGGGCATTTCCAATAACAGAATCATGGTTTCCCTAATTCACTAAAACCTGGCTAAACTCACTAGGATCTTGGGGAGTATAATAATAATGTTAAAAAAAAAACAAGGATAACATGAGAGTGCTTTTATTTATAACCTTGTCAGAAATGTAGTGTGTGTTTTACAGTCAACTAACTAACATTAAGTAAGAGCCTGCTCTATACCAGGTGGGCAGGTAGGTGACACAGTGGATACAGTGACAGGCCTGGAGTTATGAAGACATCTTCCTGAGTTCATATCTGGCCTCAGACACTTACTAGCTTCGTGACCCTGGGCAAGTCACTTAGCTCTCTTTGTCTCAGTTCCCTCATCTGTAAAATGAGCTGGAGAAGGAAACAACAAACCACTCTAGTATCTTTGCCAAGAAAATCCCAAGACTCAAAGAGTCAGACATGACTGAGAATGACTGAACCACCACCACAACAACTGTACCAGGTATTGTGCTAGGGTTGTATTGCCAGGTATTGTGAAGGGTATGATTTGCCCATAGTCACTTAGTGAGCATCTATCATGGAAATCCACTCCAGATCTCCTAATTCTAGGTCCAGAATGCTTTGTCATTCAAACTTTTCAAGCACCTATCACTTAGATGCCTATTAAAAGTCCATGGAACTGACCAAGAAATAATAGAATTTTAGAGTTGGAGGTGACTTTAATGAGCTCTAGCCCAGCTTACCTTTTTATTTCCCAGCTTAAGAAAGTGAGACCCAGAAAAGGTAAAATGATAAGATCATGGATCTCTTTTATAGTTATACTCTGAGAGAAATAGAATTGGCTGGTCTCAGAAGGTAGTGTCAGGTAGGCAACTGGTGTGCCTCTGGCACTCATTTTGGCCAGTTCACTTTTGAGGGTTGTTTATAGGCCTGATCCCCAAGTAACTTGCTAATGCAGACATAGATATACGAGACTTGATCAAGGAAATACACACTTAATTTATCACTCTCCCTCCTCCCCTCTCCCTACAATGACTCATTTGAGAATGAAAGCAGTAGAGCATAGAAAAAGGAGACAGTAGGAAAGACATCTGATTATCTTAGACTAATACAGCTATGCTGACTCAATTTATCAAAAGTCCTTCCAAACCCCTCTCATTTCTTCACAATTATTCTGGAGTGCTGAATTATGAGGCCCATCTGAGAAATACCAGCAAGGTGTCTTCTCCTCCCTTTAGACATATCTACTAATTACCTCACCTGGTAAAAACAAAACATGGGTGCACTTCATGGATATAGTCGTATCTGCCTCATTGGGTAGGTTGTGTTGCTTATTCTGCTATGGTTACTTTCAGTTGGTAGAAAAGTTGTAATTAGAACCCAGATCCCTTGACTCCCTTGTCCAAAAGTACTTTTTTCCCCCTCTTTTCTCTTACTATATCTTGCTGTTGCCTTAATGGCAGTTAAGTTAAAAGGTAACACTCCTGCTAAATGTGAAGTGATCATGGTAGAATCCTAAGATTTTTGGTGGCAAAATCATAGAGTTTTAGCTCTGGAGTGATCATAGTGTAGTATCTGGGGGCGTCTCTCTCCCTGAGTTACATATGAATCTTTCTCCCTTCATTTCTCCACCCAGAGAAGGTATCCCAGGTTCAAGATATTTTGCAGGTCTATATCTGCTGGGAAATTTTAGTTCATGAACTCCTACCTGTAAGTTTTTTTCTACTCCTGAGTCAAAGCACTTCATTAGTTCAAAGTAATAACATTTAGTGGAATAGCACAGTAAGAAAAGAAATATATTTCCCACGTTAACTCCTTTGCACCCCCTTTAAAAATCTACATGCTATCAGTAGATTAGACACATCTATGGCACATGTACCTGAGCATATACATAGGGAACATGTGTGACTAGATCACGTATGGAGTCAGGGCATATAAATAGAGGGGGATTTCATGCCTTTGTTGCTGTAGGGCTGCTGTAACATTAATTACATCCTCAAGCCATTCCTGCTGGGTCTGCTCTCCCATGGTGTACAGACTGTGAAGTCTTATGTGGGTATAACATGGAGTTTTTTCTAGGTATTACTTCTTGCTGGTCTCACCTGCCTCCATTAATCTTGTGAAGGCTGAATTTCTCTCTTCTGGGGTTCATTTCTTCAGGAGACCTCCTGTCTTCTCTCCTCTAGGTATGATAGCCAGAAACCATCTCCTGGTAAGGACAGACCAGTAGCTTTTTATGCCCAGTTAAGGGCCAAAGTTAGTCAGTGTCCCCATTTTAAGATTGTCTATTTTTAAAAATTCAGCTTCCTCTTGACAGGATCTGGCATCATATCCCAAGTCTTTATCTGATTTAGGGTTATGAAATTGTAGATCTTCCCACTTAACTCCCTTCTGTATATCCTGTGCATTTGAACTCTTTTGGTGGGTCACTTCCAAAGGAACTCTCAAGAGCTAATGAGCTGTAGTCTTCACAGTTTTTCTCAACCTCTAAGCTATTCAGTTCCCCTGTGTCAATAAAACAGAAGGGAGGGAAAAAAACAAAACAAAACTAATTCATCTCCTCACTTCTGTCCTCAATAGAATTACTTAGATGTATCCTACCTTAATCCCTTAGTCTACATTCTTGCTTTTATTATTATTTATCTTCATGATGCCAGCGTGGTCAGCATTAAATCTCCTAAGACTTTAGACCACTTAATAGCAAGATTTGATCAAGAGAGACTTTGTTATTTTCTTTTTTATTTTATAGATGAGAAAAATGAGACTTCTAGAGTCAAAATGACTTACTCAAGGTCACTCAAATAAGTTGTAGAGCTGAGATTCCAGCTTAGGTCCTCTATTGTCTTATGATCTCCTGTTCTTCAAATCCTATTTCTTTTACCCTATAATGTGGCTAATGTTGAAGATTATTTATCATTTCCTGAATTTTACAGATGATCAACCAATCACTGAAAAACACTTATTAAATACCTTTTAGGTACTTAACTAGGGACAGTCAGTGCTGGACTTGAAGTTAGAAAACCTAAATTCAAATCCAGCCTCAGATACTTACTAGCTTTGTGACCCTGGGAAAATCACTTAACCTCTGTTTCAATTTCTTCATCTGTTAAATGGGGATAATAGTACCTGTCTCCCAGGGATATTGTTGTGAAGAACTTTGTATAGTTCCTGGTACATAATAAGTACTATATAAATTTTAGTTGTTAAAATAATAATAATTTTTATTAATATATACTGAACACTACAGTAGATACAAAGGATGCAAAGAAAATAATGAAACAGTCTGCATATACCTTCCAGAAACTTATATTTGATCAGGGAAAACTGAGGAGGTCCAAAGATGTAATATGATTTATCTGACGTTGTACAGTAAATCAGAGGCAGAGATGGGATCAATTAGTTTCCTAATTCCCTGTCCAAACAATTTTCAATTATAGCAAATAGTTTCAAGACAGAGAAGAGAAAATATTGGGAAAGATAAAAGAATAGACCAATAAATAGACAAAAAGACAGAGCCAGACAGATAGACAATAGAAACGGGGATTAGAGTAATCCTCTCCGGAGGAAGAAGAAATCACTAAGTCAGAAATTTGTTCTGATCTTAGTGAGGAAAAGGGTTTATCAGCTGGACATATTCTCTCTAGAAGCCAGAACAGAATCTCTGTAATAATTGGAGATAATGTCCTTTGGAGGGAGCAAAAATATAGGAAATAGCTGCTTAAATAAGAGCCCTTTGAAGATGTATCTTCAAGAGGTGTCTTTAAAACTCCGTAGTGCCCCAGTAAGACAATCTAGTGGTGGGACTCAGTGTACCTTTGAAGTTGCTGTCAGTGATATTTGGAAGGTCTTGTGAACAGGAAAGCTATACCACAGGACTGGAAAAGAATAAAACTCCAGAGTTTTACAAAATGGAAGAGTGCAGAATCTGCAAATGTCAAGTCAGTAAGTTTGAGTTTAATTCCTAGGGAACTTCTAAAGTGTATTCAAAACATGGTTAGTTGTGGTTAGCCAATACATAGAAACAGAAGCAGTGATCACAAAGAGTCAACATGGTTTCATAAGGAACAGGTCATACTGGAATAACCTTATATATGATGACATGTTCATGAAACTGTTAGACCAATGGGAAGCTCTAGATTAGGTTTACTTAGATGTCAGCAAAACATTTGACAAGGACTTCTGTATTATCATGGAAAAGATGGAGAAATGTGGGATTGATGAGAGTATGATTAGATGTATTCAGAATGGGTTGAATGATTGACTCGAAAAAGTTATTATTAGTAGTTGGATGCCAACTTGGCAAGAGGTCTTTGGTGGAGTGACCAATAGATCTGTTGTTGGCTCTGTGTTATTTCCTAGAGGGGAGGGATGGCATTCCTATCAAATTTGTACATTACATAATGCTAGAAAGGATAGTATCCAAGACAGGATCTAAGACCAAACAGACAGGATCCAAGAAGATCCTGGAAAGGTGGGGCATTGGGAGGAAATTAATAAGATGAAATTGCATTAAAATGCACACATAAACACTTGAATCTGGATTTTTAAAAAAACCCGCATTGAACTCACAAGATGGGTGAGGTGTGGTTAGCCAGCAATTCAACAGGAAAAAGAGCTGAGGAGTCATTTAATTCACTGCAAGTGCAATATGGGCTATAATAAAAGAGGCTTTGCTTCAAGGAACCAGGAGGTGATAGTTCTGGTATCTGGAATATTGTACTGATTTCTAGGTACCACATATTGCAAAACATCTTGGTAAGGTGAATACTGTTGAGAGAAAGGTCACCCAGATTGTGGAGTGACCAGATTTCATGCCATATGTGAATCAGTTGAAAGAAGTAGCAATGTTTTGCCTAGTCTAGAGAACAGAAAAAATCGGAAGGAACATGATAGCTGTTTTGAAGTGTCAGAAGGATTTTTATATGGGAGAGGGGTCAGGCTTGTTCTCTTTGGCTTCAGAATGAGAACTAGCAATGGGAGCAATAGGTGGAAGTTTCAAAGAATTACTTGTAGGCTTACTAAAAGAAAAAGAGAATAACCTTTCTAAAAATGAGCCCACCCCGAAGTAGACTGGGCTGTCTCAGGAGATTGTGCATTTCTCCTCATTGGATGCTTTCAAACTAAGACAGGATGAACACTTGCCAGGTTTTTGATAGAAGGGATTTTTTTTTTCCATTTATGGTTGGCCCAGATTTTCTCTGAGGTCCCTTCCAACTCTGAAGTTCTGTGACAGAAATAATTATTCCTCTCTGTATAGAAAGAGGTATACCCAAGAGAAAGGAAAGGGCCCTTTTAAAGACTATTTCTTCACACAATAGATTATTTAACTCATTATCCATAAAAAATTCGCATACCCCATAGCTTTTTTTTTCTGAAGTAACCAGATAACAAGTGTCATTTTAAAAATGTAGATAATTACCTTAATTGTAGGATCAAGGGAGGGTTGATAAATTAAAATTAATTCTAGGATCAAAATTATAAGGTCACCATAAAGTCAAAGGAACATAGAGTTAGAGGTCAGAGGGCCCTAGAGGCTATCTGGTCTACCTTCTTCATTTTACAGCTAAGGAAACTTAAGTGTAGAGAAGTGAAGGTCTAATTATGTTTCTATTGTAGAAATGACTCACATTTACTTGGTATCTTAAGGTTTCTTGTTATTAACACTAATAGTAATAACACTAATAGTAACAATAGCTGGAATTTGTTTTAGGGTTTTAGAATTTTTAAAGTACATTACATACATAACTCATTCATGCCTATGAGGTAGATAGCACTGAATAGATCACTGAACCTGCAGCCAAAAAGAAAGATATGAGATTAAATCCGACCTCAGGTATTCACCAGCTGTGTGTCCTTGGGCAAGTCATTTTACCTGTCTGCCTCAGTTTCCTTGGCTATAAAATGGGAATTATAATAGCACCCTCCTAGAATTGTTGAGAGGATCAAGTTAGATGCTATTAGTAAAACACTTAATGTATTGTTTGGCCCCTAGTAGGCACTTAATGAATGTCTTTTTTTTTTTTGGTAAAGTTCTGTGTAAACCTTGTGAATTTTATACAAATATATTATGTAAATTCTAGCAATTATTATTATCCCCATTTATAGATGAGGAAACTAAGTCCAAGAGGTGTGAAGTCCCTCAGCAAATGTCAGAGGTACAATCCACGCTCAAGTCTTCTTGATTCCAAGTCTAACATTCCACATACTAGTTAAAATATTCTGCAAGGTAAGTAGTACAAGCATCAATGTAACCATTTTACAGATGAGAAAACTGAGGCACCTCACATGACTCGCCCGTGGTTACTTACGCTGCTAGTAAGTATCAGAGTTAGACAGGACTAGATGGAAATATTCAATATGTCTAATTCATTCCAAGGAGCACAGTCGCGTGATAGCAAATCAGATCTACCTCATTTCCCAGGTATGTTTGATTCTGATGCACTTCTACAAAAATGATGCGAGTATGTGGATAGCCTTAGAACAACAAGGACAAGAGTTTCGTAATTTTGGGAGGATAAAGTATAAACAGTTATTTGGGGATGATTGGGGATGTAAGGACAATTAGCTTCCTTTTAGGTAAGCCTAGCTCTTTGCTAAACCCAGAAACTTTCATGGCACCATGACTGACACAGAACTCAAATTGTTGTTCTTTCAATTCAAGGCACAAAAAGAAAAAAAATATATTGTCCTAAGTCTTGCCCCCAGTCAAGGTAATGTTGGTGCCCACTAGGATTGGCCAAGGGACTTCTTATTTTATTTAATTTTTGCTTTTTGAAGGGAGGAGGGCAGGGCAATTGGGATTAAGTGACTTGCCCAAGGTCACACGGCTAGTAAGTGTTGTGTGTGAGGCCTCATTTGAACTTAGGTCCTCCAGGGCCTCCAGGGCCACTCCAGGGCCAGCGCTCCATTTGCTATGCCACCTAACTGCCCTCAGGGGACTTCTTAGCTGCTGATTCACAGTCTCTTTGGGTAACCATGTGGTATGGGCATTCTGCCTCCCTCCCCTAATTAGAATGTATGTTCCTGCAGGCAGGAACTGTTTCATCTATTTTATTTGTATCTCTAGCATCTAGCATAGTGACTGGTACATAGTTGTTATTCAATTGTTTATCTTGTCTAACTCTATGTAATCAATCCACATACTTTGTCCATGGGGTTTTCTTGGCAAAGTGGCTTTCCATTGTCTTCTCCAGTGAGTCTTCATTTTACAGATGAAGAACTGAGGAAATTAGGGGTTAAGTGACTTGCCCAGCGTCAATAGCTATTAAGTGTCTGAAGCTGGATTCAAACTCAGATCTTCCTGACTTTTGGCACAGCATTCTATCCACTGTATCACCTAGCTTCTTACCTAGTAGGCACATTGATAAATGCCTTTTGATAGATTTTTCTTCTTTGCTCCTCCATGAAGGAGCTGACCTCCTCTAGTCAAAGGCTTTTTCCTTACCTACTCTGGTCAGTGGGTGTTTATGTTTCAGTCTTCCCTTGGGCTTTCAATTCACTTTCCTGCTCCTCAAGTCTCTTTGGCAAGGAGACAGTGACACAGCTAACTGGCAAGACCCTCTGGGAACCCTGGGGTGAAGGATTTTCTAATGCTCAGCACTAGAGGGCGCGAGTATGTAGAACAGAGTGCAGGACTCCAAGCAGCTGGGGAAAGGGACTTACTTGTTCAAGACTTTCACTTTCTGGGTGTTTGAAAAGGCAAACTGTGAAACCAGTACCTGCAGTTGATGGAGGTGCTTTCAGAGCAGGAGGCATCTGTTACAGCAAACTTTGTTGTTAGTCAGAAGTTTAGAGCCTCTTGGATCACTTTCACAGGAATATTTTGGGGACTGTTAATTACCTTAGCTATTTGGGGCGCCTTGCAGTCAGTCAGAAACACCTCAAAAGCTCGGAGCTTATTTTAAGTTTACAGCAGCTAGCAGCTCCCACTGCAACGAATCTTAGGCACCGGAGCTGATGCCATTTGGCCTGTTATTTTTTTAGGATAATAGAATGTTAAAAGTGGAAGAGACCTTGAAAGTCACTTAGTTTTGCCTACTCATTTGGCAGATGAGGACACTGAGGCCCAGTGTGTTAAAGGAAACTTGATCAAGGTCTCAAAGCTGGGAAGTGGAAGAGTTGGGATTCAAGCTAAGATTTAAACCCAGATCTCCTAACTCTTAATTCAGCTGAAATCTATAAAATCTTGCCTACTGTCCCCCCAACCCACCCGCCCCTGGTTCAGTTATGAGTATTGTCTCCCTTCCTTCTTAAATTGCTTTGTGTGTCTCAAATTCCTCACATCTCCTCAAATTGCTTTAATGTATCTGTGTATCTTATATTTGCCCCTCACCCTAGTAGAGTTCAAACTCCTTTAGGGAAGGGACTGTTTTGGTTATATTCTGATTGCCTAGCCCATGTTAGATGATTAATATATGTTTGTTGAATTGAGAATAGAAATGACATGATCAAGCCTGCACTTTATTAGGAAGATCCCTTTGGCTGCTGAGTGGAGGGTGGATTGGAGTAGGCAGGGAGCCCAATCAACAGGTTATTGTAATAGTGAAAGGCATGAGATGATGATGACCTATAACAAGGGGGTGGTACTGTCAGAGGAGAAAAGGGAGCATATGTGAGAGATGACACAAAGGACTGTGCAATTGATTGGTTATGGGAGAGAGAGGGAGACACACACACATACAGAGAGAGAAAGAGAGAGACAGAGAGAGAGACAGAGAGAGACAGAGAGAGAGAGAGAGAGAGAAAGAAAGAGACAGAGACAGAGAGACAGAGACAGAGAGAGACAGAGACAGAGAGAAAGAGACAGAGACACAGAGAGAGAGACAGAGACACAGAGAGAGACAGAGACAGAGACAGAGAGAAAGAGACAGAGACAGAGAGAGACAGAGACAGAAAGACAGAGACAGAGACAGAGAGAAAGAGACAGAGACAGAAAGAGAGAGAGAGAGAGACGACAGAGAGAGAGAGAGAGAGACAGAGAGAGAGACAGAGAGAGAGAGAGAGGGGAAAGATGACACCTACGTTACTTTCCTGGATAACTTTCACAGTAGTGGAGAACTTTGGGAAAAATGGAGGTTTTTAGGAGAAAGATGAGTTCAATCTCAGACATGTTGAGTACAAGATGTCCAATAAGCAGTTGTGAGAAGTGAGGACTGGAAATCAGGAAATGAGTTAGAACTGGGTAAATAAATTGGAGAATCACCTGCATAGAGATGATCATTGAATAGGAATGAATGAGGTCGCCAAGCAAGATAACAGAAAGAGTAGAGAAGAAGGCCCAGGGCAGAGATATGGGAACAGCCATGGTTAGGGAATGTGTCCTGGAGATTGAGAAGGAGTGTGCAGACAGGTAGGAGAAGAATTGGGAGAGAAGCGTCACCAAAACCTAGAGAGAAGAAAAGAGAGTGTCAAGAAGAGGATGGAGTCATGGAGGATGAATATTATTAAGAAAAAGCATTACTAGATTTGACCATTCAAACAGGTAAATTTGGAGACAGTTTCAATTGAGTGATGAAGTCGAAGCCAGGCTGCGAAGAAAGAAGAGAGAAGAGATAGTGGAGACATTGCTTATAGATGGCTTTCTTAAGGGGTTTAGTTATGAAAGGGAGTAGAGATGTAGAATGATAAGCAGCAGGGTTGATATGATCAAGTGATGAATTGTTTTGAGGATGGGGGAGACATGGGCATGTTTGGATGGAAATGGGAAGCAACTAGTTGATAGGGTGAGATTGAAGATCCATGGTGATGATGGTGGGGACAATCTCCTTGAGAACAAGTGATGGAATGAATGGGAGTGCTGTGCACATAGAAGGGTTTGCTTTGGCAAGAAAAAGGGCCAAGTCTTCATGTGAGACTGAAGTGAGGGAGAGAGAGGGGGAAAACATCTGAGTGATAATGTGACATATTGAGGAGGAAGAAAAGAAACTCCAAGTGAATGGCCTTTTTTTGTGAAATATGAGGCTTCATATTTCGTGTGAGGTTCTTAGCTGGGAGTGTTGGGGGAAAGGTGCCATGGGTGACTAGAGGAAGGATAAAAATGTTTACAAAAGCTGCTTTGGGGAGAAGGATAGTGAATTCATTAAGGGGGTATAAAAAGATTGCCTTGCCACAGTGAGGGTCTGGTGAAGATTATGTAATATAAATTTGTACACAAGCAAGGATATGGTTTGGACTGGGTTCAGTCCTAAGGAACCTGGCCTCTAAATAGGAGATTAGATTTCTTCTTCTTGCACTCTTTGGCTCATTAAATCTACACCCTGGCACTTGGGGACATTTTTACTCTTAGCTTAGGTTCTAGCTTTTGTCTGGATTTTTCTCAAAAGAGGGAGTAAACAATCAATATACTGTGTGAGTCAGGCTTGGGGCAGGTGACTTATTCCTCCACAAAAAATAAATGCTGAACATAATTCACTGCATGCATGAACAGAATCATGTAAAACAGCATTGAGTAGCAGCTTATAACTACTGTTACAATCTATTAGAAGGCTGATATTTAAATGTCATTGGAGCATAAAGCAATTTGCAGGACTTCTAATTAGGTTCTTTCCCTTTCATCTTAGCCCTTCACCGTTGAAAGAATTCTTAGTATGTGTTTACTGGTAAAACAGCCAGACTTGGTCCAATCTTGTTTGTGGTGGCACTCTCCAAGAGGGCTGGGGTAGGTGCTGAGGATTTGTTCCCTGCTGCTGTTCAGTGAGATCCAAGACCTCCAGACTTCTCTTTGAGCCTGGACATGTCCACAGTCAGGAAAGAACAAACAAAAGAGTAGAAAAGTCAGTGGCCAAGGATCTGAGTTTCACTGTAATAACTGCCAATGAATATGGTTACCGTGCTGTTGGGGTGTAGGGGTCCATCCTGCCCCCATTCCTTACCAGAAATGTTGGAGTTTATATAATGCCACCTGTTATATAAATGCAAAAGGTCCTGTCTCTTCTTTAGCTGACTCTTTCCCCTCTGCCACTGTCATGAAGTAGAGGAAGACAATAGGCCCACTCAGAGTTCTTCATGTTGTACTAAAACACCAAGGCCTTTTAGCACTGTGCCACCACACAACCAACAGCAGTCCCTAAAGTTCCCACAGAATCACCTGGAGCCAGGGAGGGTAACTCTGAGTATACATGATGGGATTGTCCTTTTTATATCTGGAAAGGACTTCCCCCTTCACCTTCTATACCTCATAAAATCTTGAGATTTCTCTAGTGCTTCATTCCAGTGCCATCTCCGACATGTGACCTACTCTGTGTCACCCTGCATATATTTTTATTTTTAATTTTTGAATACTAATGTTGTTCTGGACTTTCCTACCTCTCTCCACTCCTGCAATTGAAGGTAAACTCCTTGAAAGCAGGGACAGTTTATTTTTATTGTTGTTATCTCCAGCACCCAGTACAGAGACTTGCACAAAGTAGGTGTTTAATAAAATGCTCATTGAATGATTGATTGTCTACGTGTTTTGTTAAGTACTAAATGCTTTTTTAAAAACTTCCTAAGTACATTCTGCGCTTGTTAGGTTGTAAATTCCTTCACAGTGCCCTTGGTGAACTGAATAGAACTTCGTTAAGTATAGTGACCTTCATACTGTGAAGATACCATGGACTTCATCACATTTTCAACACCTCTGTTCAGTGTGTAGGTCCATGTGTCCTGCTAAGTATTTTTAGGTCTGGCAAGAGTTTCATTTTGCATGACTATATTTCACCTTCACAGTGCATAATGCAATCTTGTGGATTCAATTCAGGAGGGAAATAGATTCTCACAGACCTAAAAAAACAAAAGCCTATTTTAAAAATAACTCTTGCCCTTTTGTAAAATGTGTTTATAAAGCGCAGTGGTCATCTCTCTCTTTTTCTTTTGCCTAACCATGAAAGCACTGTGTAGGCTCACCAAGTCATATTACGGACTTTAAGTCATATTATGGACTCAAGAAAGGGCAGAGTTGACAATGATATACTCCTGCCCAGAAAGCTTAGAGAACAAGCTCAACCTGGATGAATATTAATTGGACTTTTTTGTCAAGGAAGACATTTGAAGGCACATGATTCAAGTAAAACAAAACAAAACAATTAGATAACTGTTTCCATATATTATTTCTCTTGCTTGCATAGAAGTTGTTGTTGGGTTGTGTTCATCATGTCCAACTCTTTATGATCCCAGCTGGGATTTTCTCGGCAGAGATACTGGACTGGTTTGTCATCTCCTTCTCCAGCTCATTTTATAGTTGAGGAACTGAGGCAAGCAGAGTGAAGTGACTTGCCCAGGGTCACACAGCTAATAAGTGTCTGAGGTCCAATTTGAACTCAGGAAGATGAGTCTTCCTGAATCCAAGCCTGTCACTGTATTCACTCTGTAGACATAACCTTCATTATCTTAAACTTTGTAACTCATAAAATATTAGACTTTGAGAGTACAAATGGAGCTCAGAGGAAACCTAGTTTTAGCCCCTCCCTGAAGCAAAAAATCTATGCTACAGTAGTCCAACTAGTGACTGTGCGGCCTCTGAAGCTGTTCATGGATGGGAAATTATCTTGTGGGCATCTTATTCTACTTTTGGAGAGCCCTAATTGTTAGCAATTTTTTCCTTAGATGGTACAGAAATCTGTTTCTATGCAACCTCTAGCTATTGTCCCTATTTCAATTCAATAAACATCTATTAAGTATCTACTGTATGCAGGACAGTGTGCTAGTCACTGGGCATACAAAGACAAAAAATATCACAGTTGATGCTCTCAAGAAACTTGGGTTTTGCTGGCGCCAGGTTCTATTGGGCTCCAACCAAAAACAGTGAAGCTATGCTTCCATTTGGCCTCATTTTAAATAATTGAGCACAGTTTTCATATCCCCCATAAATCTTCTTTTCATGGGACAAAATCCTCTGTTTTCTAATAATTCTCATGGTTTTGAGCCTGTATCATTGTTTTGATTTGTCTCAGCATCGGACATCCTTCTGCAGATGAATGCCTTGTAGCTTATTAATGTCTACTACTAAACTAAATTGCTACTAAAATGTACTACTCAAAGTTCACATTAATATTCCAGAAGTCATCTGACCATGGAAGAGCATAGTATGACAATAAATGCTCTTATGCTTTCTTCTGATAGTGCTGTCTGAGATAAAATTCACTTTTTTGGCTGCCATGTTACACCATCGACTTATAATGAGTTTCCACTTAATGAAAACAAAACAAAACAAAAAACCCAGGACTTTTTCATATTATGTGGTATTCAGCAAGCAGGATTTGTTGATTGGTAATATTTGTTCCATCTTATACCTGTATGCTTTGTTTCTTGAACTTGCACATTACTTTTATCCTTATTAAATTTTCATTTTAAAATTTTAAATATTGATTCTTTATGTATATATTAGTTATTCTTCCTAGCTTCTTTTATCTAAAAATTTGGTAAGCATGCTAAAAAAAAAAAAGGTTAAGTACAATAAATCCAGGATAAAACATTTAGGTAAAACGCTAAAGACTTTTCCCAATGTTGACATAAAGCTGGCCACATCTATTTGTCTTTTTCACAAGACTGACATGAGAAACATTATCAAACACATTGTTTAAAAGTAGGCATACTATGTTATCAATATATCCCTGTATTAATCTAATTACTCTATTTTAAAAAAAGCATATGAGTTTACTTTGGTAGAGTTAGTTAGTAGAGTTTAATTAGTATAACCTGCCTTGATGATTATTTTGCCTTTTAGTAACCATGACTTCTTTTTCTAAATGTTAAAAAAACCCATCTCCTTAATAATAATAATACAGCCTAGAATATTTCCAGGAAATAAAAATCAAGCTCACTGATCTATTGTTTGAAGTGTTAACTTCTTTCTCTTTCTGAAAATTGAAATATTTTCCCTTTTCCAGTCTTAAAATGTGTCTTTCTTTCTCCCCAATTTTTCAAAGACCATTGCGGATTCTTCTGCTTTTGTTCTCATTCTTAATCTTCACAGGGACCATGAGGGGCACATCAAACTATTAGAGCTTACATTTTTTTTTTCATTGCTATTAACGTATTCAGTGGTTCATCTTTATTTGGAAAGTACTTAGAAGTTGCTTTTGTCATGTATTGTGACAATAGAAGGCAATTCAAAAATGTGTTCTGTATAGGATCTTATTTCTTTTTGATCTTTCTTTCCTCTTTTCTCTTCCACTTGCTTCTACTTTGGAAGTAGAAGCTGGTAAAACTAGGCATTTGAGGAGCAGTTCTGTCTCCTACCTCCAAGAGCAGAAGTGTGCACGTGAATGAAGTCAATGGTAGCCAGAGTGAGAGAGTGAAGGAATGTTGGTAGTCCAGTAAGGTGATATAGCTAGGAAAGAAAGGGCATTGGAAAAGGCATCATTACCCTATGATGAAGCAAATTTAGTCATCTCTATTTTCATATTCATGGAAAATAGAGTTTAAGAGACTATATATTTCTACTGAGTGCCAGACTTGGAGCCAGATCTTGAAACTGATCTCGGTTTCAGCTCTAACACATTCTGTCTATATATGGTTACATCATTAAGGCCTATCTCAGAACCTCAAATTCCTAATCTATGAAATGTGAAGAATAGTTGTATTATCACTATTAATAGTTGTATGTATAATCCTATTAAATATCACAGGATTTTTATGATGAAAGTAATTGGTAAACCTTAAGGTAATATAGAAATGTGAACCCTTATTATCAGGCACATGGTCTAGTGAGTTCCCATCACTAGCGGCAATTCAAACAGTCTGGATGATGAGGCCATTTGGAGGAACTTTGTGTTCATTGATCCCTATACATAGTTATAAGGGTACATAAAATGTAGCTGGAGAACAGTGTTCTTTCTCCCTTTGTTCACCCAGTATTACTGGGTGATTGGCCAATTCTATTCAGCAATCAGTTTTTGAGTTTTGATTGGTTGTCCCACCTAAGAGCTGGCCAGTACTGATGCTGATTGACAGTTCAGTGAACCAATGATGGAAGGTGTGTAATACTCTTCCTCAGCATCTTTGCATCTGAGAATTCCTGGCTTCTATAACTCAACCCAAATGCTAGCTTTTCCAGATCTTGTAGATGCTAGAGCCTTCTACTGTTACCTTTCATCTACTCTGCATGTTTTACATATATACCTATTTATATAAATGTTCCCTCCCCCATTAGAACATAACTTCCTCGAGGGAAGGACCTGTTTTTGCCTTTCTTTGTATCCCCAGCCCCTGGCAGAGTGCCCAGCACATAATAAGCCCTTATTAAATGTTTATATGTTGACTGATGGATGTGGGAGTGATAGAGTGATAATGCTGTATGGGTCTTCCTCTGCCCTTGTCTTTCTCCCATTCAAAGAAGGAAGGTTGTAGTCAGTAACCTAAAGATATACTGTGTAGCTGATGCTCTTTGAATGCTAGAATAAAAATGGGCAAGAGTGTACTCTTAGATTATGCTTCTGTGTCTGCTTTGCTTCCTTTTAAGTAACTGATGGGAGGTAGGAAAGTTTATCTGGGTCCCACTTTGGTCACCTAATAGGATCATGTCCAATGAAGAATGAGAGTATGAATTAGATGACCTGTAACATCCTTTTCTAGGGGCCTCTAGATGGTACAGTGGATAGAGTGCTGGACATGGAGACAGGAAGACTCATCTTCCTGAGTTCAAATCTGGCCTCAGACACTTATGAGTTGTGTGACCCTGGGCAAGTCACTTAATCCTGTTTGTTTTAGTTTCCTCATCTATAAAATGAGGCAGAGAAGGAAATGGCAAACTATTCTAGCCAAGAAAACTCCAAACAGGGTCACAAAGAATCTTAAAAGACTGAACAACAACAAATATCCTTTTCAAATTTATGCATCTTTGATTTCATGTGTGTATACATATATACATTCACACACACAAATACACACACAGAGAACAGTGCTCACTCTAACAAATTCACAAATCTTTTGACATATTGAACTAATGTATGTATGTATGTACACACACATATAAGTGTATATCTATTTGTGAACTTGTTAGAGTTAGCACTGTTGGCACTGATAGCATTAAACACATCCATATCATAACTTATAGTTTTCAACTATCGAAAAAAAAGACATTCATCCCTTGGTGACCAACCTTATGACAAGGCCAGCCTATACTGAGCTGGATGGACAGCTCCTCTGAAAGAAGACCTATAGTCCAACACTGGGATTGAACTTAACCCCATGTGATTCAGAGCTGGAATAGACCTTAGAGATCTCAACGCCTTTCCAGTTTTATGTGATATAAAGGAGCTTGAAATCTAATGGTGTATTTTTCAAGAATTCATGGTCTACCAAAGGAGGAGTACCATGATGAGGCACCGGAGGAGGAGGTCAGTAGACACTGAATTCTATTTTCATAGCCAGATTTGGTGCCCCATACTTCCCTTCATACTATTTTCTACTAAAACTAGCGCCAAATGAGCTGAAACAATCACTTGCTAGCAGAATATTTGTTCTAAGAGCTTTTGTTAACTTTAGGAATGATGTTGACATTGCTCAAAACTACTCAGCTAAATGATCATCTGAAAAAACAGTCTCCGGTGGTTCCTTTCTCTTCCCAATGGTTTGCTTGGATGTCTCATAGAAAAAAGGCAGGTCTCAAATGAGGCAGAAAGCAGCCATGGAACTTATCAAGTATCTGTTGACTTCCTGAGGCTTCAATTATTTTTTTTTTCTTAAAGCTTACTTTAGATTTTTGTGGCTTTTGGTTTTCTCTCCCAAACTATCCTTAGATTGGCAGGTCAGATATTCAGAAAAAAAAAGCTATTTATGCTCAGGGTTCTAGGATTAATTCTTAAGAGTTAGGGATATTTTACCTAATTCTTTTACTCATGAAACATCGATGGTATCTTCTCCCAATATCATTTTATTAGATGCCTTCTCCTTAATATCAACTAACAAATTGATCTTTCCTCAGTATCAATTAACCAATTAAAATCAACCAATTTTTACAAAGGGATATTTACAGTAAAAATATTGCAAGGAGATAAATATCCTCCCCACCACCAAGATCTGGGTATGCTCTCTTCCCTATATACTCACTCAGTATTGAGGAGAATGGGCTCAAACTTAATGTGGTTGCTATCAACATTCTCCCCCACCAAATTTACATCTGGGGGTGGCATGATTAATCAATGAGTCAGTGTCATTTGCTTGTGGAAGTCTCAGTTACCAGCTGATCTACTTCTAGCCTGGATCAAGTAGATTCAGGAGTGACTTTTCATCTCACGGAGCTACTTGAAGGCCACTGGAAGACTCTTTTATGAATTCCTTTTGTTGTCCCCTATTTTGTACTTCCAGTGGTCTGTTTGACTTTTTCAAAGTTCACAAGATTATAAGCTGATCTATTACATCTCCACTCATCTAAGAGGAAGAGAGAATACATACACCACAGACAGAAACAGAGGAAGTGCTGTATGTTCATGACAACATGGCAGCCAAATGGGGTGAGAGGGCAACAGGGAGCATGTATTAGGCTGCTGCTACTTCCTCCACTGCTAACTCTCCCCTTATTTAGAGACACAACACGTTTTCTTTCTCCTCACTCCAAAGCTGCCAATAAAGAAAAAGAAGGTTTTTGTCTGTTCAAGCCTTTTGCATGCACACTTACATCTCTTTGAGCAGCTAATTCAAAAAGGCTTTTCATCACCATTCAATAAACTATCAAGAAACAATTATAGGATGTCTATACCTGCTCTTAATTAAGGAAAAGGACTTCCCATTAGCGCATTTTCCAGAAGTAGATTCCCTAAGCTTCCACATGGATGGCAACAAGTAGAGATATTTCACAAGCTCTAAGGAATGGTCCTCATTAGCCAGGCTTCCTGCTAGATTAATGAAATCAGCACATCTTTTATCTACACAAAGGGCAGAGTTTTTGTTCTTGGTGTCTGACTACTTCAATTTAGTTCAATTCAACAAACATTTGTTGTGTGCAAGGTATAGGGTCAGGCTCTGGTTATACAAATATGAATAAGATTCAGTCCTGGCTTTCAAGAACTTTGCAGTAAAGGTAAGGAGATATGTCCACAAATAACTACAATGCCATTTAAACTATGTTAAGGACAAAAGAGAGGTCTAAACAAAGTGCTATGAAATGTTTGAAGACAGAGAAATCACTTCCAGCTAGGGAGAAGTATCATGGGAGACTTCATGTCGTGGGAGTATTAGAATTGGGCCTTGAAGGGAAGCTTTCAACAGGTTGAGACAGGGAAGGTAGTCCATTTCCAGACATGAAGATAGGAGGACATATAACGTTTGCTTTACAGAGCTTTGTTCCATATGTTTTTCTGGTGAAAAGTGGTAGGAGGTAGACGATATGGGTAGATGGGTAATAGGATAGAATCTCCTGAATTATTTAACTATATAACTAAACAACACAGAAATAGCTGACCGAATTTGGTATTTCAAGGGAAAAAGAGAAAAGTAAATCAAATTGTTTGGTATCACAAAGACCAATGTTTCTCAAACTTTTTCTCCCTCATGGCACAATATTATTCTTTGTCATCAAGAATAGTGGTACATGGGGCAGCTAGGTGGCGCAGTGAATAGAGCACCAGCCCTGGAGTCAGGAGGACCTGAATTCAAATCTGGCTTCAGACACTTGACACACTTACTAGCCATGTGACTTTGGGCAAGTCACTTAACCCCAGTCGTCCTCCAAAAAGAAAAAGAAAAAGAAAAAGAAAAAGAAAAAAGAATAGTGGTACATGATAGGAAGAGGAAACTGGGGACACATGCATATAATGACAAGAGTTAAGTTCCATACAATTTGAGGCACACCCTTTGAAACTATTAGGGTATAGATAAAAGAGCTGGTTGATAGCTTTTATTTTTCTCTTTAATAAGTTGTATTTTTCTATGGAATATTGCTATAAATTCAAGGCAATTGAACACTCTGGGTCAACATTTGCTTGTCTGTAGCACATTAAAATTCCAGGGAGCCTCCTTCACATGACCCAGCACACTCCTGGCTACCATTCTGGACTCAGAGCCAGCCCTGGGGAAATTGCCTGGGGAATGAAAAGAAATAATAACATGAAATATGAAAGCAAAGCCTAAGAAAGTTAAATCCATTCAGATAGGCTTATGTTGCACTCCCAAGTCAAATAGAAATGGCATTTGGATGACCTGTATGGCTTTATGAGGATGGATCATAAAGATATTAATAGATATATTCATTCATTGATCATTTATTGAGCCCTGCGTGTACCTAAAGCACTGTTTTAGATACTGGATGTAAATCAAAGGTAATAAGAAAGATAGTCCCTCTGACAACTTAGTTTTTTTTTTTTATTCCTCACAAAGGCTAGCACAGAGCTACTGGAGTTTATTGTATATGCAGTGACCTGCTAAGACTTACAGTTTATGAGACTTGGTTTGGTAGCTGAGTTGAGGATGAATTGGAGTGGGGAGATACTCAAGGCAGAGAGACAAATCTGAATAGAACAGTCTTGGCGTGAAGTCAGGAGAGCTTGCATCAGGCTAATGGATTTGTGAGTTAGAAAAGGGGACATATAAGAGAAATGTTGTAAAATTTAAAAGTATAGTATTTGGCAGCAGATTAGACACACGTAATGAGTGTAAGAGATGAATCAAGGATGACCCTGAGGTTGTCTACCTGGATGCATGGGAAGATGGTGTTGTATTCAACAGCAGCATGGAAATTTGGAAGAGAGGACAGTTTGAGGGAAAGGTAATGAATTCAGCTTTGGATATATTAAATTTGAGATGCATATAGGACAACCATTTTGAAATGTTAAGAAGGTGAAATCAGACTGGAATTTTTGAGAAGTTTGGCTTTCTTACAGTGGTTTGGATATGTACATTTGGGAAATATTTTCATAGTGATGATAATTGGACCAAAGGGAGTTGAGAGGAGCTCCTTGTAAAATAGTATCAAGTGAACAGAGATGATAACTCGTGACAGCCTTTGGGAATATCCAGTTAGTTAATAGGTATGACCTAAAAGAAGATCAAACAAAGAAGAGTGAGAAAAGTAGTCAGGTAAGAGGACATGCAAAAAAAGAGAGTCACAAAAACCTGGAGAAAAGGAGAGAATATCCACAAGACAGTGTCAAAGGCTATTGAGAAGTCACAAAGGATAAGAAGAAAAAGCCATTAGAGGGGGCGGAGCCAAGATGGCGGCTTAGAAGCAGCAAAGAGCCACAGCTTCCACACAAACATGCTAAAAAACTCATAAAATGGGACGCTAAACAGATTTTCAAGCTCCAAAACTCTCCACAAGACAGAAAGCACATCTGTTGGTACAGGCAGCGCAGCAGGCGGGGCTCTTCGCAGCAGTCTGGGACCCACTGCTGAAACCCCAGCCGGCTCAGGCCCTGGGGCATCAGGCGGGAACCGTGGCTACAGGAGAGCAGATCGGCTGCACTGGAGCCACAGTTACCACATCTATCAGGCCAGAAGACAAAAAGGCTAAGAGAAAGGTCAGTTGATTTTGCTAACTGGGGAGAAGAAGAGCGGGTCTGGCCAAACTGCTCCCAGGGCAAGGAGGCAGCAGGAGGCGGCTGTATAGCAGCAGGAACGGCTGAGAGCCGCAGCAGCTTCCACTGGGCTGCTTCAGAGCCCTCAGCCTGCAGAT
>CM053598.1:97159326-97196075 GCA_028646575.1 Pseudocheirus occidentalis | reverse complement strand
AAAAAAAAAGAAAAAGCCATTAGATTAGGTCATTTAAAAATCAGTATTGACTTCGGAGGGCTCAATGACAACTGAATGATGAGGTTCGAAGTCAGATTACAGATGGTTTAGAATTAAGTGAGAGAAAAGGAAGTAGAGACAGTGAGTGTAGACAACTTTCTCAGCTGTTTAATAGAGAAGAGGAGAAGAGATAAAGAATGACAGCAGGGATGATGAGATTAAGTAAGGATTTGACTAAAAAAAAAAGAATATGGGAGACATGAGTGTATTTGCAGGTAGCTGGAACAGTTCCCTAAATAGAGAGATATTGAAGATGAGAGGAAGAAAAAGAGAGAGAGAGAGAAGATGAAATGGAAAGGTATGAAGAACCCATACAGAGGAATATGCCTTGGCAAGAAGAAAGATCATCTCTTTATAGGAGACAGGGTCAAAGGAGCAAAGAGTGGAGAAAGATATCTGAGTGATTTGAGGAGAGGAGAGAAGAGGGAATTCCTGGTTAATAGTCTTAATTTGCCAGTGAAATATTAGGCAGAAAGAGAAGTCATGACCAAATTTGCAATCTACACTTGAGAAGAGAGTTCCCAGGACAACTACATAATGCATTTAACCAAATTCAACAAGCATTTATCAAGTACTTTTTATGAAGGGCCCTGTGGATCGATCCAAAGACAAAAATATAACAGTCTCTTCCTTCAGGAACTTATATTTTACTGATCAAAAAACAATAATATGGACAGAGGTGAATAAATGCAAGGTAATCTCAGAAGAAAGAGATTACATATAGATTTTAATAGTCACTAAAGTGATTTTCCTAAAGCTTAGATCCAGTCTTATCAAAACTCCATTCAATAAACTGTGGCTCCCTATTACTTCCAGAATCAAATAAAAAAAGTGCTCTGTCATTCAAAGTCCTTCATAACTTAGGCTTCACATTCTTTCTTTCCAATCTTTCTAGACCTTTCCAGTCTTTTTACATCTTACTCTTTGACATGTACCCTTAGATCCAAATAAATATAAGATAAATTGAGAGGAAGTGGGGGATGGTCATTTTTTGCTGGGGTTTGGTGGGATCAGAAAAAGGTTTTATGTAGAGAAGTGTGCTTTAGCAAAGTTTCGGAGGAGACATGGAATTCAAAGAAATGGAGGTGAGGAGGGAGTGCATTCTAGGCATGAGGAACAGCCAGTGCAAAGTTAGTGATATGGGAGGTGAGTTATCATGTGTGAGAAACATCAGAAAGGCAATTTTGGGTATGGGTGGAGCTGTCCCATATAGTACAGAATATAAGTAGTGCTGTATATTAAGGTTGGAAAGGTAAGTGGAGGCCAGATTGTGAAGTTCTTTAATAGTCAAATTGAAGAGTTTGTATTTGATCCAAAACATATAGTTAATCTTGGGAATTTATTAAGTTTAGGAGTGACATGGTCAGACCCGTACTCTAGAAAAATTACTTTGGCAGCTGTATGGAAAGTGGGTTGGAAAGAGGACGGACTGGAAGCATGGAGACCCTACTATGTGCAAGGCACTGTGCTTAAGCCCTTATAAATATTCATTCATTGATCACTAGACCAGGTGATTTTAATGATGGCTAGAGCTAGGGTAGCTCTGATGTGAGTCGAGATATGTTGTCTAGGTAGAAATGTCAGCATTTTCCTGCAGAGAAGTCTGCCCAGTGGGCTGGTCTTGCTTTTTTGTGACTTGCTCTCTTTCATCAATACTCTATTTGGTACTCTTGAGTCATTTGGTTTTTATAAAGATTTGCCTCATAAATATTTAACTAAGAAAATATCAAGGTAAGTTGACCGCAGAAGTCTTAAGATAGAAGCAGAGTTTGTGCACTATAATGATGATGATGATGGCAATGATGATATTATCACACAACTTTATAGAATTTCACGGCTTACCAAATACCTTTCTTATATGACCCCCTCAGTGAGAATATTAATTCCATTTAACTGATGAAAAAAAACAAGGTTCAAAGAGGTGAATTGACTTGGGTCACATGCAGTGTGAGAGCTGGAATTTGAAACCAGGTCTCAACTAATTCCAAATCCAGCACTTGACTGCACCAAAGTGCAGAAAGAGGTAGGCAAGAAAAGAAATCCAAAGTTTTCTGGTTGTAATACTGATAAATGTAGAGTTACACTGTGTTCTGAGAGATACTGAGGAAATACTGAAAATGCTTGAATTCCAAAACACCAAGCCATTTTGCTTCTGTGTTTCCAGGTGGTTTAGATCTAGTATTTGGTTCCTAAGAAGGAGGTAAACCCTGAACTTAGTGCCTCTTGCCAGTACACGTTAATACACATCATAGTGAAACAATATTAAAGGAGAAATATGGTCAGCCATTATTATACTATCATAGTACAATACTGAACCAGGACATAGAACTGAATGATGACAGCTGAAATGGGATTAGTTTTATTTTACTGTTTTACACACTGGGGTCAGTTGATTCCATGTAAGTCTGGAATATATCTATTACCTTTAATAAAAGGAAAGAATTTCAGAAGCATCTTTCAACTAGGCATTCTGGGAATAGTTTGCTTTTCCCCCCTGAGTCAGCTGGATGGGCTCTGGGCACTGAACTGTGTGCAGATGCTAATGGACATGAGGAGCCTGGGGCAAGTTGCAGATGAAGAGGAGCCAAATGAAACACTGGGCTTTTCAACTGCAAACATTCCTGAGCTTGTTAAACTGGGTGAAAAGAGCCCAACCAGATGGGAGACAGAGGAGAAAACAGATGACCACTGCATCTAAACAGACCCAGGCCATATTGAGAAATCAGACTCTGAAAAGGTACTTTTATTTCTTAGTATTTTCTCTTCCTTCATGTTCAGATTTAGTATCTGCAGACTAGGCGTTATTTTCCAATCAACAGGTGTTTACTGAATGCTTCTATATGCCCAACACTATGCTGGGCTGTTGGGTTACAAATAGAGGATACAATTCAAGCACTGACCACAAGGGGTTTATAACCTAGTTGGGGAGACATAATCTCTGTAAATGAATGATTAGAGGACAAGGCAGCAGAATATAGTTTCCTCATCTGTAAAATGAAGAGACTGGACTGAATGACCTCTGAAGTCCCTTCCAGCTCTGAATCTATGGTCCTATAGAGTAGAAGGTAGCATGGGGTTATGGAAAGACTACTGCATTTAAAGCCAAAGGGTTGATGTTCAAAGCTCAGCTGTGCTTCTTTTTATTTAACATCTTAACAAGGTCATTGATCCCCATTGGGCCTCATCTATAAAGTGACAGGGTTGATATTAGAAGACCCTGAGAGTTCTGTGCCCTGTGACTCAAACCTATACAATAAAGTACTTTGTAATATGGTAATAGTCATTTAGAAAGGATCTGAGAACAAGAAGGGGCTAATTGTGAGGGCACAGACAATAAACACGAAGGAGTTAGAAGCAAGAGAACCACATGAACTAATCTTGTTGGGTAAGGAGTTGGACTTAAAGGGTAGATGAAGTATGAATGGGTGGGGTTATAGTCATTAAGCACTTCAGAATGAGTTTGTTTTCCACCTCATTTTGACATGCAAAAGTATCTCAATGAAGAAAATATTGTTAAAAATGATTTCACAGGTGGTGATGCAAAACAAGATATGAAGTGATACTCATGGTCCTGCAATGTGGAATAGCAGAACTGGTACGTTTTCTTTAAAAAGAAAAGAAAAGATTCTGATTTGTGGTGTTTGTCATTGATGGTATCGTGTTGAGACAGAGAGACAGAAAAAGAGTAAGAGAGAGAGAGAGAGAGAGAGAGAGAGAGAGAGAGAGAGAGAGAGAGAGAGAGAGACAGAGAGAGACAGAGACAGAGAGAGACAGAGACAGAGAGAGAAGAGACAGAGAGAGACACAGAGAGAATAATGAAGGGCAGTCTAAGTTTTCTGGCACTCAGGTTTGCCCTTGGTCCATTGGAACAAAATGAAATCTTGAGGATTCATCTGCAAAATTAGGCAGCCAAACTATATAGTTTCTAAGGTCCCTTCCAGCTCTGACATTCTAATTCCATAATTGATATAGTCAAGGAGACATGAAACAAAATTTATTCCCATCTCCCTGTGCAAATGAACGTGAATGTGACAAGCTAGGTTTGATTTCATAAAACCTAACATTCATTTTTTCCTCTTGAGCAATTTTACCCCTGTGAAATTCAGGGGAAGGATAAACATGTTTACACATGATTCATTTCCACGTAAATCATCAAAATGTGAGAACTGCTGCTGAGGAAAGTACTTTTTTCTTCTTCTGTTGCATAAGCTGGGGTTCTGGGAAACAGGAAATCATAGAACTCTTAGTGTCCAGCTTCAGGTAAGCAGGATACAATTCCCTATTGTGTTACCTATCTCAATTTTAGGTCAGGATATTTGGAGTGAAGAAAACTATCCTCGAAAGAGAATTCATTGAGTAAGAGGACTGTCTCCCCTAAATGCCCAAAATTGATCATTAAAAAATGCAGTGCTCAGTCATTGATCACATGAGTCCTTACTTTAATTAACACTAAACATCTGGGTTTTTGGTGATGGGCTGAAAAAAAAAAACCTATGAATGAATGGTCAAGTCGCTGCTTCACTTTCCATGCTCCACAGCAAGACTGCTTTGGGTTTGAATAATATTTCAATTTCATATTTGGTGGGAGCAATTTTAAAATTTCCACCAATTTTATGCTGGTAAGATGTTATGCGAATATATATGAGTACATCTGGTCTCGTGAGTATTTCTCTGACCCTACCTATTCCCAGGGAATAAGGGCTAATGAGCTGAGGAATATTTGGTGTCTCTAGTTTTTATCTGCTAGAGGTAACACATTTCCTACTAACATACCTCTTCTCTATGACTTATTACCATACATTATGTGATTGCATTAATATATCATTTAATCAATATATTACATGACTCAAGAGGCAGCTCAGCATAGTGGAGAAAACATTGGCATTGGAGTCAGAAAGACCTAAATTCAAATACTACTTTGGACTCACACTCACCATGTGACCATGGGTGAATAGTTTCACTTCTTAATGCTCCCTTGAAATTTCCGAAGCTATAAATGATAGAAGAGTGTCTTATTTGCGTGGGGGAGGGGTGAAAGCAGTTTTATACAGAAAGTTGTCTGTATTGGCACAGTCACAGTGTGACTAGGCTCTCCTTGCACACACTCCCCTTTCTCCCAATAAAAGATGTCCTCATATATTAGTATAACATCTTACTTAAATTGTTTATCTGTGTTAAAATGTTGAATGTGGGAGCTAGAGTGCAGGATGGGAAATGTTGGGGGCCATGGAGTGTATTGCTCAAATATGTGATTTCTGGTTTATACAAAGAGCTAGAAAAGACTTCAGTCTAGAAGTACATGGGTACTTTATCTTTTTTGTGTTATGCACCCCTTTGGTATCTGGTGAAGCCTATAGTTTCCCCTTCTCAGAATTCTGTTTTTTAAATGCATAAAATAAAATACACATGAATGTAAAGGAAATGAATAATATTGATATACAGTTATAAAAATATATCTTAAAAAACTCACAGACATCAGGTTAGGAAGTCCTAATCTGGTTGAAATTCTGCATTTTACAGATCAGGAAATTTAGAGCCAAAGAGATCAACTGACTTAGAAGAGCCTAGACTAGCACTTGCCTCTCTTGCCTTTAAGTCTATTATTCTCCACAATAGACCATACCAAAAGAATGAATCCTTAGATTGCTAAGGGAAAAAAAGTCTTGAATTTTGTGCAGTTTCTATATAATAATTTTTCTCTTCCAGTTCTATATCTTTGTTTTTTATCGGTATGGAGAACTCCGTGGTATAGTAACTCTCTTCCCTAATGCTGATCTGTAACTCACCTGCAATTTAAAATCTTGCAGAATTGTGTGAAGACACTGAGAAGTTAAGAGATCTGTTCGTGGTCATATAGTTAGAGGCAGAATTCGAACTCAGATCCTCTTGGTTTCAGGGTCAGTCCTTTATCCACTATTCTAAGCTCTCTTTCTACAAGTATTTCATATGTTAAAATCCACATTAGTGTCTCTCCGCAGAGTCATGCTAATATTAGGGTTAATTCCATGGAATTAGTTTTGCTGCCCAGTACGAGGCACTGAAGCATTTGTAATGGTTTCAGAGACTAGAAATACCATTTCTGATTGAGGAGACCAGACGTGGTCCCCCTCCATTTACAAATGAGGAAACTGAGGATCAGAGAGTAAAATGACTTGTTCTCAATCATGAGGTTAATCAGTGGCAGAGAAAGGACAATAACTCAGGATGCATCATTTACCACATGAAGAGCAGTGGAACATTGACCTATGGCCAGAAACGTATCATTCCAATTAATTAGTGCTTCCTCATGTGATGGAAGGCAGTTTAATTAACAAGCTCCCCAAGGCATTGCAATTAGTAAGTTTATAAAATTTTGGCTTTTTCATGTTCTGATGCTGAATGAACATCACATTTCAGGGAGTTTGCCTTAGATCAGCTGTTCTTCACCTTTTTAAAAATCATTAATCCAAGGGTAAGGAACCTGCAACCTCAGATCCTTGGGTGTGGCCTTTTGATCAAGTCCAAGTTTTACAGAACAAATCCTTTTATTAAGAGGATTTGTTCTGTGAAGTTTGAATTCAGTCAAAGGGACACATTTGAGGACCTAGAGGGTGGCCTTGTGGTCACAGGTTCCCCACCCATTCATTGACCCTTCTGGCAGTCTGATGAAGCCTATAGACCCCTTCTCCAAATAATGTTTTAAAAAACATACATTTAAATACATAGAATTACAAAGGAAACCAATTATGCCTAAATATAATTAGCAAAATATATACAAAGTTAATTGACCCCAGATTAAAAATCTCAGCCTTAGATAATATCAACTTTTGTACATCAGTACTGGCCATTCCACTTTGACTTTGAGAAGGAGCTGTCCAAGCACACTGAAAGTCATTGGATTGCTCCTTGCCTTTCCTGGGAACATACCAAATGATCATAGAATCATAGTATTCCGAGCCTGAAGGAATCTTAGAAATCATTCTCTTCCTCACTCCTCCAGTAAAATGTAAGCTCTCTGAGGGCAGGTATTATTTTATTATCTTTGAATCCTATGCCTTGCAATGTTAGGTGTTTAATTCACTGTGAGAACATTCTACACACACACACACACACACACACACACACACACACACACACACACACACCAGACTATAAGAATACAGTCTTTCTAGGGACAGAGAGTTGCTTGGAATTTGAAAGTATGAAAATCGTAAAAAAAAAAAAAAGTACAGATACATGTAATAAATGTTTGTTGAATTCATTTGGATTAAATCTACTCCCCTTAATTTCATTATGGTTCTCACGGGTGACATAAATGTACCTGCTTTTAGTTTTCAAAGAAATAAACACTAAAAACAGAATTTTTTTTTACATAATTCATTGAATAGCGATTAAAAAAAAACTCAACTAGGCAAGGGTTAAGGTGGCATGATACATTAGCTGATCGTGTATTTAACATTAATCCCTGAGCCCAAACTCCACCCCTGGACTAATCACATTAAGATATGACCCCAAATTTAACATATCCATTCAGAGACAGGTTTTTCCGCAGACAGGCCCTTGCCTGAAGCAAGAAATTCTCAAGGACCAATCCTGACCATTTAAAGGAGGAGACTCAAAGTTGGATAATTTATGAATGGTCTCTGGCTATAAGAAATAGCTCAGAGTATTAGAAAGGAAAACTGGGTGTGTTCACTGCCCAAGACATTCCTGTAGGAGACTTTTTATATGGACAAAGAGCACAATTTTTTTTTTAAATGAAAAGAACTTAAAACTCAGAGATCTCTAGTAGTGTGTGAGATGGTTAGGTTTCTGCAGAACTCTAACTGGTACATGTAACTGCATGAGGCATCTCTCATCTTTAGAAGATTCCTTCTCCTCCAAAAGGTGGGAACTCATCTTAGATGGTGACCAGAGAACAGAGAAAATAGGTGATTACGGGTTTTTAGAGGTGGGATTGTGGGATAGGGGCAGGGGTGTCTAGGGGTTAAATGTTGCTTTAAAATGTCAATTTTTACTCTCTCTCTCCCCAAGGTTCATCCAACAAAACTTCATAGCCGGTCACTTCCCCTTATCACTTTTCCAGCCCAGCTTTCTAATTCTAATTGTTGGACGGAGAACTGATAAGGGTAGGTGACTGACATGCTCAACCTTGAGGAATTGCAGTCTTACTTCTGCTTCTTAGGGGACAGGGCCTGTGCTTTAATTGGTGTTTATTTACCTCATCAGAAGCATGAAATGTAAATCACAGAGATAGATAGAGACTCATGAACTCCTGTATACATGGACCATCTGTCCTTCTTAAGGACACTGCTGCTGCTGATTTTATTTGTAAAAGTCTGAAGGGATAACTGTGCCACTTGGTTTTATGATCTTTCCTGATATTCCTTCCTGCTGTCAGGGAAAATTTCTGAACCTTAGTCACAGCATATACCTAGAAGAGCGGAAAAAACTAGACTGGTTTCAGGGTCTCTGAATTTCATGTTCTTTTGCTTCCTAGAAGACAATTTATAAAGTAGGATGTTTACACTGATTTGAAAACAATTTAAACAAAAACATTTAAGTGTTAAAGAACAATTAGTTTTCTATTGTCAATATGTCTCGTTAATCTGGGGCTCTCAATCTGTGGTACATGGTTGCATTTAAAAAATATTTTTATAACAGTAACTCTATGTAATTGGTTTCTTTTGTAATATTATGTATTTTATTTTATGCATTTAAAAACCCAATTCTGAGAAAGAGTGTAGATTTCACCAAACTGCCAAAGAAATTCATGATATTCACGAAAAGGCTAAGAACCCTTGTGTCTAATAGTTTTGTCTTTCAGAGTTGAGAAGTAGTTTGGAACATGTAGTGGTAAAATTAGATTAACATTTGAACAGACCAAAGATGATATTCTATATGGTATATGAGAGGCAATTTGTCTTAATTTGGCAAGGATTTAAACTACTCATTAAAAGTGCTGGTGTCTAGTGATTTTTCAAGGTGAGCATCCAAAGTGGACATATGGGCATATATATGTAGATGTTTATTCCAATGCTTCAAGTCTCAGATTTCTTCAGGGTGACTACTCTATCAAGGCATAGTGAAACTTCTCCATATCTTAGTAACCAGTTCCTGGAAGTTTCTGTGATCACAAAACTTCATCCCTTGATGGCTAACTCTCTGGTGATAAGCTTCTCTGAGCTTAGGTTCTCTAATGCTGGAAATAAGAGACCATTACTAGGGCCATGTTCAAATTTTTCCAGTGAGGTACAAACAGTCAGAAATCATATCCACCTGACATAAACTTTGAGAGTACAGGGTTGCTTCCAAGCTATGATGAAACATCCCAATATCTTAGTGGAGCATATATGTTGATGCAAATATACAAGTGCTTAAATTTAAACATTAAACATTACATATAAACATGTATGCATACATTACTGAGAGAAAGTGACTTATACAATTGGGTTTAATGCACTTTACAATAGTAGATAGAGTGGATTGATTTTCCCTCTAGTGGTGAAATTCATTCTGCTTTTTCAGCTCAGCAATTTAGTAAAAATATTCTAGTATCTATACCCTTAGAGATGTCTGGGTCACCTAGAAGATAAATGGCTTGCCCAAGGTCATGCAACCAGTATGTGCTAGAAATAGATCTAGAACCTAGGTCTTCCTGACACTGTCCATTTTGCCATGTTGCCTTTCAGAATTGATTCTATCAGCCTAAAACAATTCTGTTCTTTCAGTACTAATGTGATTTAAAAATGAACATAAGAAGGAAATAAAAGCACTGGACATTCATCCCTCTCATTTCTGTATGCATTTATACCTTTGAGCATATTAGCTCTTTTGCACCTCACAGCAGCTCTAGGGAAGGGCAGTGTGGTGCATTGGCTGCAGAGTCAGACCTAAGACAAACTCAGCCTCTGACGGAATCTGACCCTGGGACAGCTCACATTCTCTGTGCCCCAGGCAGCAATCTGAATTTCATTGGGAAAGGTGTTTCCTCATCCTACACATGAGTGAAAACACAAATTCCAATTAACCTGCTCGCCAAAGAAAGCAATTACCATACACCCTGCCACTCTGTGAAATAGACACTCCTAGTATTTTGTGGTGACAAATATTGTTTTAGAGAGACAATAGGCTCAGAGGAGTCACAGGGTTAGGAAAAATAGTGGCTAACATTTATATAGATAGTGAAGTAATATGGTGGATAGAGTGCTGGGCTTGGATTCAGGAAGACTCATTATCAGGATTCCTGAGTTCAGATCTGGCCTCAGACACTTACTAGCTGTGTGACCCTGGGCAAGTCACTTAACCTTGGTTGCTTCAGTTTCCTCATCTGTAAAATGAACTGGGGAAGAAAATCACAAACCATTCTAGTATCTTTGCCCAGAAAACCCCAAATGGAGTCATGAAGAGTCAGACTAAAGTGACTAAAGAACAACAACATAATTATCTCATTTAACCCTTACAACAACTTTAGGAGATAGGTGCTATTATTATCCACATTTTAACGGCTGCTTAAGTGACTTCACCAGTCACTCAACACAACCAGGAAGTGTCTGAGGCTTGATTTGAACTCTTGACTCCAGGCCCAATGCTCTTTATGTGGCCTGAGTTTCAGAGGTGCAATTATCCTCTGGTTGTTCCAGATCAATTGAAGTAGGCTTTGACTAGGCCATACTTCCACACTTGAGGAAATAATGATGAAGCCCATGGCTAATGCCAGCTAGCAAAGAACAGGAAATGAAGGTCAAAGGCCCCCTGCTTTGCTGCTCAGAACTAAAGGTATTTAGCTGGCTGTGTATTCTTAGGGAAGTGCCTTACCTTCTCTGGAACTTAATTTTCTTTGCAAAAATGGGGATTTGAACTTCAAACTTCAAAGTTGAAGCTGTTAAAATAAAACTGGATTAAGCCAGAAAATATTCTCAATAAGTACAAGTCCTCTGGAGATGAAACCTTCACAAATTGCCAAATAAACCTATTTCCACACAGCCCAATAGGTTACACTAGTCCCTTGTGTTACTAGAATCAGATAGGTGGTACAGTGGTTAGAGCACTGGACCTCGAGTCAGGCTAAACCTGAGTTCAAAATACAGGCTCTGATACTTATTGGGTATGTGACCCTGGGCAAATCACTTAACTCCTCTCAGCCTCAGTTTGCTCATCTGTGGAATGAGGATAATAATAGCACTTACCTCTCAGGATTGTTGTAAGAATCAAATGAGATCATAATTATAGAGTGCTTAGCACAGTGTCTGGCATAAAGTAAGTGCCATATAAATGTTAGTTATTATCCTTCGTGCCCCGTAGTTTATCTCTCTCTTCCTTCTGGATAATTTGATGAGGTAAGAAGGGCAAGTCTCGTACTGATTTTACAGAGAAGAAAACTGACGTTCATGTCTTGCCCAAAGTGACATATCTAGTAAGGGGCAAGGCTAGGACCCTGATCTGGTCTTTGGGTTTAGTGTCTGGGGCTCTTTCCTTCTGAGCTGCTTCCCCACCCCCTCCACTTTCCCTTTTACTTGAGTGTTTAGGCTTTTATTACAGCCAGGATTGAATCATGTTAAACAAACAAACAATTTTTCTTCCACTAGATAGAATGTCACCTTTGGCTCTCTTGGAGGTGAAGTCTCTTAGGGTCTTTTGCATTGAAATTAGTCCTCTAGGGACTAATTTGTGAAATGGTATCTGAGCTTAAAAGCACTGCATAGAAACATTCTAGTTCTTTGTAGGAAGTTATGATCATAATGCTTTGCTAGATTTTCATATTCCCAGGTGGACTGGTGCTTGCCTGGAGCTTCCCAACCATTTCTGTGAGTTATGCCAACATATTTGTGAGGGGAGATAGGAACACAAATAAGTAGTCTTTTTTTTTTTTAATTAGAAAATCATGAACACTGGTCCTAGACCAAATTGTGATGTAATGATATGGACCTTGCCAGTGTCTTCTCTTTGTTAGGAGGCCTCCTCCTTTTATGTTCCAAGTCCTTCACCTTTTTTTTTTTGTTCCAAGAACCCTTTGGACAGTCTGTTGAAACTTATTGACCTATAGAAATTATGTATCAATTATGATCCCTGGTCCCTATATAAATCCCTTCTCAGAAGAATGTTGCATAAATATATAAAAAAAAGATTACAAAGAAAATGAATTGTGTTGAAATACAGTTATCAAAATATTTGAATATTTAAAAATGGATGTAAGGAAAGTACTTTGTAAATCATATGTTACTACATATGTATGTGATTTATTTTTATACACTTCAAATTGTAGAGTCCAAATAGAGCTTAGAAATCCCTTAGTTCATTAAAACTTCATTTTACGGGTAAGGAAACTGAGGCCTAGAGAGGAGAAGGGATTTGTGCTAGATCATGAACAAGAAGCTGAGTCCAGGTTCTGACTCAAACTAGTCTATTTCCTTCTGCGTTTTCTGGTATCTTTAAATCTTGGATATTTATTCAAATTATAAGATAACAATTCCAGCTCCTTTTCCTTTTCTTTCTTTTTATATTACTGAAGAACTTTTTAACAACGTTCTCTCTGTCTTACAGAAATTTTAAGAGTGTTAGTGATATTTTGTTTACCATTAATTTTTTAGAATGAATTTAGTTTGAGAGCACCTTGGATAATGAGCTCTTAATAGATAGATCAGATTTGTTGCTCTTCAGTCATTTCAATTGTGTCCAACCCTTCTTGACCCCATTTGGAGTTTTCTTGGCAAATATACTGGAGCTGTTTGCCATTTCCCTATCCAGCTCATTTTATGGATTAGGGAACTAAAGCAAACAGGGTTAAATGATTTGCCCAGTAACACAGCTAGTAAGTGCCTGAGGCCAGATTTAAATTCAGATTGATAAGTCTTCCCCACCCCAGACTTAACACTCTATCCACTGGCACCAGATACCTGAATTATAAAGAGACAATTCCCAAATTTTCAGCAATTTCTCAATTGTTCAGCAGTTAGTGTGTGGATAGTCCTGGATCTTGGTTATGTTCTTTCCATGATAGCGGTGATGATGATGGTCTTGAGCATATATATGTATGTGTACATGTGGACTTGAATGTTTTTGTATCTGCTACTTCCACAGGAGACCACACCTCTGAACTTCTTTGTGCTTTATGCAATAGAATTGAAATCAACATGTAACTCTAGGGCTATGACCATATAACCCAAGGTCAATTTGGATTTGAGCAAAAATATGATTAGTCAAATTTTCAATAGCCCATCTATGTTGCCCTATGCCTCTCACCTCCCTAGCAGCTTGGATGCAGAACGCCAGTCCTGACAGTGACTTGACTGGACCCAAGTGAGTATAATTTTTCTCTATTTATACATACTCTAAAGAATTAAAGTCACTAGCTAACATTACAGTGGTCTAGGGTTTTAAGCCCAAGCTCTTATAGTGGAAAACCCAATGATTTGTCCTGGGAGTCTTGGCTTATGGCACATTGATAAGGACAATTAGATTATTTATCTCTTCTGATCTTCTACATATCATTCCATCTACAGCCCTAGAAAAACACACATCATCAGTTGTGCTCTTGAAGTCCAGGCGCTGAATAGAGTTTTCCAGGCTTGGTGTTTCTCATAATAGAATTCCGCATGAGAAAATCAGAGAGGCTGTGTTGGCCTCGCTGTCTACAGAAACTAGACAGCATTGCTCCTCTTCCTGCCTATTCCGCTTCCTCCTATACCCGTATTTACTTAACCATGAAAAGAAGGCTTACTTCTGGTTGGGAATGACTGACTCAGCTTATTTCCATGTAAATAAGCAATTTCAGGGGTATTAAGGGAAACCCAGACTTGTCTGGTATGTCAAGACTTCTGGAGGTTAGATCAAAAAGGTAGCAGTTCCAAGAACCAACCCTGTCACCGGCTCACTTGCCTTGCCAAACATGCGGCACTAATATTGAATCCATAAAGAGGAATTTCCTTATTGTTTTAGGGAGGAAGACCCAGATCTTTCATAAGAGGTCTGTGAAGAAATCAAAGCAAAGTCAGGAAATTTCATTTTGCATTGATATTAAAGCCTTCTCTGACCTTCAAATTGACCCTAGCCACCTGCTATTAATCTGAGTCAGAGCAATGGAGGCACTTGGAAAGAATCTTGGATCTGGAGTTAAAGGACCTGAGTTCAAATTTTTATGCTACCATTTAATAACCTTGGTCAAGTCTCTTTGCCTCTTGAGTCCTCAGAGTTTCTTCACCTAGAAGATGATATAGTGAGACTGTATAAACTCAAGGTCCCTTGAATCTTGAATCTCTAAATCTATGATGTGTGTGTGTGTGTGTGTGTGTGTGTGTGTAAGAAATTTTTTCCCTCTTTTCTAATCACTAGAATTCAGGGAAGCAAGATTCTGAGATGTATAATGTTCTTTGGACCTAATCCCCTCTTTTGTAGTGACTTCTTGTTTGCTGCTTTGGGGTAGCACCTTGACAGAAGTTCATGTTGAGACTGGACTTTACCCACTCATGTGCCTGGTATGTCAATGACTATAGACCACCTCCCTTTCTTACTTTGAGGGTTTTTTCCTTTTGATCTGGTCATCTGAATGAGATGGGTTTGTTCCTTCTTCATTTATATATTATATGTAATATTATATATTGAACTTTGGTTTAATAATAATGATGATAGCCAACATTTATATAGTGATTACTACATGCCAGGCACTGTACTCAGCATTTTATAATTATTAACTAACCTGATCCTCACAAAATCTCTGGGAGGTAGGCACTATTATCATTCCCATTTTACTGATGAGGAAACTGAGGCAAAATTGGGTTAAATGTGACTTACCGCTCTTCCGCCCGGCCTCATGCATCAACATTGGTAAGACATCCTCTCCTGGGGCACCCCTTTCTTCCTGGGAGAAAGGGAATAAATTCCTCTTCTTATCTAAAAAAAAAAAAAAAAAGGAAAAAAAAGAAAAAATGTGACTTATCTAGGGTCACACAGCTAGTAAGTAACTGAGACTAGATTTGAACTCAGATCTTCTTGACTTCAGATTTGGTATTCAATTTATATTTGGATTGTCTGTCAAAAAATTGTTACTTAACAAACCAAGTATGGGAGCTGAAGAAGCAGAGATTAAATTTGGTGCTTCTCAAGGACTGTAGAGTTCTAAAGAGGGTATGGAAAATATGATCAGCTGTTTTGGAGAGAAGGCCATGACTGTTGATTATTTGTGGGTTGGGTGGGAGTCCCAGTAAGACCAGTTTTTTCCATTTCTTCCTTACCGTTAGTTGTTAGAATGTCCCTTTCTTGAGATGCCTTTATGTACCTTTATTTTCTCGTTTGTATATATGCTATACATCTCAGTAGAATTTAAATTCTTTGAGGGGCAGGGATAATTAAATTTTTTTTGGTCATTGTATCCCTAGCACCCTGCCTAATGCTCTATACATAATGGACACTTAAATTGCTAATTGAATTTATTCATGAAGGAGGAATACTTTGTAACTAGAACATAATAATAAAGTCCTCAAAATGAAAACCATCCATAGTAGCCTGGATTGTGCAAAAACTTACTTTTAACACTAAGCATAGGGATAGGGACTGCATCTGTGAGATTACTAGTTTCCCAAATGAGGAAATTACCTCCTCCAATGCAGGTTAGCACCTTCTCTGAAACTCAATATCTCTATCTACTGCTCTATACTGCCTCTCTATAAAACATAGTACTATATGATAAATACGTCAGAGAGCTTCAAAGTAAATGCCTAGAACATTAAAACTTTAAATGATGTGCCAAGGCTCACACAGCCAGTATGTGACAGAAGCTTGGACCTTCCTGGTATTCAATCTGGCTCTCTAACTACTGTTAGTGGTACCCTGCCTTTCAAAGCTAAGCATACTTACTATAAATTCAAGAAGTTTACATTATTATATACCTTCTTTTCCTTATCCCCATTTATTAGGAATAAAATATGACATGTAAGTTGTTTGCAAAGAGAATAAACAAAAGCTCTGGATTCCTTTCTCAGATATATTTTGTTTTTCTAATTATTTTCTCTTAGAATGGCAGCCAGAGGACAGTGTGGGAGGACAAATGTATTCTTCTGTTGGCTTTGGTTGTAAGTTTGCATTTCCACAAATAACAAAGTGGGTGAAAGTGTCATGTCTGTTTAGTTGTATAAGTCAGTATTTAATCTGGTACTCTTGTCTCATTCCCCTCACTCTCATTGTCATTGAGAAGAGAGAAATTTGCAACTTGGAAATGTTGATATTGGCAGAGTTTATTTTCCACCACTTCCAGCCCCCAGAGCAGAAAAAAACCCCAAATTATAAAACTGATTCTGATGATCCAGGAATACTTCATTTGAATATTCACACATGTATGAGTGTACTTCTCTGTCTCTCTCTCTCTCTCTCTCTCTCTCTCTCCTCTCTCTCTTTCTTTCTCTCTCTCTCCTCTCTCTCTCTCTCTCTCCTCTCTCTCTTTCTTTCTCTCATTTAAAAAATCTAAACCAGAATTTAAAAAAGAAAAAAAAAATTAAAAAAAATTCAGTTGGATTCTCTGTGGTAGGGAAGTTATTAGTGACATACCCTTCTGGCCATGGGGAAAAAAATGAGATTTCTTATATCCCCTTTTCACTCCTTCCCTCTCACCTTCTTAAATGTTTTTTCCTTCCATTACTCCCCTAGTAATGGAAGGGAGTGAAACCAGGTGATCTTTGACCTTATTTAAGAATTTCATAGTCTGAACAGCTCAGAAACAGGATGGCATAGTGGACAGATTGCTGGACCTGGAGTTAGAATTTGGGTTTGAATTCTACCTGTGATGCTTATTAGCTAGATGAACCTAGTTAAATTATTGTAATGCCACACATGAGCAGCTTTCCAGAAGAATGCTACTGTGAACAGCTTTTAAGGTTCTGATTATACAGTATAGTAAACACTCTATTTATTCCATGGCAAATAAAAACAAAATATTCACAGTAAATCAAAGTACAGCACTCACAATATTACAATTTATCACAAAAAATCAAAATATAGCATTCACAACAACTTGTCATAGAAAATGGTCACATAATTTCCACTCCAGTGGTCACAAAGTTTTGAACAAAGAACAATCATTTAGCAACTCGAACATTCACAAAATCCTCAATTCAATCACAAAGTATAATAGTCAAAGTTTTCCACTCATGGGGCATACTAGGTTACAAATCAATTACTTATTCTGTCATCAAGCACTAAGTACAATCATTTAGTCAATCAATCATCTTTCATTATTCACTATTCAATCATTAGAAACTACACAGACGCTCCACCTCTAGGTCATTAGTAAATTTACAATTGCTTGGTCAGTACACAGTATCCAAGTAAAGTCTTCTTTCAGCTTCACTCAGGGTGGTTTCTCAGATTCCCTGGATCCCCATCCATGGTCCCAGAACCTACCTTGATTCACCAAACTGTCACCTGGATTCAAAGGTGGACAGCTCCCAGGTCCTTGTTCAGTTCTCTGTGCAGTTCCTGCTCCACATTGGAGCTCACAGTGTCCAGTCTATCTCAAATCCTTCACAGTCTCTGTTCCCAGGAAGACAAGGCTTAACAAAGCCACAAAGTTTCAGCATCACAGTCATGCTTCCTCAGTCCCTTGGCAGCTCCCGCTGGCCCTCAGACCCACAAGAAGTCTTAGCTGGCTTGAAGAATCAAAATCACTCCATCCAGGTTTTCAAAATCAAAATCATTCTCTCAAACTTGGAGGTGTTTTCTTCTTCAGCCTCCTTAGCTCCTCTTCAGCCTCCATGGAGCCTGCTCCACAAAGATCTCCTCCTCCCTCTCTGGGGCTTTTCTTATATATGCGTAGCATTAGCTTCCTGTTTCAGACAACTCCTTCCTGTTATGTCAGCAACAGGAGACAGGAGTTCATACCTTCTGTTTCCCCAACTGAGGCTTGATCAGTTACTAAGTGCTAAGTACCTACTACCTTTGCCAACACAAGGGGAACTTCAAATTCAAATTACATTACCATTACAATTATTTAGCCCCTCTGAGTCTCAACTTCCTCATATGTAACAGGGCATAATGATAACATCTGCCTCATAAGGTTGTGGTAAGGTTTAAAAGATACCATGAGGTGTTTGCAAATCTTAATATGCTTGAAATGTCAGATATTCTTCTCATTTTCTCATGAGGAGGTCACACTTCCATCAATTAGCTATAATTTTATCAGTTTATAATATCTCTTACTAGAAATTTTCAAGTAGTGTCTGGATTTGAGATGGATTTAGGAGCTAGCCTTTGAAGATTGCTGTAGTCAAAAAACTGATTTCCTTGTAGGCAAACTGTTGAAACTATTTGAAATTAGCTAGGCTAATCTTCAGACAATAGTTATGCCATCTAAGCAGGGGGCTCTCTCCAAAGCCTCTTCCATTGGTAACAGCTGCAAGACCTAATGTTTAGTTGGTATAGCCTTTCAGGGTCATTTTTGTACCAGAAGAAGGCATAAGTTAATGGAGGATCCTGACTATGAGAGGAGAAAAGTCAACTGTGGTGTTGGGGGAGAATCATAGATGGAGAGTTGGAAGGCATCTCACAGGATATTGAGGCCAACTATTTCATTTTACAGAAGCTGAGACCTACCCTCTCAAGTGATGAGAAATCAGAGTGTCAGAATCATAGGATTTTAATGTTGGAAGATACCTCACAGGTCAGTCAGTTCATACCCACCTCAAGTCTAGACATCACCTAAAGATGCCTGAGTTGAAAATTATATTTTGAGACAGACCATTCCTCTTCTGAAAAGTCTTAACTGTTAGAAAATGTTTCCTTCTGTTGAATATGAATCTTCCTTACTCTAACTTCTCTACATTGCTTTAAGGTCTTTCCCTCGGGACCAAGAAGAATAAGTTTAGTTGTTCACCCATATGAAATAACAGAATGTTCAAGTTAGAAGAGATCTCAGAAACAGTTTAGCTCATTTCCTGGCCATCTACTCTTTTATACTGTGTCTGTATAAGACACAGTACTATATGATAAATATGTCAGAGAGGTACAACGCAAAGTACTGTATAAGAGGAAGAAAATTGTCTCTGATGTTGGAGAGGGGATCACAAAAAGCTTTGTGGAAGAGAAGGGATTTGAATTGAGTTTTAAAGAAGGAGTAGGAATTAAATAAATGGAAAAGAGTGAAGACATTCTGTGTCTGCTAAATAGCATAAACAAAAACTTGGGAACAGAAATATACTGGTCATATTTGAGGAAACAGAAAGCTGTCCAATCTGGTTGGAGCAGAGGGCTTGGAAGGAATAATATGAAATAAGACTGGAAAAATAGTGGTTCTAAGTTGTGGAGGACATTGAATGTCAGTAAAATACAATTAGACTTTATTCAGTAATCAATAAATTCAAACTCCATAACTTGTCATGCAAAGCCCCATATAATCTGCCTCTTACCTTTCCCTTCTGGACTCATATGCAAGCTCTTATGTTCTAGTCCAGTGGTTCTCAACTTTCCTAATGCTGGGACGCTTTAGTACTCATATGTGGGTGTATCTGCATGTGGCTGGACTCGCCTCCAGATAGATAGAGGAGCGGTGTCTCAGTTCCTAAGACCATTGGAAATACGTGTTTTCCCATAGTCTTAGGTGACCTCTGTGACCCCGGTGAAAGGGTTGTTAGATCCCAAAGGGGGTCATGACCCACAGGTTGAGAACTTCTGTTCTAGTCAAAATGGTTTAGTAACTTTTCCCAACTCAACAATCCATCTCCATGACTTTGCCCAGCCCATCCAGGCCTGAAATATACTCTTTGACTTCTCCTTAGAATCCGTGTTTTCTTTCAGGATTCATCTCAGGTGCATCTTCTTATATTCAGTCTATATTGGTTCCCCCAATTGCTCCTCTTTCTATCTAACTACACAGGGGAAACAGAGAGTTGGAGATAAATATGAAAAACGTTTCTGAGGTGGAATCAATGGGACTTGGTAACAGATTAATTATGAAAGGTGAGAGAGGGAATGAAGATTCATGGATAATTCTGTAGTTTCAGACTTGAATAATGAGTCAATGAGGTGGTCAAAAGGAAGAACAGAAAGGTAGAAGAGTAAATAAGTTCAGTTTGGTAAATGTTAGTTTGGGGTACATAGGTATATCCTATGGCCATCTGGAGTAGGTCTGGAGCTCAGAATAGAATTCAGGACTGGATATAATAATAGATTTGGATATCATCTGAATTAAAATTGAATCTCTGTGTGAGAACAAGATTAGCAAGGAACAGAGTATATATAGAAAGAAGAGGGACAAAAACAGAACCCAGGACAACATTTACCATGAATTTTGAAGTGGGCTTAAATTTAAGCTAGAACCTAGACCAGTGTCTCATGTACAACAGATACTTTAAGGCAACAGATACTTGCAGTTTTATAGAAGCCACACACCTCTGACAAAGAATGCTTCCAACTAAAGGTATCTAAAGTAATTAATCACCACTTTTAAAATACACTTGAAAGGGGTTTTTAGATAGAAAGTAATCCTATTAAGATGCCAACTGATGTTCCTATGTTGAAATTTCTCCTCCTCCATAAATATGTCAATTTCTGAAGACATTGTCTTGACTCAAAGAAATGACTATAATAGCAGGGGTGGGGTGGGTGTGGGGTTGGGGGGGGACTGGGATGTGGTGAGGGGAGGGCTGATTTTGGGGGTGGGGTGAAGGGACTTGACTTTGTGACACTGGGAGGAAGAAAGGTTTGGGACCATTTGGAGTAGGTGGCTACCTATTCTTAACAAGTTGTGTAAGTATTCACGTTTTTTTAGGAGTGATCATTCCATCCCTTTTACCTTACTCTAACACAGTGCACTATAAATAGGAACTTACTGCAAGGTGGGGCTACCTTACACCTTCTCAAAGAGAACGGAAAGGATATTGTCATAATGTGGTGTCATCATAAGTGATCTCATAGGCCCGGGCAGGGACAGAGTTATAGAGAGGTAGCAGTGTAGGTTTCAGGGATCTGTTTAACTAAAAACAATAAAAGACTCAGACATTGGCGGTTTTTAAAATTAAAAACCAGGTCTAGGACCACGTGTACATCAGACCAGACCAAAAACGTCAATTTTCCGTGCCTTCTTTATTTGATAGGCCTTTGTCACTGCAACTGCAAAGTGTCCGTGATCTCACTGTCGCTTAGGAGTTAAACAGATCCCTTTGAATCTGATCAACAGAATGCTCTGGTCTTCATCCGTGTCATTTGCTGTGGTTTCCAATGAGACTGATCTGAGGAGACATCATGGCATAGTGGAGCCATCTAGTCCCAGCTCTCATTATTTGATTGTATGACTCTGACCAAGTGACGTGTCCTCTCTGGGCCACAATTTCCTTGTCTGTGGAATGAAAGGATTGGACTACATCCGGGGTGGAGAACCTGTGGCTCTCTATGTCCTCAAGCATGACCCTTTGACTGAATCCAAACCTCTTAGAAGAAATCCCTTTAATAAAAGGATTTGTTCTATAAAACTTGGATTCAGTCAAAAGGAAGCACTCAGGGACCTAGAGGGCCACACGTGGCCTTGAGGTCACAGGTTCCCTACGCCTAGCACTAGATCATAGACTTAGAACTGGAAAGGTCCTCAGAAGTCATTGAGCCCAGCTTTCTTATTTTACTGCTGAGGAAACTGAGGTTCAGAGAAGTTAAGTGGACAGAATTCAAACCCAGGTCTTCTGACTCCAAATTTATAACTCATTCTACTGTGTGATGTTGTTTTTGAGGAGCTCTAAGGTCCTTTCCAGATTAAGCATTCCATGGTTCTAGATTATGTAAAAAAAAAAAAAAAAAGTAATAAAAATGTAACAGATGCAATCTACCAGCTGTCCACTAGAGGACAGGTGTTTAAAGGTTTTTCATTTGTTACTTTATGCATATTCAAACACAATGAATCTTTATGGTAGTACCATACTATGTTCTCTTTCTGTTTCAGTCACTTCTGTGATTTTGAGATACCTCAGAAAATTACATTAAAATGACAACTTTAAGTAAAAATAAAATAGTGTCATTATGCTGTACTTTTCTGTGTCTTTGCGTAGTACAGACAATATCATAAAGTATAATGTTGTTTTCTCTGGAGCACCTTTCTCTTTTGGAACTATTCCTGTACTTCTTGTTGGTCTTCCAGACAGAATGGTGAAAGTATTTCTCCTGCATGTTGCAGTGAAAGCAGGTGTTTCTCTAGGTGATTCCATGTTGCTGGCTACATTTCATTTTCTATTTACTAAGCATAGATCAATAACTAGCAAAGCTGAAATATGGATGTTTCCAGCCTTTTTAGCCATCCTGGGCGTTCAAGAGGTCTTTAGTACCTGAGTTGGGTCCTGGATTACTAGGAGGAGAGGATTTCTACAACAGCATGCAGATGGTGACCACTGTCTGGAGGAGTCTTCAGCAGAAGGACTAAAAAGCACCCTGTTCTGGCTGGCCAGAGATGGGACTTCTGAGGTGCTCAGACAGGGTAAGAACTGAGGTATAGGATTGTTCCACAGTATACACCTGTCTAGAGACCACAGCTAACTCTGCTATGTAACTAGGGTCACTTCATGCATTGAGGCCTCAGTTTCCCTATCTGCAAAATGTGAAAGTTGTATTAGATGATCTCTAATATGACTCCTTGCTTTGAAACTTTATGAATTTCTAATATGGATAATTTGGACTTTGGGGTTCATATACAGCAGGAAATTGTAACCATGTGATTCTTTGATAATTACAACTTAACATTTGCAATCCTATTCTACCTCTGTTCGCCGCATGTTATGCTTATTCTCAGCTTTAACTTTGCCCCTACCTTACAATGTCCCTTCTTTCCCCACCTTATGTTTCTTATCCATTCTTCAAGGCCCAGTTCAAATCTAACTCTATCCATGAACTCTTCCCACACCACACCAATTTCTCCTTCCTCTGAACTGGGGCTCTAAATTCACATAGACCAGTTTCAATATTGAAGGCTTTTCACCAATGACTTAGTAATGCTTTCATCCAGAATTCAGGACCTGGGAAAATTTGTCTTATCTCTATGTCTCCACTAGAGGTCTTTCATTTTTCTGAAAGCATAAGGCTAATAAGCATTTAAGTACAGAATATATTTTATTAAAAGTCATGCAAAGAAAAGAAAACGGACATCTGAACTCCTTTAGCAAAACATTAGGCATAGCCCGCTCTTTCCTTCCTATTTCCTTCTCCTTCCTACCAAACACTTCAATCACCATCCCCTCGAATGCTTACATTCTCACCAAACAGCAGTCCCAATAGCATGCTGGGTCTAGGATCTTACTAGAGAGAGGAGTCTGTGTTTGAGCTGTGAGGTCCTAGTAGGACTTGTCTTCACAAGAGCCAGCCCTGTGGGGTGTGTCATAGCACTTAATAAAGATGAAGAGAAAAGATGTGGGAATACATACTTGTGATAATGAAGTTAAAAAAATTCATAAGAGACCCTGAGCTTGGTGGGACACATCCTTGGGTGACATCATCCTGGGAATTTCTCTAAGGTCAAGGTAATAGTATTGATACAATTTATTGGCACGAAATGTATATACAAAGCACAAAACAAACTAAAAGTCTGGGCAAACTTGGGTTTATTTTGTCAATATTTAATTTGTCCCAGAAATAGATTTTGGAGAGGGCCTGTATTATCCAGTTTGAGTTGCTTATATAGATCTCTTTGTACTGTGGCAGACAGAATCCAAAGGCCCAAAAAGAAGACTCTTTTTTAGGGTGACCATTTGGGAATTAATGTCATGCTATGGGGACTTCTGACAGTCACAGAATCTCAGGGCTGTAGGAGGACTTCAGAGATTATTTACTTCTATGTGTACCTGAACAAAAATTCTCTATACAAACAATGTACTTTATAAATGATCATAAAACTTTTGCTTGAGAATGTCTAGTGAGGAGGAAGCTATTACCTCCTAAGAGAGCTCATTTCACTTTTGGATACATCTGGTTATTAGGACTTTCCCTGCTTACCTTAAACCTATTTTTTTCTTTGCAACTTCCACCAACTAGCTTCAATCAAGAAATTGAAGATTAAAGAAAGAGAGGGGATGACAGAGGGAACACTTTTGTAGAGGGCATAAGGGGGTGGAATCAAGGGTGCATTTACACAGAATTTATCGTAATCTTAAAAAGGAAAGCAAACCATACATGAAAGAGATGTACACTTGCATGTGAAATCTTTCTCTTTGCATATAGAGATGTTCTTTTGTTGGTATTTTTAAGTTCAGAATAAAAAAATAAAATAAACTAAGCATGTAAAAGGGTTAGCCTCATCAAAGAGCAGGGCCACCTCTTCATCAAAGACTAGAGAGAGGGAAGAAATAGTGAGAGATAATAGTGGGGGAGTTATTGTGTTAGAATACAAGTGTGGAAGTGCAAAGGGTAGCAAGGAGTACTCTAATTCTTCCATGAGGACCAGTGAGTTGAGAGCAGGAGAATAGGAGAAAATGTAGCCAGTGCTAGAAAGAGTGTCAAGGAATATAGTATCATCAGGAAGGACTCAAGTGTCAGTGAGTGCCAAAAGATGGAAAGAATAAGAGAGGAAGAGGTTAATTTTAGAGCAGTCATTCCAGAGGGCACAGTAAAAGGGGTGACCAGAGCTAGAGTGGGACAATGGAGGTGATAATGTTGAGATAGATGAGAATGAAAGACTTGACATCCAGAGGTGAGGAACAGGGTTTATCTTCAAGCTAGGGGTTCAGTATTGGCGGGATAGGGTAGAATAAGAATGAAGGAATGAGTGACTGAAAAAGAATTTATTAAGCACTTTCTATGTGTCAAATGCTAGAGATACAGGTATAAAAAGTAAAAACCCTGAAGGATCTTAATGATTTTGTAGATAAGAAAACACAAAAAAGGGAGTGATCAGGCTGGGATACTTTTGTCTAGAAAGTTCCTGGCATGATGAGTGTACCATGGTGATTGGGCCAACGGGGAGTAGCTTGACAAAACCATGCAGTAACAATGGTAGATCTTATTTGATCATTGTTCATGGTTCTAAAACTGGGAAGGAGAGTGGGAAAACTGAAGAAAAGGCCCCCAGTAGGGGATAAAGAATTAATTAGGAGTAGAAAGCTAGAGGTGCATGAGTGAAATGAAACACGGTTGCAGATTTTCTTGAAGTAGTGGTTCATGAGAGATGGTAAGCGGCAGTGGGAATACGGTATTTATTAAGACTTCAGGCAGAGTATCATTGGTGGATAGAGAGAGATCCTCTGAGGAAGGCTGGTGAATATAATGTTCAAGGTCATTTCTCAAGATACCAACCTCACAGAAGGTGTTGTTGTTGTGTTTTGTGAGGCTTCAAAAAGCCTCCCTCATGGAGAAGGTTCCCTGGGAACCTAGGGCAGGAAGCAGGAGATGGTATGGAGCTATGCTGGTGTGGCACTATTGAGGCCCAAGAATCTTTCAAAGTCCAGTAACACAACAAAAATTGTCATGTCTGAAGGACCACCTTGAAGGCTTGAGCAGAGTCTGATGTTGCCGCCAAGGGGCCTATGGAAGCTGCCAGGAAGTGGTAGGTAGTCTGTATAGGGTTCTGCCTTGTGGCAAACATAAGAGGCTCTCTTTCTCCCTCTCTTTTCCCACAAGCCCATCTATCACAATTCTCAGTGGATCTGTAACTAGGCTTTTGTTGTTGTTGTTTTGTTTGTTTGTTTTTGCAGTAGGAGTGAAGGATACAAAATACACCCAAGGCAAATGGCACAGAGTATATCTCAAATCATCTTTAAAAGACACATTCTGTCTGGGGAGAAGGGAATAAACACTCATCTATGCTCACTTCCAGAATGAGATACCAGACCACTGCAAGGCTATTGCTTGGAATCCTCCCCCTTGAAGCTCCTCCTATCCATTCCTCCCCCAACCTGGGGGACATCAACTCAGCGGAGGAAACTTCCTATTTTTAAATAATTATTCTTGTTAACTTATTAGCAATTGAGTTCAGTTGCTTCTACTGCTAAAGAACTCCAGGTGCTGACAAACCCCTCTAAATTTCAATGCTCTAGGTAAAAGCTCTTTAACATTCCTGAAAGTGTCCTTCCCTTCCTTCCTCCTCCCAACTCTTTCTTTGCCCTCCTCTCTTGTTGTCCCTCTCATAAACTATCTTGAGAGAGCTATTCCTCCATCCACCTTTCCTATTTGCCTGCTGTTCTTCAGTTATCCATCCAGATGTTCACTTACACACAGATGTATGAACATATTCAAAGAGCATTCTTAGTCATCTCCCTTGTAATGAGTATTTTTATTGAATCCCTTTTCAAATATTTTCTTTCCCCCAAGATAATAGTTATTACCAATGACTGTACTGAATTTATTTAGCAATTTCAAGTCATTCTTCCTTTAAAATGGTGGAGAAAAAAAAATCTTTGGCAACCTTCTCTTGCAGTCTAATTCCAACTGAAACCACCCCCTCAGTTTCCATTCCAGGTAATTGCATGTGATGACACCCCCCTGTTCTGAAATGCAGAGTGTTCTGTTTTGACAAGTAGCATATTAAATATAAACACATCTTCCCTCTTTTCTCTTTTCACTGTCCCATTCTGAAAAGAATTTCAGGATCCTGCCACTCAAAGGGAGGGTACCATTTCCTGTGAGTAATTCCTTAAAGATCTGCAGTGTGCTTTTATATGAGGCCTCCATTAAATCCAAGACTAAATCCTTTCTGATACATCTCTCTGTGACCTGCTCTATGTTCCCTCTGAGTCCTAATGTCAGACAGCTTGCACTCTTGGCATTTCTGCCACCAGTCTTTGTTCCTCCTACATTTCTGCTTTCTCAGATTCTCGATGGAAGGTGACATAAGTTTCCTTCTCTTCCACCTGATCTCTGAAATAAGCACACAATGTATTTATAGATTTTCTAGGGATTTTTTAAAAACTGCTTTAATTACCAAGAAATGAACAGGTGTTTAAAATATCAAAAAAAGGGGGGGGGGAAGAATTTTAAGACTTCAAAACACTTTCGTGTCTTCAGTGAAATAAAAATGGAGCTGATTCTGGTCATTCTTGGCTCCTGTCCCTCTTCATTGACTCATCTTTTAGCTCTTGCCTCTGTAGTCAGCCGTGCCCCAATCCTGTCTGTTTTGGATGCTAAATAAAACAAGCTCTCAGATGCTCAGCTGGAGGTAGACGAGGTTGTCACAGTTGCTGGAGTTCTCATTTTATTTCATGTAATCAAAGAATATTAGAATTGGAAGTTATCATAGAAGGTAATTTAGTCCAAATCACTTATTTTACAGGTAAGGAAACTGAGGCCCAGATAAATGAGGTGATTTGTCCAAAGTCACATGAATTGAACTAGGTCTTATGACTCCAAGTTCAATGCTGTTCTTACTACATAATGCTCTCTCTCAGTGTGATCTAGATAGGGAAGAGAACAATGGAACTATGTTGTCGTTCAGTTGTGTCCAACTCTTCATGACCCCATTTTGGGGGGCTTTGTTGGCAAAGGAACTGGAGTGGTTCACCATTTCCTTCTACAGCTCATTTTATAGATGAGGAAACTGAGGCAAAGAGGCAAATAGATTTGCCCAGGCCCACAAAGCTAGTAAGAGTCCGAGGTCAGATTTGAACTCAGGAAGATATCTTTTTGACTCTGTGCCACCTCGATGTTTCCAGTGAGACTATAGCTTCCCTCATTTTGGACAACAGCCTTCCTCATTTTGGACAATGTGCTTCAATTAATTATCAATGTATTGTAACTTTGCATGGGATATTTTGGCTGTCATGTAGCAGGCTGATTCATACTGTGTTGGCAGTCCTTTAAATTCTTCCAGATAGTGGTTTTTTTTTTTACATGAACTATTGCCTAGTCATGTCCCACCCATCCTATATTTATAGTTGATTTTTTTTTAGAATCCATTTATAGGACTTCACATTTTTCCATATTAGATTACACTTTATTAGATTTACCCTATCATGCTAGCCTTTACGTGTCTTCTTCACATGTTAGCTCTTTCCCTCAGTATATTAGCTATACCTCCAGTCAGTTAAGCAATAAACGTTGATTAAATGCTCTTATATGCCAGGTACTATGTTAACTGCTAGGAATACAAGTTCCAAAATAAAGATAGTCCCTACCCTTAAGGAGCTTACAATATAATGGGGAAAGATAATACACAAAAGGTCAGGTGGGGTGGGAGTACCTGGGAAAGAGAGGGGCATGATGGAAAAGTCAGAGAAGTGCCAGAGTAGTACCACCAGGTGAGAAACAAGGTATTCTGAAATCAACTCCTTCCTTAGATGGAGCTTTGGAAGTTCTTGGCTCTATCCTCCAATTAACCAACAGAGGGCAGTGATGAGATGAAGTACCAAGGCTGATGGGATCTTGTAGGATGATGAGGTTTTCCCAGTAATGAACTTCTGGGACTTGGTGAAGTCAGAGAAGTCGCCCAGATTTGTGCCAACTACACATTTTACAAATATGCCATCCTTGCTTTCATCCAAATAACTGATAGAGATATTGAACACAATGAGGTCAAATACGGATTCTTGTGGAATGCCACTAGAGACCTCTCTCCAGTTTGTCAGGCTCTGTTAATTACCACTATTTAGGCCTAACTATTTAACCAATTGCAAATTCACCTAACTGTACTAGCATCTTGCCTGCCCTATCATATCTCTGTCTTGTTCACATGGATATTCTGAGAGACATGGTGAAATTAATGTAGTTGAATTCCTTGCTCAAATATAGGTATATTAAGGCATTCCCTCAGTCTATCAGTCTAGAAACGCGGACAAAAAAAAGAAACGGTGTTAGTCCTGTAGTTCTGTCCTTGATGTATCTGTGCTGGCCTCATAGTGGTGACCCATTCTAAGAGCTTTCATGGCATCCTTTAATAATGAGTGTTAGAATTTTGCCTGGAAGGTGTATCAAGCTCAGTTGGCTCAGGACTAGTTTGAAGAATTAATCTTCTTTTCCGTTTTTGGAAATTGGGACAACATTTACTTGTCTAATCCTGAAACAACTCTCCAATTCTCTAAGAGCTATAAAAGATAATACTAATAGTGGCTCAGCAATTATATCCAAAAATCCATCCGGTATTCTGGGGTGTAGTTGAGCTAGATTCTATGACAACTGTTACTGTTTTCTCCAAAATTACCATTGATCTCCAAATGCCAAATCCAAAGGCATTTGATTTTTCAAAAAATCATTCCTGACCTCTACTGCATTTTGCAGAAGACCTTTCCTGGGTAGGCTTTTTCCCTAGTTGGGGCAGAGGGATCTGAGGGCTCAATCTGAGTTAGAGTGTGGGTTAAGAGCCTAGTTGTTCCAACATAGCTCTGGGGCCATGATATGCAAAAGACATTCCTGGGATCAGTAAGTGAAGTGAAAGTGGTCCATGTGGAATATGGCCTTGTTGTATACCTGATCAACATGTGATGTGTGACAGATGTGCTTGCAGTGATAAATCTGCCGGAGGGGAGCAGGGAAGGGAAAGCAGATGGGGAATCCTGATGAAAGATTGACTGGGAGACAGGAAGGAGGGAAGGGAGCAAGCATTTGTTAAATTCTTGTTGTGTATAAGACTCTATACTAAACACTTTATTAGCAACTTATCTGAACCTTAAAACAACCCTGAGAGGTTGGTGCTATTATTATCCTCATTTTATAGTTGGGGAAACTGAGACAGATAGCAGTGAGGTGATTTGCTCAGCTTCATATACTTAAGAAGAATCCAAGGCTAGATTTGAACTAAGGTCTTTCTGACTACAAGCCCAACTCTCTATCCACAGCTTTATCCACCTGGCTACTTCTAAATTTGAACTGTATTATTTGACATCCAGAGTTCTTTACTACCTGGTCCTCTCCTATATCTTCAGTCTTCTGGGCAATGTTAAGGCCCTAAGGTGTCTGTGGTGGGGGAGGGGTGGGTAGGTGGTGATTCTCAGTGGGATGGGATACCCACCAAGTGGCTGCCACGTATTATCAGCTGCTATTGCCTTCCCGTCCAGTTACCTCGTGTCCACTTTGTGTGTGTGTCTTACATGTACTTACGTATATACAAGTTGTTTCTTTTAATGGAGTACAAGCCTGTTAAGGACAAAGACTTTTTCACATTTGTCTTTTAGACTAGCCTATTGTGGTAGATCCCTAATAAATGCTCAATTAATTGAATGGGGATAAGCTGATGCTTCCTTAAAATGTCTTGTCTTTCCATGGATTTCAATTCTATGTTAAATCATTTTTGTTCTATCTTTCCCTGTTTGAAAAAATTTCTCCTTGGTATAGGAAACAGGGCTAAAATCGGAGTTCAATAGTTTGACCATCTTTTGGTCATTTGTTGTCATTGTGCCAAATGTGCCAAATTGCATTCTATACCTTTTTGATCTTTATCTTACCCTCACTGTACCTTTAAAAGACCATATTTTGTTTTCTTAAACATTCATTTTCAGCCTTAGCTTGTTCTGGGGTTTAATTTTTTTGCTAGCATTCTTTGAGAACTGTAACATTTATGCTGTTGTTGTATTTATTACTCTTGTCTCATCTTCAGTACCTGTCTTTGTAAAATCTGAGTCAGTCAAAAGTTTCTGTATTCATTTACATTGGTCTCTTTCAAAAGTTCTCCCTCTATGTCATATATGGAATTTTATGTGAGTTATAAGAATTTGGTTCTCAAGAGCCCCCTACCCCATTGAGCTGTACCATCTTTGTCCACAGATTCTTTTCTCTAAACTTTTTGAGTCTTGCCCACCCAAAGTCTAATGTCCTCATTAAACCACTCTTTTTCCCCCTCTGCCTCATTCCGTGATTATTCCTGTGGACTTCAGAACTTTTTGGACTGGCAGTTTAGTCAATGGGCAATAACTGTTTTCGTTTATGGAAATGCTAGCCCTTAGGTAAGGATTGACTTCATTTGTTTTCCAATGTCTAATCAACCTGAACCCAGTGGACCTAGGAGCTATGTGGTCTTTTTTTTTTGGGGGGGAGGGGGAAAGCGAGGCAATTGGAGTTAAGTGACTTGCCCAAGGTCAAACAGCTAGTAAGTGTGTCAAGTGTCTGAGTCCAGATTTGAACTCAGGTCCTCCTGACTCCAGGGTTGGTGTTTTATTCACTGTGTCACCTAGCTGCCCCAGCTATGTGGTCTTGATGATAGATTTCCTTATTTTTTGAATTACTCTTTCTTAAAACAGCTCTTTCCAATCACTGGGAACAGGCCACTGGTCATCCTTCAAAACCTGTATCCCAGGCAGACATGGATTCAAAATACTCCTCTGCCTTTTACAATCTTTGTGACCTTTAACAGTTATTTAATATTTCTGATCTTAATTTTCTCATCTATAAGGTGAGGGGGTTGGAATAAATTAACTCTAAGATCCTTTCCAGTCATAAATCTATGATCCTATGATCAGATGGGATATTTCTGATTCTTAGTTCATTTGAAGATCTAAGTTACCTGATATCCATTGAGCCCAATAATTAACCTTGTCTTTTCTAATTAAGGTGATCAGTTTTTCTCCTTTCCTAAGATTTTCTTGGTTTACTTACTCAAGTGAGCAACTTACCCAAGGATTTGATCCTTTCAGAAGCCTAACACTTTAGGAATTATAATGGAAAAATAAATACATATTGTAAGTTAACACCAGCAGTGAGAGAAAAGTTGTTCTTTCATAGGTAGTAAATAATAATAATAACTTACATTTCTATGATGCTTTACACCAGAGATGTCAAATATATTACCTACAACACTCCTGGGTGACCTAAACCAGATTAAAATGTAACTGGGAAATATTTAGCAAAATAAATAAAAATCTGAAAAAAAATGGATGCCATTTTGTTTTAAAACTAAGTCAATATGCAGTGCACAGGGATTTCTACGTATAGATCAGTGGTCTGCATTTTTGAGTTTGATACCATTACTTTATAGTTCATAAAGTGCCTGTTTCATGACAACCACAATAAACCTACTATTAGTAAATAGCACAAATCATTATTTTACAGGTGAGAAGACTGAGGCTTTGGATGCCAACTTTATCAGAGCTATATGGCTAGCAAATGTTATCATCAAGACTCATACCCTTAAGCTGGGATTGATTCTAAGACCAATGCTCTTTCCATGAAACCATAGTATCTCTCCTGTCAAAATATTATTGAATTGGATGGGGATGAGGTTGCTGCATTTATGTGACAAAATATACAAAAAAATTTTCCTTGTATTTTTTTTTGAGTGGGGAGGGTTCCAGATTTGTGATTTCATCAGCAAGGATTCCTTCCAATGAGAGAATTCCCATAAACTAAAGAACACTGGAAAGTGTTCTGTAACCTAGAAAGTTGCCTAGGGCTCTGAGAGGTGCTCAGGGTTATACAGGCATATAGTCATGTATGGTAATGGAGATGGATAGTGAGGGTAAAATATAAATTGTCTTCAAGATATTGACATGTATGATACATCCTTTATAGGAGGCTGAGATCACCCATGCAGAGTGGAAGGGGCCAGGCTGGTTAAGGATAAGAAGGGGATGTAACAAACCAAACAAATTTCTAAAGGAAAAAAAAAAAACAACCGCCCACCATGTGGTAAGTCAGCAAAAAAAAGCCCTAGAAAGCTCAGTAGCTCCATGTTTCCATGTTTAAAACCTGGAGGAGGGGCAAAGGAGTTAAATAGGCTTCTAGAATATCATCAAGAGTGAGGTCAGAGTTAAGGAGGAACTCCAAAAGTACTGAGGGTCGCTAACTCCGAGAAAGGGATTTGAATGTTCTTTTTTCCATGACTGGGGAAAAGAGTCAACTTTTCCTGTGGGGAATGTTGTGTCCTTATGGACAGTTCTGGTAAAATTGGTGAGGCAGATGCCTGTCAAGACAACAGTTTTGACTAATAATAATTATAATTTAATGATTGTTTTAAGTTTCATAAAGAACCTCACAAATATTACCTCATTTGTTTTGATCCTCACAGCAACCCAATGAAGTCAATAGTTTTATCTCCATTTTACAGATGAGAAAACAGAGGCTGAGGGTGGTTAAGTGACTTGTACCTCATCACACAACTAGTGAGTGACTGAGGAGGGATCTCCCTTATTTAGGTCTGACTCCAAGATCAGCACTCTATCCCCTACATTCCCTAGCTGCTTCTTGGATCAAAAGGTCCAAGCTGGGTGAGACTTTGGTCTTCCAGAGTGTTTGGGTTGAAAAATACCCATTATCCTTAATTTAATTAGAAAAGTAAACACAGAGATGCCTTAGATAAGAAAAGGGGTTTATTCCTTTTCTCTGGGAGAAGGGGGCTATCTGCCCCATGAGGGATTTCTTACCAATGTTGACCCATGAGGCAGACGGCCGACAGAGAGAGTTTCAAAGATCAGGTCTAGTATTTTAAAGACCTAATTAGTCCATCCTCTTTCCAGCCCAGCTGCCTCCTCTCATTGGTGGAGGAGCTCACCCCACCAATCTCTTCCCTACTGAGACTGCAAGGGGAGGGAGATGGGACAGGTCTCACCAAGGCAGGAAAACAGACAAAGGAAGGTAAAAGTAATTGACAGGAGAAAGGGGAGGATACAGCACTCAGGGGAGGGCCACATTCCAGACTGAGAAGTTTTTCACTCATTCCACGGAACACACAAGAGGTTAAAAAGGATGAAAAAGCAAAAGATCAGGTTTGGACTGGAGACTGGAGAGTAGAAAGTTAGTGTGAACTTTTAGCCAGAATTTTAAAAACAAAATTTGAGTAGAGCTCATCCAGTTCAACTCCTTTATTTTTTCAGATATGGTCTCTGTGATGAATGGATGAGACTCAGAAGGTAGAAAGTCACTTACCCATGGTCATACAGGTAATAGAAATAGTATTAGGATTCAAACCCAGGCCCCATGACTCTATGTGCAATTGTCTCCACTATTTTATGGGTCTTTTGAGAATTGTAATACCATTTTCTGGGATTAAGGAAAGGTATGAGGACTGAATTGGATATGAGATTTTTCTGTTGCCCCTGTGACCAGCCCCATTCTTCCATCAATGAATTCCTACCTGGAACCTCCATTTGAGGAAGTACCAGGACCAGCTACAGGCTTTAGTACTGATTTTCTAGGCATTTCTACTTTGCACTCTTCTGGGCATCTTCTCCCCTCCTCCTTCTCTACTTTTAAACTCTCTCTTATATATTGTCTTTCTCATTAGAATGTAAGCTCCTGGAGGGTAAGGAACTATCTTTGTTTTGGCTTGTGTTTGTATTCTTAGCACTTAGCACGGTTCCTACATCTAATAGTTGCTTAATAAATGCTTTTTTTGACTGTTGATTCTATTGACTTTAGCTTCAGTTTATAGCCTGACACTATAGGTTGTTCATATGTCACTTTGTAGGAAGAAACTTATGTATTTGAATTGAGTGTATGTGCTAGACTAGAGTGGATATTTTTGGAGTGGGAGGGGAGAGTGAGGATAGGAATCGTTAGAGAGGAGAAAATAGAAAATGCCAATGAAGGGCATATGGAATGCTCATTATGCTACGGGTGTGTCTTTGTGCAAAGAAATGTTCCCCCCTTTTATCCTTGGGTGGTAGCAGCAAAAAAAAGTTAATCTAAGACTAGCAGTGGCATGAAAAACCCATTTGGGGGAGCTTGCAGTCTTCTTGTGGATGTATGACTATTTCTGGATTTAAGGGAGAGAGTTACATTTCAGTACTCGTAGGAAACTTGCATAGTTCTAATGATGCTGATACAAGGGATATAGCCAAGGCATGTGACAACTCCCCAAGGTTCTTCTGATCCTGATTCTGACACATGTGGCAGTCATGAGATCCAGTCAGGAGCAGAATACTGACCTTAGTGACTTCAGAACACGGGGCAGGGGGAGGGTAGAGGGGGGTTATGCCATTTTAAACTCAGGGATAAACAAAGAGATTTGGCAACCTATATAAATGTCCACTCTAGGACAAGCAGACACCAGCCGCCTTTGAATATATCAGCCATGGAGGTTGGCATCATTCCTTTGGTGCTTAGTGGCTCTGTGTACGGATTCATCCATTATTTTGACTATTTCTTTCAATATGTTGTTCTCTCCCACTGGTGGAAAAGGCTTAGTCTAATTAGACTACCTTATGCGGTTAGTTTTTATTTTTTTAATGGGTTACTTGTTTGCTTATTCTTTTCAATGGGATATTCTTTTCAAGACTTAGAATTGAAAAAATATTCTAATTCAAAGGGATATTAGGGATCAACTAATGTAATCTCCTCATTTGTTGGGACAATTGTAGTTGGATGAATAAAGTGATATAGTAACAATACCAGGTCTTACTTAGATACTCAAATAAATATACCAGGGCTTTCCTCTTCCTTTTCCTGGCTTATTGGAATAATAATAATATAATTTTCTTGCACCCAAGCAAAGAGTACTTGTGTTGAGGGAATAGCTGTGTGACCTGTGTGCTTTGCACAAATGTGGAAAAAGATGCTGCATGCATAAAGGATAGACTTACTTCAGTTTGTTAGAGACACACAAGAAAGGTGAGGAATGGATTTTTGAATAGTGGATTAGAGTCCTGGAGCCCCAGACATGTAGGGAGACAGTCCTCACATCCCTTGACTGTCAGTTCCTGAAACTCAGGTGTGTGTGTGTGTGTGTGTGTGTGTGTGTGTGTGTGTGTGCGTGTGTGTGTAATACCAAAGGAGAAATCAAATATAACAAAGGACACATGGTAAGCAGGTGGTTTTATCTGTTGTTGTTAATAACCATCCTTATTGCAGTGATTCTCAACCTTCCTAATGCTGTGACCCTTTAATACAGTTCCTCATGTTGTGGTGACCTCCAACCATAAAATTATTTTCGTTGCTACTTCATAATTGTATTTTTGCTACTGTTATGAATCCTAACGTAAGTATCTGATATGCAGGATGTATTCAAATTGAACATAACCCACAGGTTGAGAACTGCAGCCTTATTGTAACAACTGTTTTTGCATAGGAGATACTTGCATTCTTGTCTACTCCCAACTGCCTTAGATTAAATGGACTTCTTTAACAATTGTAAAAGTTTTTAGCCACCTTCTCCTGACCTTGAACAGATAATCAGGTAATGTCTTATCATTTCAATAACAAACCTTGCCAGCTGCATGACAAATAATCCCTCAGAAACTCCCAATTTTTCCTTTTGCTGATTTCCCCCTTCTCTTCCCTCATCACCCCAGGAAATACTTATCTATTTAAATTGCTGCATAATACTGTTGATTGGCTTTGAACTCTAAGAGGACCAGAAAAGTTCTGAAAACCAAATCTGTATCCTAGGAAGATCAAGCTGCTATCAGCGAACAGTTTTCCTTAGAAGGCTAATACATTTTTTTTTTTCTACTTTCAGATTGGCCTCCTAACTTTGGTCCACAGTCATCAGACCCCCACTGGCAGACACATGTTTCTTCTGTAGGATTCTAGTCCTGGTCAAGACATTCCCTGAAAAACCCTAGAAACTGTTGAAGGCAGACTTGCCGTCATTGAAATAATTTTCTCTTTGTGCTGAGATGAGATCTTATCTTACCCTGAAGATGGTATTTACTTTTATGTATTCTTTGGTTTATTCTAATTTGTGTAACTTTGATTTCTGTCTTACTATGTTCTTTGACAAAGAGGTTTACAAGATGGCTAGAATAAGATAATAGCTGCCCTACCCCTTGAGAGAAATGAGGGATAATGCCTTTGATTCTGAACTTACTTTACCTCTGGACCAGAAATACTTGGGAGGTCTAACATAGATTTAATTTTAACCTCATTCTCCTCTTGGAGATGAGAAGAGATCAATTAACTTTGGT
>CM053598.1:97141717-97158826 GCA_028646575.1 Pseudocheirus occidentalis | reverse complement strand
TCTTCTCCTCATTGGCTTTCTTGGCCTCTTTTGCCATTTGGGTTAATCTATTTTTAAAGTGCTGTTTTCTTCAGTCAGTTTGTTGACTCTCTTTTCATGATTTTCACACATCATTCTCATTTCTCTTCCCAATTTTTCCTCCATGTTTTTTATTTGTTTTTCAAAGTCCTTTTTCAGTTGATCTATAGCTTCTAGGCATTCTTCATGTTTCTTGGAAGCATTTGGTGTGGGAGTTCTGACTGTGTTGTCTTTCTCCTGTTCTACGCTTTGATCCTTTTTGTCCACAAAAAAAGGATTCTAGAGTTTTATGGCTGTTCTTAGAATTTTGCTTCCTTTTCCTCATGTTGGCCAGTCAATTAATTGTTGTTGTTGTTGTTTTTAGCTTTGTGGAACCCTGCTTTCAGGGGGGGGAAATCTCTGTTCCAAATTGCTGGGGTTTTCCCAGCTGCCAGAGCTATTAGGGGGTGTTACAGCCCCCCCAGCTTTGGCTTGCTGAGAGCGCACCCCAGGATTACCACCCAAGACCACAATCTGAATCCAGGCCACTCAATGCAAGAGCACTTGGCCTTGATCAATCGACTCAAGCCAAGGGCTCTGAAGCAGCCCAGTGGGGGCAGCCGCAGGTTACAGCAGTTCCTGCCCTTCCCCCACTGCTTCCTTGCCCGAGGGGCAGATTGGCCGAACTGCTTTTCTTCCTCCAAATTTAGCTTCAAAGTTTCACTTTCACTAAGCTTCTCTAATCCTGGCTTGCTAGATTTGAAGATTCTTTCAGGTGCTGTAGATCTGCTCCCGGGGTAGACACACACTGCAGCTTGGCTCCTCCCGATAGCCCTGGGGCCTGGCTGAGTTTAATTTCAGTTTCAGGCTGGGCTGGCCTCGGCTTCCGTCCTGCTGTGATGAGCCCCTGCTGCTGAGCTGCCTTCTGCAATAGATGTGTTTTCTGTATTTTTGTGAGTTTAAGAGCCCTAGAATTTGTTTAGGGTTATATTTTATGGGTATTTAGGGTGGCTATGTGGGAGCTGCAGAACCTTGCTGCTTCTGCGCTGCCATCTTGGCTCCCCCCACTGACTTTTGTTAGAATTTCCTGAGAATGAAATCCCTGATTCACCTTTTTTCTGGTTATAGGCACAGCCCCTTACACTATATTCCTGAGTTAACCTAACCATCTCTTCCAACACATCCAAAGGCCCCTTTTCTTCTCTAGTTTCATTATTCTTCCCTTGGTATTACAGCTTCTCTATCTGACTGATTGCTCCAACTCTTCCAAATCAGGTCATCTTGATTTCTCTTAAGGTCATCTCCAAACTGACAGTTTCTCTGCTCCCAGCCTCCCTTTATTTTCACTGTTCTGCTCACCTGCCCTTTAGTTAGCCTATGCAGATCAGCACAGAGGTTTCTATTTCCCTATCAGTGTCCAAGTCCATAGCCTTACTAACATGACTTGGAAGGATACAGCTGATATAGAGCATAGATATAAGCAGAGAAATGGACTGATAGAGTAGCAATAAAGATAATAATAACTAATGTTTATGCAGTACTTTAAGGTTTACAAAGCAGGTCACACATATATATTTCATTTCAGTCGAATAACCACCCTGGGAAGTGATACTTATTATTATCATCCTATTTTATGTATAGGGAAACTGCAGCAGTCAGGTTAAGTGACTTGCTCAACTTTGTACAGACACTTATCTCCTGATCTCACACAGAATTCTTTGGGTTGAAAACAATATAGCATCTAGTCCTCTGGAATTAGGTGTTCCTGAAAAACCTTGGTGAATGACCTAACTTAGTTTGGGCTTAGATCCCAATTTAGACTCTGTCCCTCTTTGTCTAGGAAAAGGGGTTTCCCCAGTGATTGTCAGCAAATGTCAGTTCTGCTATAGAGAATACTATTCCTTTGCAAATATAAGTTGTATTTAATGTTCACTTAAGTCCCTTCCAGATCTGAAATTTTATGATTTGGCAATACAAGGTGTCCCAAAAGTCTCAGTACAGATTTAAGCTTTAATAATTTCAGAAATATAAATGCCACAAACTTATAAAATAAACTATTTAAAAATATATTACTAAGAACTCTTTTATACTTATTTAGTTCTGTGACTATTGAATATGAAACTTTATATTTTAACAAGACAGGGAAACTTTATGGAAGTCATTATGGAATTTGTATATAACAGTTTTTAGATGACACTTTCTCAGTCTGGTGGATCAGTAGAAGAGGTTCTCTTACCTGGCTACCTCATTCATTTGGTCTATCTCTATTAGATTTTTTTCTTGTGGCTTCATGTCAAAACTGTCACTTGTGTATCACAGCCTCGTTTTTTATGTGATCTTAAGGGTAATATTACAAATGCAATCCCTCTAGTTTCTGAGCAGCAACTAAGGAAAGTTTTTACAAGATTCAAAAATAAACTAGAGCACAAGGAAAACCAAGAAGGTTATTGCATTTAGTTTTAATAGGAAATGTTAATTTAAAAATAATTATGCTTTTTAACATTACTTTTAAACAAGTTTTTATCATTTATACCTCTGGAGTTATTAAAACTTAAAAATACATTAAGACTTTTTGGAACACCTTGCCTATATATCTTGGGTAGGTGTGGACCAAAATAATGATCAGCCCCTCTGGCCAAAAAAAAAAATCCAAAATCAAAATTCTCATCATGAAGATAATGTTCATAGAATCACATATTTAGTAACATGGAAAAGACCTTAGAGGCTCTCTATTCCAAATCTCTAATTTTCCAAATTAGGAAACAGATAAGAGAACCTAACTTACCCAATATCACACTGAGAGCAAAAGGGGAACTAGGACTCAAACCTATGCCTTCTGACTCCAAACCCCCAAAATCTAATCCTTTTTCAATGAACCCTTCATTCAATCTATCATGATTTCATAGAATATGAACAAAGTGATGACAACTCATGCTCTTTCAATAATTTATTTTCTTTTCCTATAACCATAGTATCAGAAGATTTCATGATGCAAGAGATTTTAGAGGTACAACTACCTTACTTTACAGATGAGTAAACAAAGAATGAGTGACTTTTCTCTTCAGTGAGACTGTAAGCACCATAAACGTTAGGTCCATGTCATAGTTATCTTTTACATTGGTCACAACAGCTTTAAAACCAGTACTAAGGATTGTGGGGGCTCAATAAATCCTTGCTTATTGATCTAAGATAAAATAAAAAGAGAATTTTATAGCAGTGAGCAGTATAAAATCATTGAATCAAGCATATATTCCCATATTTTGTTCAGCCTGCTCTCTTCTTACAGTTTGAGATTCATTTTCTATGTGTAGCACCTGCCCTCAAAATTTAATACATGTTCTCTCTCTTTCTCTGTATATGTGTGTGTGTATATATGCATATGTATATATACACACATTATATATTATTTATGCATGTGTATAATGCATATAAGCACATGTACACACACATACATACACATACATATACATACATATATATATATATATATATATATATCGCAAATCTGAAATTCTATGATTCTATGTATATTTTATACCTATACTTAATGTGCACCAAAGACCATCCCAACAGATTTGGGATGGTCTTTGGTGCCCATTAAGTCCAAACTATACTAATACCAGTAAAAGATTGCCCTCTGCAGCATACCCAACAAGTGGACATTCAGTCATTGCTTGAAGCCTTTCAATAAGGAAAAAAAAAAACGAAAAAGAAAAACTGTTTCCTGAAGCCTAAGGCAGCCCAATCCACTCTGAAATAGCTTTCAATCATCTTTTTCTACTATAACCATAGGATTTCATTTCCAAATTGACATGTGTCTTACAGTAGACTATCATTTATAGATGAGATTAATGTTTCAGGTGATTGTTGGGCAATTATTTTTTTCTACCTTTAAATCTAAAAATGACTCCTTGCCACTGTTCACCAATTATTCCTAGTTTTGACTTCTAAAACCAAATAGACAAATTCTAATCCCTCTCCAAGGGAAAGACTATCAGATAACTCTCTCCCCACCCTGAGTCTTCAGGTATTCAGGTGAACTGTTTTCAATTCCTCAATTGATCGTTATATGACCTAAACTCAAGGAGTAGTTTGTCAATGTCCTTCCTAAAAATGTGATGCTTAGCATTAAACATAATAGTTTAGGTGTGATCTGAGCAAGAAAGAGGGGGATTATTATGTCCTTGAAGTTCTCCTTCCCTTAAGGAAACAAAGATTGAATTCATTCACACTGTTGCCTCATCACACTGTTGGCCCCTGGTGAGTCTGCAGTAAAATTAATGCCTCCAAAAAAAAAAACCTAAAGTAAAATCCCAAAATCCTTTTCAGATGAACTGATTTTAAACACTTATTACCTTTGTGATCTTGGGAAAGTGCCTCAGGCTTTCTGAATCAGTTTCTTCATCCATGAAATAGTTAATGATATTTTCACCACCTATCTTACAAGGCTGTTGTAAGGAAAGTATTTTATAACCTGCAAAAAACTTTTGATCTATAGCCTATTATTAGACATTCTATTCAGTTCAAAGTAATCAGAACCAGAGATGGCTTTTACTTTGGGAACAGAAGAGACCATGCCCAAAAGTGAAGTTTATCTTCTTCCTCTGATATTCCTTAAGATTGCTATAAGTGAACTGATTTGAATCTTAAAGAAAAATTATCACCAGATATAATCATCCCAATTACCAGGGGTCAAAGTCATCATATTGATTAATTTTCCCCCATTCTGGTGTTTCTATTCAGTTTGATGTAGTTCTATAGCATGGTACAGTAGAAAGAACATTAGATTTGGAGTCACAGGACACAGGTTCAAATCCCACTGCAGCTACTACCTGTGTGGCCTTGGACAAGTGACTTAACCTCTCTGCACACTCAGTTGTCTCATTAAAAATGAAATAAATAAATAAATAAAATAGGGTGGAATCTCAGAGGCAATGTAGGCCAGAGCTTCTTAAACTGTCGGTTGAGACCCTATCTGGCAATAGTAAAAAAATTCTGAATATGCAACAACCAAAAGTTAATTAAAAATCAAATGCTAATAAATCTCAAGTGTTTCTGACAGTGCTTGCCTATTTTGCATCGTGCAAACTGTAGCCTTCATTCTGAAAAAAAAAAAGCATGCTCACTTTTTTTTGGAGGGGGGAAGCAAGACAATTGAGGTTACGTCACTTGCCCAAGGTCACACAGCTAGTTATGTATCAAGTGTCTGAAGTCAGATTTGAACTCAGGTCCTCCTGACTTCAGGGCCAGTGCTCTATTCACTGTGCCACCTATCTGCCCCCCAAAGCATACTCACTTTGCACTGTACATGATGCCATGCCACAAAATGCCAACGAATGCTGTCAAAATGCAAAAAGGAGTCACGAGTGGAGTTTAAGAAACCCTGATAGGTCATCCCTCCTCACTCTAAATATGTGTCCCTTTGTGTAAACTACCATCTAGCCCTGTTTCCTCCATCTATGACTTTTCAAAAACCTTAGTACTTTTAAAAAAGCCTATGTGTAAGCATTTATCCCTATTAAATGTCACCTTATTATATTTGTCTTATTATTCTAGCCTCTACACCAGTGGTTCTCAACCTTCCTAATGCTGTGACCCTTTAATACTCATATGTGGGTATATCTGTATATGGGTAGACCCTCCTGGAGACAGATAGAAAGGCAGTGTCTCAGTTCCTAAGACCATCAGAATAATGTGTTTTCTGATGGTCCTAGGTGACCCCTGTGACCCCTGTGAAAGGGTCGTTCAACCCTCAAAGGGATCATGACCCACAGATTGAGAACTGCTACTCTAAACTTTATGAATCTTAACCATCCATCCCAGCTTTGGGTCATCTACAAATTTGATAAACATATCATTTATGCCTTTATCCAAGTTATTAACCAAAACAGAACATAGGTTCAAGTGCAGATCTCTGGACACACCAATGAAAACTGCTTTTCAAGTTGACCTGTGTCAAGTTTAGAGAACTTTGCTTTTTATTCCAGGTTGCTTTGTTTAATGCCAATAGGTAGAAATTATCTCCATGTTTTATAATATTTCCTAATAATCTAGCATGTTGCATTGACTGATGACAGGCGGTAGAAAGAACTCAAGGGGCACCAGACTAGAATTCAGAATGCACAGATTTTAGTAACAATGCTGCCATTTGGTAGCTGTGTACACTGTTGTAGACAAGATTCATATTTCAGATAAGCTTTGGCTGGTTGACCTGTGAGGTTCCTTGATGCTCTGCGGTTCTATGATTCTCTCACCCTAAGTGGAAAAACTAAGATGAAATCCCACAACGACTGATTCCAAATGTGGGGATCTTTTTACTACTCTACATGGCTTCATTCATTCACTCACTGAAAGTCTCAGTACAGAGTCTCAGTATATATTATTCACTCATTTCCTCTTCCACTCTTCCCCCTGCAATTTCCACCTATCAAGTCTTCAAACTTCCATATGGAGCTTTCTCTGATAAACTCCCATTCTTTCATTCCTCTATTTCTCCATATCTAGCTAGAAGTTCTTCTGAATGTGAATTACATCCTATTTGTAGCACTCTTGTAGTCCTCTTACCCTGCTTTCTCTCTGTTACTTGTGTATGTGGCTTGTGTCTCCTTAAAGACAGGCACCTTACCATGTTTGCATTCCCCGACATGCCTAGCACAATATCTTGCGCAGGTTATGTGTACAATAAATGACTGATGAATGAATTAATATCAGAAAGATTTAGAAGAGTCAATGGCAGAAGAGGAGGTCCTTTCCAGAATAACAATAATTGTACTTTACTTTTTTATAACATTTTGTAATTCATGCAATGCTCTCCCATACATTCTTTTATTTGTTCATCACAACAACCACATTAGAACTATTTTAACAGTGAGGAAACTGAGGCCATCCAGTTTACACAGCTACAAAATGGCAGCATTGTTACTAAAATCTGTGCATTCTGAATTCTAGTCTGGTGCCCCTTCGGTTCTTTCTACAGCCTGTCATCTGTCAATGCAACATGCTAGATTATTAGAAAATATTATAAAACATAGAGATAATTTCTACCTATTGGCATTAAACAAAGGAACCTGGAATAAGAAGCAATGTTCTCTAAATGAAGGAAAAAATTTACGTGAATACTTTTGTATTTGTTAACATACTGGAGTTAATAGATATGTGTAGGAGGTGCTGAAAAGAAATTCAATTTGTAGTGATTTTTTCCCAATTAAGATTAGCACAGAAAAATGTCTGGAGTGGGAGGCAAAGTCTGCTGTTCCAAAGAACGGTTTTAAAGTTGGAGGTGGGGAGACTGAAGAAAACTGAAATGTAAATATTACTTAGTAGGAGATGAGCTGAAAGAGTGACTATAATATCTGATGTAGGCCAAAGGTCATCCATTGATGGGCAGAAAGACAGCATCTGTCAGCTTAAAGGCTTCTCTTAATTAACATAGAAAAATGTAAACTAAAACTGAAAAGATGAGTTCACAAGGGACTCTAAATACACAGTGTCAGTGAAAGGAAAGCATGACTGAGTTCTAGGTGATGGTAGAAAATTAGAATACTGTGGTATTAGGAACTGCTGGGCTTTTTTTTTTTTTTTTTTGCAGGAGAGTCCTTAGCATCCAATTAGCGTCTTCTCTCTAGTCAGTGTATTGTAATTGTGGAGTAGCTTGTCTCATGATTTGTCTAAAAGCAGTGGCAGAACCACTTACAGAACTATTCCACTAGTAACTTATGGTCAGACCCATTAACTACAGCCCATCTAGAAGGGTCAACTTGGTCATTCAAGGCTCAGTAATAGGAGCCCTCTAATCAGCCTGATGAACAGATAGAATAGTGCTGATGGAGGCAACCAAAGGCAGTAGGTTATGTAGGGAGAAGGGAGAGGCAGGCAGTGATTCCATAACAGCTCCGCCATGATTCACAAAAATAGCTTCAAATGATCATTGATTGGGGACATAAACTTACTGAGAGTCTTGAGTCAGAGGGAGAAAGATGCAGAGAGACTGAGAGACAGAGTGACAGAGAGACAGAGAGAGAGAAAGGGAAAGAGACAGACAGACAGAGGCAGAGGCAGAGACAGAGACAGAGAGAGACAGAGACAGAGAGACAGAGACAGAGAGACAGAGACAGAAAGAGAGACAGAAACAGAGAGAAAGAAAGAGGTGAAGAGAGAGACAGAGACAGAGAGACAGAGACAGAGACCGAGAGGGAGAGAGACAGAGAGAGGAGAAGAGAGAGAGAGAGAGAGGAGAAGAGAGAAAGAGAGAGAGAGAGGACTGTAGGTAAAAGAAACATATAGAGGCACACATGATCTTCCAATTTGTAATCTCTCTTGTAATTTGCTTCATTGAATTATCACTGAATGTGTCATGGTAGATGTATTAATAGTGAAGACAACAATAATTTATTGGACCCATTCTAGTTTACAAAGCACTTCATATATAGCTATATTCAAAACTCTTAACAATGTTGTGAAGTAGGTAATAATGTAAGAAGCTAGACAGCGCAGTATCAGAAAGACTACTCTTCATGAATTCAAATCTGACCTCAGATACCAATTAGCTGTGTGATCCTGGGCAAGTCACTTAATCCTGTTTGCCTCCATTTCCTCATCCACAAAATGGAATAGAGAAGGAAAGGGCCAACTACTCCAGTATCTCTGCCAAGAAAACCCCAAATGGGCTCAAGAAGAGTTGGACACAACTGAAAAAATGACTGAACAATAAAAGGAAATAATAATATACAAATATATGTGTATACATATTATCTATAGTAATAACTCATGTTTATATAGAACTTTAAGGTTCACAAAGTCCTATACCTATGCAAAATTATTTTGACGGTTACAACACCATGTAAGGTAAGTGCTATTACCACCACCACCAATTTTACAGATGGGGAAACTGATAATGAAAGAAGAGGTTAAATGACTTGCCTGGGGCCACAGAGCCAGAAAATATCTCCAGCAGAATTGAAACTCTGGTCTTCCTGACTCCTAATCCAATACTCTATTCACTATGTCTCCCAACTATACCAACATCATAAGGGAGCTTAGGTATTACTATCTCCATTTTATAAATGTTTAAACTGAAGCTCACAGAGGGAGCTTAAGTGTCTTTAGTCGAGAGACCTTTTTAGCACCACAACCTTATTCAAAAGAAGGACCTCTAACACAAGATCCAACCAGAAACCAAATGTGCATTCCAAATGCAGAGTATCATTTGGTGGGCATTATTTGGGGGTAAGACAAAGGAATTGAAGTGGAAAGTAAACTGAGTTAAGATTCTGGGGACAGGCTTATAAGGTCTTTACCAACCAAGAAGCCTGATTCAATGTTTCTTTTTATCTCATGTCTGAGATGGTACAAAAGAACGTAACCCCACATCTCAGGACTGTTGAGGGTGGCAGCCCCAATCAAATGGCACAACTTCCCCTATTCTATGGCCATCAAACTCCCACCTCCTCCTCTACAATCTCTGTGATTCAGAGTTACCATCTGCCTGAGTGAAATTGTTCTCCTATCACAACCCACCTTCTCAACCCCCTCTACCTTAGCCCTAATCTCCCAAGTCCTTATGCTGTTCTGCCCTGCCCTCTCCTTTCACTGTGCCCTCTAAAGCATCTGTTCTAACCAAAGCAACTTTCTTGATCTTTATACACCATGATCTCATACTCTTTCCATCTTCTTACATTCACACAATATAAGTTTTTCCCAGAAGACATTGCATTCTTGGTAATCATCTCCATTGAGTATACCTTATCTCATGCATCCTGACATATTTATTTGACCTTGTGGTAGCACAGGCATAGTCCTTAATAATAACTTCAAATCCAAACTCAGATACATACTAGTTGTATGACCTTGAGTGAGTCATTTAATCTCTATCTACCTTAATTTCCTCATCTGTAAAATATGGATAATAATAGTACCTATTTTCCAGGGTTGTTATGAGGATAAAATGTGATATTTGTAAAGTTCTTTACAAACTTTAAAGCACTATATAAATGACAGTTATTATTTTTAATATCATTATTATTATCATGATCATCATTTCCAGGCCATCTCTCTTCCACAATCATTCAGCAACCTCTCATACTTTGACTTTTACTAGATGTATATATATATGCGCATATGTATATGTATATATGTATGTCTATATAGAAATATATATTAGAATGTGTATGTATGTACATGATATACTCACCATATAGATATAACCACCATATCCTTGCAGCATCTCATGAGTTGTCCTGAGCATATATGTATATATATATATACACATATTCTAATATAGATAGATATGTGTGTAAGTGTGCATGTATTTTTATTTATATATTTGTATATGTGCATACGCATTTACATGTATATGTGTATAAATGTTATGTATGTGTGTGCATGTGCATATATATGTATGTGTGTATATATACATATATGATGTATATGTATATTATGTATGTGTATGTGTATGTGTATTTGCATATCACTGTCTCCCCTAACCATTCTACCTCTATAGTCTGGAAGTCTAAAATTCCTTGATCTTAATCTCATCTCTTTCCATCTCTCCTTTGTTCTCACTTCCCTAAAACCTATTCTTCATGCTACCTAGGACTTGTGGTCACTGCACTCTTCCCTGCTTTCCCCATCCAGTATCCCTGCTCTAAACTTTTATCACAATATTGACATATCTTATCATCTTTACTATATATTATTTTCTCCTGATTTTCCTACCCATCTACCCATTTCTTTTCTGCTTACTTTACTAGACCATCATCCATCTCCTGTACAATGTGTTGATGTCCTTTTAGGAGATATCATTTTTTCCTCCCTTTCCTTCCTCTCTCTGAATCAGAAGCAACCTGTGACATGGGACAGAAGACACAGAAGGATATAAAAGATACTCCTTATGAAAGCCAAAAAACAAAAGATTGAAAGCTTAAGAAATCAGCATTACAAGCTACCAAGATGACAACAGGAAAGCTCTTCAGCTACTTTGCTAGAAATGATGCTGACTGGAAGAGAAACGCTTTGCTTGGAGCTGGTTGCTGGAAAAAAAGCTTGACTAAATCAAGATAGGCTCTGCAGCTATCTGAAGAACTGAATCCTGCTGTGGTGTGAACTGTAGGCCTTATTGCCCTCTAGCACCATCTATAGTCTGAGAACAGAGAATCCTAAAGGCTGTTTTTGTTACCTTTTACTGCTCTCTTCCCATTAAGAAGGGGAAAGCCTTTAGGGAGATGACCTGATAAGTCTTGATGGAATCCCATTATAAAGGAGCTACTCTTCACTCAGAGAATGTAATGTTGATATTTTTTTTCTTAAAAATACATAACACTTACCTTTCCCCTGCTGTGTGCTAAAAGAACTCAACACTGCTTTAGCAGCCCAAATTTAGCGAAGAATTGACTTTGTCCGGCAGGAGAATTGTGAGAAGCAGAAGGGGAGAAGTTAGTAGAGAATTATGTTTACACACCTGCACTGTTACCTAATGTTATTCAGGACATCAAAGCCTTTAGTCCAGAGTCCTGAGATGTACTGAGAATCATGCTTTCCCTATTCATACGCTTCATTGTTCGGTTTCTGTAAGTCTGTCCCTACTTCCCCTCATGAACAGCATATTAATGGAAGAGTATGGTGTAGATTTATGAGTGAATTGTGATGGATGTTTTTGTTATTTTTGCTTTTGTGTTCTACTCACTAAATGTCATAATTATTCTTATTTTTCCCTTCTTTTTTGTAAATATTTCATGTTTGTGTTTATGCTGTCATTGTGACTGATTTTGCATAAATGGGAACACACAGGTAGGGTCCCAGGAGAAAAGAATTTAGCCACACAGGGCAGAAGAGAAAAAGGATGACAGTATCAGAGACAGAAGAATCAAGTGATGGTATTTTCAAGATGGGGGATACATGAGCATATTTGTAGGAAGTAGTAAATGAGCCAGGAGACAGGAAGAGAGTGAGACTAACTGACAGAGTAGGGATGATAGAGGAAAGGAGATGGAGGAGACAGGAGAGAATGAGATTATTTGAGACAGTAGAGGGGTTAGCCTAAGACAGAGATTCCAAAACGTATCTAATCTAACACCCCGTTTTCAAAAAAAATTACTCAGAGCCCTCTTCAACCTCCAGAAATCTATTTTCTTTAGCCCTTTTTAACAGCATAAATTTTCATCATTTTAAAAATATATTTTTTAAATGACACATCTTAAATTTGATAATTTATGGTAAATTTGTAGAGTTTTTCTTGCACTGAAATTTTGGTGACACAATATTATGTCATGTAATTGTATAGTATCATATTATAAACAAGTCATTACATACACATATTCCTGCCAATACATGCTGGACTTCACGACAATGTATTGCTTCCTCGCCTGCCAACACTTACTTCTTAAGACCTGCTGGGCAGACTTGACCACTGCTTGATTATAACTTGCATTTTTCATGTTTATTTGGAAAATGGTGTAATCACGGTGACTTAAACTCTGTTATTCAACAGCTGAAACATGTACAGTTTTTCAAAATGTTCTTATCTTCTCTCCTTATTCTTGCACCTCACCCTTATTTTTATTCAACACCCTCACCCCCAAATGCATCTGGCAGTCTGAAAAGGTCTGAAAGAGCCACTTTGGAGACTGAGATACTAAACTGGTAAGGTGGGTATAGAAAGCTTGCCTAGTAGCAGTGAAAGTCCACTTGAGGTCGTATAACATAAATTTGCAGTGGATTCAGGCATTATTTTCTCCATTTTCATTCAATAGCACATGTGGTAAGATTAATCCAATGCTGAGGTTTGGCAGGGCATAGTTGCCAAAAAAAAAAAATTAGAAGGCTAGGGATATAAGAAAGAAGGACAGTATAGAGTTGAATTGATATTACAAGAGGTCAAGATGAGGAAAAGAGAAGAGAGTGGCTAGTGCAAAGGAAGAGAATTAAGGAGTTAAGGGATTAGGGATCATTGTGCAAAGAAAGAGTAAGATTTTATAAAGAAGGGCGGTGGAGAAATGAAAAGCCAATAGATTGTAGTCAGATAAGGGGATTTAGAAATTCTTGAATGTGGAGGTGGTACATTTGTGGTTGACTGCAAGATCAAAGGCATGTCTATCTTTTATGACTAAGGTGGAGTGAAGGAATAGGTCATAGGAAAGGAAGTAAATTGAGGAACTGAATGGTTAAGGTATTTGAGGGAGTCTCCTAGTATGAGAGCAGGAGTCATGGAGGAAAGAACAATTGTGAGCCATGTGCTAAACTCATTGAGGAACTAAGGGGAGTAAGCTGGAAGTATATAGACAACAGCTACCAGGATTTTGACTGGTTGATATAAATAGCATGAACCTCAAAGAGAAAGTAGTTTCTTTTTTAAAACTGATTTGTTTATTTACTTTTAGTTTACAAGATTCAGTTCCACAATCCTTTGAGTTTCAAATTTCCTCCCCTCCCCCTACCCTCCCATGGCAGCTTGCAATCCAGTATAGAATCTGCAAATACTTTCACATTGGACATTAGTCTGGTTGTATAGAAGGGTTATAACTGATGAAATGAACAATGGGAAAGAGGAAACAAAACCAAACATGGAAAAGAACAAGAGCATGTAGTTTGCTTCAGCCTCCATTTAAACTCTGTTCTTTCTAGATCCAAGAAAGGGGTTTCTGAATGATGGAGACAGGGGAAGAATTTTGAAGTAGCACCCCCATCTAGGCCCTCATCAGCTCTCCCCTAGATTATTTCAATCAACTCTTAATTGTTCCATCTCTCCAATCCCTCTTCTCAGTCACTTCTGCAGTTCATCTTTCACATAGCTGCCCAAATATTCTTCCCAAACTGCAGATCTAGCACTCTCCTGACCAAGAAGCTTCAGTGGATCCCTACTGCTTATAAACTAAAATATGAATTTCTCAGCTTGATATTTAAATAATTTTACAATTTTGCTCTTGCCTACTTTTCAGACATTTCACATTAATTCCCTTCATGTAGTCTACATTCCAGTCAAATTGTCTTAAATGCTGTTATCAGAACTCAGTTTCCAACCTCCCATTACTGAGATTTTATATTACTTGTCTGCTTTTCCCTTTGAAAAGCCTTGGCTGCCTTTAAAGCTTAGTTTAAGTGTTACCTTCTTTAAGGAAGAAGTCTTTCTTCCCTGGCAGGGAAATATAGGTAGGTGAAAGATACATGGATTCCTCCACAGCTCAGAAAATCCAGCACCTTCCTTGAGTCATTTCATTGATGAGGTTATGTCCTTCCTAATGTGTCTCTTTGGATTGATGGTGTAGATCAGGTTGTCTCCTTTGAGGGGGGAGGGGTTGAAAGAACCCAGGGAAGAGAGCCTGTTTTTTGGAAATCCTAATTAGAACTCAAGCCTTTTGGAAACCTAGTATGATACTTGGGGAAATAGGATAAGGAAGGGGCCAAGATTTGAAAATCACAGATTCAAAGGGACAGTTAGAGGGGAGTGTCAGAGGTCTTCTAGTTCAACCTGTACCCAAACAAAATTTTCTTTTGCAACATCTCTTGAAAGTGATCATTCAGCATTGGCTTTTGTGTGTGTGTGTGTGTGTGTGTGTGTGTGTATCCAGAGATGAAGGAACCCAACAGTTTTAGTGACAGTCGATTCTATTTCTGAACAGCCCTAATCTTTAGGAAGATTTTTCCTTTCATCAAGCCTAAATTTGCCTCACTGTGGCATCCACCTATTGCTCCTAATTTCATCCTTTGGGACCAAGCAGAACAAATCTAATCCCCTATTACTATGATGACTTGGAATACTTAAAGACTGCCAACATATTTAACAGTAACATTCACTAAATGCTGATAAGGTGCAATACATCACACCAGAGGCTATGGAGAGAAGGATGAAAACAATATAATCTTTGTCTTCTGGGAACTTACACTTGCTTGGGGGAATATGACACACAAGTAAGTACAACACAAGGCAGGCACTGAAAGGCAAGTGAAGTATTGAACAAAGTGTTCTCTCCTATTGAAGATGGGAAAGTGCTATCACCTGGGGTTCGTGGGGGGGGGGGGTGGATCAGAGAAGGTATCACTGAAAAAGTGACAAATGAGATGACCCTTGAAGAAAGATAGGGAACCTAACAGCTGGAAATGAAGAAGTGGATGGGATGGAGAAGGGAGGGGTACAAATGTAAAGATGGCAACAGTATGAACTATCAGAAGCAAAGGCCAAGTTAACAAGTTCAAGATATACAATAGATCTGAGGCTTCCTCCAGGGATTCCATTTCTCTTATTCTTTCTCATTTTGGCTGAGGAAAAAAAAAGAAAACTATTGATCAGCAGTACTGAGTATGATCTAAGTGACTTAAAGAAGACCTGCAGGAAGAAATCTTGGGAGAGAGGTAGACTTGGTGACAAACTAAATGTACTGTCTATTCTATGTGGATCAGCCATTGCATCAATTCTGCCACAGTTCTCACAATTTTAACTATCTCTCAGCAAAGCAACTGATGAGATCATTGGAATAGGAACCTAGAAGTCCAGATTGGCCCTGATATTTGGGTCAGTATCTGATTTGAGCCTCAGTTTTTCCATCTACAAAATGGCACCAGAGGGAATAGGATGGAAAATTGAACTAAATATTGTCTAAGCTACATTCCTACTTGCAAAGTGTGTGACTATAACTCTGATTTTGATTGTGTTCAGAGATGTCTCAGTATAACTGCCCCAAATGACTTTCTATCTAGTAATCAATAGGCATTTATTTAGTACCTACTATGTGCCAGGTAGTAGGTGCTGGGAATCCAAAGACAAAAGCAAAATAATCCCATGTGCGTGGGTTGATTGATGCAATAGTATGTAAGATCTTTCAGGGCAGAGCAGGAACTGTTTCGTTTTTTCTGTGTATCCCCAGAACCTAGCACAATGCTTCCTATGCTATTTTTTTTTTATTTTTTGGTCTGGAGAAATATTTAATTGGTGTGGGGAATACCTGATGATGTATTTGCAGCAGAGTCAGGATTTAAATTCAAGACCTCTGGCTCCAAATCCAAGCAGTCTTTCCAAATGTGAAAGCATACAAAACTTTAACTATATACAAAGAGGGAGAGAAACAGACAGAGAGAGCTAGTGCAAATTATTAAATCATAGATGCAAGTGGATGTCTTTTTTACCTATCTCCCTCTAAACTATCATTCTCAATCTATTCTCATTTTTTATTCCTATACTCAACTTCAAAGGTTCCTTTCAATCTAACTTTATATCAAAAGTCTCCTGGGAGGATTACTGGTTTTGTGGGTTTCTAGCCAGTTTGGTCCCAAACCCCTTCCAGAATTGCTTATTTCTTGGCTGAGAGCAGTTTTGATTCCAAGTGGAGAGAGGCCTTCCCATTTCTGCTTCGGTTAAGCCCTGCTCTCTCAGCATGAGAGAATCACCTCATTAGACGACATTGGCTTTCTGGTTCAGGCAGTGGTTTCTGAACTGCTTTTTTTCTGATCAGGAACTCTGCTCTTTTCCAAACGAAAAGTATTTTGCTTTGTCAGATGTAAGAGGTATGCCCTCAGTAACTAGGCAGAAGCTATAAAAAAAAAACACTTCCTTTCCCTCCTTTTTATGAGATACTTCTGACTCAAATATGCATACAATACTAATGTTACTTATCTAGCATCAATATGCAGCATTCCCTAGGTAGGCCTTTCCTTTGTGTACTTCTCTGACCCATCCCCCATTGCAAGCCCAGTGCTTTACCATTCTCTCCTCTTTATCAAAATTGAATCAACTTATTTGCACTAAAATGTAAATGTCTAACAAGATTTAAAGTGTGAGTTTACCCAGGGAAATTTATGTTTAAGAGGGAACAAATGCTAGAGATGTGATTGAATCTCTAATGACAAAATTTCAGCCATGAGTGAATTGGGCCAATTAGATGTCTTTTGGTTGGGGTCTTCCCAACCCTCTTAAGATGTCATCCTAAAATATTATTGTGCTATAAGAAATGGGAAGGAGATGGACTTCATACTCACCTGGAGAGGCTTATATGAATTGATGCTGAGTGAGAAGAGCAGAACCAGGAAAAATTTGTACACAGTCACAGATACATCATATGTGTAACGACCGATTTTGAAAAACTGGACGCTTCTGAGCATCACACAGTTAAAAGACAACTATGCAAG
>CM053598.1:97125247-97141217 GCA_028646575.1 Pseudocheirus occidentalis | reverse complement strand
AAGATTCTAGACAAGGAAGGGCTGAGGGCTTATGGGATAATATTAGAATGAGAAAGGAGCCTAGATAGCATCCATTTTAATTTAAAATCATTTTACAGATAAGGAGACTAAGGTTCAGAGGTATTCCATGGTCTCCCAGTTAGTGGTAACTAGTTAATTTGTTAGTTAGTGTTAGTCAATAGTAGTAGAGCCAAAACCAGAATCCAGATTCTAAGATTTAGAGGTGGAAAGGATTTTTAGAAGTCACCTAATCTAACCCTTTTCTTTTTTAGCATTACAATTATTTGCTTTTAGTTTTCAACATTCAGTTCCACAATCCCTTGAGTTCCACATTTTCTCCCCCTCTCTGCTCTCCCCCTCCCCACCATGGCAGCATTCAATCCTATATAGGTTCTACAAATATCTTCATACTAAACATCAGTCAAGTCCCCCCCACCTTTTTTTTTTTAGTTGGGAAACTGAAGCTAAAGGAGATCAAATTTCTTAGATTTATAGGATTATAGGTCAAAAACTGGGAGATTCCTTGGATATTATCAGTCCAAACTACGCATTTTACAGAAGAAAATACCACGCTTCAGAGAAGGTTAAATGATTTGCTCAAGGACACAGAGGAGGTGGGAGCATAGCCTGGGATTAGCTGATAGAGCACCAGTCCTAAATCAGGCAGATTTATCTTTCTGAGTTCAGCTCTGGCCTCAGAAACTTACTAGATGTGTGATTCTGGGCAAGTCACTTAAACCTGCTTACCTCAGTTTCTTCATCTGTAAATAAGCTGAAGAAGGAAATGGCAAACCACCTAATTATCTCTGCCAAGACCCCAAATGGGGCCATGGAGCGTAAGATCGCTGAAGCAACTGAAAATAACAACTCTGATTCTAAATTCAGTACTTATCCCTCCATACCAGGTTGATTCTCTAGTGTGTGACAGTAAGGATTTTTAGAATGTATCAAAAGATATTAAAAAACAACAACCCAACAACAACAGTTACAATCCAGAAGAATGGCCATCCATTAAGTATCTCAATGCTGGCGATGAGTGACATTAACACTTGCTTATGGTCAAGGTATCTGGGGTTGCTGCAGTGGTGTGGTTCTTATTGTTGCTTGTTAACTCTAAAAGAAAACAGAATGTTACCTGTACGAGTACATTTAGTCAGCAGAGGATCCTTCATGATCCAGCTCTATCATAACTTGCTATGAATCAAACGCTTGCCCTCAGTAATGATGTGCTGCATTCAGCACTACAAGTTGCTCTTTGGTATCTGCCAAGCTCTCCGCTGTTTAGATAGCTGACTACTTTTCTAACTTCTAACCTTTGGTGATGTTATTATTCTGAGAGGGATAGTATGTATGGATTTTTCCAACTAGATCACATACAACGGTCCCATTCCTATCCAGAAAACACTTCCTCTCTCCTCCTACTACTACTGTCTTTCAAAATTTATTTACAAAAGCACGGATGGTATTGCTGAATATCATTATTTAATTGTAGGGGCAGCAAGGTGACACAGTACACAGAGTTCTGGGCCTGGAGTCAGGAAGACTCATCTTCATGAGTTCAAATCTGGACTCAGAAACTTACTAGCTGTGTGACCCTAGGCAAGTCGCCCTGTTTGCCTCAGTTTCCTCATCTGTAAAATGAACTGGAGAAGGAAATGACAAACCACTTCAGTATCTTTGCCAAGAAAACCCCAAATGGGATCACAGAGAGTCAGACATGACTGAAAAGTTTCTACAACAACAGACCATCCTCCTAGTAACTCAGGCTCACAATCATCCTTGACTCTTGGGCGGCTAGGTGGTGCAGTGGCCCTGGAGTCAGGAGTACCTGAGTTCAAATCCAGCCTCAGACACTTAACACAAAAAACTAGCCGTGTGACCTTGGGCAAGTCATTTAACCCCAACTGCCCTCCAAAAAGCAAAAAAAAAAAAAAGTTTCCCAGTCCTGTTGATTTTACCCTTCTCAACATTTCTAATATATTCATTCTGTCCTCTAACATTGCCACCATGGTGACATTCAGGTATTAATAACCTCAAGCTTACTTGGGTTATTTACTTAATTACTTAATTTATTACTTAATTTTTATTACTTATTACTTAACCTCCTGGCTGGTCTCCCTGCTTCAAGTCTCTGTCTGCTCCAACCCACCCTCCACTCAGTGACCAAAATGATCTTCCTAAAGCTCAGGTCCGACCATATCACTCCCTTATTCAGAAAACATCAGTAGCTCCCTACTATCCCTAGGATCAAATATAAAATCCTCTGTTTTACTTTTAAAATTCTTTACAACTTGACTTCTTCCTGCCTTCCCAATCTTCTGGCTTTCCTTGCCACTACCTACTTATTATAAGATTCAGCAGCAAAGACCTTCTTTCTGTTCCTCATAGCAGACATTCTATCTATCTCTTGATTCACTGCATTTTCACGGACTCTTCCCTGTGCTTTGAATCATCCCCCTCCTCCTCCTTGCCTTTTGACTTCTTTGGCTTTCTTTAAGACTTAGCTAACACAGCTACCTGAATCAAGAGACTGTTTCTTATTCCTTTCCTAGGAGACTGCCTCCAGTTTACCCTGAATATTTCTTCCCTGTACATAGTTGTTTGCATGTTTTCTCTCCTATTACAATGTAAGATCCTAGGGAACAGGGACTGTTTTTTGCCTTTCTTTTTATTCCTAGTGCTTAGCACAGTGCCTGGCATAGTAGGTACCCAATAAATGCTTAATTGATTTGGGGTATGCGGATAGGTTTTTGAGAATCAGTGAACTTGGATGTGAAAACTTATACCTTTGTTTAAAAACAATTGGCATCCTTTGTAATCTTAAGTGTTTTATTTCAAAATGTTGTTCTGAGAAGGGGTCCATGGATTTCATCATTTTGGCAAAGAGGACCATGACACCAAGAAGGCTAAGACCGCTGCCCTATATGGAGGGAGTTGGTGTTCTGAAACAGCAGTCCTGGCACAACTAATTTTACCTTCTAGGTAAAATCTATGTATATATTAAATTTGGGGGATTCCCCAAATGAGCTGGGTAGAAATCAATGTCTTTTCAGAATGGGTAATACCACTTCTCCATGAATTTTGAGAAATATGACTAGGTAGGGGCATAACATAATAGATAGAAGTCAGAACAGAGAACACTTCTCCCTCAGTGATGAAATGGGTTTCCTTAAAAGGTGAGTATTGTTTGGGGGTGTGGAAGAGGCAAATAACTCCAAGTTCCAGGGAAGTGTCTGCTCCCCAGATAAAGTAATCTCTAAGATTAAGGAAACAATACTATGGGGTTTCCACTTTCTTCCTTATTTTGGCAATGACAGGATGAATAGGAATGAATCTATTTTAAAATAGGCCTCCATAATCTTGGAGATTTCCTGCCAAAACAAAGAATCTTGATAAGACTAACCTCAGAGAAAGGCATTTCCTGTAGGAACATACCTGATCATTAGCATCTCCTGTGATCCCAAGGCATGCACTGCCTGCTTTCCCATTTCTATTCCCCTGTGGTACGCCACCGATTGGACTGTATACTCCAAATGGGCCTAAAAAAGCTATAGCTTAAGAAACTGAAATTCCTCCTAGTTCAAACAGTCTTCCTTAAGACACTAATAAATTTATTTTCCTTTCAGTCTGGCAAGTTACTTCTTGACTCCAGGTCTGGTGCTCTATCTACTACTACCTAGCTGTCACTATTAATTGGCTGTGTGGTTGCTCATTGATAAACTATGGGTGTTGGACTAGATCAGGGATAGGGAGCCTGTGGCCTTGAGGCCCACATGTGGCTCTCTAGATCCTCAAGTGTAGCCCTTTGACTGAATCTAAATTTCACAGAACAAATCAATCAAAAGGCCACACCCAAGGACGAAGAAGGCCACATGTAGCCTTGAGGCTGCAGGTTCCCCACCCCGGACTAGAGGATCTGGAAAGTCCCTTTCAGCTGTAGTGATCTTGGCTAGGGATGGAGTATTTTAGGGATGTGGGAGATGGAAGTAGCTAGGGAATTCTGTTCCCCTGTGGCCTCTAAATGATCTGTCCTCAGGGCAGATAACATTGATTCTCATAGGTCTAGTTATCATTCTGATAGTAATTATTTTCCAAAGCTTCAGAACACTATGGAATAGCTTTGGAGCAATTCTGTTCTGTTGTTGCTGTTCTGTGGTTTCAGTCATGTCTGATACTTAGTGACCCCATTTTGGGGACTTCTTGACAAAGATACTGATTTTATACCAGGGTAGTCATTGTCTCTGTCTCTTTGTCTCTCTGTCTCGTCTCTTCAGTCACTTATTAAGTGTGTGACTCTGGGCAAGTCACTTAACCCTATTTGCCTCAGTTTCCTCATCTGTAAAATGAACTGGATAAGGAAATGGCAAACCCCTCCAGTATCTTTGCCAAGAAAACCCCAAATGGGGTCATGAAGAGTCAGAAACAACTGAAAATGACTAAAACAAGTCTTTCTCATAGTCTGTCTCTCTATATCACGATTTCTATCTTTGTCTCTGTTTCTATTAACCCCTTCCCCACAAGCACACACATATTATAAGTTAGAATGTAGTTAGGCAGGAGAAGGCACTAACTTTGTTTCCTGGGCTTAGTTTTATTTCTGAATCTTTTTCTTATTTGTATGGAAAATTACAAGAGTCAGAGGTTGAGGAATTTGGGAGCTCAAGGACACTCTATAAACTGATGCTGACTGAGTACATTTTAGCTGCCAGAATTTAAGCTGGGAATCACAACAAATTGGTTACCCTAAACCAGAGAGAGGTTTCTGGCAAGGACTCTACCCTTAGTGAGTAAGAATAATTGGAGGTAAAAAAAAAAAATCAATTTTCTACCCGTAGGAATTAGTTACCAGGACTGCCTGTGCTTCAAACAGCTTAGAATCTTCATTTCAGCTGAGGCTCTGAGAAAACACATACTACTTTTGGGAGGAAAGGTTACTGATGACTGGGCATTTTAAGATTTTATTTACTAGGAGAACTGTAGTAGAAGTCTTGGGCAGAATCACTCTTTTTAAGGGGAAGAGGTAAGTTGTCAGATGAGGACTCTAGTTGGATTCGAAAGCTAGACATAGACAGAAACTCTGGGACTTCATGCTCAGGGCACTAACACTTGAGAATAACCAGCAGCAATCATGGGACCCAGTAAGACATCATCAAGCAGCAGCTGTATGAAGGTATTAGGGAGCAAAATTTGGAAGAGCGTGAATACACGCAAGGTCAGTGGGTGGTAGTTTCAGCGGGGGTGTGGGATGATATTACCAAAGGACATGGTAGCCTTGCAACTTCAGAGGTATGAATTCCTCCTAGATCCAAATGTCCTGGGCACACATGTCCACTACATGGATTTCTCCTTTAAGCACCCTAGAAATATGTTTTCCCTACATGAATCCACTCTTTTTACTTATGGATTATGTATTTGTGGGTAGCTTGCCCCAGTTTTCTGGGGGGAAATGTTTTATTGCTATTTTTTTGAAACTATGCTCTTTCATTGAATGCCTTTGCTTTGAAGTAATCATGTGCTCTGAATGGAATAAGTAAAACACATTGGAAGGGACTTGTGAACCTAGGTTTTACGCGGATATGGTCCCATAGCGTAACTTGAACCTGATTGTAGCCTTGTTTGGGAGACTCATTGTGTGAGTTGGAGGTGTCCTCAGATGCTACACTAAAAAAAAAAAAGTAGGAGAAACTTAAGGTCTTTTTTGTCGTGCTATGATTCAGAGTGTATCATGAAGATGAGAAAAAAGTCATTTGTTAAAATGTTATATCATTTCATCTAAAAACTTTAATATGTTAGAAAAAAAAATCTTCCCTGGAAATCACTGCTTAGACTGAAGGAACATTTGGTACCAGAGTAATCAAAGTCCCTAAATTACATTTTTCTGAAAGCAAAATGGTTTGAAGAACCTTTAAAAATTGCTTCCCCTTAGAATGCCCTCTTAAATGCCCCCCCCCACCCATAGAATCTCTCCCAGTTTGACTGGTTGGCATTCTATGTTCTATTTAAAAAGAACAATTCTAAGAGTCAGAAACTATCAGTTTTAGGCTTGTCCCTAAATAGAGGCACCACATTGAGGGTTAAATCAATCTCTCCTTGTTGTCATGGCAATTTTGCAAGTAGCAGAATACTGAGCGGCTGGCCTCCTGGCTCTGGCTAGAATCATACATACCCCATGCTGCTTCAAAACATTTTATAGACTCCTAGCATTTAGAACCAGAAAGACACCCTAGAGATCATCTAGTCCAAGCCTTTGATTTTACAGATGGGTAAACTGAGGCCCAAAGAGTACAACACACACTATTGTAGTTTTAAGGGGAATAATAGAGAGTGACTGGGAGAAAGAGACCCTAAATCAAGCACCACCTACAACCTTTGCATTACATCTCCATCACTGGGACTAGGTGAGTCTGCTTGATTTCTCGAGTTGCTCTCTTACTGGCTTCACCCCTCCTCCTCCATCCCAACTTAGCACATACTAAGCGCATAATAAATGTTTATTGACTGAGTTAAGATTGCCTAAGTATGCTTCTTATTGTTATTTTCATTATTGGATGAAAACTCCAGGAAAACAGCATGTGGCTTGATTTACTTTGTATCTTTGCTACTGATCAATAGAATTTCTGTTTGCTCTGACTCATATTGTCATTATCCATCCAGATAATAGATGAAGCATGCATTTAAATGTCTGCATTAAGGAGCATGTCACAGGGGCTTGTTGAGAACAGGCCAAAGAGAATTTGTATTTCTAGGCCTTTGAAAGGCCAGGAGTATAAGGAGACAATAGCAAAAATCTCTTCTCATAGTGACAATCCCCATGCATCAAAAGTCTAGCTTCACATCTAAGTAGCATGATCTGATGTCCCCTTTTCAGATTCATCAGATGTGCCCAGATTTGTGGATGACACTTTGACCAAAGGGCCATCTGGGAAAATGGATGCTTACATATATACACTAAAACCCAGAACTTGATTATTGATCATAATGAAAAGGAATTGTGGCATGGGAATTTCTTCCCATTTGTGGTAGAAAGAAGAACTGAACTGGGAATGGGTTCTAGCCCTGGTTCACTTGTGGTGTGGGAAGCTACATGGTATAATGAATGAAAAGAATACTGGCACTAGACTTGGTGCACTCAAAGTTAAATCCACACTATTTTGGTGATCATGGGCCAGATGCTTTACCTCTGGCAAGTGTGTGCTAGAACCAGCTCAGTCCAGGCTCAGGACTCAGAAGAATCTTTTGTGAGCATTTACATATCCATAGTCAGCAAATGTCACAAGTCAGGACTTGATTTTTAAATTTATATTTATAGAAATATAGTTGTTTGTATACACTTGAGAAAGTCATGGAGAAAATGTTAATGATACAGATACTTTAAAATGTGTCCTACATATATTTCCACACCCCAGCTGGTTGTTAAACATTTTACCAGCACACCACTGTCCCTGGGGTTCAGGTTCCTCATTTGTAAAATGAAGACTAGACTAGATGATATCTTAGTTCCTTTCCAGTTCTAATGGAGGTTCCTATGACCTTGGGTAAGACAATGTTCCTCCATAAACTTGACCTTTTTCATCCATAAAATAGAAGGGTTTGTCCAAATAAAACTTTAATATCTGTTTAGCTTTACATTCTGTGATTTGGGGAAGAATACGGCATCTTGAGGTTGTAGAAGAGAGCAGTTGGGACTTCTCAATTCTTTAGACATATGATTTTTCTTCTGATTACCCAGGAGATTAAGTTTGTAATTAAGTATTAGGATGAGATTAAATTCAATTTATACTCATTCTATGAGCACACATTGGTTGGAAAGGAGTAAGAGGAAGTGTGCTGAGGGTCAGGGGAAATTTGGCCAAGGACTGAAGATTTAAAACTTCTTTTGGGTAATCTACATTGTATAATGAAATACTGACTGTATAAACATGCAGGAATACATGTGTATACACACATATTACATGAGATGATAATACACGTATTGAAGGCAGGATGTAGTACAGTGGAGAGAATGCAGGAGTCAAAAGCCTTGGATTAGAATCCCTGCTCTCTCTCTCACTTACTACCTGGATGATGGTGAACAAGTTGCATATATACATATATTCTTAGAGTTTTCTTTATGTATGAAACATAGAGACTGGACTCACTGAATGACCTTTTAAGATACCCTCTAGTTCTAAATCTATGATCCTATATTATTCAAACCCTCTTCCTTATCTGGCAAGAATGGGGAAGTGAGACTTGGACATTGCTTTGGTTGGGTTGTGATAAGGAAAGGGATACTAGGTATCTCAATGTTGCAGCTGTCACATCCTCCCTCCCCCTCTGCCCCTATCTCATTCATACCTGGGGTCCCAAATATAACTATCCTAGGTAAGGAAACAGAATATGAATAAGTGAAAAAGACATTTATTAGGTACTAACTCTGTGCAAAGCACTGGAATAGAATAGTGTAAGATAGCACCTGATGTCAAGGAACTCACATTCTTTAGAGGAAAGACAATACATATAAGACATTTCAGCTACTAGTTGTATGGAAAGGTCTCCATGAGCATGGTGGCAAAACTGATGTTAATGCACCTTCTTTAGTGTCATTTCCATAAATGAAATCATATCATATCGAGTGTCAAGGGCTTTGGGGGTGAGAACATTTCTATCCCTTGCTCCCCTCCCCCACTGCCCCCCCAAGGTTATTTGTTGCTATAATTACTGAGGAGGAAGGATTGTAGAAGCAGTTGTTGGGTCATGTCTACATAAGCGTTCATTCTTTGGATGACAAGCTTCAGGGACTGCTGGAAACAGGGTCAGTGGAATGAAGGGTGCTGCTGATCCTAGGGTGCTTAGGTTCAGGGTCTTGGACTATCTTCTTCTAGGGTTGAGCTAATATGATTGCCATGATAGTAGAGGTGGTTTTGCCCAGCTAGGTTGACATATTTGCCTTGTGGGTTACTGTTGGTTATCAGTTGGTAAGGATAGCTGCCTCCTTTTCCATAGGAGTAATTTCCCATGAAAATGGATAATAGGGATTGGTCTGGAAGCAGGGTCAATGATCTGAGGGCAATGCTATTCTTGAGGCTCTTGGGCTTATCTATTTATGGTATGGTAAAGTGATTTGAAATAGAACATTTCCCCGCTCCCCTGAATAAACATTCTCCCCCACATACATGTGTGCATATATGTATAAGTACATAGACATATTTGTACACTCATTATGTATGTATATATGTGCACATATATCTGTATTATATGTGTGTGTATATACACATGTATACATGTATTAATGAAGAGGGTATGAAGGCTTAGGGACCACATTCAGTGGGTGAGCAAGAAGGGTCTACATGTGGGGAATATCAGTGGAGGGGTACCTCATACCTCTCTCTCTAGTGATGCTCTTGGTAGGCCTGCTCCTTGGTGAACATGGCATTTATTGCTGATCACCGTGCTGGGCATGGTAGCATCTCTATTGGGCCTGGAGTTTCTGCCTTGATGGGCTTTTGTTTTGCTAGGAGCTATTGTGATAAAGGTAGGTTGCTCTCTCTTTAATTATAGCAACATTGCATAGGTAACAAAAGCTAGGCATAGTACTTTCCTGGTGCCAACCTTCCCCTCACCCTCTTCCTGGCTAATATTAGGTCTATTATATAATGTATGTCTGGGATAAAGTTCAAAACCTTCTGATACAGCTAGGTTAGCCACACTTACCCCCAAGATCTTCCCTGGCTTAGCTATATGTAAATTTAATTTGGGGCAAAAATTAACTCAAGAAAGCAAAGATCAGTGTTCTTCACTTATCCAGTCTACATTCTTATCTTTATTATACATATTGTCAACAGTAAAGCATTTTGTCGTGTTTTGTTCATTGAAAAGCCTTGGTCTACCTGTATTCTTCCCAATAAAGAATTTGTAGTCAGATATATTATCATAAGCAACACAAATTGTTAGATGGTATCCAGCTACATAGTCCAAGGCACATGAAGATACCTAATACACTATACAAAGTGAAGTAAACTGAATGGGGAAAACCACATACACTATGACTACAACACTTTAAATAGAAAACCGACAAAACAATTGCAACTGAATGCTGTTGAATTATAATGTGACCAAGCATGGCTACAAAGATAATGGGAATGCACCTCCCTCCTGAAAGCCCTTCAGACTTACAGCACCCCTCCCTGGTAAGAACTACCTCCAGAGGAGAAACAAACTTGGGATTACTAGATAAGGAATAAATAGAGTTTCCAGTGAGTCCCAATTTTGCCTAAGAAGACACCTATAGGTGCTCAGTCTAGTTTTATTACTCTAACAGCTTATACTCCCTCAGAAGAAAAATATACTTGAGACTCTTTAGATAGGCAACAACCCTTCCCACTGGAAGTACACTACCACAGAATTCATAGTAATAGTGGAGCACAGAGGAAAATGCCTTTTCTAAAAGTTAATAGCCTACTGGTTGATTTTGTTAGTGGGAAGCATAGTGGGGGGACTCATTAGAGGCAGCTAAGAAGGGCAGTGGATGAGTGATGGACCTAGGGTTAGGAATGTCTGAGTTAAAATTCAGCTCCAAACACTTAGTAGTCGTTTGACCCTCGGCAAGTTACTTGACCTCTGTCTCCATGTCTTCACTGTAAAATGGTGATAACAATACCATCTATCTCTCAGGATTGTTGTGAGGATCAAAGGAGAAAATTGTGATTAGCACGGTGACTGGTACAGAGTAAGTGCTATAAAAATGTTAGTTGTTGTTGTTGCTGTTGTTAATCTAGCCCTTTAGGATTCCTTTAGGATGCTGAGATGAGTAGTAGTCAGTGGCCTTTTCAGGATTTGGCCCACTATATGCTATGTCTTTATTAAATGTTAGTATATTACCTTTAGATATTTCTTCTAGCCTTTTAGAGCTAAGTGGCAAAGAGGACGGAATACTGGACCTGGAATCAGGAAGACTTGAGTTCAAATCTTGCCTCATATGCTTGGCTACTGTCTGAACCTGAGCAAATTGTTTAAACTTTTGCTGCCTCCCTTTCCTCATCTGTAAAATGGGGATAATTGTACCTACCTCTTGTAAAGCCACTTAGAAGAATGCTGCTGTGAACAGCCTTCAAGGTTCTGATTACACAGTATAGTGAACACTGTATAAGAACAATCATTTAATAAGTCGATCATTCAATCATCCTTAAGGAGGTTTGTCTCCTCAAGGAACACAAAATACAATAGTCGTAATTCTCCACTCATGGGGCACACTAAGTTAACTCAATCAGTCACTTATTAAGTCATCAATCACTAAGTACAATCATTTAGTCAATCAATCCTTATATCAACTTGATCATTCAATCATCCTTCATTATTCACTATTCAATCATCAGAAAATACACAGACCCTCCACCCTTAGGTCACTAGTAAATTTACATTTCTCAGTCAGTACACAGTATTCAAGTAAAGTCTTGTTCAGCTTGACTCAGGGTGGTTTCTCAGATTCCCTGGATCCCCTTCCATGGTCCCAGATCCTACCTGAATTCACCAAACTGTCACTTGGGTTCAAAGGCAGACAGCTCCCAGGTCCTTGTCCAGCTCTCTGTGCAGTTCCTACTTTCTCCACATTGGAGCTCACAGTGTCCAGTCCATCTCAAATCCTTCACAGTCTCTGTTTCAGGGAAGACAAAGATCCACAAAGCCACAATCAGGTTAATACAAAGTACCAGCATCACAGTCATGCTTCCTTAGTCTTTTGTCAGCTTTGACTGGCCCTCAGACTCAGAAGAAGTTTCAGCTGCTTCCCAGAATCAAAATCACTCCATCCAGGTTTTAAAAATCAAAATCATTCTCTCAAACCTGGAGGAGGGGGGGAAGGCTTTCCTCTTCAGCCTCCTAGGCGGCAGCAGCTTCTGCCTCCACAGAGTTTGCTTCAAGAAGATCTCTCTCTCCCTCTCTGGGGCTTTTTCATTATGTACAATATTGCCCCTCCCCATTCAGCCCCTTCCAGTTACATCAGCAACAGGAGACAGGAGTTCATACCTTCTTTTTCTTTAACAGAGGCTTAATCTGAACTAGGTACTAAGTGCCTCTTAGCTTAGCAATACAAAAGGAACTTCAAATCTCATTACTGTTACACCTGTCAAGGTTGTTTTGAGGATAAACCGAGTTAATGTATGTAACCTTAAAGAGCTATGGAAATGTTAGTTATTATTCTTGTTTCATTATAATATGACTTTTCATCCCCTCTATCTCTAAAAGCTTTTGGGGACACATGCATCATCTTTCCATGAACTTTCCTCTAAAAAGAAGACTAGATTCCAGGGCAGTCGATCCTGGGGTTGTTAGAGAAGCAACCCCAGGCAGGTGCTATTCAGAAAATGCTCCTTGTCTTGACAAATGGCTAGATTATGTGATTGGTATTGCCTTGGATCTTTCAAGACATTCTCTCTGATAGAAGACAGCATTCTGGACCTCTTAAACTTGGAACTGATAGAGAAGCAATCCCTAAGGAAAAGATCTCAATGCTCTTCCAGAAGGTAGGACAAAGAAACTCTCACCATTCAGACCACAGTCAGCATGGTACTTCATTGGGAGATGAATAGCAACTTTCGGTCCTTTGGGCATATCCGGCTTCTACTAGAGGACTCTTCATCTGAAAGTTAAGTAGTAGATATTTAGACAGACCTACAATTTACTTATTAAGGGCTTAAAATGTACCAGGTATTGTACTAAGCATTGGTGACATATCTGTGTGTGTGTGTGTGTGTGTGTGTGTGTGTGTGTGTGTCTGCATGTATAATTGTATCATCAAGCACCCTAGCATACCCAGCATGGCTGCTAGCACAGGTTCTTAGATCTGCTTTTCTAAAGGAAAGCAACTCAAAATGGGTTAACAATCTTACTTTAATCAATCAAACATATATCATTTACCTAGTTCAGGGGGGAAAGTCAACACCCTGAACTTCAGAGAATGCAAACAGAATGGAAACAGATGTTACAAGCAGACAAAGAAACATGTCAGCCAATGGGCTTCCAGCCATCTGACCATTACATCCTAAGAAAACCTGTTTTCAACCTGATGAATCCTTGCCCCGACCCAGTTGTAGTCCTTGCCCCCGACCCAGTTGTAACTCAATGGAAAATTACAAAATAAACACCCATTGTCCCCAGCACTTCATGTTCCCTCAGAAAACCGCAGGTCACACACCCAGCTTACCTTGTTCCAAAACTAACTTGTTTTCAACCACAGCATCCTGTTCAGGGCACCTGCATCCTGGTACATTAGCCAGAACCATTGCACTCACCTGGAGCCCTGTATCTAAGGATTCCTTAAATTTGCCAACCAATCAGATCACACCCCGTAGCACCTGCTTTAGTGGCTGAGGATAAAAGGGATACCACTGAAGACATCGGGGTTCCACCTAACCAATCGGGTGGGACCCAGGTTCGAACCTGTCAATAAATTTTTTTGCTTTAAAGCTCCTTGGTGGTCTTGACGATTACTCTTGCTCATAGTGGGAAGTACATTTCACATCCATACCTAGTTAGTTACTGGAGAGGGAAGCATCAACATCTGGGTTTTTAAAGACTGGGGGGCTCAATGGCTTCCCAGAATCTTGTCTGGCCAAATCACATAACTCTTTCCAAAGTGAGCCCCAAAGCCAGACTCACATCAGGGTATATGTAGCCTTCTCCTGGATCAGAGAAGTCACAACCCTCTTGACCCACTGCCCAATCACAAAGTAATAAGGCGTGGGCATTCCTGAAAAATAAGCTTCCTGCCACAGGATCCATGTGACCACGTTCAGCCTATTAGGGGGCAGAGTATATTTTCAAATCAGTGTAGGTTCTCAGAGTCACTTAAACTTATCAACGGGTCTAGGGACAAGGAAGAACTTCATATTCCCATAACAATAATATAATATATGCTATACACACAGACACAAAGAAACACATATACATATTCAAGAGTTCCTACCTTCAAGGAACTGATGTTCTAATGACAGAAGACAACATAAAAGTGAAAAAGTGGGGTGGTGGTGGTCCTTACTCACCAGTATAATGTGCAGATATCTAGGAAGTGTTATGGAGAACTGGTTCTAAGTCAAGATTAGGAGAAAACTCATTTATCAAATCCTGGTGACTCAGGGGTGAAGTCCAAGACTGTGGTGGAGAGGAGAGGAGAATGATAGTTGTAGTGCAAGCAGCAATGGTAAGGGGCTAGCTCAGAAGTCCGTAAAATTGGTACAGTTAATAAAATCTATTAAATTAACATACTTTTAAAAATGAGTATTCATTTTTCCTTTCCCAAACCCCCAAGTCAGGTTGCTATATCTGTCCCTCAGGGTTCCAGGGTATAAGATAATAATAAGTCTTTATGGCTATCAACTTGAGCCCCTATCAGATGTGTCCTCCTCATTGTTAGAGAAAAGTCAGTAACACTCTGGCTCCATTTAAACACTTAATATCAATTAACTTTTATGAAGGAATATTAACTAAAGATATAGCAAGAACAAAAATAAAAACCTCCCTCTCACACACTCTCAAATATCTCAGTTCACATACTGTCCTCTACCCCTCCTCAGTCTCTGGAGAAATAAGCTCAAAACTTAGTTTAATTACCACATAATGACATTAACCTTACCAAATTCATATCCAAGTATCATACTATTTGGGGAGGCCTTCTATACAACCGAGGTCCTGTAGGTCACTCCTAAGTATCATTCTTTTATTACTGGGACACTGATGTGTTTGCTGGAAAACCTGACTTGGATCCTGATTCTCAGATTCCTGGGACTTGTTCTTCCAACCAAGAAACTCTACTGTAGATTAGAAAAGAATGAATGAAAGGGTCAAGGGCTAAGGCCTGTCTCTCAGAGACCATATGATCTCTCACGGAGAGAAGGACCTAAGGCCTTTTACCTTAAAACACAGCCACACACCAGATTCTGTGATCAAAGGAGTCACTGAATGCAGGGAAGAAAGAGGTAACTGAAGCTAACTCAGAGCTTATGGCTGCACAGTTGTAAAAGAATCCCAACAATAGCGTGATTAGCCAACTGGAGCCAGTTGTAGAATGTCTCTTCATGTCCCATAGTCTTTCCAAGGCGCATCCTTACAAATCATCACAATTCTCTCAGAAGCAAGCTCCTTAGTGTGGAGTACACATTTAGCAAGCTAATGGAGAGTATGTGCTGAGCAAGCATCCCCCATTACACTTTATTTCTCACCCTGCAGAAATCTTCACCCTTGGTGAAGTGACAAATACTTAGTTGGTGAAAGACAACTTTTCAAGTAAGGTACTGTATGATGACTTCAATTGGCAATGGCAAAATAGCCACTCCATAGACATACGCTGGGGGTGCCCCATTATTAGTGTGGGTTTCGTTGACCCAAGATGCCTCTATGATGATTTAGTACCCCCTTCTGTCGGCTCCCAGTCCTGAGCTGTGGAAGGTGGTGAAGGCAGTATCACAACAAATGTTGTGGAATTCTCCACCTCCCCCTCGTGTGAAGACGATGCCAGTAACAGCTTCTGCTTTTGCTGATTTTCACACAGCTTTAAGAAAGCAGCCACCAAAATGCTCAGAGGGATAGCATTTATTTGCACTTCTGAGGCATTCTTACATCAATTTTGCTCAAATTTGGACCCCTAACATCACTTATATACATATTAAAAGGTCTCTCTATGGGCCTTCTATCCAGAAAGAAATATTTTCAGACTACCAAGCTCCATGATTTGTTTGAAATGACTTTACTCAGCAATTTTTTTTAAAATTTTAATTTATTTTCTTGGTTACATCATTCATTTCCACATGGTTTTGAGTTACAAATTTTTTCTCCTTTTTGTCCCTACCCCCCAGCCCAGAACATTGATCCCACTGTAAGACCCCTCCCACAATCTGTTTCCTTTTATGCCCTCCTCCAACACCTCTCTAGCTTTCTAGCAGGGCAGGGAGCTCCTCCCTGCCCCCGTCCCTGTATATATTATTTCCCAGTTGCATTT